>OY978107.1:7500-607500 GCA_963854735.1 Marvania coccoides
CCACAAGCTTAATTAAGCTTATAAGCGCTTGACAGCCGCTGCAGCATTTCTTCTCCCCCAGGAGCACCACAAGTCGTTCTTCGCAAGCTTAAGAACACACTCAGCACGATGCGGCACCCCGCCACAACAGAACCGCGCCGAGCTGGTGGCGGACAGTCTACGCTCACGCAGACGCTTCACCAGCCGCTGCTGCTCTAGCAGGCCCAAGAGACAGCCCCAGGCGAGGGCTGCGCAACTGCTGTGCACAGCCAGTTTCATCTATGCTCAGACATCAGCGGCCTGCACCCTTTTTCAGGAGGTTCTTCTGCCACATCAACGCCAGCAAAATCGAGTCGCTCACAAAACGAGCTCGACCAGCCTGCAGCCGAACTCCGCCAGAATAATCGACGGCGCGGGGTCGCTTCACACTCGGAGTCTACCATCCAGCGTGCATCTAGCGCAGCAGGTGGACGCTGCAGCGGTTCGGACGGCAGCCAACAGCGTCGAGAACGGAAGCACCCCTACAGGTCAAGAATGCCAGCGGCTCCCCATCCAGCCAGTCGGTGGCACTCTCCTGCTGCAGATAATGAAACAGTTTAGATGCCATGCCTGAAATTCTAGCCTACAAGGAAGGAAAAAAACGCTGCCAGCTGCTCTTCTCACCTCATCAACAGCGTGCTCGCCCTGCCGCCGCTGGCTCCACACCAGCATCTGTTCTTCCAGCTGCTCCTGCGACCAGCAGCAGCCTCGCTGCTGCAAAAATCTGCTGCCTACGCCAACTTTTTGGCGGTTGGCGCCAAGTACGTTCAGCGGCGGCACGGTCGATGCCGCGACTGGCACCTCTCAAACACAAATGCCAGCGCACGAAGAAGCTCTGCTTGAGAGAGAGAGGGAGACCAACAACGAATAAATAAAAACACTCGCATCCACAGATATATCTATGTATATACAAGTCTGCCAGGGCTGGCCAATGAATTACCCACACCACCTCAACCAGCAAATTGAATACATTTGATTTATATGTTTCAAGACAGTCCGTTTATTATAATAAACTGAAGTTTAGTATTCATTGAAAACAGACTTCACCGCAGCCACCTTTAACAAATGAATACAGACGGACTCGAGCTCGTGCTCTTCTAGCCACGCATGCCATTAAAGAAGCACCGCGAACAGCTCATTACACATCGCAATTGCAAGACAAGCAGCAACTGCACCAACGATCTAAAATTGAGGTTAGAGTTCTCACGGAAACGCAAATCAAATCCATGGTTTTTTATGATTTTTTTAAAATACATACGCCTCTTAATTTCCCTGCAAAACCCTCCGCCGCTGTCTCAGAATTTTCTAGACATCGACTGCTTCAAAAGTCCCTCATATCCTCGTCAATTTTCACATTTTTTTCATTAATTGTTTTGAATATTCCACCTCGGTGTTGATCATACCCTCTGCCGCCGCCTGGCTGTCCATTTTGCGCATGCAAATTTCTCGACATTCCCTGGCTCGCGTGTTTTCCACGATAATGTCTACAGTTTCGATGCCCGCCAAGACGGTGGGTAGCCTCAATTATACACCCGATGCGGCTGCTCATTTCGTGTGTTCTCGCATTGTTCCGTCAGATGCAACAATCTCACACCTCTTTTTATTTTCGCAATAAAATGCAGGCTGTGCGCGGCAGCGCGGCGCTGTCCCCGGCCCTTCTCGCCACCCCCGCCGCGCGCCTGGCGTCCTCCCGCTCCGGGCTTCTTCCCCAGCTGGCCCGCCCGTCGTTTGCTGCCGCCGCCCCCGTTCTCTCCTCCCGCACCCCGCGCAGCGCCCTCATGTGCTCTGCCGCCGCCCCCGCCGCTGCCGAGGAGACGTTTACGTACCAGGCCGAGGTTGACCGTCTGATGGACATGATTGTCAACAGCCTGTACTCCAACCGCGAGGTGTTCCTGCGTGAGCTGGTATCCAACGCCTCTGACGCCCTGGACAAGGTCCGCCTCATGGCGCTGCAGGACGCCACCCAGTTCTCTACCGGCAACGACCTCGAGATTCGCATCAAGGCTGACAAGGAGTCGCGCACCATCGTGATTGAGGACACTGGCGTTGGCATGACGCGCGAGGAGCTGCTGTCCAGCCTGGGCACCATCGCCCGCTCGGGAACCGCCAAGTTCATGGAGGCGGTCAAGGACAAGCATGACGCCAACCTGATTGGCCAGTTTGGCGTGGGATTCTACTCTGCGTTCCTGGTGGCCGACCGCGTGGTGGTGCAGACAAAGAGCAACGCGGACGAGCGCCAGTGGGCGTGGGAGAGCGCGGCAGGAGCCCATTCGTACAAGCTGCGCGAGGACCCGTCTGCGGACCTGGCCCGGGGCACCCGCATCACGCTCCACCTCAAGGACGACGCCGTGGAGCTGGCTGACGACGCCAAGCTGTCGTCGCTGATCAAGCAGTACTCCGAGTTTATCGCCTTCCCCATCAAGCTGTGGGCCACCAAGCAGAGCCCCGAGCAGGTCGTGGACGAGGATGCCACCAAGAAGGCGCAGGAGGAGGCAGATGCAAAGGCAAAGGAGGAGGGCAAGGAGGCGGCGGAACCTGTGCAGCAGGTGTTGAAGACCGAGTGGAAGGACTCCACCGATTGGGCGGTGCAGAACGACAACAAGCCGCTGTGGTGAGTAACTGCTATTGCTATTATTGAAAACTAGTTCTTCCTGTTTTCTCCTTTAATGTTTTTAATCATTTCCCACATTTTTAATGCTCTTCTTAGGACCCGCTCCCCCAAGGAGGTCACCAAGGACGAGTACGCCACCTTCTTCACCACCACCTTCCGCGAGTTCGTGCCCCCGCTTGCCCACGCCCACTTCAAGGCCGAGGGCACCATCGAGTTCGCCTCCATGCTCTTCGTGCCCGGCATGGCGCCCTTTGACCAGGACAAGAACCCCATGGGCGCCTCCCGCTCCATCCGCCTGTACGTCAAGCGCGTGTTCATCAGCGACGAGTTTGACGACGACCTCATGCCCCGCTACCTCGCCTTCATCAAGGGCGTGGTGGACTCAACCGACCTCCCGCTCAACGTCAGCCGCGAGATCCTGCAGGAGTCGCGCGTGGTGCGCGCCATCCGCCGCCAGCTGGTGAAGCGCTCTCTGGACATGCTGGCCGACATCGCGCAGCGCAGCGCAGCGCAGGAGAAGAAGGAGGGCGAGGTGGACGACTACACCACCTTCTGGGAGGCGTTTGGCCGCAACATCAAGCTGGGCGTGATCGAGGACCAGGCCAACCGCCCCGCGCTGGCCAAGCTGCTGCGCTTCCCGTCCTCCGCCTCTGGCGCCGGCATGACCTCGCTGGAGGAGTACGTGGCGCGCAAGAAGGAGGGCCAGACCTCCGTCTACTACCTGGCTGCTGACTCCAAGGCTGCGGCCGAGGCGTCCCCCTTTGTTGAGTCGCTGACGCGCAAGGGGTACGAGGTGCTGTACCTCACCGAGCCCATTGACGAGGTCACGGTCTCAAACCTGAGTGAGTTCGAGGGCATGGCGATGGCGGACGTGTCGCGCGAGGACCTGGCGCTGGACGAGAGCGAGGACGACAAGAAGGCGCTGGAGGGCAAGGCGGCGGCGCTCAAGCCGTTGACCGACTACATGAAGAAGGTGCTGGGGGAGAAGGTCGAAAAGGTAGTGGTCACCTCCCGCCTGACCGACTCCCCCGCCATCGTGGTCGCCTCCAAGTTTGGGTGGTCCGCCAACATGGAACGCATCATGAAGGCGCAGGCTATGGGCGACGCTCGCGGGGCAGAGATGATGCGCGGGCGCCGCGTGATGGAGATCAACCCCGACCACCCCATCATCCAGGGGCTGGCGGACAAGGTGGCGCTGGACAGCCGCGAGGCCAAGGACCAGGTGGCGCTGCTGCACGACGCAGCGGCGCTGACGGGAGGGTTCGCGGTGGAGTCGCCCAAGGACTTTGCCGACCGCATCTACGGCATGATGCGGGGGGCGTCCCCCGTGGAGGCGGAGATTGTGTAGGTAGAGAAGCAAAGAATGTGAGGTTTTGAATACGTTTTTCTTTCCTTTTGCAGTCTTTCCTTTGCTCTTTAGCCCATTCTTATTTTTTGATAAATATACATATTCGAATTGAATGAACTCGTCATGCCATTGTCAATCCCCTCCCAGCACAAGTCTCGTGCTGTTTAACAATATTGCTGTAAGATTATTTCTTAGTAAATTACATTTCTATTGGGAGGCGTCGTCCATAACAGTGTGGTGAATAATAATTATAACAGCGTACAGGTGAAGATGAAGAATGAAGAGGAAAGCGGCTGAATCATCCAGGGCCTGCAGTTTTGCATGCACCAACAAAGAACAGCAACAAGAACTAAAGCTCTATGTACCAGAGTGCAGCGCAACAAAGAAGAAGAGCCAGGAGCGCCCCTGGGAGGTCGAGCGGCCGCAGGACGAACCTGGGCGGTCTCAAGAGCTAAATATATATGTATATAGATATCTAATTGAATGGGGCTTCCATGTCTGAAAGATTGCATTCAAGGACACCATGCCAGGAAAGGAAAAGAACGGCTGAAAGAAGAAGATTATTCGCATAAAAGGCAGTCCACAAATGTGAGAACGAAATAATATGAGGCGAGGGAGAGATTAAAAAAAAAATATAGTATTAGAATCATGCATGGTGAAGAAGTACCAGCTGTCGCAGGGACGACGGCTCATTTTACTTCCTGTATAATAGTAAGCTCACAAGGTCTTGTGAATCTCCGACCACTCCCGGTGGGGGCTAGACAGGCCTCTCTTGGCCCCGGCAGGCAACGGCGAAAACGGAGCGACGCCGTTCATGTCAGCGCCATCCCCTCCCTCGTCGCCCAGCTTGATCTGCCCCAGCGCCGCTGCCGCCGCCGCCGCTGCCGTGCGTTTGGCTGTGAGCGCCTCCCTGAGCAGCATGTAGAGGTCTGCCTCAATCTCAGCGCACATGTCGTCAAGGGGGAGCAGGCCAAAGGGCTCCTCGATCTGCACCCCCAGCTCGTCGATGCCTAGCAAAAGGAAAGCAATGGTGAGGCACAGCGGCACGGTGGCCCAACCGCAGGTGGAGTACAGGCCCAGGGGGAGGGCGGTGAGCCTGATGGAAGGAAGAAGAAGAAAGAAAAATAAGAAAATCATTATCATTGAAACGGCATGAACGATACAGCTCTGATTATTACAACGAAATCAGTAACACGAATTAGTTAACATCATTCTTCTAAGAGAAACTCGCCAGATGACCATGAAGCGCGAGGTGTGCCTGCTGTAGGACAGAGGGATGGGGGTGCGCAGGATGCGCTCGCAGCTGCCAGACGCGTCCTCAAAGAAGGTCAAATTCTCGTCCAGGCGGATGCGGTGGGACTCGCGCAGCGGGGCAGCCGCGCCCAGCTCTGTCAGCACCGACAGCGCAAACGAGGGGGCGTGGTGCGCGGACAGCAGCTGCGTCAGCTCCAGCGGGGTCAGCACCTCCCGCAGCTCCGTGCTCAGGTTGACCTTTGACGGCTCCGTGATTTGTGCTTTGAGAGCGTAGCTGTAGGCCACCACCCACCGACACATGGCGGCAGCCAGCGGCGAAATTGTGCCGGAATTGTCGCTCAAGTGACTGATCACCTGGCGCATGGTGTCTCGTGCACGGTTGCCCAGCCCAGACCACACCGTGCTGGCCTCCAAGAACCTGTCGTACGAGGTGTTGGTGCGGAACACCAGCAGCAAGGCCAGCGCGAAGGAGGTGAGGTCAAAGGGCGCGGTGGGCATCAGGAAGGAAGGGAACCCGGCCGGGAGGGACCCTTCTGCCAGCAGGTCTTCGTAGCATGCCACGCCAATGGAGACCGCCGCCACGCAGGACAGCGGCTGCGCCAGGTCGCGCACGATGGAGGACTGGAAGATGCCCAGCATGTGGCGCACGTAGCGGGTGCTGCTGCGGTGGGCGGCCCAGCGGTCAAACGTAAAGTTGAATTGCTGCAGAGGAGGAGAATATGAGGTGGCGGGGTTGAGAATTAATTCTTCGAAGAATAATACTGAGGCTATGATGTAAATATTAAATAAAGTGAGGCTGTTGCGCTACTCACACTGCGTTCGTTAGTGCGCTCCTCCTCCTTGCGCCCGTCTGTGGCCGTGAGGATTGCGTCCTCCAACAGCATGTTCTCAGCGGCGCGGCGGTCAGGCTCAGGCGGTGCCGTTGCTGCCTCTTTGGTGGGGGTGGCATCAATTCTGCGCCGCACTTGGGCCCGTTGACGGCGTGAAGCAGCAGCAGGACGACGGGCTGAGAGTGTATGAGATGGTGTAAAGTTCAAGCTCTGCAGAAGAGTCCCGGCGAAGCGCATGCCCACAAATGGAGGCCCCCGTTGGTAGCCTGGAACCTTGATATATAAATGAAATTAAAATGCTCGATTTTTTTGCCAGTTTCAAGATCCCCTCCAAAAAAATGAATTTGTTGAAAATTTATGCCAAACCAGCTTGATCAGGCCACAAGAGTGTCGCTTTGGTGTGTGGTTCTACCGAATTAACATCAACAAATGCAATGAGCCAGCGAAAGTGGTGCATTTGAGGAGGAGTCTTCCTCGCGCGCGATCGTTTCGTTAAAAACGGAGCGCAGGGCCCGACGGCAAAATACTGTATTATTTCATTGAGGTTTACTGTGATTGTTCACACACGACACCCAGCGCTTGTGCCGTGTCGCCCAAAACGCCACATAATTCATTCAACGCAAGCCCTTTTCAAACAGCCTTATTATTTTCTATGTTGAAACGAAAACCCTCCCTGGCTCCTGCATTGGTCGGGAATCACTCGCTCCCATCCCGCAGCGCACGGAGAACAGTCACAAGAGCTGCTCCTAAACCGCCCGAAAAGTCCCCTTGCCCCAACTCCGCCCGCCCCCCTAGAACCTGGCCACTGCGTCTCATGCAGTCTGTGGACGAAGACACCGGCTCAGAATACCTCTTCCGGGAGTCTTCATCCTCTGAGGACGACTCCCACCGCGCCGACGCCCGCTCCGCAAGGCTGGACCGCGATGACTTCAAAGAGGCATCGCGCGTTCACTTTCGCACGGCGTTTGACTTTCCGCGCTGGGCAGCGCATCGCTCCACCAAGCGGTATGCCCGCCACATGATGGGAATGTTCTCTTCCCGTATGGTGAGCGGGCTGGCATCCCCGCTGATGTTTGTCGCCGGCGTGTCCACCACCGCCGGCATTTTGTTTTCACTGGGCGAAGCGGACATCATTCCCTCCCCCACCTTGGTGCTCATCGACTCCAAGATCCCCCTGCAGCTGACCTCGGCTGCGCTGGCGCTGCTGCTGGTGTTCCGCACCAACGCCTCGTACGCGAGGTGGCTCGACGCGCGCAAGGCGTGGGGCCTGCTGATCAACCGTTCCCGCGACCTGACTCGGCAGGGGCTGACGTGGCTGTCTGGGGAGGAAGACGTTGCCCTGCGCTCGCTGCTGTGCCGCTGGGTCATCGCCCTGTCCACATGCGTCAAGTGCCACCTCAGAGACGGTAATGGTGTTTTTAAATCATTGGTCCTATGGGGAAATAATGATGTTTTATTTTATCTCTAAATACAAAATATCTTCTGAACTTTGCCTGTGCTCTTCCTCTCCTCCTCCCACCCATGTCAGGCGAAGACGCCATCGAAGAGGTCCGCGCCATGGGAGTGCTACTCCCAGATGAGCTGGAGGCGCTCACGGCAGCGCAGCACCGCCCCAACTACGTAATTCAAGTGCTGTCGTTTGCGGTCATGGAGGTCGCACGCCGGCACCCGCGGTACGGCGGCGCCCTGGCCAACATGGACGTGAACCTCACCGCCATGGAGGACATCGTTGGCACGTGCGAGCGGCTGCTGCGCACCCCCATTCCTCTCAGCTACACCCGCCACACCTCCCGCTTCATGATTCTGTGGCTCACCATGCTGCCGCTGGCGCTGTGGCAACCCTGCAGGTGGGGTATGGTCCCAGTGTGCATCATGATCAGCTTCCTGTTGCTGGGCATTGAGGAGTGCGGCGTGGCGATAGAGGAGCCATTTTCAATTCTCCCGCTGGAGCTGTTTTGCGCCACCATCAAGGCCAATGTCGAGGAGCTGGAGGTGTGGAGCAAAGCAACACTTAGTGAGGATGGATCCAGCGAAAATGGGGCAGGCAGAAAGAAGTCTGTGCCGGCGGCAGAGCTGGTACGGAGAGCAACACAGGGACCCAAGCTGAGAAGGAAAGAAAGCAATACTAGAAAGTGAACGCTTTGTTGTATTTATTTTATTCGTGTATTTAATGCAAATAGTAATTTCATTACGGCATTCATGTTTTAATCTCTTTCTCTGTATTTCTCTTGGCATTTTTATTCTTGTGTATTGGCGGCAGAGCCGATACAACGTAGCCGTTCCTTGTGACTGCAAAAATAGTCCTTGAATCCTGATTGCACTGGCGTTTTTTCCCTTGGTTATGTTAACAAATTGTGATAGAGCCTCTAAGGCCGACTAAACTAGATTCCCGGTTCAGGCTAACCCCCTCCCTTGGGCGCAAAATTAGGTTTCGTTCGTCAAAACCGTGCACATTGAATTTTGGCCTTTCTGAGCCCTGTGAGCCTCTAATTCATGTAAAATCGATAAATACATCATTTATCCACCTCGAAACAAGCGAGGAAGTGCCCACAGGGTGCATATTTTCAAATGGATTGGGTTCAGGTCACCATTTTCGACGGTGCACCGCGGTGTCAAGGAAATTTACAAGGAAACAGGGCCTGTGGCAAGCGAGGAGGAGATTGATGAGGAGGAGATTGATGAGGAGGAGATTGATGAGGAGGAGATTGATGAGGAGGAGATTGATGAGGAGCTGAGTGAGGAGAGTGAGTGAAGGGTGGCGGCGGTATGAAAAATAGTCTCTTGTGACTCGAATTTTATTTTAAAGTGTGTTTTTATAAAATATTCCTGCATATATACACGTAGCAGGTGTCCAGAGCACTTAAACGCACAGTTAGGGGGTTATCAGCAGCTTGACGAAGTATAACTAACGAACGAAAATCCCCCCCCCCCCCCCCCCCCAACCTCGCCCGGGGAAAATGTTAGCCTGAACCGGGAATCGGGAATCTAGTTTAGTCGGCCTAACTTGGAGGAGTCTAAAATGTCAAAGCTGCCACGTCGGATCTTTTTTCGTCATCGCCGATGCGAGTCGCTATTTCGATCAAAAGCATTTGAATAGATCCTGAATAAATTTAAAAACGCACTTATACTATAAAACTACGGTGCTGGCATGCTCACGCTTCGTCCCGAAATCACAAGATGCAATTCTATGCACCGCATCTCACCGCTGAGCTGCTTGCCGCTGTCTCCAAGGCCATTTAACTCAAACAGTAACGATCGGAAGTTACGGAATATCACCCAAAGGTGAGCGTCTGTCTGCTGAGAGTTTGTCAAGCAAACACCGCTGTCACCTCTATGATGGATGTATGTATGTATGTGGTTTTTCCTCCTTACCCCCGCAGCTCCCTGGAGCCCCTTCAGTCTCGGTCCGAGGAGGAGTCGTTTCGCGTGGAGCCACCCCCCCATCACACTGAAGAGCCTCCAGAAGTGCCAGGCGCTCCAGCTCGCCTCCTCTCCGACGCGTTGATTGCTGCCAACGTGGCGGTGTTCGTGATGCAGATGATCAACCCCAACGTGACTCTGCTGGGCATCAAGTCAAACGAACTCATCAATCAAGGCGAGGTGTGGCGCTTCATCACCCCTGCCTTTCTGCACGGCTCACCCTCCCACCTCATCATCAACATGCTGTCGCTTCACTCGCTGGGACCCATCACAGAGTGGACCTGCGGGCGGGAACGCTTCATGGCCATCTACTTGCTGGCAGCGGTCGCAGGCAACGTGGCTTCCTACTTTGGCGACAACAACCCCAGTCTTGGGGCATCGGGCGCTATTTTTGGGCTGGCTGGCGCCCTGGCCGTCTACTTTTGGCGCAATCGGCAGCTGTTTGGGTCTCGCTTTGACAGCCTGCAGCGCCGCCTGTGGCTGATCATTGCTTTGAATCTGGGCACAGGCCTGGTGCTGCCACAAATCGACGAGTGGTGCGCTTTCTTTATGACGAATCACAGTTTATTTCAGGGTTCAAATTGAATGTTGTGTGATGCCAGTCTTTCATTCTTTCAGGGGCCATCTGGGGGGACTGGTTGGCGGGGCACTGTCTGCCTTCCTGTTGGGCCCTCAGTACGAGATGTGCTTCATCAAGGGCAGGGAGGGAGTGTGGCTGATTGACGAGCCGCCGATCGAATCGATGGCCACGCCACCCAGGCAGGTGCAAAAACCTGGGCAGCAATGACGTGCAGGCGTTCTGCAAAGTGCCCAGCGGAGAGACCTGCATCTAGAAACGGATTAGCTTTGCAATAGGAAAGTATTATACGGCTGAGTACATCGGTTTCGAGCAACGATTGATTGAGTTTAGCTTCAGTATTGCCCATACTTTTAGAGTGATAGAGGGGCCTTAGTTGCCCTTTTGTGCCGACTTTGTTGGATGTATGATGATTATAAAGCCGCTTTTTGAGAGAGAACCCATTTTTGAACTCAAAATCTAGCAATGCTGTTATAAATTCTTAGTTTGGGGAAGAATCCACCAGCAGCGGCACGCTGAAATTGAAGGATTGATTGCTTGAACGCCTGCGCTGTAGGAAGCGAGCTCGGGCTATTAATATTTTCCTGGAACGACGAGATCTCTCCGCACCCATGGGCATCCTGGTCAGCATCTGCATGCGATCTGAAAAGGTTGAGCGCCTCAACAGTCTTCATTCATGACGTGCACAAAAAACCCCGCCGGACGGCGGCAGTTGAAATTCATTCCTCCCTCCATCTGGTTCTCAAGCAAGAGATAATCAAATTTACAACACTGTTCTGCAATTGTTACACGGCAACGCGGCGTATAAACTCTGAAGCTGCTAATACTTTGTGCCCGAGTAAGGGAATGTTGCGACTATTGATAGGCTGAAATTAAAGAATGCATTTATGGTAGAACGTACGTACTGCACATACATGAAATCAAGCAAAATGTTTGCTTTGATGCATCACTGCGACAAAAGTTGTCCCCTTTTTAGCGGCAAATTCATTTCCATTACCACACTCATGAAGACGCCGAAATTGAGGCCAGATGGTTCACTATGGCCGCTCTTCCCGTGCCACTGCCGCCTGAGACCACCTCTGCAGGGCTGCCTGCCGTGTGCCCAGCAGTGGCAGAGGAGACAGCCGTCGCGGTGCTGTCGGCTGCTGCCGCGTAGCTGCTGCGCAAGGAAGGGGGCGGGGGAGAGGACTCCTTGGTTGGCGACCCTTTCTTTGGGGTGGTTACTCTGATGGTGGGCAGCCCCCCGCGAGGGGTGAGGTGCGTGGCAGCGGGGATGGCTGTTGCCCGCTCCACAGCCTCCTCCTCCTTCTCTCCGGCAGCAGCACCGCCGCCTGGTGACAGCGCCAGCTTCTCCGAGGGAAAGGCAGGCATCAGGGTCTTCTTGGCTGCATCTTGTGTCCCAAAGATGGTGCCCATGATGAAGCGCATGACCTCCAGGGAGACCCAGCCCACCAGGTAGAAAGAAAGGGCGGTGAGGCCCATGGCGCCCGCTGCGCACGCCGAGGCCGCCAGCACGATGGCCAGGCAGCTCATTGAGACTGCCAGGACTACGGCCATGCAGAGCAGCATAGCCATGCCTGCCCACATTCCAGCGACTGACATGGTAAGGGATAGGGTGGCCAGGAGCAGCAGTGCAGCAGAGACGTAGCCCAACACGCCTGCCAAGGCCTGAAGAAAGGAAAATAAAATGAATGGGGGTGAGAAAATAGGAAGTAAAATAAAACTAGTTCTGCTAATTGATGCTCGTACCACCCAGCCGAGCAGCGTTTGGGGCTTCAGAGCCTTGGCGTGGCGCCGCAGGAACCGCGCGTCTTTCGGCACCTGTACTATTAATGGAGGATGGAGTGAGTCAATGCCATGACTTCCGCCCTCAAAGGAAATAGAATGGACGCTCTCACGTTGGCGCGCAGGTCGCAAAACAGCTGGAAAAGGGCGTCCCGCGTGGCCTGGGGAATAAACGTTCCTGCCACGGTCGCCGCGGGTCCAGCAAGCCGGCCACGGTAGAAATTCCAGGCAGCATTGCCACTGGAAGTCACGGCCGACTGAAGGCGCCCGCCAGGGGGAGAGCTAGAGCGATGCGTGGGGGACCGGCCGCGGGGCTCTGGCGGCGACGTTGCATAATCCATTTTGGTACGAATTCAAATACTATCCCAACTCCTTTCGTTGTTGTTGAGATCAGTTTTTTTTTAAATGTTCATTTTTAATCGAGGACTGCAATCGACGCTAACGGGCAAAAATGCCACTATAAATTTGTCTCCAAATAATATCCAGGTTATAACACAATAAACAAGCGCAAAATTGAAGCGAAATGCTGGCAGTTGTTTGTTGAAAACCAGGCCTGGTGCTAGCAGCCAGCTATAAACCAATTCTTCAAATATATGTCGATGTCCAATTTGCAATGAGCTCGCCCAATTTCGTGGTTGCATGTTCTTTTCTTGAGCGAAGCCATCAGTTTATTAATCATTTTTAGAAAATTCTCTCCTGCAAGCCAGTATTCTGCTAGATCGCCATTGCAACGCAATCTTGAAGCTCCAAAACGCCTAACGAGGCAGCGATTTTCCATCTCGGGAGCCCATCACCACCCCGCCGCTTCCTTCGCCGCTTCCTTCGCCGCTTCCTTCGCCGCCACGGTCTAGCTGTCTCGAAAGGTCGCCACGGTCCTGTTGGCCATCCTAACGCTGTATCCTAACCCAGTCTAGAAAGCTCGCCATGTCTAGAAAGCTCGCCACGGTCCTGGTGGCCATCCTGGCACTGTATTTCGGCATGAACCCAGTCCGGTTCACCAACAGGGTGTGGTATCTGCTGTACCACACCCCTTCGGTGGTGTTCTCCACAGTGCGAGTGCCGCCGCCAGCCCCCCACACCCTCAAGGCATCTATCCTCAACGTGACGGCAGATTTCAACGAGGTGCGGATAGATGCGTCATTTGGCTGCCCTGCTCAGCGGTGAATGAAATTGACGCACAATGTTGCCCAGTTTTGATCGCAAAACCCACGACATTATGTTCCCAAATTTAAACCTTTTTGTGCCCCTTTTTTACAGCTCTCGCACATCATCCACGACTTTCTTCACTCCCCTGGCGTTGACCCCTCCGTGGAGTCTGCGTTTCGCGAATTCCTTGCCCAGCGTGCCACGCGGTCCCACCCCACAATAGAGAACGCGCTGGACTGGCTGCTGGCCATCTACAAATTTGCCTTCCCCTTCCTCATCATTTCGCTGCTGGCAAAGGTGTCGGGATCGGAGGAGGGCGGGGCGGCTGCGACTGCTGCAGGAAATTACGGCGCCGCTGCCGCCGGAGCTGGCTCCATCCCTGCGTACCGCGGCGCCAATACAAACCCGCCGAAATTTAGGATGCTGGAGGACGGCATGGGGAGGCAAGCGGGCTCGGCTCCTTCCTCTCGAGGACGTTCCAGCGCTTCAATGCAAAGTTTGTAGCCGCTGCAGGTGCGCGAAAAGGGAGGGAGTGCCTGCCCACAGAATGAATGATCCCACAAAAAAAAGTGATGATGGTAGCGAACCTTGTTTACGAATGCAATTAGATGACCATGCTTTGGAATAGCCCCACCATTGGTAGTTAGTGACTGCTCTGCTACTGCGTGTTTAATGCTGATTTCATTCTACATTTACCTGTGTACAAGTACTTGCTGTTTCTTGATTACGAAAAATCAGAGTGTGCTTTGCCCTTTTTTAATCATCGATTTCAAAGCAGAGTCAACAGTCAGCTCCCAACATCTACGTGGCATTTCTGGAAGCGCTTTCTTCACGCGGTAAATTTGTGGGCATATGAGCGCGAAACTAGCAGTACAGGGGTTAGCTCGGTGCCTTGAAGGGGGTATTTGGAGCAGGAAACAGGCGGCCGCCTATGGCATCACGGCGCGAGCCCAGTCGGAATTACTCGGCTTCCCAGATTTTTATTGCCGCATCTTGCGCTGCTACATGCTGCTGTGGTTCGAATCAATGCTCCAACTCAAAAGGAATGAGCCTCAGCCTCCGGCATCCAGCTAAAGATGCACAGCGCCGTTGCCGCCGGAGAAAAAGATTTTGCAATTTATCGAGTATTGCCGGCACCATGTGGTTCGTGGCGCCTCAATTGTTTTTGAGAGTGCAATGCCAGCAAGCTTTGTTTTGTGTTATGGGAATACCTTCCTCCACTCTTTCTTCCCCTTTGAGCCCCTCCTCTTTGATGCGCGTGAGAGCGGCGTGATGTGAGAGGTGCGAGAGGAGCCCGAGATGGTACGAGGACGCCCAAGACTTTGATGATGGTGGAGGCGGCGCCGGGCCACAAAATTTGTGTTTCCTGTTTTGTTTTGTCTGGTCTCTTTCAATTTGATTTTCTTCATTTTCGCATATATTTGTGTTTGATGCACCTGCTTGCCTTGGTACACGCTCTTGACTACGAATTTGGATGCATCACTTCCCACACACTGCTGGCAGCTAGGGTTGAGTGACCACTGTAGAAGAGAAGGGTGCTGGGTGCGTCTCGGCATTGCCCAGGCGTGTAATTTGACCGGACGGTTCGCGTTATCGCCATCCGGAGTGTCATGCATGCATTGCATTTCTCTGCATGCACATATGCATACGCCTGTTTGCACCTGTATTTGCTATGCACCTGTTTTCTATGTCGGTCGGGCCGTCGGGGACTCGGGGGCAGGGGCAGAGCCTAGAACTGGGGTTGATCCATGGAGGGAAGGGGGGCTTTGCCTTACTGTGGCGGGGTTTGTGGCACGTCGACTTGCGGTTCTCTATAGGGGCGACTTCGGTAGTAGACGTGAAACTATTTGTAAACCTTGAAACCTTGAAACCCATATGCTAAGACGCTGTCTATTACTTCATCAAAGCTGCTACTCTCTGTTTTCTTGTTGTTAATTACGTGTTGAGTTATAGAGCTCACCCTGTACTCTGGCCGCTGCCATGGCGTTATGTCCCAGGGAATGCCTGAATGTCCTTGCCGTCAGCGTACTGCTCAGCCGTGGTGTCAACGTAATCGTCCGAGTTGTCAGAAAAGTACTGCAATGTAAGAGAGGTTTGAATTTATTTAAAATTGCAGGGGCGGTGAGAATTGGAACTATCTACCAAGGGATAAAGCACAATTACAACGCGTCAAGAGGAGATGCAGAGCATATCGTATCATAATGTAAACGACCCTGGGGAAAAAGTAAATATCGCCTGATGGTATTTCAAGCTCTAAAATTTTATTGAGCAAACCAATTTCATTCATTCGAGGCAATTTGCATGCTCAAGTGTACGCCGAAAGTTTTGGTAGTGCGCTCGTGACCATGATGGCAAGCTCGGGGGGAATTGCCGTGAAGGACTTAGATCGCACAGGCACCCTTGTCAACCGCCTGGACAAGTGAGCTGCTGGATCCATTGCATAGCAATCACAACCTTGATATTGCGGTGCCCGAAGCCGAAAGTGGCAGCCCCCCAAATTATGTTATGACGGCACTTCACATCTTCTTGATGGTTCATTCATATGCCCAATAAGCACCGATGGTTGAATTTTGCAGGAACGGGGACGGTCGCGTCACCATCGACGAAGTCTGCAACGTCATTGACGAAATCGTTGCGCAGGAGCGCCAAACTGCGATCTTCAAGCACGTTGCCTGTGTGTGTGTGCTCATCAGTTTGCTGGCGGTGGCGGCCACAGCCGGTCTCACCTACGCCGTGGTGAAGGGCAGCAAGGACACCGGGATCGCCAACGGGGTGATGGTGGCCAAGGGAGGAGATCCGGTGATGCTGGAAGCGGCCGACATGACGGTTGACGCCGACGGTGTGCTGGTCAGACGGCAGGAAACCGCGGGAAGCATAGGTCAGTTCTTTCGGGCTACAGCAGACAGAGTTGAAAGTGTTTTCTCAACAGCTCAGTCATCTATTTAATTATTTTTGCAGGCACTTCTTCGCTGGTGCTGGAGCAAAGCATGGCGAGCTTGGTGCAGGGCCTCCAGAGCGCCTCTGAAGACGAGGCCCAGCTCGTTTTGACCTCATTGCGTCATTTAGTCGTGCCTGGCTCCGTCCCTGAATCTTCATATGCCGTTTGGAAGGTGGCAGAGGCCGCCGTGCTGGACAATGGCGAGCTCTTGGTAAGAAATAAATTTATGATTTGTTTTGGAATTATTTAATCTCTGACAGCGAGGAACTAAAACGGATGATAATCAAGGCTTTCTTCGATTGCAAAAATGCATACTAATCGACAAAATCCTATATTATGTGCAGATCAAGAGCGCCGCTGGACACAACCTCACGATTTCTTCCAACGGTACTTCGGTCATTTCTAACGGGGGACCTGGCGGAAGACGCCGCCTGCTTTACGATTACGATGATTACTACGTATATTTATTTGAAATCGGATATCTCCAATGCTTTGATACCGCTCTGCAGAGTTGGACTCCTTGCTGGGATTGTGCGGTACGGGAATGCTTCTAGTAGTCCCATTTCTGGCTAGTAGCCAGCAATTGAGGATTACCACGAGGGCGATGGGACCGGACAATTTTATATGATTGATTCAAACTACGTGTTCCAGTATTCCCCCCATACCAAACTGATTAGGGAGTACTGCAGCGTTGACACGGACTGCGTAGGAAACATGTGGCCAGGGGTTGGTGATCCGTCCGCGCCTAAAATAGAGGTGTATCAGAACCAATATAATGGCTACGGTGTTGTATGCCTGAAAAGGACTGATACTTCGACTGTACTGTAGGCGAATGTGCTGCGGTGAGTACGCCGCTTGTTCATTGACAAAGTGGGTTCCCCAAGCTTTTGCCGCGGGCGCTCTTCGAGAATAGTTAAATTGACAACAAGCAATTGCCTTGAGAGCGCCTATGCCTGATCAAATCTTTATTTTGACTTCTGCAGTACATCTTTCCGAACCCCCATTTGACGGGTACACCAGTACGCCTATAAATTTCTGGGACAGGGGATATCACGCGGACGCCAATGGAAAATGCCGGCGCTGCGATGAAGAACAGCCCCAGTGCAAAACAGAGAAAATTATCCGCAACAAGTGCGCGTATTCCCGACCAATATCAGCGTCACATGGGATGTGACCTGGATGGGTGCTGTGCTGGGTTTAATGGTCCTTCCGTCAATCATTTATGCTATATATATGTGTGGCGTTTTGGCATTCACTCAATTCGGTGAAACTATGTTCTTTCTTCTTGATTCTTCTTGATTTTCTTCCAAAATCAACGACCAATAGTGCTACAAACGACTGGAAAAACGACTGGTGATACAAATAAACAGTGCAAATCAAATACTATATCCCGAAATTAAACCCTCGCACTCCAATAAGATCTTCTTCTCCTAATAATTCCAGGTTTAGTCACCCAAGCATGGAGGAAGCGTGATGTTTTTGGCTGCAACCCCGTACGTCTCGTCGTCTAAATTCAACAAACGAACACGGCAGCGGGGCGACCTCTTCAAAAACTCCATCGTGATGTTCCTGTCCCGCTCCCATTTCCCAGGGATGGGAAGCATTCGTGCGTGCCACTCTATGAACGCAACGTCCAACAGGCACAGCACGCCTGTGGTGATGAGGCGAGGAACAACCCCAAACTCCGCTCCCTCGATGTCCAGCTTCATGACAATGGGCACCTTTGAGGCCTCCCTGCTGTCGATTGACTTGAGAAAGATCTCATCGTGCAAGAAGTGGGCGAAATCAACGCCATGAACGGAATAGGCGGCGCCCTTTGTCGCTGCGCTCGCGTTGATGTGCTGCCAATTCAACAAGCTCGCTCCCCACTCGTTGAACTTTTTGTTAGATTTGACGTCTTTATAAAAGGTGAGATTTTTGTCAACGGTGGCGGCAGCGGTTTCAGTTAAAATCCGCACATTGTACCCTCTGCACCGAAAGTTCTTTTCCAATCGCTTCAAGTATTTAGTGTGGAGAACGTTGGGCTCTATACCAATTGCACAGATTTTTTTCCTGTCTAGAGAGCCAAAATATTTCTTGAAAACAGGAAGAACGAGAGCACCGGGAAAAAGGTCTGGGTCGTACAGCTTCCGTATTTGAACGCCCACATTTGTCCCAATGTCTAAATAAATGCCAGCGCACTCTCTGACGTCAAATCCAAGCATCGACGGTGGGCGGCCCCGCTCTATCAAAACAGCAGCAAAATCTGGACGAGTTTGAAACAGGAAATACCAACATACCGAGGTTGTTGCGAAGCATGAGAACAGAATGACAGCGTAGCGCAGAAAATTGGAGGCCCAAAGAACCAAAATCCATTTCATTTCAATTTATGAAAAAAGTGATGGCAGTGTTCTTCCACTTTCAGTATTTATGGCATTGAGTGAATACCCAGTAAGGGAATAAAAATAAATATGCATTGCATTTTGCACACAGTTCAGACCAGTCCTAAAAATGTCATTCGAACCTTTCGCTTTCATATCATTTAATTTTGGAAATGGCAGCATCAGGAAGTGGGTCTTCAGTGGTGCTGCCTCCTGGCGCTGCAGCAAGGCCAACACAAGAGGAATTGTTGGTACGCAATTTAAATTTTGATTTGTTGTTCGTGTGCAGAAATCTTCGCAAATGCTTATTAAATACATCGAGAATGAATTCAATTTTGCAGGTGGCGTTTCAGGAGTTGGCAAAACGGCTAGAATCGGGGGAAGCTCTTGGCAAAAATGAAGACGTCAGTCACCGCTGCCTTTTATTTGTTTATTTTTCTTTCAAGGCTACATGGTATCTTGCCTCGCATTTGTTTTTTTCATACTCCGCAGGACGAGGAGTTTGTTGAAATCCAGGAGACGCTGGCTGAAGCTGAGCAGCGCATTGCGTTGCTTGCAAGTCAGGCAGCCTCTTCTCAGCGGCAGGAGGAAGAGGAGCAGGAGGAAGAGGGTGTATACGAAGACGAAGAAGACTTTGATTACGAGGCGTTTGAGTCACTGATGGAAGAAATGGAGCACCTTGACCTGCCATTGCCTTTGCCACCGCTGCCAAGCAGCAGTAGCGGTGCAGCAAAGGGGCTTAAACGCGGGTTTCTGCTCAGTGGAAGTGGCATCAGCGGTGAAGAAGGCGGTGCCGGCAGCAATGGGGAATCTCAGGCAGCAGCAGCGGCCCATAAAGCTGGCGCTCGGGGAAGCACTCGCACAGCTGAAGCTGTCCCACCGCCCAGAATGGCGGCTTTCAGTGGGCAGGTGGTGGAACGCAGCGTGGGGGAGCGGCAGGAGGAGCGGCAAGAGCAGCTTCGAGAAGCAAGATGCAGCGCGGCAAGGGAGACAGCGGCGGCAGCGGAGGTACTGTCCCTGTATGGAGGTCGCAGCCCTGCCAGCATACAGCAAGCAGGCGCAGCTGCCCCCCGCGTTTCACAGTTCAAGCAGCGAATGCGCAGCTGAAATTTGTACTTCCTGAACAGGAAATCAATGTCACTTATGTTAAGGAAAACTTACACTCGGCATAGAAACATGCAGTAACGAGGGGTCATATAACAAGCAGCACAAACCACGTAAAAGATTTACGAAGAATGGACGAATCTGAATGCAAGGGGGGGCGCATTATCGCTGAGCGCAACGAGGGTGTCGGGCATCTAGTGCCCATCCACCGCGGCGTATCAAAAGTGCGACCGTCAAAAGTCGAGAACTGTGACCCACGAAAAAGGAAACTGAAGAGAGAGGGAGCGGAGAATCGACCAAGGGAAAAAATGAACGAATGGAACAGCATTTGCACTGCATTTCAACACCGAATCTGATCCACCTAGAGAATCACTTCATTTTTACTATACACAAACGAAGCAGCAGCAGCAGCAAGCAGTAGCAGCAGCAGCAGCATTACAAGGACAAATAAACTTATGGCAAGTTCTTATTTTCTACTTGGACACCGCTGCGCTGCTGAGCGCGTCCTTCACGCCGCTCTTCTTCCAGTCCACGGCAGGCTTGATGAGCTCCATGTTGACGCGGTGCTTGTTATCCATCACGAAAGAAAGCAGCGAGTCCACAAGGCCGTCGCTCAGGAAGTGCGGCTCCAGGCCCAGGTCCCTCAACTTCGTGCACTTGGCGTTGTAGTAGTGCTCCTCGGCCTCCACGCGGGGGTTAGGGATGCTGGTCACCTGCACGTCCAGCCCCAGCTTGGCGCCCTCGGTGGTGACAATGCGTGCGAGGTCGTTGACGCTGAACTGCTCGGTGAATTGGTTGAACACCCGCATCTCCCCGGGGGCTGCCGGGTTGTCGATGGCGATCTGGATGCACCGCACGGTGTCGCGGATGTCAAGGAACCCGCGCGTCTGCCCCCCCTTGCCGTACACAGTCAGCGGGTGCCCCACCGCCGCCTGCACCACAAACCGGTTCAGCGCGGTGCCGAAGATGCCGTCGTAGTCGTACCGGTTGATGAGCGCGGGGTGGGCGGTCGTCTCCTCGGTGCGCACGCCGTACACCACCCCCTGGTTGAGGTCGGTGGCTGCAATCTTCCACGCCTTGCATGCAAAGTGGATGTTGTGGGAGTCGTGCACCTTGGAGAGGTGGTAGAAGGAGCCGCCCTGCTTGGGGTAGGGCAGGGTATCGGTGCGGCCGTTGTGGGTGATGGTGATGAACCCTTCCTCGATGTCGATGTTGGGGGTGCCGTACTCCCCCATTGTGCCCAGCTTCACCAGGTGGCAGTCGGGCTTGAACTCCTTGATGGCGTAAAGCACGTTGAGCGTGCCGATAACGTTGTTGTACTGGGTAAACACGGCGCGGGAGCGGTCGATCATGGAGTAAGGAGCGGAGCGCTGCTCCCCAAAGTGAACCACCGAATCGGGGGAGAAGGACTCGAACGCCTGCCCCAGGAACTCAAAGTCGCAGACATCGCCCACCATGAGGTCGATGTGGTGTCCGGATACTGCTGCCCAGGTCTTTACTCGCTCATGGGCGGAGGCGATGGGCGTCAGCGTGTCCAGCCCCAGCTGGAGGTCCATGGAGCGGCGCACGAGGTTGTCCACGATGGCCACCTTGTAGCCGCGGGCGGAGAGGTGCAGCGCGGTGGCCCAGCCGCAGTACCTGATGGTTAAAGTGAAAATATTAGTGGGTGGAAGCGGGAGAGAAAACAAAAGTAAAAAAATGGTAAGAGGTGAGGTTTCATGACTGACCCGTCGCCTCCGATGATCATCACCCGGGTGCCGCCTCCCGAGGAGTGGGCAGTGGGGGCCGAGGGGGTGGCGGGGGCGGCAATGGCGGTGACCGGGCGAAGGGCAGCGACGCGGCGGGAGATAGGGGTGGCAGCGAAAGGCTTGGCAGCGGCGGCAGCAGCGGTAGCGGCCGTCCTCAGAGCTGCAAAACAACAGGTGGGTGGCGATAGAGAAAGAGATGATACCAAGATCACAACAACAACCAAAATGCTTGGCAAGCTCGTGCGTTTGGCGGAGGTTGCGTCCACCCACATCAATTAAGTCATTAATACACACGTACAGATTGAAGTCAACGCACCCAGGCTGCCAGGAGCCACAGCAGCAGAACGCTGCTGGGAGAGAGCGGTCGCCGGAGCGCCTACGCGGAGGGAAAATAGCGCATTGGTTGGTATGTAACATTGTAAAGCATAAACAAATATTTATGGGTGCATCAAGTTGCAGTGCAGCAAAGGCGAGAGCCTGTTGACGTTTGATCAAGAATCACCTGCACACAACATTGCTGAAGCCATCGTGCTGATCCGCCGTTGATGTGCTTTTTTAATATAAGAAACTGAGCCAGGGAGGAGGAGCATTATTCTTCGTTCAGAATCATTAATGTCAACTTTCTTCAATCATTTTTTTTTTAGGGTGCAGCTTTTATTTGCGTATGCCAGAAAGCGGCATATAGGCCATGGCAGTGCGAATAATACACATTCTTCTCTGACGGAGCGCACGCCAGCGCTCGTAGTTCAAAATCGCTATTTCGTTTAATTTCAATTTCAAAATTTGTTTCACCAAAAGTTAAAGGCACACGGCTGTCATTTTTATTAGCAATTCACTTTTTAACAACCCACGCATCGCCATCGTCAACTCGCCACCATGTCTGGCTCCCTCAACGGCGGCATTCTCTCCCCCCGCTCTTCCGCCCCCGTCAACACTCCGCCTGTTGGCACCATCACCACAAACGACGGGATCAACCTGCAGTACGAGCGGTTCGGCTCCCACGGTGGCCCCGTCGTGGTGCTGATCCACGGCTGGAGCGGGAGCAGGCATTACTGGGACCTGGTGGTGAGGCCCATTGCCCGCACCTGCCAGGTCAGTGTGGTTGTTTTTTTGTTTTACTGCGATAGCGGAATAAGAGTAACTAATGGTTCCCTATCTGCATTTCACATACGAAGAGACACGCAACTTATTCAAACACTCCCCGCTCTCTTATTTTTTCCACAGGTCATCACTTTTGACCTGCGACACCACGGCGAGTCGGACAAGCCCGCTTGGGGGTTCCACGTTGCCCGCCTGGCAGCCGACCTTCACAACATCCTGGAGGGTCTGGACCTGAAGGAGGTCACAGCGGTGGGCGCCAGCCTGGGCGCCTCCATTCTGTGGTCCTATTTTGAGCTCTATGGGCAGGGCCGCATCGCCCAGGCTGTGTTTGTGGACCAGGCTCCTCTTCAAAACATTGCTATTGACTGGTGAGTTCAAGTATCGTTTCATTTTGATGTGGCGCCAACTATCGTTTAACTCTGTATTACTAATTCATATGCCCGATAAGCACCAAGGATACACTACTAATGCATCTTTGCATTTTTTCACACCATTTTCCCCCGTCTGATGGCGATTTTTACACAAGAAAGAGCGACAGTGTGTGTCTCGGCCGGAGCCTTGCAACATAGAAGAGACCAAAACGTAATTAATGAAATCCTCTCTCTCACCACATTCCTTTCTTTTCCCCCTTCTTTAATAAAACAACTGCAGGAAGGCTGGGTCCACAGGGTGCTACGACATGGCGTCCCTCACACGCCTGCAGTGTCGCCTGCTCACCGATTTTGAGGGGTTCGCCAAGGACAACGTGACCCACTGCGCCGGCGACACCCTCACCCCCGACGTTATGAAGTCTCTGGAGGCGGAGACCATGAGGGCCAACCCCGCAGCGCTGGCTGCGCTGATGGCGGACCACACGGCGCTGGACTGGCGCCCGGTGCTGCTACGGGTTCCGGTGCCGTGCGTGAATGTGGTGGCACGGCGGTCTGCGGTGTTCCCTTGGTGGGGTGAGTTGATAGAGCATTATCATAATATTGACCTCCAGTGTAGCCTCCAGCGCGACTTTTCGAGTCGGACACCAGTCGGATTTGCTTTTGATATCGACGGAACTGGCTATGAGTAAACAGTTTGATTGATGTGCAATGACGCACAATCATCCTTAGTAGTAAAGCTTCTTCTTCTTTCTTCACACTGCCCATCGTGCAGGCGTTGAAGAGGTGGGGCGGCTGGTGCCCCAGTGCAGAACTGTCTATTTTGAGGACGAAAACCACTGGGTCTACTTGCAGGAGCCAGTCAAATTTGCGGCAATGGTGGCTGGCTTTGCGGTGCAGGGATTCGAGGGGCTTTGATGGGAGCGCTGGTGGGTGAGCAACAGTAGCATGGGCGGGAAAAATACGGAACACTGTTGAGCGGTTTTCAAGCGCACCGCGTCTCCGCAATTGAGTATTTGACAGATTGCGTATAAAGCAGAGCGACTATTTATGTAAAGAAGTAAGGTGGTTGCTGAGTCGGAGCATTGCAATCGCGATGTTTGAACTTTGTTCGACAAGCAGGGCTCTTTACTTGTATGCAAGGCCCACACAGTGCATGCAAATTGTCGAATTGGGTGAAGCGAGCGGCTGAACAACTTCTGCTACGGAAAAGAGAAGCGAGCCTAGGAGGAGGAAAAGATACGAGAGAAGTATTTTTTACAACGACCCCATCCTGCTGACGAATTGCGCGCTTCTCTGGGCTGCAAATTGGCCAGCCATGCCTCGTCTCCTCCTCCGAGCACGCGACGAAGGTATGGGGGCCTGCACGGCACTATTTTTTTTCAAATTTGAAAGTCGTAGTGTTCTGGTCCCACGGAGTACGGAAGCTGTTTGGTCCTTCGCTTTTAGCAAAATCCTATGCGAACAGCGCACTAGGATATCATTAATATACTTTTTTACCCGAAAGTACTTCCATTGACACGGGTACCTCCTCGCCGAGGGCCTTCCGCTGCCAGCGCTGTCTATTGATTGCACTGCACCCAACTTTTTATTTTTTTATTAGAGTGCTCGGGCACGCAGTTGCCCCCTTTAATACACTCAAGAGTGCTGCATACATTTATTTTATGCAATGCGGACTACCGCGGTGCTGCTCATCCTTTTCGTCGGGATGGCTGCTGCTATTGAGGAATTTTCGCCTCCCCCACCAGATGCCTTTCCCCCACCACCCATCGACAACGCCACTGTACCGTCCCCCCCGCCCCCCGCCGAATTGATTCAAGAAATACCTACCGACTCGCCGCCCCCACCGGTGGACGTCCCCATTGTACTGCCCCTTGAGGAGCCTGTCGGTGTGGAGTCGCCGCCCCCGCCGGCTGAGGACCCCATCGTCACCATCAACGGCGATGTGGACTCTCCCCCGCCGCCGTTTGAGGAGCCCATCGTCGACTCGCCCCCACCGCCGCTGTTTTCTCCGCCGCCGCCGGCGCCCATCGAGCTGTGCCCCCAGGTGGACGGTAGCTCCATTCGGCTGGGCCGCTACCCCTCTTCCCCCTTCAAGATCACCCCTTTCCAAGACGTGTTCAAGAACCCTCCCAGGCTGGCGCCCAAGTTGCCCAAGGTGTGCAGAGATGACGAGCACTGCATGGCCTCCTTTGTGGTGGATATGTACGAGATCCAGAAGCGCCCCTTCGACAAAGCCGTCCCCGGTTGTGCTGCCAAGAATGCCACCTGGTTCATGAGGTGGGTTGCCAAAAATATGCAGAATTGCATTTTCTTGGCGAAATTTCGAAGTGACTCAATCTTGACATGCTTGTTACAGTTACAACGGTCAGGTCCCTGGCCCCACCGTCGTCGTCCCCTCTGGTGAGAATATTTGAATTTGAATTTTGAAACCTCATCATCTGTTTTTGCCCCATCTCGTGCAAAGCATCCCCATATTCCCCCCAATTCAGGCTCCGAGTCAGTTGTGCGGTTCCGCAACAGGATCCAGGGCAAGTTCTACACCGCCACTGGCATTGCTCCATGCAATGAGCGCGGCAGGACTGGGCGCCCCACTTCGATTCATTTCCACGGTTCCGCCTCGCTGGCGCCCTGGGACGGCTGGGCAGAGGACATCACCTGCCGCGGCGAGTCCAAGGACTACGTGTACCCCAACAACCGCGCTGTGACTGGCTGGTAAGCTTCGGAAATATAATTGTTTTTCAAGTGTTTGCAATTTCTTTGGGTGCTAAATTGATTTGAGATCTCCAACACGTGGATTTGCGCGTTTTTAGGTACCACGACCATGCATTACATATCACTGCCAAGAACGCGTACGCAGGTCTCGCCGGTGAGTAAAAATAAATAACAAAGCCATTTTTTTTTCTCCTTCCGTTGATCACTTGCAATTTCTTCTTTTTCATTCCATGCGATGGCCATGCTTTAAATAACCACGATTGTTTGCTCGCTCTCCAAATTGCAGGGATGTACATCGTGAGCTCCAAGAAGAAGGACGGCGCCCCCTGCGGCGCGCCCTGGAACATGGAAGAGCTGGAGGAACTGCACTGGATCCTGCAGGACAAGGTGCTGGACTCTGAGTGCCAGCTGTTCTTTGACTCCACCCCTGCCCCCCACCCAGACGTGGAGCTCCCCGAGGTCCTGGGCCCCAATGGCGAAGTGCTGCCCGAGCCCCTGGAGGATCTTTCCACCGCCAGCCCGCACGAATACAACTTCTACGGCGATATCAACATGATCTCTGGTAATACATTATCATTTTTTTTGAGAAACAGCTCCGGAACGTGCCAGCCAGCTCATTTTCTCAACGCTTTTTTTTTGCGCAGGCATCCCCTTCCCCAGGGTGCAGATCGAGCCCAAGTGGTACAGGATCAGAATGCTGAACGCCGCCGTGTCACGTCCTTGGCTCATTAAAATCTTCAACGCAAAGAAGGTGTCCATGGGCCACAGGCTCTGCAAGGTAAGAGGAGAATTATTCACTGTATATCTTGCCAGTGTAGAATTAAAATGAAACTGATCTAGTAGATACACTTATTTCTTACCAAACTATATTCCTCCTTTGTGGCTTCCAGGTCATTGCCACTGACGGTGGATACCGCCACGCCCCTGTGAATTTCCCCATTGAGGGCCTTCTGATTGGTAAGAGAAACAGCATATTTATTTGGAGACCACAGGCGGGATTTAATCACACATTTTAATCTAATTTTCAAGTCCGGCATCCCTTTCTTCTCCTACCTTTTCCTTGCAGGTGTTGCTGAGCGCTACGAAGTTGTCTGTGATTTCAGTCGCCAGGCTGGCCGCACGTTCCACGTCAACAACGTCAAGGATGAAGCGATGATCCCCAATGTTCCCTTCTTCTGCAACAGTCACCTCGTCGCCAGGATCGAGGTGGGCACCACCGTGGCCGTCATGGCCCCGGGCGGCTTCAAGAAGTCGGCGTTCAACCCTCTCTCCAAGGCCGTGCGCCCCCTGCACAGTGCCGAGAACCTGATGACCACTGCCGACTTTGAGAAGGCCAAAACCATGGCCAACGCTGGCCAGGCCGACCGGAAGTTTGTATTCAGTTTTGTGGACACCCACCCTTACTGGAGGTGAGCTTTAGTGTGCTATCAACTCGTACTACATATGCCGTTCTGCCGATACCATATTGTCGGACCTCGCAATTGACATGTATTTTCTGCATTTCTTCCTATTTTGCAGGATCAACAACGACACCTGGGACACAGCAAAGGTAGCAGCCTCTGACGTTGGCCAAAACACCTGGGAGTGAGTTGAAGATAGCTGTATAACCGTGGACTCCCACAAGGGCAATTCGCGGCTCCATTTTTTACCAAACCAATTGCTACGACCCATCGTAATACTTTTTTAACTTCCCTGTAGACTGTGGGAATTTGAGTCCGTGGAGTACCAGGACTCCTCGGCAGGAGAGAGCAAGTGGTTCCACCCAAGTAAGTTTAAAATCATCTTATGTTTTCTGGGAAATCGAAATCATCTAATGACCAAAGAAACATTTTCCTAAATAAAAAACACAACAGTGTCGAACTTTTTGGAATTAGGTCGCCATCAATGGAACAACATTACGATTTCACATTTGTTTCTGCTTACATTAAATTCTTGCAGTTCACGTCCATCTGGTCGACTTCTTTGTGGTAAGGAGGGAAGGCGGGCGGGGATTGCAAGCCTACGAGGAGCGGTCGCCCAAAGACGTAATTTTGCTGCCGCCCCTCTCCAAGGTCTGGATTGTGGCCCGCTTTGGCGCCCATAAGGGCGACTATATGTTCCACTGCCACAACCTGGTGCACGAGGACGACCTGATGATGCGCGCTTTCAGCGTTGTTGACGCCAATGCCGGCGCGAAAGCTGATACAGTCCAGGAACAGTTCATGATTGCCAACAACGTTATTTATAACAACTGGAGGTACACCGACCCTATGTTGTACGACACCTCAGCCACTCGCTTCCTGCCCAAAATGACCACACGCTACATGAAATGGCTGCTGAACAGGAATTTCTACAGGTAGGTATTTATCGGATTGTATTATTTATTATTTCACGCCAATCCCTGCGCCCTTACACTGGGTCGACGATTTCAACAATTGTCCCGGCATACGAAAAATGCATTCATGCATTCTGGCAGCTTTTCAATTCAGCTCTTTCGGTTCTTAACAAATCTCCTAAATTTGTTGCGTGCTGCAGGATCTTCTATCCCCTCCCAGACGACACTATGCTCAACGGAGCGCTGGCCGCAAAGAACCTGACAAATCCCTGGAAATCAAAGTGGGGTTCAACAGCCTCGTGCTGAACACAAAAAGTCGTTTTTTTTTTTCTTTCGCAGTGATGAGCCTTGTTAAGATTGACGTGGCGTGGAACCCGCCGTCATATTTTGATCCCCTTCATTATTATCAGTTTTGTTTTTCACCCACAAACTTATATATTTGCTATCCTCAACCCTTTCTCTTAGTACGTTTCATTAGCAGCGTGACTCTGTTCCTTACTACGTTGATACCCACCGTCTTTTCCAAGTGACGCACTTGCTTTCTTCCCACCGCCAGCCTTTTTTCAACTGTGACTATTGCGTTTTACGGTTTCCTCCCTTCTCTTTCCTTCTCCTCTTTGTATCTTCAAAGCCAAAAGTACCCCATCTTCTTCTATCTGCATTGCATTATAGATAATAATAAATTATTTCTCCTCATTTTTCTTCCCACCGCCAGCCCTGTTTTTTCAACTGTGACCATTGCGTTTACGGTTTCCTCCCTTATCTTTCCTTCTCCTCTTGTTTCTTTAAAGCCTCAAGTACCCCCATCTTCCTCCATCTACATTGCATTCTGGATTCAGTAATAATAATAAATTATTTCTCCTCATTTTCTCCTCTTGCCTCAAAATGTTTATTGATACAATACGCACTGGGGCAAAATTTTCCTTCCATGCAATTACCTTCCATCTTCCATCTGCATTGCATTATAGATGCAAACACGAATCTACAGCACAATGGAGTCGGTCTTTGATTGTGGTACACTCATCAAGTGACTGGACGAGGGAAACCTTTTTGAGTAGGAACCGTGCACCTACTATAGGCGTCCTCCCCCTGGGGTCTCTTTAAATCTTATTTTTGTTGAGAAATAAGACTGAGCTTAATTATCCTCGGTGCTTATCGGGCATATGAAAAAACACGACTTTTTTTATTTTGCAAGTACCGCCATAATAAATTAATTGTTTATCGAAACGGTGTCGTTGTTCTTGTTTTCCAGCGGCCCTCACCTGTAGGCCCTGGCTTTTTTTAGAAATGTAAATGGTGTTGTGTAGTATGAATAAATATTAATAAGCTACAGCTGCATCAAAATCATAAAAACTAAAAAAAAACTCTCAAAAATAATTCGGTACAACTCATCCATCACTATAGAGCCATGAGCATTACATCTCAAGCCCTATTTCTGTCGGGTTGGCGGCGTACGCCCCTGCAGCCCCCAGAAACTCCCCCACCAAGCGGTACTCCTGGCACCCGCTGAGCACGCTGACCACAATGTGCAGAACCTGAGCATGGAAAAGCACTACATGGCAGCACAAGCGAGAACCCAGGGCGAGATGGCCCACCAGCAGGGCGCAGGCGGCTTGCAGCCCCGATTTGCCACCCGAGGAGGCGTCAATGGCGGCTGCCGGGGTGCGTTTGGCAAACCTGGGTGAAGTGAAGCCTGCAATTGAAAGAGCGGCGATTTGCATGAGTTGCACGAGTTGCTTTAAAGTGAGGTTGATGAATGCGAGCTTTAATCAGGAAGAAACAGAGCTGTAGCACTCAGAGACGACAAAAGGAAAATCGCACTTTTGAAAATACGACATAATAAAAAGTGATTACCCCCCAAATAAAACAAACTGTTCATATACTATAATATGGTATTTACCTTCCGGCGCCCCCTCCGCCCAGGGGTCTTTTGCCCTGTGCAGCACCTCGCACGCCCTGGGCAGCGCCCCGTCCATCAGCGCCTGCGTGGCCTCAGACTTTCTAGCTGGCAGGGATGCCACCGCAGCCAGCACCCGCGCCGCTCCCGCCTGCACTTCCACCGCCACCGCAGGATCCGCAATCAAAAGCGCCAGCTCCTGGATGCAGGCAGGAGCGCATACTGCCTCCGCTGCGCCAACCGAGTCCTGCTGCAGCGCCAACAGCAGCAGGCGTAGTGCTGCAGCGGCGTGGGGGCACCGCACGGGCTGCGCCAGGGGCACCACAGCCGCCAGCCCCCCTCCCCATGCCAGCTTTCGCAAATTCGGCCCTGGGTCGGCAACACATAGCGCTTCTAACGAGCTCAACGCCAACCCCTGCACTTCAACCTGTCCATGGGAGGCCCCCGCGCCCCCTACCAGCGTGTCAGACAGCACCCGCACCACCTTGTGCCCAGCGCACGCCGCCTTCACTGCGTCGCTGTTGACGCCAACCAGGGCCGCAAAAAGACGCGCGCAGTACTCTTTTCCGCGCACAATGCCGCGCAGACACGCGCCGATGAGCCGCCACGGCGCGTCAGGCGCGGAATCGAGCTCCAGCAGCGCTGGCGGGTGTGCCGCAATTTCGGCCAACGCAGCACCGCAAACGTCCTGCAGACGCTCGTCCCCGGACCGTAGCAGCGTATACAGCATGTGGGTGCCTCCAGCGCGGTGCGCGGCGGCGCGCACGGGCTGGCCGTGCTCCACCAACCCTCGCAGCAGCGCTTTTGCCGCCGTCAGTTGCTCTCTAGGGCCCCCTGTGGTCAGCAGAGACACCAGGTGCGCTGCGCGGTTGGCTGCGCCGTCTGCAGTGTTGGACACGCCCATCGCCATCGCCGCTTCCTCCAGCTCGAAGGAAGCTTCCTGGTTCAGAGCCGGCGGCGGCAGGAGCGGTGCAGCGTTGGCCGCTGATAAGGGTGGCAGCGGGCGTGCCTGGTACTTGGGCGACTCCGGGTCTTGCAGCTCGCGGTTGGGCGGCGACCATGCCCCGCTGGGCGTTGCGCGGAAGAAAGTAGACGAGGGCGGCACCCATGCGCCGGCCCCTCGATTTTCCGACATGTGCTGCCTGGCTGCCGCAATGGCAGCCTGCGCCCGAGCCAGCGTCTCTGTGGACGTCAATTGTTCGTCAGCTGCTGCAGCAGGGGCAGTCGTGTTGTGAGTATTCGCATTATTTGGCGGGGACTGCCTACTGCCGACAGTAGCGCCTATCTGAAACTGCGTCGCCAGGGAGTCCACGACGCCACCAGCGTCGCGTTCACGGCTTTCAACGGCTGAAAAGGCGTCCAGGGAGTCCCGACGGGCGCTGGCCTGCGAGAGGTAAGCTGAGGTGGTGGTGGCAGCGGGGCTTGCATCGCCTGCGCTTCTGGAGGTCCAGGAAGAGGCGGACAGGCCAGAAGGGCCGCCGTAAATGGAGCGGTAGGTGGTGGTGATCTCGCCGTTGTCGCCGTAGGAGGACGCAGGGGACTGCAAGTTGTTGGCGACTGAATTTTTCCCAATTGTTGTGCGCGGAGGAGCCATTTTGAGGGAGTTCGCACGCCGACTGAGTTGGTAGTGATGAAGTGTATAAATATAAAGGGCAGTTAATACAAGTAAGCTTTTGACAACAAACGACGCGTACGATCAATCAAACGCAAAATTTGAAAAATAGGGGCAGGCCTCGTGGTGCACAGGCCCAACTCAAGTGCCGTTGCATGCAACTCTAAAAGATATATATTTTGGTGGCAATGATTGGTTGGGTGGCTCGCTAGGGCCAACCAAACACCGATTTCTTTCGCACGAATCTGTTGAAGAGCGATCCAGCGCCTGTTCAATTAGTAGTAAATCGTATTCTGCTGAATAAATCCATGTTCAAGCTTCCTATGACTCGCGAAGGCTGGGTGTTCTTCTAAAAAAAATATAAAAAAAACAATCCCTCACGAAACCAAACCATACTCCTGCACGACATGGCGATGCTGCAGGCCAGGGGAGACATGGCAACTTTGTTAAAGCCCCTTGGCCTGCGTCACAGCACCCTCCTGCGCCCCTCCCGTCGCCCTGGCTCCTTCAGAAAGCCTCTCAAAACTCAAGCTATTTTTACCCTCGGGGCTGCCACCAACGCCCGCATGGTCGCCAGCGCGCTGGGCAATGCCTGCTTCAAGCTGCTTCTCCCCGCAACCACCGTCCAGCTCGCAGCAGGTACTTATTTAATATTATACACACCACTTCCCCCCCCCGTCTCCGCTCTCCTTTTATATGTTTACTTTTATCATCTGACAATAAACCATTATTAACACGTGCAGTGTCCCCCCTGGTCACACACTACCCAGCTGGCCTGGTGTCCCCCTTGCACCCTGGCCAAGCAGCTATCATCACGTTGGCCAGCCTCCTGTCATTGGGAGTCTCAGCTGGCGGAGTGCTCTACCTGGGCGCTCGCTCGGCCTGGGAGAGCGTGGAGCCCTGGCTGACTGCCGCCTCTTCCACCCGCGGTGAGTCCCCGGCGTCTCTGTACGGTGTAGACATCACTGGCAGCAGATTTTTTTCTCGGCCGGCGGTTCTGCGAGCCGTGGAGTTTGCGGAGGCTGCGCACCGCGGGCAGGTGCGCAAGACCAAGGAGCCGTATGTGGCGCACTGCGTGGCCACCGCTGCGATCGTGGAGGGGCTGTTGGCGCCCACAGAGGACGACGGCAGGGCAGAAGCGGCGGTGGTGGCTGCGCTGCTGCATGACGTCGTGGACGACGCGGGGGTGGACCTGGACGACGTGGAGCGCACATTTGGGCCCCACGTCGCCTCCATGGTGAGTTGAAGCTCGTGTATACACTTACTTATTTCCATTGTCCTGTGTAGCACCGCACATTTTCCCTAACAGAACAGTCTTCCAATTTTAAAAAGCATTACATTACATGCATAGCGGCGCATACAATCGCATTTTTAACAACCCTATATTTCTTTCTTTCTTTTTATATACTTCTGCAGGTCTCAAAAATCAGCCAGCTCAGCGCCACCAACCAGCTCGTCCGCCGCCGGCTGCGCCTCAACGCGGCGGAGCCCACCCCGCAGGAGGCAGCCCAGCTGCGCCACATGATCCTCACCATGGTGTCAGAGCCTCTGGTCATCGTGGTGAAGCTGGCAGACCGCCTGCACAACATGCGGACGGTGTACGCATTGGCGCCCGAAAAACAGCGGGCGGTGGCGGAGGAGACGCGGCGGGTGTGGTGCTCGCTGGCGGAGCGCCTGGGCATGTTTGCACTGAAGAGCGAGCTTGAGGATCTGTGCTTTGCGGTGCTGCAGCCGGACGAGTATCGTGCTCTGCGTGCTGAGCTCAACGCGCTGTGGGGGTTGCCCTCCATCCCCGCCGCGGCGATGACCCCCAAAGAGGAGTGCTGGGAGGGGGAGGGCGACTGCTGGGAGCCAGAGGGGCCGGCGGAAGCCGACAGCTCGACGGCCGCATTTGGAGCAAGCTCGCTGTATTCGCCAGCAGGGGCGCCGTATCAGCCGTGGCTGGGGGCATCCCACGCCACCATCCCCCCTCTCTCCTCGCAAGAAGCGAGCGCTAGTGGCCCTCCCACCCTGCCGCCGCTGTCTGCCGCCCTTTCCTTCTCGTCGGACCGTGAGGCCACCTTTCTGACGCCGGAGCAGCTGGAGGTGCGGGAGCTGGTGCGCAGCGTACTGCCTTTTGACGCCTCCACCTTCAACATGGAGCGTCTCACAATTCCGCCCTCGGCTCGCCGGGGGTTGGAGGTGCTGCAGGGCTGCGCGCGGGCGCTTCTCCAGGAGATCACTACCGAGGGGGTGGCTGCGGGGCTGGAGGTGTCGGTGCAGGGGCGGGTGAAGAGCCTATTCTCCACATTTAGGAAGATGGCAAGGAAGGAGGTGCCGCTGAGCCAGGTCAGTTACTGGTAGTTGTTTTTCAAGCGTCTTTTACGAAACGAACTAGCGGCATTTGCATTTAGTAGTATTTATTACATGGTTAATTAATAGGGAATTTCCCCACGTTTTTCACTTTTCGTTTATGTTTCACGCTACAAAATGAGTATATTGGGCATATGAAAAAAAATACAATGTTGTTTTTTCAAGTTCCTTTCTTTTGTCCAGGTGTACGATGCTCGGGCTCTGCGGGTGGTGGTGGAGGATTTGGGCGGCGCCAGGGAGCTTGAGGCCATTGCTGCGTGCTACACCCTGCTGCCTGCTGTGCATCGGCTGTGGAAGAAAGTTGATGGCGAGGACGACGATTACATCGCACAGCCAAAGGGCAGCGGGTACCAGAGCCTGCACACCGCGGTGGTGGGACCCGGAGGGGTGCCCATGGAGGTAAGAGAGGGGGGCGAAAATGTTTTTTTCAAGTATTAAACCAGACGCATTTTTTTATTTTTTTTTTATCAGTTTCCTCTCTGCCTCATCAATTAGGTGCAAATCCGGACTGCGTCGATGCACGAGGATGCAGAGTACGGCCGCGCAGCCCACTGGGCCTACAAGGAGCGCACCCCTGTGGCTGGCGTTGGCGGTGACATTCCTGCCAGAGACGCCATCTCACCAGGCCACCCCATGCTCAGAATATCCCCCGGAGGGGCGCTCAGCGATGGCGTGGTGGTGGCCAGCGAGTCTGGTGGCATGCGGCTGACCGTGGCTGTGTCCCTGTGCCCTCGCCGCTTTGCTTCTGCGTTTGCTACGAGGGCGTCGCCAAGGGAGTACGCTGCGCTGCTGCAGTACGCCAGGGAGCGAGGGTTTGAGTCCCCTGGGCGGGGGGACATGCAGGTGTGATAGAAAAACGATTCAAGAAGTTGCTGGCTATAGCATGCTATTATCTCTGCCTGTTTCTCTTGTTTTACTACAATTATGGTACCGTATACACAGACTTTTCTTTTAGCTTTTAGCTTTTAGCTTTTAGCTTTTAGCTTTTAGCTTTTAGCTTTTAGCTTTTAGCTTTTAGCTTTTACTAATTGAAATTTCGTTTTCAAATATTATAAACATCACCCTCTCTCTCTCCTCCTGCGTCCTCCGCAGGTGGCCCTCGAGCTGTACACCCTGTGCTCCGACAGCAAGTACCACCGCCTGGACCAGTTCGGACACAAACTACCCACAACAGCGGTGCCGCTCGCGTCATTCATCGTGGAAGACGACATTGGGGAAGATGATCACCACCACGCGCCCACCACCCAGCTAGAAGACGGCACATCCGTTGCTACTGCAGTGATGGGCTCTGCCGCTAGCAGTGCTGGGGAAGGTGCTGCCACGCAAGAGCAGCCGCAGGGCGGGGATGAGACTGACGCGTACCTCTCCCACCGCATTCGCCTGCTGCGCTCCATGCTGGAGTGGGGGGCTGACATCAATGGAGAAAACGGCAGTGGCAGTGGCACAACCACCGACGGCGCCTCTTCCGCCTCTTCGGTCGCATCTATAGACGCATCGTTCGATGGCGCGGCGTTTATTTCACCTCCGACAGCGATGGCAGGCCCTCTGCCAGGCCTGGGTCCCCGCGTGGGCGTCATCTCAGAGGGCATGGCATTTGAAACACCGCCCACTGACGTGATGGTGCTGGTGTGGCCCAGCGGCAAGATTCTGCGGGTGCCTCGGGGTACTACAGCTGGGGATGTGGTGCGAAAGGAAGGAGGGGGCAAGCGGCGGGGAGGGGTGAGGGCTAGGGCAGCTGCAGCGACCAAGGAGGGGTGCAAAGTGAATGTGAACAATAGGATGGTGCCGGAGGGCCGGGCGCTGGAAGATGGGGACTACGTGGTGTTGACGAAGGACGCTGTCAGGTAAATTTGAATGATAAAATCGCGTTCAATTTAGTTGGGTTGTGTTTTTCCCTTAATGTTGAGCATTTTTGTTTCAACACAATGCTAAGTTGTTGCGAGTGGTTTTTTTTCATGTGCAGGGTGTAGGCTTTTTGGATTGTACAATGCGTTGGAATTTGGGAATGAAATTGTCTTGTTTAATGGCTTTTTGGGTGGGCAGAAGGAGCGTCGTCGGTTCATGCGGAACTTGCGAAGTCTTCTTTCTTCCCCCATCATGTACCATAATATTATTTTTCATATGCATAATATTATTGAATGTGCCGCACGCCGCAGTGTATCAAATGTTTGGAAAGTTAGATACAGCTTGGATCCATGTCTGGCTGCTGTAGAGTTTCCAGTAGGCAGTGAACTCTTTATTTTGTAGGGGTAAAAGAGAGAAGCGCACCGTTGACGTCTGAGAAGAAGAAAAAATTACATGGAGATGGGTGTGACAGGAGACTTGCATGGAGATGAAGAGCGCTTTAGGAACGTGGTACACTAATTAATGTTAATGATTGTTCAAAATTGAAATCAAAGGGTTTATATAATTTTTATTAAAACAAGTATGACGCTCGAGGTAAAGAGGAAAATGAGGACTGGATGGCGATTCTTCGCTGTATGCATCATGCATCTGATGCTTGCATGGAAACGAAAAACCATTTGGGACAAGAATATTTATTAAGACTGTAATTCATATGCCCAATATGCACCGAGGACAATTCAGCTCGTCTTATTTCTCAACAAAGATTTAAGAGACCCCAGGGGGAGACTGTAGTGTATTTATCATCTTGAGGAAGTATACATGCAGTTTGAGGTAAGAAAAGAAAGAATAAATCTGAAATACGTGTATTTGCATAGCCATGAAATTGAAAATCGAGCACAGGGCGAGGAAAGTGTTAAAAAAAAGCGACGAAATAAAAACAGAAGAGAGGAACTGAAGTGCACTCAAATGCGGTGCGTATTAAACGGGTGCAACAGAAAATTCGCATAGGGAAAAGGGAAATTTTACTTCGTTCTTGCTCGCCACATAGACTTCAGTAACCAAGCAAGGGGGTGCTAAACCTCGAAGACCACGTGCATCACCAGCAAAGTCTCGGGCGGGAGGTTGTAGTCTGCGGAGGCATGTCTGCTGTTGGTCACTAGGAAGCGATAAACAGACTCCAGCATGAACTTTCTAACGGGGGCAGATATGCGACCAGCGCCAGGGCGCGCCTTGGACTTGAGCTCCGAGCGACTCAGCAGGTGCACCACGCCGTGGCTGTACGCTGCCAGCATCAGCGCCTGCGCTGCCACCAAGTCGCCGCGCTGCTGGCCGTCTGGCCCTGCACAAGTGAAAATAAATTCAAAAGCAAATATTGAGTTACGATTGGCCAGATGTCTTAAACGACGCAAATATTGCATATGAAACAGTAGAAGGGCGTGCCTTGGGGTTGTTGCGCCTGCAGCAGCTGCGTGTCAAGCAGCCGGGCAGCCAGAGTGGCCGCAGCCGGGCCTGCCAAGGTGGCAGAAGCAGACGGCGGGGGGCTCCAAAATGACGACCGTCTTCCTGTGGCAGTCTCCGGCGGCGACAGCCGCGCCCCAGGCACAGAAAGGCGGTGAATGCGGGGACGCGACGGCGCAGGCGGCAGCGGCACGGTGCTGGTGCTGTCGATCGCAAAGCTAACGCCACTGCGCAGCGCGTCGTTGCTGCTGCCGCCGTAGTCCCTGATTACTCCGCTGCGCACGCGGTTCAGTACGGAGGGGGCTCTCACCCAAGGCCGGTCGGTGTCGCGAGGGCTGGCCATGTTGCTGCTGGGTGCGCCATCCAGCGACATCCTTCTCTCCACAGACACCGACGCGCGGACGCTGGGCCTCGCCAGCTGCGCTGCCGACATGCGGCCAAAGCCATTTTTGCTGCCCTCCACCGTGGGCGCATCTGCTGCCGCGCCAGTGGTGGTTGACATGCGGGAGAGCAGTTGGGCCATCATTTTGGAGCCCGCAGCGGACCCCAGGCTCATTCCAGGGTCGATTTCAACTTCGAATCGAGTGCTGCTGCGCACAGAAACGTCGCCGGCCACAGAGCCACCGCCGCTCTCAATGTCGCCGCCGAAGAACACGCTGGGCACGTCGTCGATGCCTCCACCGGGCTGGAGGTACTCTAGCAGTTCCTGCGTGTGAGCGGAGAGAGAAAAAAACGTATTTGAAGTATTGGCGCTAGTAAAATAGCATAGACTATGCGGGCGATCTGGCACTGCCTACCTCCACGACGGTCTGCACAAACTCTGTGCCCTGATCCACTGCCTCCATGTATCCGTAGCGAGCTACAACATGATAAAAGCCCTCGACAGACAGCTTCCGCACCAGCAGCCTTTGCTGAGAGGGCACGATGGGCAGCAGCACCGGTCGAATAGTGACAAACACCACGACCTCGTGGATGGCGGGGGCCAGGGAGAGGAGGCGCACGAGCGAAGGAGAGACGCCTGCAGCGCAACAAAATACAGACACGGATTTAGGGCGGTTTAAAGAGAGGCAAACGAAGAAGCGAAACAGTAGCCAAACCCGATTGCCCCCGATTGCGCTTTCTTAGAGGCCGATCATACAAAAAAAACACGTGGATTTTCATTTTCAAAGTATGCACAACTTGTTAATAGAAACAAAAACAGCCATGCTCTACAAATAAGCAAACCACCAGCACCCACCCTCCACCAGCTCAGAGTAGTACATCCCCAGCCCTGGCAGGCGCGCCACCGGCAGCTTTGTGCCCACCAGTCGTAGCTGCGTCACCCCTGGGTGCAGAGCCACCGTGGAGTGGTCACTCATCACGCTCACGGCGTCATCAGGCTGGTTGGGCAGTGCGGAAGTTGGCGGCAGCTGTTCGGCAGCCGCAGCAGCGCCGCCGCTGCCCTTGGCCTCCTCAAACAGACTTGACAGCGCGACGGCGTTGCTCCTCAGAAACTTTGCCTTGGTGGCCTGCCCCCACCAGTACACGAATGCCACGATGGAGAGGATGCCGGAGAGGACAATGCTGAACCAGGCGCCGTGCGGGATCTTCTCGAGGTTGCTGCTTAAGTACGAGCCAGAAATGAAGGTGTAGATGAGGCAGAAGACGGCCACGACCGCTGGGTGCCAGTTCCAGGCCATCAGCATGACCAGTGCGAGTAGAAACGTGTCGATGACCATGACGCTGATGATGGAGAGGCCTGTGAGAATAATACAATTGGTTGAGTATCTCGAAGAAGGAAAGGTTTAAGAAAATTTACGTTGTTGTTTCTTGGAGAGGAGCGATACGAGAAACACGCTGGCACGGTCGCTCTAGTGCCAAAAAAGGATGGCAGGTGCATCAAACAGCAAAATTGCACGCTTTTCTCCCAGCACCATATTCATTTTATCAACCATCAACTCACCGTAGGCATTGCCTATTCTCGTGGAGTTTCCAAAGGCGGCCACGATGATGAGGCACCCCACCATGAGGCTGAAGTTTATCTCCGGGATGTAGATCTGCCCGGCGTGATGCCGGCTGGTGTAGCGCACCGTGAGCCGGGGGAAGCAGCGGATGGCGATGCCCTGCTGGGCGATGGAGAACGAACCGGTGATGAGGGCCTGGGAGGCGATGATGGCGGCTAGAGTGGCCAGCACCACCATGGGGGTATACACTGCGCCGGGGAGGGACGCCCAGTAGGCGTGGGCCGCCGCCGCTCTGTCTTCCAAGATGAAGGCGGTTTGGCCCAGGTAGGTCAGCGTGAGGGCGGGGTACACCACAGCAATGAAGCCCAGCTGAATTGACTTGGCATTGAAGTGGCCCATGTCGGCGTACAGCGCCTCCGCCCCTGTGACGCTCAGCATTATGCTGCCGAGGCGGCGCCAGGCGAGAGAGGCGTCCCCCTGCAGATTGGAAACAACAGCGGTGCACCACAAAAACGTCTCGTTAGCAAAACAGAGCTGTGAGATGTACAATGGGTACTCACACGGCAGCCCTGTGCGCGCGTGTATGCTAGGAAAAATGAAAAAAGGAATGGGGGGGGGGGCATCAAGGACGATTTGCTCCCACTCACGCTCCAGTAGTAGTAAATGTAGTGCGGCGACAGCGCCTTGACCGCCGAGGGATGAAAGCGAACCAGGTTATACGTGCCAATGGAGGCGTTGGCGAGGAACCACAGCAGGACGATGGGGCTGAAGAGGAAGGCCATTTTTTGGGTGCCAAACGGCTGGACAAAAAACAATACGACCAGGATGGCGCAGGAGATGCCCACCACCGCCCCGTTGGACAAATCCGCGTTGTACTGGATGCCCTCCACCGCGGACACCACAGAAATTGCGGGGGTGAGCACCCCATCAGAGATGATCATGTTGACGGCCAGCAACACCACCACCAGCAGCCCCACCTGCTGGCCCCAGCTGCGCTGCAGGCTGGACTTGAAGGCGGCTGCTAAGCGGCCACAGCGCTGCGCGGGAGGGGCTTGGAGGTCCTCGTCCTGGCCAGGGTGAACCGACGTTGGGGATGGCACACCTGCAGCTCGTTTGATGATGGAGTACAGCGCGATGACGCCCCCCTCGCCGCCGTCGTCCGCACGCAGCATCAGCAAAACGTACTTAAAGAGCACTATGACCGTGATTGTCCAGAAAATCATCGAAAACGTGCCCAGGATGAGGAGCTCGTCAGACGGCGCGCCCTCGGGGAAGGTGCTGGAGTAGACGTAGAGGGGGCTGGTGCCGATGTCGCCGTACACCACGCCCAGCGCGGAGAAGGCGAGGAAGGCAAGACCCCATCCTCGCTGCGACAGCAACAAGTCGAGACAACTTTTGAACTGGTGCACATGCTGAAATAGCAGTCGCAGCCAAGACAGCTTGCCTTTTTGTCGCGATTCTCTGCATCATGCTTGAGGTCTGAATCCTTCACCCAGATGGATGTCACCGCGGCATTTTGCGTCGACTCCGCCATCAGATGTTCCAAAAGTTGTTGAGGGCCAAAAAGTATGTCAAATTGCAGAGGACTCAGCCTATTGGAATTTATGGCATGCCTATGTAAGCATCAAAGTGCGCCCGTTTCAATATCATGAGAGAAAAGTCTCGCCTGCGGGACCGTCTCGCAGTACACCTCAGTTTTGTGAACGCGGTAGAAAACGGATTCAAGCAGCAGCGCGAAACGGCATGGCCCTTTTCATCAGCGCTAAAAATGTAGGAGCGCTAATTGGCGGATCGCAACAGCTGCGCTTATGAGCGCTGGCCTCCCGACACTAGCGCTGAAAAGCGCAGATCAGCACTTGCGCGAGTTGCTGCAGCCTGGACGCTTGCATGCAGGTACGCTGTAATGCGCTATTCCGCGGTTGTGCAATTTTGGGCCGTTACAAAAGTATGTTGATTTATGCTCATCTGCAGATTTCACCCCCGCCCGCTAATTGCAGCTGGCGGTGCGCCTCTCCCTGGCCCCTCCGCGGGGTGCCCTCCTCCTCGCCTTCTCCACCCTCCGCCTCACTCCATGGGCTGCGACCCCACCTCGACCTCCCACCGCGGCAGGATGATGGAGTTCTTGGGGTCGATGCGCTCCTCCACCTCCGTGATGCGCAGCTCGTAGTCGTCTTTGTTCACGTCGATTGTGGTTTCGCCCCTCAGCAGCAGCTCCACCTGCATTGATGGATGGAGAAAGGAGAGGAAGAAGATTTTTTTTTAAGTACGACATTTATTTTATTTGAACGGCAAGTGCTTCTTGAATAAATTAGTTTAGGGTTGAAACTTTGGAATTGGAGAACTCACCGCCAGCTCTACGAATGCGATGTGCGCCGCAGGGATGAAGTCGATTGGCTTGTGCTTGTCGGCTTTTTTGTACTTGAACTGGGAGGTGGTTTCGAGGAGCAGCCCACGAAAGGCCACCTGCTCGTAGGGATTTTCGCCCATGGCGCGGTACGAAAAGTTGTCAGCCATGCGACTGCCCACGGCGGTGTCCAGGATGGTGCAGCCGACGGGGAAGAGGCGGCCGGTGCCGGTGCCGGCCACCGCAAAGTCTATGTAGTGCTCGGAGAGTTTGGCCTTGAGCGAGCCGCTGATGACGCTGCGCAGGCTGCGGTAAACAAGCAACACCTGCTTGATTTGAAGGAATTGACGAATTGAATTCATTACAAGTTGCTGCAATACATCAAATGAAAAAAATCAATTTAGTTTTTATTGACGTACGCTGACGTTGTGGCCTGTGGGGCTCAACTTTGGCGGGCGCCGCAAAACGATGGCCATGGTGCGGTGGTACGAGGTGGACACCGAGGCGGACGAGAACGCTGCCATTCTGGGGATGACGCACCTCAAGGTGGAGCAGCAGACGCGGCTGCTCAGCGACGGTCAATCCAACACTGTCGACTACACCGAGCTGGTGTGCCGTTGCACTACATTTTGCGGCCAGTGTACATTCAGCCGCACCCCACGAAGCAGGGAACCTTCTTCTACAACCCCTACATCAAGGGAGTATAGCCGCCGGGACCCTGGCAGGGGCCAGAGGGCCTGGGAGCGACAGCGGGCGGGGTTTGACGGTGGTGCAGGGCGGCGCTGGCGCTGAAAATCGCTGTTTTGCACCCATTTTTAACATGAAAAATAGTGCGAGCGTCGAGTGGCGCTAATAAACGCGGCGAGTGACAGCGTTTGTTGGCACCAGCGCTAAATATCGCAATCAAATTTTCATGAGCGCTTTTTAACGCTGTGCTGGGCAGCGCCAGACATCGCTTGCGCTGAAAAGCGATCAATAACACTGCGCTTATTAAAGTTTTTTTACACCAGCGCCTAACAGCGGAGTCCACAAAACTGAGACGGTAGTCGGACTACTCTCAGAAGAAATAAATAGCTTCGAAAAAAGGTCAACGAGGCACCAATTTTCGCCCTTTTTTACTGTAGTTGTATGTGCGAGCCTTTTGCGAGCGGCCCATACCGACCTTCTCGCTTCAAAGCACAAATAATTCGACAAAAAACAGAAGAAGAGACCCTCTCTCATACTAATTTTATTTTGCGTATTTGCAACTGCCGCTGTTGGCTAACGTTCCTTTTAGTATGGCGCTCCGGCGTTGGTTGCTCCCGGTTTAAACAAAAAGCTCGCAAAGATGTCTCGACTTTGGGGACAAGGGCAGCTGCTGGACCGTCTGGAGAGCGGCGCTTTTGCATCATCTCGATGCCCCAGACCTAGGGGTATGTCTCCAATCCCGTGGATCTGCTCCCCGAAGACCTTCTACAACACGACAATGTTTTTTTTTTTCCGTCTTTTCCCGCAGAAGCGAGGCCCTTTCAGCCTCATCCGGCCCGCAAACCTGCTCCCATGGCCATTTACTCATTCCGTCGCCAATCCACCCGCCTCACCGCTCGCGTAGCTTCGCTCGGCACCGATGTGAGGCCAAGATGCCTGCCCTTTTGCCTCTCTTTTCAATTCCATTATCGCTCGCATCCTCACCCCACTCTGTTTCTTTCAATTGCACAGTTTGAAATATCTGAAACCGGCCCTCTCAAGCTGCAGCCCGCCGACTACTCGGTAAGCAAACACAAATTGTGGCTGCAGGCTCCACGTCCTCTCTCACCCTCCCCCCTCCCCCCCTGTTTCCCGCAGTTTTACCACCGCATGAAGGAGTCGGACATCACAGAGCAGTTCCTGTGGGACCACCGCCTGGCTCCCGTGCTGTCTTACCTCCCACCAGACCAAATTCGGCGAGTGCGGGAGGCGCTGTCCCTTGCGTTTGACGCCCACTCCACGCAGCGCCGCAAATCGGGGGAGCCCTTCATCACCCACCCCGTGGAGGTCACCCGCATCTTGGGGGAGCTCCGCATGGACCACGAGTCCCTGGAGGCGGGGCTGCTGCACGACACAGTGGAGGACTGCGGTGAAATTGTGGGGCTGGAGGAAATTGGGTTTCACTTCGGCCCCGCGGTGCAGCGCATCGTGGAGGGGGAGACCAAGTTCAGCAAGCTGCCCACGCACCACCCCGAGAGGGAGGGCGGCGGCGGCGGCGCAGCAGAGCCCAGCGCAGCGGAGGCAGACGTCAAAGCGCAGGACCTGCAGTTTCTCTTCCTGGCGATGACGGAGGAGGTGCGCATCATCGTGGTGAAGCTGGCAGACCGGCTGCACAACATGCGCACCATGGCGTCGATGCCCCCGGGGAAGCAGCGGCGGATTGCGCAGGAGACGCTATCGGTGTTTGCGCCGCTGGCCAGGCTGCTAGGGCTGTACACCATCAAGGAGGAGCTGGAGGAGCTGAGCTTCATGTGAGTATATGCGTGTATATTTATATTTCAGTGGGGAGAAAAAACCAGGGAGGTTTTGGGGTCTATGTTGAGCGTTTTTCTTCTTTTGGTGAAACTGAAAACGAGTACTGCGTATTCTCAATGTGCGTTGTATAGGTTCGCGATGCCCCAGCAGTACGCTCAGATGCGCAAATCCGTGGACAGACTGTGGGACCAGCAATTCCCAGCAGTGCAGGCTGCGGGCGCTGAGCTGCAGTCCTTCCTGGCCGAGGATGCCTTTCTGGCGCAGCGCCTGCGCGGGCTGCGGGTGGAGGTCACCAAGAAGGCGCTGTATAGCCTTTGGCGCAAGCTACAGGACGCCAGCAAGTCCGTTCGCGACGTGTCTGAGATTTCGCAGCTGAGGGTGGTGCTGGACACGGGGGCTGCCGCAGGGGACGCGGGCGCGTTCGCTGTGGACCGCCAGCTGTGCTACCATGTCATGGGGCTGGTGCACTCGCGATGGGCGCCCATCCCGGGCACAATGAAGGTAAGTTTTTCCCCCCGAAAAGTGTCGTTTTCTATTTCCTTAGAATCTGGCGTGTTATTTTCGCGCGTTTCGTTGTTTTTTTGCTGTATATTATTATATAATTCGAAAATTTGCATTTTGTATTTTGATTTTAAGAAATCTAAAGAATTTTTTAACCGATTGCAAAACAACTCTCCTGTCCTCCGATATCCGGTCTTCTTTTCAGGACTACATTGCCACTCCCAAGCCCAACAACTACCAGAGCCTGCACACCACAGTGGTGCCCACAGGGCTCACCCTTCCATCCAGCAATGGAAGCAACGGAAGTGGCAGCGGCGCAGCCTCCAACGGCGCCTCCTACAAAACCAACGGAGCAGCGCTGGCAAACGGCAACGGAGCGGTGGCAGCAAAGCCCCGCGCGGCGGGCGTCAACCCTTCCGGCCCGCCTACGCTGTTCCCCATTGAGGTGCAGATCCGCACGCAGGAGATGGAACGGCTGGCTCAGTACGGAATAGCGGTGGAGTCGTGGAGCTGTGCTGACTACGCTCGCAGCGCCACAGCGCAGGGAGGGGGCGCGGCGGGGGAGTCCACGGCGGGGTCTTCCGTTGACAGCGAGGCGGGGGAGCGGGAGGACGGACGGAGAGCGCGAGCAGCAGCGGGTCAAAACGGCAGCAGCAACGGTGCTGGCAATGGAGCGCTGAGTTGGCTGGGCCTGGGGAACTTGCTGTCCCGCAGCAGCAGCGCGTGGTCGTGGTCGTCATCTGGGGAGGAGCTCCCCGCTGCGACCACCTCCACCAGCCTCTCCAACGGCAGCAGCAGCAGCAGCAATGGCAGCAGCAACGGCACCGGCAGTCTGGCCAACGGCGCAGCCACCGCCGCGGCCGCGGCCGCCGCCGCGAACGGTAGGGGCAGCAGCACCACTGCCGCAGCGGCGCTCAAGGGCCACTTGGACCCTCAGCTGATGTCGCGCCGCATCAACTGGCTCAACTCCATCCGCCAGTGGCAGCAGGAGTTCGTGGGGACGCTCACAGCGCAGGAGTTTGTGGCCTGCGTGACCGACGACCTGCTGGGGCAGGGCGTGTTCGTGTTCACCCCCTCGGGGGAGGTCATGCGGCTTCCCAAGGGCGCCACCGTCGTCGACTTTGCCTACCACATCCACAGCGACGTGGGCAATACCATGGTGGCTGCCAGGGTGAACGGCAAAGTGGTGGCGCCCGACCACGAGCTGGCCAATGCGGAGGTGGTAGAGGTCATAACCTACAGGGGCCCACCCAACTCGAGCGTGATTCGGAGGCACCAGCTGTGGCTGGGCGCCGCGCGCACGAAAACCGCGCGCCACAAGCTGGCAAAGTTCCTGCGGGAGCACGCGGCGTTGGCGGCGTCTGTGGGGCTGCTCGCGCCCGGAGATTCGGCGCTGGGAGAGGCGCAGCGGGGGACGGGGCCGGGGAGCGCCGTTGGCGACTTTGCCAGCTCGCAGGTGGTGTGGCTGCTGGCGCGGTGCGACGACCGGCAGGGGCTGCTGGCGGACATCGCCAACGCGATCTCTCGGCACGGACACAATATTCGTTCGTACAGCGGCAGTACCGATGTTGAGGCAGGGGTGTTTGTGATGGAGTACGAACTGGAGGGGCCGCCAGCCATGCTGCGCGCGCTGTGTGACGACCTTTCTTCCATTTCTTGCGTGCGGGGTTGGGAGGTGGGGTGCGCGCTGCCCAGCGCCCCCAGGAAACCGCCCCTTATTTAAGCTCAGACATACTAAAAACAACGACATTGACGTAAGAGAAAAACGAATGAAAGGAAGAATGACCTGTCCCCACCCCTGTTTTCGTCCTACTTGCCGTATAAGCTACCCCCCTTTGTATGTGTGTGGTGTCCCCCTGCTCTTTATGCTTTGGCCTACTTTCTTGCCCACTTGCCGATTTCGATAAGAGAAGAAAGTACTGCTGACTGTCTGTGTACTGCGTGCGCTGTGCTCTTTTTTGTGCGTGTCTGTCTCTGTGTGTTTCTTTTTGAAGGGTTATAGAGGGTCGAGAATTGACGTTTTTTTTTCCGTTGCCATAAACCAGCAGCACCGATCTTTCTTCTAACTGCCCCCCCTTTTTTCACACTTGGATTCTCCCCAATTTATTGTTGGTGCGGTCTGCACGTTGGATTAAATTTTCCTCACCACCTTGGCCGTTTTAGGAAAAGGCACCCTGTATTTTATTCCGTCTTTTTTCTTCCTTACCGCCTTACTCCCCTATGCGTTTTCTTCTTTGCCTTACTACCTTCTCTCCCCCCCACTCCTGCGTGCGTATTTTTACTTTTACTTTCACCAGAACCGCAGAACACTTCCCCTTGTCTCATTTTCGCCACCTGAATTTTTTAAATTTTGTTCAGCGGTTGTGTTTGTGTCCATTCCTCACTCTGTATGAGTGTATGGCCTTCAACCGTAGGGGAGAGAACATTCCTTGAATCCAATCAGATTTGACTTCTTATTTACCTGTCTGTGTAACATTTTGTAACCAACAAGAATGACGACGAGCGGCCATACTACTACTCGACCAGCACTTTCGCGCTGTAGAAATGGCACTGCAAGACAGTTCAATGGTGCTTTCACCGCTTTACCCCAAAAAATATAAACAAATGCTTTCATGCATTGAAATAAAATTTATAACAGTCTGCCAGCAAACGCCGCTCTGGGGTAGCTCACTCGCAGCTCCTCCCACTGCACCAAAAACTCGTCCGCCAGGCGCAGGTGGTACAACAGCTTCCCCGTCAGCGATAGCCGATTCACCCTGGCGATGCTCTCCACATACACAACCTTTGCGTCAGCTACGCCCATCAACCGAGCCGCCACCGCCGCTGCTGCCACAGGTACCGCCGTGCCGGGCCCATTCAGCAGCACCAGGTCGGGGCAGAAGGCGAAAACTGCTCTGGTGGAGTGAAAAAGCGCGCGCAGTGTGGTGGGCACCGAAGAAAGGAAGCTCTGGCCCACCTCTCGACTTCGCGGAATAAAACGAATTTCACAAGAAGAAACCGACAGGGTAGGTCGTCTGGTGTGAGTGCCTGACAGCGGGTCTATGGGGTGTTGTCTGTGCTGTCCTTCCCGCCATTCTGTTTCGAAGGTTGTGGCTTTTTGTGCGCTCATTGCGTCGGTGGCGGCAACGATGTAGCGGCGAGGGGAGTAGACGGACAGGTCGAAGCCGCGAAGCAAGGAAAACATCTCAGCAGTGTGGCCGCCTGCATCAATTGTTTACAGCGGTGTTAGGACTTGAAGAGCTGGAAAACAGCGGGTGATCTGACCAAGTGACCCGCATCACCAAGTGATCAAAAATGGCTTGCGGCTCACCAGACCCCAGCACCACGATGGTTTTAACATGGCTTCGTTTTCTGCGGTAGATATGGAGCTTTATCTCAAGTGCAAACCGGACAACAAGCAGCACAGCGGCCAAGAAGACTACAAAAATGAACATTTTTATCAGGCGAGCATCGCCTCAGCTGTTTGTGAAGGTGCTGATGGAAACAAAAATTGTCGAATTCATTGAGGATCTAATATATGTTTGAATTCAAATTGTGCGACGGGAGAAAAACTGGAGTGAAGACCAAACTCGATATCGATAAAAATCGTCGCCTTTGTGCATTATTGCACTGTCGTTAATTTTTATAAATGAAGTCCATTCGATGTCAACCCTAGTTTTTCATTATGACAATTTTGCTTGAAGATGTAATAAAATATTCGTTCATGTTCAATACTGCAAGGCTTTTATCCCTGCAGCAAGGCAAACGGTGCTTCATATTAAATTCTAAAGGCCCGCCCTGCCAGCTCTCTACCGTATTTTGCAGAATTGCCAGCAGCGGCCTGTTTTTCTCCCTCTCCTCAACTGGGCCTGTCTGCGGCTCAGCTCTTCTAGGTTTCTGATGCAATTGTGTATCAAGCTGATCGCCCCTCAAGCTGCAGCGCATCGCTCTCTTCCCAGCAAGGCCGCTCACAATTTTAGATTTATTTATTACGCCGCCACGAAGACCGGTGGCGTATATTTTTTTTCATATCGTATATTGCATTGTTCATTACTATACATCAGTATTCAATTCTTCATTATCACTCAGCCGCAGCCAGACGTCTCTTCCCAGAAATTTCGAGGGGTCAGCCATCACTCGCGCTCTCGTCTCTGCCAAAAAGGTGTCAAGGTCGTTCCTCTCGATGGGGCTGTCTGACAGACGGTGCCTCGTGCGCAGCTCGTACCCCAGGTCCATCACGCTGCTCAGCCACTCCTTGGCAGTACATTTGGTCTCGTCATCCCGCGCAAAGCTGACCTCCACGAACAAATTCTGCACCCGCTTGCTGGCCAGCAGCTGCTTGGCCCCTCGCATCACCAGGCACTCGAACCCTTCCACATCGATTTTTAAGAACAACACCTGGGTCGTAGGGCTGATATTCGAAAAGAAAGTGTCGAGCGTGGTGGTGTGCACCGTTGCCTCGTACTTGCCGTGCTTTCCAGTTAAGGATCCGCCGCCATAGTGCCCCTCGTTCCAAGAAAATTTTGCCTCACCAGACTTGGCGGAGACGGCGTTGGGCAAGATGGTGATGAGGCGGCTGAAGCCTTGGTTGAACCGTACGGTGTCGAGGAGGCGAGGGTGGAGGTTGGGGTTGGCCTGCAAACAAATGAATGAAGATGTTGAAGTTTTATTTTGACATTGGTATCGCGACAATGCTACGTTTCATTTATTTAATGCTACAAATTGAGGTTTTGTGAGCGCCAGGAAGAAGAAAAAAATGTAATGCAATCCTGCCCATATAGCGGGGGGTTAATTCTGCATTTAATGCGAGAATTTAATAGCTCGTCTCAATCAGAAATGGAGCTCACCTCAAAGCAAAACACTCCTCTACTCCTGTCAGCGCCGCCGCCCTGCTCCCGGAAAATGGCGGCAGCGTAGAAAGCGAACCACCCGGCGTTGCATCCCACGTCAATCACCACCGCTTCCGCGGTCTCCCTGCTGGAGGCGGCGCCCAGCACCTCCGCCACCGCTCTGGTGAGAGATTTTTCATAGTAGTGGCCGCTCTTTGCGATAGAGAACCGCATCTTGTCTTCGGCTTCGGTGGGCAGGCTGATGATGAAGGGCGGCTTGGTGGTGGTCTTCATTGCGATCAGCGGCCACCGCGTGGAGTTGAGGTCTGCATCGACAGCAGCACCAGCAGCGGAAGGGGAGAAAAACACCGCCGCCGCCGCCCTTTTACTTTTGGAACACCCAACCCGGGTGAACTCGAGGTAGGCGACGCTGGCGAGGAATAACGCGGCCAAAGCGCCGAGAGCGGGCCGCGCGGCGCGCTGGGCCATGGCTGCTGAAGAATTGAAACGTTCTTGTTGCAATGCGAAACTTGTTCGGTTTATTGAATCGCAAAATACGGTTTATTCAACCGCAAAGGGCTGCACAGGTTCTGCAGCCATGAAAATGAAAATGAAAAACGCAAAAAGTGTGGCTGAAGGGATACTGAGTATCACATTACTACAAGGAGACCCATGCGCATGCTTCGTTAATTTAACGTTAAATGCACCGCACGTGCACGCTGCTGTAAAACGCCGCTGATCCGATCAGTGATCGCCGCTTGGTCTGCTCGCACACCTGCCGCAATGCCGCATTTATTTACAGTTAACTTGGGGGAAATAACTCGAGGCTGATTCAGCCTGGATCCGGAGGATCGCTGGAGCGGCCATCCTGACAGCGCCGTCGCTGAGCAGGTGGGGCTCCGTGTGGGGGACTGGCCATAGGGCGGCGATGGCCAGATATATATGAGAGAGATATCGGTATTTTCAAAAGTATAACTAATTTTCAAATAAAAACTAATACGAGAGAGCGGTCTGAACAGGAAAGAGGAGCTGCAATCTATAATGCGCTAACCAGCTGAAACACGAGTGTCTAGAATATGCCCGTTTCCATCCTATAGACGCCATGCCGACGCTGCCTACTTTACCACGATGCCGCTGCTCAGTAAGCTCGGCGTAGGCGGTGGCAGTGGTAGAAGGAAGTCGCGCTGGCGCCTGGTGGAACAAGACAATCCGCCATAGAATATATACTGTTGATCTAATGTAGCTTTACGCTGTGTAGGCTTGAGAGTGAAAGCAGTGGTTTTGAGGCGACTGCCGAGCTGCTGCTGCTGGCGCTTTGCTGTTGAAAACTAGAGAATTTATTAAATTGCGCAGCCCTGGCGCCAGATCTCTGAATGATGACTAGCTATCTATAGAGCTCTCTGTGCTGTATTTGGATATCATGTGTGTTACACGTCAAGGAAAAAGAAATCTTCATTCGAACGCCAAAAGGTAGTTTTAAATCAAATGCTGCTGCCCAAAAAAGACTCGTCAATTATTTCAAAAGGATTTTCACCTGAGAAAAGGGAGACAGAGTCAGAACGCTAGAGGAAATACAACTAACTAAATAGGATCTCGACTGAAAGCGTTAGTGGGCGCGCGATGAATACTAAATTGGAGTTGCTGGTGCCAGTTGGCTAGAAAGAAGGAAAGGAAAGGAAAAAGAAAGAAAAAGCTGTGCCATTCAAATGTATTGGGAAACAGAAAGAAAGATATTGTATGTGGAAAAAAGGAAACAGAAAATACATTTTGAAAGAAGAAAAGGATAAAAATGCATTTCATCAGTACGCCAGCGGGTAGATACCCGTAAAGCGCCACACCAGGTCCACCATCGCCGGCCGGATGAGCATCTGCTCAGCGGTCATCGCCGCTGCGACCACGCCCACCGTTGCTCGCACCCAAAACGGCAGCTTCTTGGTAGTCTCCTCCTTGGTGGGCTCCTTGGGCGCATCTATCACCAACTCATACTCGATCTCCATCATCTTCACGGGCGAGGTGGACCCACGGTTGTGGCGGGGGTGTCGGTTGTGGGACTTTTTCCCTGCCGGGGAGACGGCATCGACGGTGATGAGGGGCTGGGGGGTGCCCAGGCCGGTTTGCTGGATGGCCTCCTTCTTGACGCGCCCCATGTTGCGCGCGCGCGCCAGCTCGGACTCGTCAGCGGCGCGCTGGGCCTCCTGCTGGGCCAACGCCTCGGCGGCCCTCTTGGCCTTGCCGCGCCCGCGCCCGCGGCGGTGGCGGGGCCCCTGGCAGGCCCTCCTCTCCTCGCGCTGGGTGATGGGAGGGGACTGGTAGGCACCCTCGGGCAGGTCCGAGGAGATGGAGATGGCGCTGTGGGGGGTGGCGACGACGGGGGGGGACGTGCCGGAGGCGCCGCCTTGCGCCTTGGGAGCGCGAGAAGGGGTGCGGGTGGGAGTTACCAAGGTCGGGACAGCGGCTGCAGTAGAAAGAAAAACAAAAAGGAGGTGCTGGTGAGCTGACGAAACGGAGACGTCAGCGGGAAAACCTGAAATGCGAAAAAGTGGAGAAACTCACCCTGGGCGGGGGTCACCACGATGCGCGACTGGGTCTTGTTGTTGCGCTGCTTTGCAGCGCCGGAGGACTGGCCCCTGCGAGCGCGGTTGGCGACGTTCTCGGACATCTTGGATTGAATTGGAGATGAGAAATGTGGGTATAAGGGTTTGCGAAAGATTGCTCGACAAATGTGTAGAATACGAGGTGGGATATCGCTCAGTAGGAGTCCAACAGCTTTTAATAATGAAAATGAGCGCGGGGGGCTCGTTTATATGCTCCTGCACACCGACCTCAGGCGCCCGTTTTCTGCCATCTCCAAGCTACCTCCGAGGCCTCCCCCGGCCGCCAGACACACGCCGGGCAGCCGGCACGCACAGCACGGGGGCTGGTTGCTTTGCGAGCGAGGACGAGCTCTTTTTTTTGCAAAATTCTGCACTGTAGAAGACTCGTAGCAAGGGCCGCCGAGGGACGAGCGCAATGTTTCCACTCTATATAAATTCGCGCAAAACGAGGGTCGCAAAACAAAATTGGCTCCAAAATGTTTTAAAAACTCGATTTTCCAGAAGCTGGGGGTGTCAAAGCGAGCTCTGCAACCTCTGTACACCACCAATATGTGTGGAGAAGCAGTGCTGGGCACGTAAACGAGCCAAAATTGAGTGAAATCAGTCGCATCGCGAAATTTATAAATCTCAACTCCTCGGCAACCACCTCCCCAGAATTGAAGTGCAAAGCCATACTAAAAAAATGTATCAGAGCTCCAGCTGCCGGGCTGCAGCGCTGAGAAGCGCTCTAGTCTCAGAATTTCGTTTCTCGCCCTCACATCCCGCAGCGCTGGGCCCAAAAACAAAGCTTGCTGGCATTGCACCAGCCCTTCTCAAAAACAATTGAGGCCCCACAGCCACGTGGTGCCGGCAATACTCGATAAATTGGCGCAAAACTTGCAAATAATTTTTTTCCGGCGGCAACGTCGCCCCTTCAGCCGGAGGCCGGAGGCCCATTTCAGGAGCAAATTAAAGCCCGTCCACACCAGCAGGTATGGTGCATGATCAGATGCGAAAAAATGCCCCAAAAGCTGTAAAATTGCGACGTAGAGGGAATGCATGCTGCCCATTTTCTGCTTCAAATTTTCCTTCAGGATGCCATGCCAGCGACCACTATACTCCCTAGCTATCGTATATTTATCAAGACGGCTTAAATGCAGCTGGGTATTGCATGCAGCGAGTTTTCTCTGCCTGCAAAACTGCTGCCGCCTGCGCTGCAAACACGCTTTCAAGGCAACTTGGCTCACAGCGTCAACTTCGTTTGCACATGCTGTGGAATAAATTGCATTTAGTATGTCTCCAGCCAGCTGGCTCAAGCAGACACTGTCTCTGGCGCTGCTTTGGGCGGGCGGAGAACAGTCGGACGAAATATTTCTGCCGCAAAAGGGCATTTGTGGGGGAATCCATATTATGGTATCCTCCACCGAACCGCCTGTCCACATGGAGGCATACAGGGTGCCGGCGGTTTGACAATTTCAAAAAAAATCTGCCCTCGTTCCCGCGCCCAAATCGTCCGCCGAGGATTCGGGCGCGCAGAACGATCAATTTGGCGTTCATGTTCTCTGTTTGAGCAGCACATAGAATGTTCCACACAATCCCACACATTTGTCAGACCAAATCATAATCGCCACCACATAGCGCGTGACCATGAGACAGCCGCACCACCAATTTCGCCGCATCAACCTTTTCCCCTGACCGCAAAGCCGCCTTCTCAACCACACATTGAATGAGACTGCGAAAGGACGCTCGGAACGCGGCGGCCCGCGCCGCCCCCGACGGCGAAGACGGAAAATCTGTGCCCTGCTTCCACCCAGACGCTGGTCACTCTGAGAGAGTCGTTCCGCAGCCGCACGCGAGCGCGCCCGCCCCGCTAGAGTTCCAAAAATCGCAGGAGGCGTGCTGCCTTACCGACGACGATGACACCACGCGGTGCGACGGCGGAGGGGCGGGGCCCGCCCCAGCCGACGACGGCAGCAGCGGCGGCAGTGGCAAAGCGACAGCAACACCGGAGGACAACGGCGGCAGGCAGGAGGAGCGGGAAGACCCCCCGCAGTACCACGAACAGCAGCAGCAGCAGCACCAGCAGCAGTTGAGCGAGGATGACATGGAGACTGATAGAGCGTTAAACTGCAGTGCCTACGCTTGCTCTTTCGAGTCGCACGTGGCTGACGCGCGGCTGGTGGCAGCGGAAGAGGGGGAAGAGGCAGTTGGGACAAAAAGAAAGGCCGCCCCCAGCCGCAGCGGCGTGACTGTCAACAGCGGCGAAGGCGGCGGCGCGCAGCTGGCAGCGGCTGGAAACCGACAAACGAAAGAGGGGGGCGACGGAGAGACCAGCCCGCTGGGTCCGCCGCCGCCGCGCAGGCGCCGCAAGTCAGAGAAGCGCAGCAGCGGAGGAGGCAGCGGCGAGGGCAGCAACGCACCGTCGGGGTCTGCAGCGGCAAGGGGAGAAGGCGATGCGGCTGCTGCCCGGGCGCAGCGGAGGGAAATCAAGCGCGAGGGCGAGCAGGAGCAGAGCGGGCCCACGCCAGCTGTCCAGCACCGTGACTCTCGCCAGAAGAAGAAGAAGAGCCGGCTGGCACTCCGCTCTGTGCAGGCCTCCGACGCCGCTCGCCCGTCCGACAATGCATTGCTGCAGCACATAACCTGGCTGCCTGTGGCCAACGCGCCCGCCCCCACTTCCCACGGCGGCGGCGGCGGCGGCAGCGGGAACAACAATAACGTTAACGCCTCTGGAGTTTCTTCCTCGGATCTTGAACGCTGCGCCCGCAGCCTCGCCTCCATGCAGGAGTACTACTCTTACGCGCAGCACCAGTTTTGGGGGCAGGTTCGCGACATTTCAAACGTTGTGTCGCAGCAGGTCTCTGCCGCTGCCGCTGGCCTGGGCGGCCCCCCTGCCGAGGCCCTGGCGGACATCAGCGCGATCTCCCGCGCCTGCGCCACCGCCGCGCATATCATCAACGCGTTTGCGATGCCGCCCGTGGCAGCAGCGGTGGCTGCAGCTGTCCAGCCAGCGGCGGCGACAGCATCATGGCAGCCGCAGAACCCGCAAGCGGCTGCAGCTGCAGCGCAGGTCTTTGCGGCAGGGATGAGGCATCCTGCCGCAGCGATCGCCATGCAGCAGATGGCGGCAATGGTGGCACAGTCGCAGCAACAACCGCCGCCGCCGCAGCAGCTTCCCAGATCGAGTGGACCTGCTGCGCTGCTGCGCGCGGGGCCGCCTGGGCAGCAGCGGCTGCAGCAGATGGTGCCGCTGGGGGCATTCGGCGGGGCTGCAGCAGCGGGGCCAGGATCTCAAGGCGGAGGGTTGGGAGGGTTCCTCCCTCTGGGGCTGCAGATCCCGCAAGGGTTTTTCACTGCCCCGGTAGCGACGCTGCCCCTAAACACGTAGAAGCGTGGCTGAAATACCATTTCAAAAAACAATTATTTCATTACTGCAGAGCTTATCAAACTTATTCCCCTTTTCTGGCGTGTTTTTTTCTTCGAATGTTCCTGAGAGCCTCCGTGACCCGTAAAATCAATCAACGAAATGTGCACTGTTTCGTTCACATAAATTTCATTTAATTTCGTAACGTTTTAATTTCATAGTGGTTTCAACTGATCTTCCTTTCTGAGTAGACCTGCTTCATTACAAATGATCTGATGACGATAACCATGGGGATGAACACTGGCGGGAGTCATTCCTCACCCCCCCCCCCCCCCCCCAGCATCTCCCCTTGACGAGAAAATAACATTCTTTTTGTAACAGTGCATAGTTCCCCTTTCGCACACGCGGCTGTCGTTCTATTCAATTTCAGACTTACATTTCATTTTTTCCACTAATTGCAACACTCCCACTTGTTGTAACACAAGTAAAAAACCCGCCATTCTCGTTGATATATGCTCACCCCAGCCACGCCTCTGATTTGTGGTCTCCTCTGCCCCCCACCTTGCCACGGTGGCTCATGGTGGCCTTGCCCCACTCCGCAGCGGCCCTCTCAAAACCAGTGGTGTCGCGAGCGGCCTCTTTGGCAGAAGTCCCCTGCAAAAAAATAGAAAGCAATGCGATATACGATATAAGAAATCTCTAGAGCGTTGATGAATACATGGGGGCCTTCTAGAACAGGATGGTCTGCCAGAGAATGACAAGTGACGTTATACAAAACCAGGAGTGCTATTTAACCTGCGATTGAAGCCTTCAATCACCTAAAATACTTTGAACTTACCAGCTTTCTCGCCGCCTTCTGGTCTCGCACAAACCGACTCAACTCCTCCAGGGCCGCTCTCTGCTGCGGAAGGAACCGACCCTGCTGCGCGTGCTTCGCTGCGTGCTCCACCAGCAGGTCTACCGTCGATCGCGCCCACGCCTTGCCGTACCGCTCTTTGGCCGCCTTCACGCAATCCACCAGCGCAGCCCGTCTGGCGGCTGTCACTGCCTCCTCCCCCCATACCCCGCCCCTCGCGTCTTCCCCTTTGCGAGATAACGCAGTGTCCAGTGCAGATTCTTCCACTGCTCTCTCTTCTGGGGAGGTGAGGGGCGGCAGCTCAGCAATGAGATTTTTCAGCGTGGTGGCGGTTTTGCTGAACACAAAGGAGTCGTCGGTGGCCAGCTGGTGACGCACTACCGTCCACAGACCGTACACGTCCAGCTGCGCCCGCTGCTCGGGGGTGAACAGCTTCAGCATAAAGAGAGTGTTTTTTTATTTTGTTTTCCATCGGCAAAATCAGATTTGAAAAAAACTTATAACTGACGTAATAACCTACCTCAGGACTTCTACTGGCTGCGGTAAATAGTTTAGAGTAGTCTTTGGCCAGCAGTGGGTCCTTGGGCGCGTCCACATTGGCCATCGAGGCACAAAGAGCATCAAACACTAAGCCACCGTGGCAGGACTCCTCCAGGGCTCCCTCGTGCGACAGCAGCTGCAGCAGCAGCTGAGATGCCTTGGCGAACTTCTTGGGGTTGGAGAGGTGCTGCGAAATGCGCAGCAGGGCGGCGGAAATTTGGTTACCACCACTGCCGCTGCTGGTTTCAGGTGCTGCAGCTTTAAAAGGAACTTCAGTCGGCGCCTGTGCTGCTGTTCCCGCTGCTGCATGCCCTTCCTCTTCTTCAGGGTCCCTGGCATCGTAAACGGAAGGAGTGGGCTGCTGCTGCGGTGGCGGAGGAGAATCAGCGCGGCAGCGTTTCGCCTCCCGCTGCTCGCCTTCATCTGGCTGCTGCGGCTCCTCCTCGGCGCGTTTGGGCGCAAACGGAGGAAGGTCGTTGAAGAGGCCCATTTGCGTTCTTTTCCAAGAGCAAACGCTCAGGTTCGCAGCGGGATGTCGGTGGAGGTTAGGTTGGAAGCCGCTGACAAGTTGCGACGTGAAAAACGGATGCGTACTGGGCTTTCAGCTGATTTTTTGGGCTGTGTTTGGTATTTCAGAAGGTACAAATGCGGGCGGTTGACGCGAATTTTAAATTCGAAAAATGTAATCGAGTTTGCTATTCGTTCGATGCAGGGTCACAGTAATGTGATCCAACTATGATATTTTAATCGCCGAATAAAATAGAATCACGCATACATACAAACAAACAAACAAACGAACCCCAGCGGGGTGTCTATGGAAACGGCGCTTTAAAAACGCGCGTCACTTTTCAAAGGAGGAGTGGTAAACAGGCTTGCAAGAGGCCAATTCTACCAGTCCGTGAAATTTCACGGGCTGGTCTAAATCGGCCCGTTTTGGGCTAATTAACTACTTTGAAGTTACAAAAACAGTGTAAATCGACATATTTTGCCCTCCTGCACATTCTGCCGCCGCTCCCCCCTCATATTTTTTTCATTTTTGCTGCATAGCTGCCACTTTTGCCGCGTGCACCGCTTGCAGCTGCATGTGGGCCTACTGCCGGCGGGGGAGGCTCCTCCAGGACCTCGCCATCGGGGCCAACCTGGTAGGTGTGGATCTCTGGCTGGACAGGCGGGGGAGGTGCAGGGGGTGCCGAAACCCCCAGGTTAGAGCCAGAGTACACCAACTTCTGCTGCGTGGCGTCGCTGTCGACTTCTTTCCGCGCGGTCTTGCCGCTGGCAGTTTTGAATTTGCCAGCTCCAGCCATGATTCTTGACGGTAAAAGGGCTCCTTCACGTCCTGAAATGCAAGAATTTATAAAATTCTATTTAAAAAATTACATTTTGAGGCTTCTAGAGCCTGGGAGCGGCCGGCTGACGCCGGAATTTACCTTGAAAAAAATTCCAGCCCTCACGGGCTGCCACTCTAGGTTTTTAATTACCTGCTCGTGAGTTTTCACGGGCGCACTTTTTAACAGACCGTGCAAATCAAAAATTTCAATTACCAGCACGTGTCTCACGGGCTTCACGGGCCGTTCTTGCAAGCCTGGTGGTAAAGTTTTAATCAATGGACCCCTTAGCTCTGCCCAAGAATCAATCAGCACCGTATGCAAACTTATCACCCTCCAAGGTGGTCGATTCAAGGACCCCGACTTCACAACATCAGAGAGAGCTAAAGACATGTCTCACTTTGACATGAACCACACCTCACTAATTAAACTTCAAGAATTAGGTAGTACAGAGATAAACTGGCTAACCAACCCCCTTAGAATAGCACAACCAGGCGTCAAAAACTTTGCGTCCAACAACCAATTTGATTCCAACTTTGGAAACCAAACCACGGCCTTCTCAAGGAGGTGGACGGGCGCTGGTATTGCCCACCTCCCCAATGATCGAGGAATCATGGCAAAAGCATTGAAATGGGCAATCCTCTCAACATACGAGCCACAAAAACTCGTCATGACGTGGCCAAATTAAGCCATACAATCGCAACAAAAATGCTTTTGCTGTCGACTATACGTATTATTCAACGTATTCAAGCGTTCGTGATCGCACCCATGCGCTCAATCAAGCTGTACATTGCGCTCATTGGTGAGTGCGGCGCCGAAACCAGCACTGTGTCGATTAGATTGGAAAAAAAGTCCATGAAGACAAGTCGCTTATATATCGAGCGCATTCACTGTGCAGGCATCTGCCTCCTCGCAGTGGAGACGGCTGGCCATCGCCTCGGCCGCTGCGTCTCTTACCACCACCTGGGCCGCAAAAACTGGGACACCGCTCTCTTCTTTTACAACAAACTCCAGAACCGGTTCTCGAGGGAACCTAAATACCTGCTTCCCGCGGAAGGAGCCACGGAGGCGCAGGCGGCGTGCACCATCCCTACGTGGGTTGTCCAACCATCCAGCATCGACATGAAAGTTACAAAATTTTGCCACGACGTGGAAAAAAGGATGCCTGGAGGCTATAGGCACTTTTACAACATCACGTACACCTTCAAAGACAGCTGCAAAAGGCGTGTGAAGCTCAAGCTGAAGGGCACGCTGGGAGGTGAGCTCAAGCTGCAGGCACATATTTTTTTTCTATTTTTTTTTTTTTTTTTTTTTTAATTAATTTAAATATTATTTATTTGCAGGCTGCAATTCTTCGGTGACTGGGCACGCTGACCCCTACCTGCTCCCCATTAAAAAAGTAAAGGCGCTGCTGCCCATTTCGCGCCTCAAGTGGCCTGGAATCCCCTATACCGACAACGAGGAAGTGGCCGGGACCCCGGACTGCCCACCATACGCAAAGGAGGCCGATCATCAATGCCATCTTTCGCATGGTCCCCATGGCACCCAAAGGGTGTCCTGCCGACTTCCTCATGCGGTATTCTGGGACTCGACTTTCTTCCCGGTATTTAGCCGCATATGGTACCGCGAACAGAAGCCGAAGCCGTTCAAATGGGGGGCGATGAATATCGGGTTCATTGAAGAGGTCAACGAGAAGCCGGCGACCGAGGTATGCTACGGATTCAACGATGCCTTTTCTGTAGCAAACGCCGCGATGCTGTACCAGAAAATCGTGGTCTCTGAGTTCAAATTTGGGCCCCCCAAGCCGCCTACCAAAGTCTGGAAGGGCGGATACTTCCTGAACGTCACCTACATCGACGAAGACCGTTACCAGACTTTTGACTGCTCACCCAGATTTGTATTTGATGAGAGTGTCGGGTGGGAATGGAAATATTCGCTTATCAAAAGCTGAGCATCATAACTGCCGTGGTGACAGGTGGCACATCATCCTGTCCGTTTGTTTTTTATTCAGGCTATCTTTTCCAATTCATTTTAACGTTGATAATACAGTTTCCATACTCCCAAATACCGAAACAGTAAAATGCAGTTCAGAGTATATTCTCGGATGCAGTGCATCGATACGAGTGCATTGGTATGTCATGTCATCTAAATCATTCGATGTAGCGAAAAAGGTATGCTGCAGGTGGCGCATAAAAAATGCAACCCAGCGAGCTTCTTCATGATCATTGTGGTATATTGCATCGTTGATGTATATTCGTTTGCATTCAATGGTTCAGTTTGGGTCAGCGGGCCTGCGGATCTCAGGAAATGCCGCTGCCCGTCGTCTTTGAGTACGTCAAGACGTATCAGATGCGCTCGCCTGCGTTCAGCCGCGACAATTGTGGTCACTGCCTGGAGTTGAAGTTGGCAGACTGTGGGAGCCCGCTCAATCTTGAAGTTTCGCTGGGCGGCAAAGGCCGAAGGATGCCACCCTGCGTCGCTCCCAGTGGTACGCCCGGCGCTGCACACCGGGCGCTGGAACATGCGCTGGATGACCTTCGTCAGGTCGAGGCAGCAGCCACACTGCAGAGGGAAAGTAAAGAAAGTTCTCACCTTGACCGGCGTCAAATTTCCTGCGGTGATTTTTGTAAAAGGGCAGGTGAGGAGGGCCGCGGGTAATGAAGAGCAGGTCGTCTGTGGCGGTATCTGAGAGGATGTTACTTGAGGCAGAAGTAGAGGTACGGGTGAAGCGTTGCGCAGGGCTTCGTTCCAGCGAATTTCCCGGTCGTCAAGGTTTAATTAATTTTAATTGTCGTTGACGGAAGTGTGCTCGAGCAATTTCGCACCACCGTTTTCATGCCACCCGGTCAGTCTGAGAAGCTCGCACCAGCTCATTCAAATTTGACGACGTAGCTCGTCATGACGTGGCCAATTAAAGCCATATAATCGCAACAAAAATGCTTTTGCTGTCGACTATACGTATTATTCAACGTATTCAAGCGTTCGTGATCGCACCCATGCGCTCAATCAAGCTGTACATTGCGCTCATTGGTGAGTGCGGCGCCGAAACCAGCACACTGTGTCGATTAGATTGGAAAAAAAGTCCATGAAGACAAGTCGCTAATATATCGAGCGCATTCACTGTGCAGGCATCTGCCTCCTCGCGGTGGAGACGGCTGGCCATCGCCTCGGCCGCTGCGTCTCTTACCACCACCTGGGCCGCAAAAACTGGGACACCGCTCTCTTCTTTTACAACAAACTCCAGAACCGGTTCTCGAGGGAACCTAAATACCTGCTTCCCGCGGAAGGAGCCACGGAGGCGCAGGCGGCGTGCACCATCCCTACGTGGGTTGTCCAACCATCCAGCATCGACATGAAAGTTACAAAATTTTGCCACGACGTGGAAAAAAGGATGCCTGGAGGCTATAGGCACTTTTACAACATCACGTACACCTTCAAAGACAGCTGCAAAAGGCGTGTGAAGCTCGAGCTGAAGGGCTCGCTGGGAGGTGAGCTCAAGCTGCACAGAATTTTTTCCTACTTTCTCATTATTTTGTAATATTCAAATATTATTTATTTGCAGGCTGCAATTCTTCGGTGACTGGGCACGCTGACCCCTACCTGCTCCCCATTAAAAAAGTAAAGGCGCTGCTGCCCATTTCGCGCCTCAAGTGGCCTGGAATCCCCTATACCGACGACACTGAAGTGTCCGGGAACCCTGACTGCCCACCATACGCACCTATAGCCTCCTCGCATCGTTGCGGGCTCGGTCACTATCACACGCTGTGCCGACACCCTCACGAGGAATTCTGGGACTCGGATTTCTTCCCCGTTTTTAGCCGCATATGGTACCGCGAACAGAGGCCGAAGCCATTCAAATGGGGGGCGATGAATATCGGGTTCATTGAAGAGGTCAACGAGAAGCCGGCGGCAGAGGTGTGCTGGGGCCATCCTAGCGGCGGCGGCGCAGTCCACGCGATGCTGTACCAGAAAATCGAGGTTTCTGAGTTCAAATTTGGGCCCCCAAAACCGCCTACTAAAGTCTGGAAGGGCGGTTACTTCCTGAACGACACCTACATCGACGAAGACCGTTACCAGACTTATGACTGCGCACCCAGTGTGGCTGAATGGGAATATTCACTTGTCAAGATTTGATCACTGCGGTGGTGACAAGTGGCAAATCATCCTCTTTCCGTTTGTTTTTTTTTATTCAGTCTTTTCCAAATCAATTTTACGTTACTAACCACTCAATGCACTCTTAATTTGTTGGCCTGCCGGATTGGGCTGCTTATCACGGAGCTCATGCATAGTTTTGATTTTTAAAAAGGTTGAAGAGAACTGTTCTCCATATTTATGCTTATTCAACGTCTTTGCCGTCACCGCCATTTCAAATTTCCAAGCTGATTGGATCCCAAATATTTCTTATCGTGTTCATTATTTCGTGCAATTTGATTTGTAAGCTTGTAACGTAACGCCACGTAAACAGTACTGTACAACTGCTTTCCCTTGTTTGTCTCCGTCGGTTGGGCCGGGGACTCAGAGGACCCCCTCTTGATGTCAATCATGGTTAAAAACGCTCGAAAATGGTCTTATCCTAGCCTTCCCCCAGCTTTCCCCCAGCTTTCTCCCTGCCTTTAATTTTCGTCCCCCAGCGAAAATATTGACACGATCATCGTGACGATGGCAATGTTGGCCAGCCATCAAGAGACTTCCACCTTCAAAATAATATTTAGTGGGTTGCAACATCAGCTAACATCTCAACTACGATATCTCTCTATGCAATGATATTTTTTCTTTGAAAAATGTTCTGGCCACCAAAGCATTTCAAGGCGACTTCTCGGCAGCTCCCATTTCGCAATTTTGCATTTAGGGCCAATTTTTTTTTTTCGGTTCAAAAAAAAATCAGATTCGCAATTACACTCAAATGCTAGACCAACAAGTTCTCAAAATGGTTCGATTGGAAACAGAAAAACAACCGACTTCAATTTCTGCGGGGAAAAGGGTTTTCAGGCCGCCGCAGGCATTGATCTGAAAACTCAACACGCCAAAATATTGAATTTTATGGCCGCCTGCTGAAAAAAAGAAAGGCTCTAGGAAGAAGAGAAAAATTGCTGCTGCTTGACAAATGGAGCCGGCTCCAGCGGATTCGCCTCCTCCCCCTCAGCCAGAGCAGCAGATGCCCGCTTCCGCATTCCTTCAAGCGGCGACCGCGCCCATCCACCACCGCGGCGGCAGTTTTCGAACCCAGTCCTCTACGTCCTCTGGAGGCTCTTCCGGAGTTATTGCAGGCAGAGCCCCAACCGCGACCACCGCTAGCACCCCCGGCAGTTTGACCGGATGCTCCCCCTTTGCGCAGCTCAGCAAGGCCGCGCCCGAGCCCTCCAGCAGCAACAGCAGTGAGCTGCCGCTGCCAGATTATGTCCGCCCCAAATCACCAAAGTCGTCCGTTATTATGGAGACCGTGCAGGAGGGCGGCATAGAAGACGTAGCAGAGCTGTTAGCGCAGTCTGCGCCGGTGCTTGATGGTACAGGCAGCTCAGCTTCTTTGAAAGGAATGCACAACTCGCCTGGAAGTGGTGAAACAAACACCAGCGCGCACTCCACCCCCGCGCCGACCTCCCTCAACGCAGCAGAGCTGCAAGCTGCAGCTTTGCAAGCCCTGCAAGGCCAATTTAGGACCACCAACCCCCCGAGTCCTCGCACAGCTGCGCAGCGCCTGCAGCAAGCCGGGCCTAGCCCTTTCTTTGCCGACCCCGAAGCGCCGCCCAGCCTCCCCCGGTTTGCGTTTCAGCAGCAGCACTGCGATTGGTCGTCCATCCAAGCCGAAGCTGCGCCCACGCCCCGTTTTTCTCCCGTCGGCGGCTGCAGCGGTTGCCCATTGAATCCCAACGACAACGACAGGCTTGGCCTGGGGAATTTTCAGCCCATGCAGCGCATCTCTGAAGACGGCAAGTCCTCCACCGCGCGCTGCTGCAGCGAGCCTGTGCCGTCTGCTGCTGCCGCCTCCTGGCCGCCGCCTGCCACTGGCAGCCAATTTCTGCAAATTCAAGCGCAGCAGGCGCAGCAGCTGCTGTCGTTCTCCAACCCCAGGTACTCCAGCACAATGGATGTACAGTCGGGGACTGCTCAGTGGGCGAGTGGGGGCGGCGGCGCATCCTTGCCTTCGCCACCGCCTTCTGCTTACAGCGGCAGAACGTCTGCTCTGAGCAGGTTGCAGCTTTCCGCTAAAATGTTGCCCCAGGTACAGATTAATTTACTGGTATTTTTTTCATTTATAACTCGTGACTAGTTTTGTTATTTATTTGTTTAAAAAACAATTTCACCCAGAATTAATTTTATTGCATGCCTTGCAGGTGCGTGCGCTGCTGGGCGTGGGCGGCCGCTTTGCGTCCGTTCCAAACCGCGGGCACGTCTACGAGGGCGGCGATGTGCGGCTGGTGAGCCTCCCCCAGGGCTGCTCGTTTTCCGAGCTGGTGGCGGTGCTGGCAAAAACGGATGCTCCCCGCGCAAAACGCTGCCTCTTCAAGAGCCCCAGCGACCCCAGCACGAACCCCAGCAGCATGGACCGCAGCAATGCCAGCTCCGGCACCTGGCCGCTGGCGATGGCGGTGGAGGCTGCGCTGGAGCGCGCGGCGAAGCGGGATGAGCGCCTGAGCTGCTGCACCATCAGGTACCTTCTGCCGTCGGACCTCACCGTGATGGTGGACGTTGTGGACGAAGATGACGTGCAGATGATGTTCGAGGAGCTGGCTGAAGTGACGGCAGCTGAAGGTGGGGAGAAAAACTGCTAAGATGCTTCCCGTATTTAAACTAAAATCAATAAAATTAAGTCGGTGCAATATATGCTTTTTAATGCATTGGAATTAAAAAAAAAATGAAGCTCATGCGTTTCTATTTACTCAAATCACACGCCTTCTTTTCAGGCCTCACCTCGGCACACAAACTGCGGATCTTCATTCAGTGGGAGCTGGATGCCCGCCTCACCTCCGTTTTTGATCGTTGCAACACCTTTGATTTTTTTTCTCAGGGCTACTCAGCCGGGCTGGACAACAGCTCAGCCACCCCTGGTGGCGAGAACACGTCACAGGGCAGCATGAAAGACACAGAAAGCGCATTCGACTTGGCCCCGGGCGGCGTGTCAATGCGGGGTGGCAGCAGCCGAACGGCGTTTTCTGCAGTGCCTCGCCGCGCTTCGTGGGATGCTAGGCTGTCGGAGATTCGCACCGACCAGCTGGAGGTGATCTCGGCGCAGGACGTCATTCTCACCGAGTTTCTGGGCACGGGGACCTTTGGTAAGCATACGTATACTGTGGATTTTATTTCATGGGGTTTTTTCCACGGCGACTGCATTTCAGATCCTCAAATCCTTTAAATGCAAACAATAACAACATATATATACTGAATGCTAATTTGTTGGTATATCCTGCACACAGGGGACATGTACAAGGGCACCTGGCTGGACAACATTGTAGCCGTTGAGTGCCTCAACCCGGCCACTCTCGGCCTAAAATACTCTAGCCGCGTAGCATGGATGAAGTTTCTCGACGACGCCAACAACATTGGCCGCCTGCGCCACCCCAACCTGGTTGCAGTTTACGGTAAGCCGCGCCATGAATCCTTAATAATTAAAATAGCAGGCTGCGCAATAAAATTAACTTGTCGACATTTCCCTCACTCCCAAATCTGCAGGCATTGTCCTGCCAGGTTCAGCAGCGGCCCGCTCCATGCCCGACTTGCATCAGGCGCAGCAAGCGCAGCATGCGCTGCAGGCGCTGCAGGCGCACCAGGCGCACTCAGACCCCCCAACTAGGCCTAACTCTGGCGGCACACACATCCCCACCACTATGGGCCCTCGGCACACCTCCTGGGACTTCTCCAGCATCTCCAAGCGGTGCCCCAGCCCCACTCTGTCGAGGATCCAGCGCCTGCCTGGCCACGTGGCCTACCCTCCAGCCTTGGTCATGGAGTTCGTCAGCGGTGGCAGCCTGAGTGGAGCCATAGCCCGCGGCGAGGAAATCGTCGCGGGGCGCCTGGCCCGCGTTATTTACGCGCTGGACGTTGCGCGGGGCATGGCGTACCTGCACTCCAAGGGCGTGTGCCACTTCGACCTCAAGTCTTCCAATGTACTTTTGGGGTGGCGCAACATGCGGCCCGCCGCAAAGGTAGCGGCCTACGGACTCACCGCACGCCGGGTAAGTCCAGCAGAAATATAAATTCTATAGTTCAGACTCCGCACAGAGACGGCAAAAAATTACATGCTGTACCATACATGATGCGTTCGGTGCCAGTCTGCTACGGGGCCTTAGTTGCTCTTTTGTGCGGACTTAAACCCCTGGAATTCATGCATCTGTATGGTTGCTTAAAATCATTTCTTGACCACTCCGATTTCTTTTTCTTTATCATATTTGCAGGCCATCATGAGCAGCTACACCCCTGGGGTTACCATGAACCCCAGCGTCTTCCCCTGGATTGCCCCTGAAATCCTCCGCCGCCCCGACCAAGTCTCCCACAAGGCGGACGTCTACTCCTTCTCCATCATAATGTACGAAATGTGGGCGCTGTCCAGGCCCTACGACTCGGTCTCCCTGTCATCGCTGGTGCACGCAGCGGTGAGCTCGACGAAAGTTGTGCGGCCCCACGTGCCGCCGCCAAAAGGGCTGCCTGAGCCTGGCCCGGGGTGGGGGGACCTCGTGCAACGATGCTGGGCAGAGGAACCTGCTGAGCGCCCTGAGTTCGAGGAGATCGAGCGCGAGTTGCACGAGATGGCGAGGAAGGTGCGGAGATTGAGGCGGTAAGAGGGAATTGAAATAGTTAATAAGAAAAGAATGTGCACACGTGATTTGGCGGTTGAACGCCTTTCAGTTTTTTGCGATTTCTATCTTTACAAATCATTGAGAATAACAAGACTACAGCCTTTTTTTTTTTTGCTTATTTTTTTCGATTTTAGTTTTTTCATCTTCTTCTATTTAGCTCCAGTTTTTTAAGGGGCGGGAGGCGTGACCGCAATCTCCGTTTTGTTTGTGTTCGCTTGATAGCTGCGTGTGATACCCTATTGAAAAATACAGATCCTTCGTTGCATTCTAATGGTTGAAGGCCAGCTGAAAGAGCTTGCGTAGTAAAATAGCTGCAAGTTTCCATCGCGAGGCGGGGCAGGGCAAAGTTCCGGGAGCTAGTCGCCACAGTATTATTTTCCACGTAAATGAATTATTTATTTGTCAGAACTTTGATCAAGCCCTGCAGAAAAAAGCATCCATAGTTAATGCGCCCTTCTTTTTCTTCTTTAATTTGTTTTTGGCATCTTTTCATGTGCCCAATAAGCACCGAGGATTATTAAGCTCAATCTTATTTCTCATCAAAAATAATATTTAAAGAGACCCCAGGGGGAGGACGCCTATAGTAGGTGCGCAGTTCCTACGCATGCCATGGATGTATGTGCATGTGCATGAACCTTTCGAGAGAAAAGAGAGCCTCGGACGTACATATTTTCTTGCAGCTTTTGACGATCGAAAACCCTTTTATTAATGATAACTAATTTTGGGAGATGTGCTGCACCGAAACCCACCTTCGCAGAGTGCCAATTTTCAACAGGCACCCTCGAAATTGCATTCCGAATTGTGTTATCCCTCGAACAGCACAGTAATGGCGTCTGCAGCTTCTGACCCGTCCTCCGAGATCGCGTTGGACACCCCGTTTGCGCAAACGGCTGCTGACAACGATGATTCTGCCACGCTCTTTTCAAACCAAAGCGGCGACTCAGCAGCGCCCCCAGCCGCAGCTGCCTCCTTCCACAATGCGCCGCAACTCCAGACCAGCATTTCTAAGGGCATTCCATCTCCAGACGCCCTCCTCCAAGGCTGTACCTCTGCTGGCCTAACCACCGCCGCCAGCTTGAGCGCGCTTTCTCCCTTTGCGCAACTCAGCGCTGCTCCTGTGTCTTCTGGCACCACTGATAGCGGCGAATTATTGTCTGCCAAGCTCGATGGAATGAGTGGGAAGCCTACTAGCACTGAGCCCTTCCTCCCGGTGACTACCCCCCCTTTGCCCGGAAATTCGCTGTTAAACTCCTCTGCTGCCCTGGAAACCGTGCAAGAGAGCTCGATGGAGGGACCCCTGGGGCAAGCGCTGCCTGGGCCAGCAGTGGGCGTGGCCAGGTAAATATTTTAGTACATGCTATGTCCAGTGTATATTTACAATCGGCGTTTTCGCGCATTTATTGCATTTTGTACTTCTCGAAAATTATTTGAAGCATTTGATTAATTTTATAAACTCTTATCGCGCCCGTTTCTTACCAATTTTGTTTTGACAGGGCCGCGGCGCCACCCTCCGAGTCGGCACAGTTCAACAACCTGCAAACCTACGGAGACCCCTGGGATAGCAAAGCCACTGCTACACGAGTGCTGTCTCAGCCACTTACATACCAAGCGCTGCAAGCCGCAGCTCTCCAAGCCCTCCAAGGCCCTGCAGCAGCGGCCGGCGCTGCCCCCCTGGGGGCCCGCAGCTCTGCGCAAAGGCTGCAGCTTAGCGCCATCCCTTTCAACCACGTAGATGCGCCTCCACATATGTCCCCGTTCCAGACTCAGCAGCAGCAGCAGCAGCAGCAGCTGAACTTCTGGGGCAGCGCTACAGCTGCGCCACTCTCTCCAGGCCTCCCTCCCCGCTACTTCTCCCCACCCGGCCCGCGTTCTGCGTCATCACGTTACCGCAGCTCGGATGAGTCGCAACGCTCTCCCCTGTCTCGTGTCTCCAGAGACACCACCCACCGCGGCTCCCAAGAAACTACGCGCTCCTCCAGCGATCCGCCTTTGCAGCAGGGACACCTCTCTCCTCCCAATCCTGGCCAGTACTCGCACCTCCAAACCTTGCTGCTGCCTTTCCCAGCTGCAAGGTACTCAAACTCCATTGACTCGGTGATTTACCCAGAAGAGCTGGCAGCGCTACGAGAGAGGGCGCGGCAGGCGCAGGAAGGCACGGAAATACTGCATGCGGCTGTGAGCGACACCTCGACGCTTTCCCAGCTGCAGCTTGCGGCGCAGCGTCTGCCGCAGGTGAGGAAGGATAAACAGCGCCTTCTGATAATTATTGCACAGGCATTTTATTCACAGCGAATCTCAAAAGCAATCGATACAGTGTATAATTACGTGCCCATTAATTGTGTATATGGAATTTGTTTGCAGGTGCGCGCTCTGTTGGGCGTTGGCGGCCGTTTTGTCCCGAGCCCGAGCCAAGGCCAGAGCCACTACGAAGGCGGCAAAGTGCGCCTCGTCAACCTCCCCAAAGGCGGCAAGTTTGCCGAGCTGGTGGCAGTTTTGGCCAAGACAGATGCCTCTCAGCTTGCAAGGCGCACTCGCTCTGCTGCTGCCCCCAGCTCGAAAAACCCAGGCGGCATCAGCAGCGGCACTTTGGAAAGCGTCAGCACTTGGCCTATGGCAGCCTCAGTCGAGTGCGCGCTCAAGCTGGCACTGCAGGCAAAGTCTGCTGGGCTGGCAGTCTCCTCCTGCCGCATTGGCTGCTGCACTGTGCGCTACCTGCTGCCGTCCGACCCCAGCGTCATGGTGGATGTGGTGGACGATGACGACGTGCAGATGATGTTCGAGGAGCTGGCTGAAGTGCAAGAAATTGATGCAGCGCGGGGTAAGGAAAAAATCAAATTAAACAGCAAGTTTTTCGACCTTGTTTCATTTAAAAAAATAAAACTATTTCGTTCTTACTAACTAACTAAATTGTATATATATTTCCTTCATTTTTTCTCTGCAGGCATTAAGCCGCAGAAACTAAAAATATTTGTCCAGTGGGAGGTCCCGCCCGTTAAAGAGGACAACCCCTCTTCCACCGAAGTCGACTTTCTCACGCCAGGCTACTCCATGGTGCTGGATCTCAGCGCCAGCGGCTCGGAATCGGGAACTTCCAGCAGCGTAATTCGCGGCGACACCTCCAGCGCCTCCTACTCCGCGCAGCACGCCGCGCACCGCAGCGCCGCAGAGCTCAAGCTGTCTGAGATCCGCACCGACCGCCTGGAGGTGATTTCTGCCGCGGACGTTACAATCACCGAGTACCTGGGAACGGGGATGTTTGGTGAGCGCGTGTGAAAAAATCGCCTCGATGCTGCGAGCTCTTGGAGCTTAGTTTATCCAGATAAACCGAACGAGAAAAAAATGCTTTATGCTCGCATGCGTACTGCGTCCTGATTGACATTGTATTGGAACAGTAATGTTCTGCAACATTTTCCTTTCGATAACTTTTTGTTCTCCCTCTCTTCAGGCGACATGTACTATGGCCAGTGGAGGGACAATCCGGTGGCTGTCAAGTGCATGAGCGCAACTGCGCTGGGCCTCAAGTACACATCGCGCTCAGCGTGGCTGGACTTTGTGGACGAAGCCAACAGCTCCATGGGCCGCCTCCGCCACCCCAACCTCGTCGAGGTCTACGGGCGAGTTTCGATTTTGTGTAGCAGCGTGAAAATTGCAGTTAAGTATAACTAAATTCCTGAAAAATGTTGTAACAAAATCATGTTTTCTCCGGTATTTGCAGCATTGTGCTGCCTGGTGCTGAGGCACCCGAGGCCTCCTCCTCGGCCCTCGCAGCGCCACAAACTCAGTCTGCCGAGCTTCCCCGCACCATCGGCCCACGCCGCACCTCCTGGGACTTCAACCTCGCCCAGCTGCATCGGGATAGCATGCCGGCCACCCGCATCCAACGCCTTCCAGGCCCCCTCGCGTGCCCTCCAGCCCTGGTCATGGAGCATGTCAGCGGGCGCAGCTTGAAGAACGCGATTGAGCGGGGGGAGGAGATGGTTGCGGGGCGGTTGGCGAGGTTAGTCTACGCGCTGGACATCTCCCGAGCCATGGCCTACCTGCACTCCAAGGGCGTCGTGAGCTTCGATTTGAAGTCGGGAAACGTGATGTTAGGGTGGCGCGACATGCGGCCTACCGCAAAAGTCGCTGGCTACGTCCTTGCGGCCCAAAAGGTGCGACGGAAATCTACATTTGATTTCTTATATAACTGTATGTTTATACCCCGAGCCGAAATATGCCATTGGGAAGCTTAATTCTCCCCAGAATAGTACTATTTAATTTTCACCATTGCAAACCTGCACACATATTCTTCCACGGTTTTAATTATTTCCGCAGGCGGTAATGAGCAACTACACCCCCGGGGTCACCATGAGCCCCAGCGTCTTCCCGTGGACCGCCCCTGAAGTCCTCAACCGTCCCGACCAGGTCTCCCGCAAGGCAGACGTCTACGCCTTCGCCATCATAATGTACGAAATGTGGGCGCTGGGGCGGCCGTATGACCCTGAAGCCCTGCCCACGCTGATGCATGACGCGATGAACTACAACAAAACGGTGCGGCCTGTAGTTCCGCCGCCGAGGGGCGAGCCTGAGCCTGGGCCAGGGTGGGCGCAGTTGATGCAGCGGTGCTGGGAAGAGGACCCGCAGCAGCGCCCCGAGTTTGCGGACATTGCAAATGAGCTGTACGCAATGGCGAAGAATGTGCGGGACACACAGCGCGGGGTGGCCGCTGCGGCTGGAGCTGGAACGAGCAGCGGCACAAACGCGGGCGCTGCTGCCGATGTGACTGTGACCACAGCGCCAGAGTCGCCTAAGAAGCAGCAGAAGGAGCGGAAGGAGGAACATGGAGGGGAAGAAAAGAAGAAGGGAGGGGCGGAGGGGGAGGCTACCAGTGCAAGCAGTACATCTGCTGAGAATGTTGCGGCGTGAGTTATATAAGTTTTATAACAATTCTGCGTTTTGTTTCCAACCTGAAGAAACTCTGCTTTTCGGTGTTGCTATGCCGAGCAAGGCGTGTTTTCATTTCGATTTTCAAAAGGCTCTCGTGCTGTTTACTCTTAAATTTTGGGCTCTGGCCTGCTCTCTTTCAAGGGAGCGGGAGCCAGCCTCAGTTGAGTTGTTTTTCTATATGTTGCCGGCTTCGTGTGAGCTATGCCTTTCTTTGAGCTACAAAGTAGTATGTGGTATGTGTTTTGTCATTATGGTTAGAAATATGTAAAAGTAGCTCTCACAAAGAAATCTTCCAGCGCATTTAAACCAGCGCTAACAATTAATTGCATGCGATGCCATACCCACCTCACAGCATTTGCAGCCAGAGGAAGGGCGGGAAAACTCCATCATTTGGAGTTCTGACTGCCCACTGATGAAAGTAAAAACCTCAAACCTCAAACCTGAGGGCAGAATGGCAATTGGAGCGATGCAGGCCAATTAATGGAAAAGTTCCAGAGCTGCCTGCCGCCTTCAGCACAGCATCATCTCCCAAGCCACGTCAACTTCCATGCAAGAGGGAGGGTGCGGCAAAGCGCGCTGGCCATGATAACTGCGTGAATCTGCGCTACCTCATGGTTCGATCAAACCACGTTGAACGCTTCCGTTCCCGTCCGATCACGTTAAATAAGCAACGTTGGGCCCCACTAGTACTACCGTCAGAGATGAGGTGGGAAGCCGGGGTGTTGAACCTTTTGCTAAAATCATTTTTGGCCCAGAACATCGAGGCCTATGTATATCGAAGCCTTTAGTATGAAGGAAACATTTTGCAGCCGCCGCTGTGTGCAATGCTCAAAACAGCGTGCAAAACGCGCCGCCGCCCAGAATTATGGCTTCTGGCGGCGCAGTGCGAGGTGGACTGCAGCCAACAGTTCATCTGCTTCAAATTATATAGTCTCTCGAATTGAGGCGTCGGCTCACAAAAAAAACAATGCCAGCGCCGTCAAACAAAGAGTGTTGGCTATGGAACAGTAATCACGTGAACACACCCCCCAAAATTGCCTCGCTGCGCTGATTCTCGTCCAAGAAAACATTGCAATTCCCTCGATCCATCATTTTCATACGATGTTTTTTGTCAACCAGGCGCTCTTCGCACGCTCGAGAGCACCATTTTTATTCATACGATCAAATCAAAAATATAAACGCGTGTCTGACTTGCAACAATCCTGACTTTGAGGCCTCCATGGCGCTTTGGTGCAACTTCACCAAAGAATTATTATTACGTCTTCAACTCAATCAAGGATGCGGTTTCCAGGCAAGGTGGTGTTTAATAACACCAGTTGGTTTTTTTGGTTAGGTGATGAGGTTGCCGAAGGGAGCGCAAGGCGCTTAAGCGCGCTCGCCACGGATGCGGCGGGCCAGCTGGATGTCCTTGGGCATGATGGTGACGCGCTTGGCGTGGATGGCGGCCAGGTTGGTGTCCTCGAACAGGCCCACCAGGTACGCCTCGGCGGCCTCCTGCAGCGCCAGCACGGCAGAGGACTGGAAGCGCAGGTCGGTCTTGAAGTCCTGGGCGATCTCACGCACCAGGCGCTGGAAGGGCAGCTTGCGGATCAGCAGCTCGGTGGACTTCTGGTACTTGCGGATCTCGCGCAGAGCCACGGTTCCGGGGCGGTACCTGTGGGGCTTCTTCACGCCGCCAGTGGCGGGCGCGGACTTGCGAGCGGCTGGAATTAAAGAGGGGAGAGGGGGTTGATTAATGATCAGCACATTGTAGAGAGCACACGTCGGCTGCTTGGAGGGCATTAAGCCTTCAACAACGCAAAGACATCAAGCCGTTGTTAACAACATCAATCAATCAACTTCACTCACCCTTGGTGGCCAGCTGCTTGCGCGGGGCCTTGCCTCCGGTGGACTTGCGAGCGGTCTGCTTGGTACGAGCCATTGTGAAAGATTTGCTTCAAAGAGATATGAATGAACACAGAGAGAGGAGCAGCTCAGCTTATGAGACCAACGCCCCCTGGCGTGCTGCCTGGCGCGTGTTTGGCAGCCGGTTCAGAGGCCCCCCAGGGAGGGCTGAGGGCCCAAGGCAGCGGCGCCTTGGGTCGGTGTGTAGGAGCATAAGAATCCGCCTCCCCCTCCCACTTTACTTATTCTTCTAACCTTTTGGTTTTACTCCCACCCCCACACTCATCTATCAACCATGTCTGGACGCGGCAAAGGCGGCAAGGGCCTCGGCAAGGGCGGCGCCAAGCGCCATCGCAAGGTGTTGCGCGACAACATCCAGGGCATCACCAAGCCCGCCATCCGGCGCCTGGCTCGCCGTGGCGGTGTCAAGCGCATCAGCGGCCTCATCTACGAGGAGACCCGCGGCGTGCTCAAGGTATTCCTTGAGAACGTGGTCCGCGACGCCGTGACCTACACCGAGCACGCTCGCCGCAAGACCGTCACCGCCTTCGACGTTGTGTACGCCCTCAAGCGCCAGGGCCGCACCCTCTACGGCTTCGGCGCTTAAGCAGCTCAAGCCTCATACAAGATCAACTGACAACGCTCGCTCGCAAGTTAACAACAACAAAACAAAACAAACTGGTGTTATTAAACACCACCACTACGGAAACAAGAACATCTGAGCCCTTCATGATCTTGCAGCAGTGCTGATCGCCATTTCTGCCTGGTTCACCGCTGATTGTTAATTCCGTTAGTGCCCTGGTGCATGCAAGGCTACTGCGTCTGCTTCGCGTTTTATGCCTGGTTAAGCACTCACCATTTGCAGCTGGTCATTCAGGAGGCAGAGCCCTCTCTGTTTCCCTCTTGGCCGTTTACTATTAATTCGATTTCTGACTTTTCCTCCATTCTTGGCGTCACCATTCGATTGGCAGCCAGCCCCAGTCTTCACCGCCCTCAGCCGAGCTGCTTCTTGTTTGCAGCATATCCGAGTTTATTCCACTTTACAGGACCACCTTTCATTGCTTTCTTATGCCTCATTCTTCAATTTGTCAGAGGCGGAGTTTTTTTTAGTTTTTTATATATATATATTTTTTACAGGGGCGAACATGGCGCTGGCCGCAGGTTATTGACCTCTATTTGTTCTTCTATTTCTTGATGCTCTTTGCGATGGTCAGTATATGCAGCAACACAAGCGTTTTTCTGCTGGAGTAGTTCGAGGAAAGCAATGCACAGCTTCCTGTCTCCACTGTGCTTTAATTTTCATTCAGAACAAGATTTCACGGATGATTTTCCTCTGTACTGTTTCATCCACCAGCGGAATTGCATTTGCGGTCATCAAGGCCGTTTACTCTCTTAAAATTTTAATTTTTCAGCGGGCTCTAAACAGAACTTAAAAAAATCACACTATAGACCTTTAGAACCCAAGCTGTCGCCAGAGAACCATGAAACTCGCAGTTTTCATGCTTTTTATGGCTGCAGCGGCGCTCGTTCCCGCTTCCCTTGCCCAGTACGCCGCCACCGTCTTTTCCCCCCTTCCATTCTTGCTGCATTTCCCGTCACTAATTTCCCACCTCACATTCTGCACGACTACGAGTCTATCTCTCTTCAGAAATACTGCCTCTACCAACCTGCGTGTACTGCTTTGGCCCCCCCGAGCCCACCGAGGAAGGTGCCGACGAAGCGCCGCGGGTGAGCTGCACCACCGGCGGGGCTGGATCTCTGTCCTGCCCCCAGCCCTCCGTGGGCACCTTTCCCATCCGCGACTGCTTTTCTTTCTCCGGTTACGTACCTTTTCGGCGACTGGCAGAACACTTGCTGCAGACACGTCTGCAGCGCCGCTTATGTAGCACATACTCGCGCAACGGCATTCATTCGATGCGGCGCGGCAAGCGCAACCAGAGCTGCTTCCCAAATGATGATGAAATGCCAGCGGTGTTGGAAGTCTTTTTTGTTCTTCATTCCATTGAGGTGGTGTTTAATAACACCAGTTTTTTGTATTTGGCTATGCTAAGATAGACGCGTGGGAGTGTGCGAAGAACGCCTGAGCTCAGAAGCTTTAAAAGGCTGCTTATGCGGAGGTGAACTTGGTGACGGCCTTTGTGCCCTCAGACACGGCGTGCTTGGCCAGCTCTCCGGGGAGCACCAGGCGCACGGCGGTCTGGATCTCGCGAGAGGTCAGGGTGGGCTTCTTGTTCACGCGGCACAGCTGCACGGTTTAAAGAGGGAAGAGAGAATGTGAGAACGAGGCGTTTGGTGCAACCAGCGGTGAGCTTGTTTTGTTAACAACAACTTCAAAAACCAGCTATTTGCACAATCCCGCCCCACCGCATCCATTCTCCTGCCACCCCTCATAAATACTTAACACACCTGAGCGGCCTGGGAGGCGATCTTCTCGAACTGGTCAGCGATGAACGAGTTGAGGATGGCCATCGCCTTGGAGGAGATGCCGGTGTCGGGGTGCACCTGCTTCAGCACCTTGAAGATGTAGAGCTTGTAGGACTCGGTGGACTTCTTGGTGCGCTTCTTGGCATCCTTCTTGGGCGCCACGGTCTTCTTGGCAGCGGGCTTCTTGCCGGTGGTGGGAGCCATTGTGAGAGTTGGAGGGGTGGATGTTCAACGAGTGGTCGAAGAAATAATTGATAAAGGAGGGCGGGGGAGGCTGCAGGCCTTTAACCAGCAGCTCGGGCGCCAAGGTGGCACCCCGGATCGGTCACCGATCCGGGGCACCTCAAAGTGCGCTTACAAAAGCTGGCCGCTCCTCGCAACTGCATCCTTTTTATCTTTCTCTCTCAGAACCCCCCACACCCCCCCACACACTCAGTCATCATGTCTGGACGCGGCAAGGGCAAGTCCTCTGGCAAGAAGTCGGTCACCAAGTCCTCCAAGGCTGGTCTCCAGTTCCCCGTGGGCCGTATCGCCCGCTACCTGAAGAAGGGCCGCTACGCCGGTGAGTTGAAGGAGCAGCAGCAGCTTCACGTACTGACGTGTTTACTTTTGGTTGTCATGTCTCACATTGACACATTGTCAACAACACTCAACTGATTGTCCTCTCCTTGACTCCACTTTTCCTACAGAGCGCATCGGTGCCGGTGCCCCCGTGTACCTGGCCGCCGTGCTGGAGTACCTGGCTGCCGAGGTGCTGGAGCTGTCTGGCAACGCCGCCCGCGACAACAAGAAGACCCGCATTGTGCCCCGCCACATCCAGCTGGCCGTGCGCAACGACGAGGAGCTGAGCAAGCTGCTGGCCGGCGTCACCATCGCCGAGGGTGGTGTGCTGCCCAACATCCACGCCGTCCTGCTCCCCAAGAAGAGCGGCAAGGTCGACGAGTAAATTAGTTTCTGCTAATTTACCATTCTTCCTTAATGGTCTAATGACCTTATAAAAAATATACCAACCAAAAAAAACGGGTGTTATTAAACACCACCTACTTGGAAAATGGAAACCAAAGGCATGCCAGCAGCCCTTTTCTGCCGTGAATATTTTTGAATGAGGCAGCTTGGTTTGACATGCCAAGGCCTGACACTTGGCCAGATCATCAACATGAAGCGAATCCGGGGGCTTGAGCGCGAGGAGCTGCATTTGCCGGAGATGGCGAAGCACGATGGGAAGAAAGATCAGAAGCGGGAAGCCGCGGACGCTGCTGGGGGAGGCGTTGGGCGCGCTGGATCCGGGCCTGAACAGCCGGCTGAGGGTGGACCTGGCGCTGGCGTTGGCGGCGCTGCAGCGGCGGGGGTGAGGCACTCCCTAGGGGCGCAAGCGGTGAAGCTGGCGAAAGAGGTGGGAGGTGAGGGGGGGCCACAGAAGAAGCAAAAAAATCGCGGAATCAAAGGCAGCAGCATTGGCGAAACAGCAGGTGCGGCATAAAAGCGGAAACAGCAGTGGGTGAGGTGTGGGCACCCAGGTTGCCTTGACAGCGACGCTGCCTTTGCGGACATGGATACTTTGGGGTTAACACTGTAAGAATAAGCACAGCTGCACCAGCGGCCCCCCCAAGGCAGCAGCGGCAGCGCCAGAAAAGAAAAAGAAGTCAGAGAGTGATGTATCGTTGCTGGTGCAGCCCTGTCATTTTGTGGCATTTGTGGACTAGAAGATCGCGGCCAACGGGGACGTGGTGGATGAAAAGATGCTCGGCCCGGTGGAGCTGAGGGAGGAGTGGTGCAGAGTAAGCAAAGAGGGAACGAAAAGGCGGCGGTGAAGATTGAAATGAAGACCGAGGCAAACTGAATGGTGTATTTAAATCTACTCGTACATTTTATAAAATGTTAAACGCTTTGTAGTTATGCTATTAAATTGAGTGTAGGACAGCTAAAAGCCCAATACTCTATGCAATATACAAATACAAAATACTCTATGCAACCGTTCCACCAGATTTACTCATTTAGAAATCAGGGGTCCGTACTCATTTCTATAGGGAATTCAAGATGGCCAAGTTGTCGATTGTGTGCGCTGCTTCAGGGCCTTGCTGCAGCCGGGTACACAGAAAAAGCCTCAATTTAAATCCCTTGCAAACTCTGCTGAAAGCCAGAATTTGACTTTGTCGAAAAAAAGCTGATTTTCGGAAAAAGGAGATTTTCGCCAAGCTCAGAGCCCGCTTTCCCAGCCTCTGCCGCTTCATATGATGCACACCGGCCCCCTGGCCTGCGCGCCAAAACCAGCCATTGCCCAAAAGCAGTCCGGCAGAAGCTCTCGAAATGATCTCATAATACGTATACACGCGAACCTACCCGGCCACTCTCAACCTTAAGTGCGCGCGCCACAACCGTCGTTACCGTCGCCGCCGCTGCCAACCGCAACTTTTTCTTCCCCCGCTCATTTCTCATTTGTTGAACTTATTGTTGCATACTATAGAGAATAATGGAAGAAGGAAAAAATGCATTAAACCGAAAAGAAATAGTGATGCTGGAAGAAAGGAATGCGGCCATTAATCAATGGAAGAGAACTGGTGAGCACGGGGGGAGGGGGGGGCATGCATGCAGAGATGCGCACGCCCCAATTGAAGAAAAGGGAAAATAAAGAACAAGGCTGTATAGATGAAATGAAGAGAGAAACCGTGAAAAAAAATCCAGGTGCAGACAGTTTTCATTGGATTGATTGCCTAGTCGTGCTGAAAACGACATTATTATTAATAATAATAAATAATTATGAAATTAAGCCAAGCACACGCCGCTGCTGCAATCCATCTTGTGGCCATGCACGTTCAGCGTCATGCCGCTGAAGTCCTCCTCGCCTTCCACGCCCTGCAGCCGCCGCCCAGCAGTAGGTGTCACCGAGCTCAGTGGGCACTGCGAGCGCGCCACGCCGCAGTTGCCGAACTTTATGTAGGGGCTGGCGCCGTCCTTTCCAGCGGTGCAGGTGCCCACGCAGCTAAAGTAGTAGGAGGTGTGCTTCCGCGTGAACATCACGCTGTCCCCCCAGATGATTCCAACCCGGTACTTCTGCCCCACAGCCCGGCAGGGCAGCGTCTTTGTGACCAGGTTGCAGTCGTCGTCAGTGACCTGCACGGCGTCGCGGTAGGTGGCGCAGGCCTTGGTCTTGGAGGAGCGGCCCTCGACGGAGTTGCAGTCGGCGGAGCGCGTGTTGCGCTGCACCTTCATCTGGAAAGTGGCGGAGTTGCCGGCCTTGGTGATATGGGTGCAACGGTTCTTGACAAAGTCGTACGAGGTGAGGGCGAGGGCGTCGAGCTTGGGGGAGGAGCACCAGTCGTCGGCGGCAAGCAGGCGGCGGCGGGAACCGGTGAAGTCGATTACGGTGGAGTTGTCAAACAGCTCAAGCAGGGAGGCAGCGTCGGCTTCGTTGTAAATCAGGGCGAATTCGGGGGTGCCCACCATCATGGGGGTGCCGGAGGATTTTTCCACCAGTACGTTGGAATCGACAGAGGTGTCCTTCGACCTGCGAAAAATAATGGGGAGGATGGATAGAAAAGAGGTGAGAAACAAAACAAATAGTTCATCGATTCTATGCCAGTAATGGGTTAAAAACAGTCAGAAAACATGGTTGAAGAAAAAACTCACAGGACGACGACGGCGTAGGTGAGGCCCACGGTGGCGGCCACGGTGAGCAGGTTGAGCACGGCCATGATGATGACAAACCACTTGAGCACGCGGCGCTCCTTCTCCACCTCGGCCACCTCCTTCAGCATCTCGCAAACCTCGTCAAGCCCAATCTCTCCGTTGTGGTCGGTGTCCATCGCCATCAGACGCTCCGCGTACTGCTGCAGCTCGGGGCGTTTCGCAAACTCAGCCTCCAGGTTGGATTGGGTGACTCGGATGGTCCCATTTACCGGGACGAGCTTCAGGGAGCCTTGGCGAGCGAGACCCCCAGAGAGGACGAGGCTGCCCTGACGATCCTTGGGGTCCAGCATCCTTGCAGTCTCCTCCGTGGTGGCGAGGTTGGGGTGAAAGTGGGAGATGGCGCGGCGCTCCGTGGCTGCGAATTGACTTTGCTAGCAAAAAATGGCTATCTGCGGATTAGATGCAGTGACCTTGCGTGTGAAACAGGACAATAATGCGTCCTTCAATCCTCGATGGATGTATTTTTTTATGTTGATACTAAAACAGGCGTTGCCCCCTCTGTGCATCTTCCCCCGCTGACGCTCGGTGTCTCCTTCCCCCGAACAATCGCAGTTTCTTTCGCTGACCTCGTCCGTCATCCACAGCCCACAAGTCCGCTTCCTCCGTGAGTTTGACTCGGTTTCAAGGCGGTCGGGATTGAACACGCTTGATGGGTGCTGCCCATTTTGCGTGAAATCCTGCTCAACAGGCGGGCACCGCTGCCGGCAATTTATGCAGAACCCCCCCTGCGGCAATACCATACGTAAAAACCCCAACAGCTGCAGAGGCGCGCATAGCTTGCCGTTGAAAAGAGCTGCCGCGTAATGCATGATTGGACTGCGCACTTTTTTTCTCAAACGCGGGCCCAGGCGTCAGTTTACTTGGGGGAAGAATATATCCAGCGACATAAAGTAGTCACATGCCAAGCTTCAAGATCACGCAAGTGGTCATCATAAGCGACGGCTGCATAGATTGCTAGTATGAACAGATGTTGTCCCCATGCTAAAAACAGTAGAAGCTTGTCGAAGAAAATTATAATTGTTCACCACAACATGTTTTGAATCCTCCTACTCTATATTTTTAAATACAACGGACTGAAGCTGTCAGTAGGGATCTAAGAAAACTCAGCAGCCTTTTACGGCGGCACAAAAAAATAGAATAATCCAAAGTGAGAGAAACAGTTTAAAATTATGTGCAGCTTCATTGTTGCCTTCTCTAAAAGGCATATAGATCAATAAAATGGCACATAAATTTATTGCAGACACTGGCAGCCTTTTCATCCGCCACAATCGACATGGACCTCTTGCCCCAGCACCAATCCCTCTTTTCCCCGTCCACCTCACAGGCTGGAGCGTCTTCCGCAAGGCGGTGGAGCTAGTGTGCGCCGACCTCCCTCGCGTTTCGGGCTTCAACGACGGCGTCTTCGTGCTGATCAGGAGGCCCAAGCAAAGCAGTGGGCAGAGCACTAAAAAAAAAAGTGCTGAACGGGGCCCGCCCATTCCAAGGTCTTTTGGGAGCGAAGGGTTTGCGCTGCCCCTCGAGGGCATGCCACTGAGGGCCGAAAATACCGGGGTAGTGTAGTCCTTCGTGAATTTTCGGAGAGCCAGCGGTGGGTTCCGCAGGAATGAAATCGTGGGGTTATTAGGGCAGTTGGCGTGCGGTGGTGTTGATTAATTCTATTTCAATCGATTGGAGATAAACAAACCGTGGACTTGATTGAACAGAGACCAAAGATTTGCAAAATGATTCGAATAATCTCAGGTGATGAAAACCCACATTTTTTTCTCGGTTCGCGGGCTGTAATAATATGCAATACTGCAAGAGCTTTAAAAAGTACATCAATTGGGACTCGAAGCGCTCCGCAAAGAGCCTGATCCTGTTGAAGTACCAAGCTTATTATACAAACAAATCCCTTTAATTCGTGTGTTATTGATTTCGCAGCTGACACATAATTTCCAAAATGTCGAGCGCGTGTTCCTAGCGCTGCAAGTTTTCTAGAAAAGAAGAGCAGAGCAATCTCTTATTTTTCATTTCAATTTTCGCATTATTCCCCAAAATGAGCGGCAGTATCGCAGAGCAGCAGCTCCGGTCGCTGCTGATATGCAAGATCTCGCTGACGGACGCGTCCTCCCCGCAACAGCGCAGCGGCGTGGCCCGTATCTTCACTCACCGCAGTTCCTCCAGCAATGCCCTCAGCGACCACCTCCTGGTGCTCACCTGCGATCGGCTCACCGTTCTAGAAGCCTCAGACGCGGACGCCGCCTCCCTGGAGGTCCAAACCTCCGCCTCGAGCACCACCTCCAATAAAAGCGTTTCTTCTTCATCGTCACCCCACCACCGCCAAGACAGCACCACCACCACCACCACCACCACCACCACCAGCTTGGCGCATTCTCCCAGCGCCGCGCCGCGCCCCTCCACCCTCTCCCTGCCGCTGTCCCTCATCAGGGATGTGTCGGTGCAAGTCTCTGCCCTCAATCTTGTTTACCACCAAGCAGGGCCGCGCTCAGGCGGCTATGCTGTGCAGCAGGAGGAGGAGCGCAGCCTCTTCTTTTCGCCGCTGCTGAGCAAGCGGATGCGTAGTGGGTCCAAGCAGGAAGCCAACGAGGTGGAGACCATCAAGCTGTTCACTGAGAGCGAGGAGGTGTGTTGATGAGGTTGGGAGGGGATAGAATAATTTTGGAGATATGTGTCCACTTTATTTGTAAATTAAACTAAAGCACTAAATCCACGTTCTCGTGTATTTCTCTTTACAACCACCTGCAGACGGCAGCCGACCTGGCCGGCAGCATTCGAACCGCCATGCAGCGCCTGCTGGGCGCGCTCGTCTGGCTGGACCAAGGCCTGCCGCTGGACATCTCCGCCAACCTGGGCGTCAATGCAGTCGCACTCGACTACCACGAAACCACAAAAAACACGCAGCCGCAGCCGCAGCAGCAGCAGATCGTAATTGCAAGTGGACCCCGGTGGGGCGCGTGCCTTCGCCTCCCTCCCGCATCCACCACTCACCCTTCTCTGGTGCACTTTTACCTGTCCACGCCCTTGGGGGCCTGCCACGCCGTCGCTCCGATTTCTGAGCTGGCCGCTGCCGGCACTGCACCGGCTTACGCACGACAGCTCACGCTGCGAGCAACACCGCAGGACGCAGCGGCGACGGGGGGAATGTCCCCCGGCAATCTGCACGTGAGCCTCGTCGTGGGAGTCATCCCGGCGAAAAAAGAAGAAAACCCTGCAGCAGCGATAAGTGAAAGTGGGGACCCCGTCGATGCGCAGCAGACGGCGCATGGTGAGTCTGGCGAGCTGGAGTACAGCTGGGGGGGCGATCTGGCGTACTCTGGCTTCTTTTTGGCGGTGGTGGCGGCACTGGCATTTCAGCTGGTGTCAATCGTTGGTTTTGCCCGGCCAATAGGCTTTCCGCTGGCAGTTATCAAGCCGCTGGAGCGCCTGCTGCTGACGTTCATGTATGGGTGGGTTCTGGGGTCCCTGAGGAATGGTAGGAAACAGCACGTCCTCAAAACTCTGAAAAAATCCAACGAGGGCAGCAGCGGAGCAGCGGCGGCAGAAGGAAGAGGGGAAGGGACGAGCAGCGCCCCCGGTGGCAGCCTTGAGTCGATGATTGATCTTCAGCCGTGGAGTTTCTGGGTGCTGGTTGGTGTGTACATTCTTGTACTACCGCACCTCACCCTCTCCTCGCTCCTGGCGCGTCTAGCGCCCAAAGCGCAGACCGCAATGCTGCTGGCGGCTGTGTACGGGTGGCTGCTGAGCAACCGCGCGCTGCGGGCCTTCCAGGTGAACTTCCCAGTGCCGCCCATGGCTGATTTCATCGCTGCCGCAGGTGCAAGGTCTCAACACCAGCACTCGCATGGAGAAAATGAGCGTGCAGGCTGCGCCACGTGCAGCAGCAGCGGCGGTGGCGGCAGCAAAGGGGAAAAAGAAAGGGCAGAGCACCACCGCCACCACCACAGCCTCCCTGGCGTGGCTGCGATTCGGCTGCTGCACGCGGAGCTCGTGCAGGAGCGCGATGGACTGTCCTCCTCCGTCGTGGCATCCACGGGGCAGCCAGAGCTCGAAAGCCTAGAGTCGGCGGCTTCCATCGCAAAAATGACCCCTCTGGCGCGGCAGCTCACGCGCTCCTTCGCCACCCGGCGGCACCTGGTGCGGTCCGCCCCCAGCGGCCTCGTTGACGTTGGTGCGGTGTCCCTGCGGCACGTGATCACCACCACCGCCACCTCCGCCACTGTCGAGATTATTGAAGAAAATGAAATGGTGGTGGAGGAGTCTGAGGAGGCGGGAGAGGCGGCGGCGCTGCGTGCGCTGCGCGCCATCAGCCCTGTGGCCACCCCAGCGCTGCTGAAACGCTACGTGAAGGTGAGAGAAATTTATCTTTTATTTTTTTTATCGCATACAATAGTTATGGGTGTATTGCTTGCAAGATTCTGTGCCGTTCTGCTTGCTCCTTACCGTCAGTTGCTCTTCTTTTCTTGCGCAATTCAAAATCTGGAACGTGCATATGTGATCATGAACTGAAAAATGTTGTATCTTTTTCTTTACGTGCAGGCATGTGGCGGCGATCGGGCGATGGCGCTGAAACGGCTGCGTGCCACAGTGGAGTGGAGGAAATCGCACGAGGTCGACGTTGGGCTGCGGTCCCCCAAGTACGCTGCCATCAAAGCGGCGTACCTGCACGCGGTGGTGGGCTGGACGAGGGACAAGATGCCGGTGGTGGTGGAAGGGATGGGGGGCTTCAGAGCCTGTCTGACGCAGCTCAGAAAGCAAGGTGAGGAGCATGCCGACGTATTACGCCATTGTAGTGGTCGTTCTCATGCTTTTCCCCCAAATTTATTGGGTTGTGGTAAAATAGCAGCGTGTATTTTTTTTCCTCCCTGCATGACTCGGTTCCTCCTCTTTTCTTATTCTTATAACCGCACGCACAGACATCAGCCCCCCCGAGATGATCCAGCAGTTTATTTTCATGATCGAGTGGGTGCTGGGCAGCCTGGTGCCCGACCCTCCTTCCTGCGGCACCTTTGTCCGTATCTACGACCTGAAGGGGGTGCGCCTGATGGACATGGCAGACAAAGAGGCCATCGCGCTGGGGCAGCAGATGATGCACGTGAGTTGTCGGCTGATTGGTTAAATAATCAATTGCAGCGTGAATAACCCTATTTATGAAGTGAGTGAAAAGGCGATTGACTTTCTCTCTTGAGTACTGCAGATTCTGGAGGAGTTTTATCCTGAGCGCATGGCCAAGGCGTACGTCGTCAACACCCCCGGCTTCTTCGCCACTATCTGGAGGGTAAGCCATCGTTTCCATCGCCGTGAAACAAAACGAAATTAAATACGGTTAATATTGCGTACAACTGACTACCCTCTGCTCGCAAAATTTATTACCTCGATTGCACAACTCTTTTGGCCAATTACCTCAACACCACTTTTTTTTTTTTCCTCTTCTCTGCATTTTCCAGATGGTGCGCCCGCTGCTGGATCCTCGCACCGCCAACAAGATCCACGTGCTGTCCAGCCCCAAGGCGACGCTGGAGGAGCTGCGGAAGATTATGGACGACGACCAAATTCCTCAGGCGTACGGAGGAAAGAACCCCGCAGGGGGGTACGGCCTGGGGTTCGACGAGTGGTACAAGGGGCCTGAAGAGGCGGAGCTGAAGGCCATTGCGGATCGGCTAAATGCGGCGGGACGGGAGGTGGAGGAATGAGTGGAGGCAGACCTGTGGAGGCGGTGTGAGTTTAAATGATGAAGGGGCGGGGCTGTGAGCTTCGCGGGGCTTGTGCTGGGTGCTATGGCGGCCATTAGCAAAGGCTCCCTGACCACCTAATTTGAGTTTTATTGACTGAAGTGACGTCTTGCAAATTCTATTCAGAAGACCAAAAGTATACATAAATAGTAGCGTGTACATAAAACTACAACCCAAACAAACGATATACTCCTGTATTACGCATCACAGCTCCCCTCCATGAGCACTACCACCGCTGTTCCCGACTGCTTCCCCGGCCAGCCTGGCCATGGTGCCAGCCAGCACCCTCACGCCCCGTTCAATGTCTTGTGGCGACGCGTACTCGTCTGGGCGGTGGCTCCACCCCCCTTTGCACGGAATGAAGATCATCCCTGAAGGCGCAATCTGCGACATAAATAGCGTGTCGTGGTACGCCCTGCTGGGCATGCGGCGACTTTCTACCCCCAGCTCCGCCACGGAGGCTTCCACCGCGGCCACCACGGACGCAGCGGACGTCGCGGGCGGGTCTTCGTTGAGCATCTGCAGCTGGAGTTCCACTCTCCGCTTGGCGGCAATCGCTGCTGCAGTGTTGCGGATGTCCTCCAGCACCAAGTCCCTGCGCGCGCCGTCCACATCGCGGATGTCCAGCACCAGGGTCACTTCACTGGGCACGGAGTTCACAGCGTTAGGCAGTACTTCCCACTGTCCCGCTGTGGCAACTGTGTCATCAGATTTCGTAAACAGCGCCGAGCTTTCCACCGCCAGCGCCAGTTCGGCGGCTGCCAGCACCGCGTCGTTGCGGCGCCGCATGATCAGCGCCCCAGCGTGCCCCCCAGACCCCTTGAAGGTCACCCGGCAGGTGGCGGGGGCAGCAATTGCAGTGACCACACCTATGGGGATGTTCAGCTGCTCCAGCTCGGGCCCCTGCTCAATGTGCAGCTCCACAAACGCGCCCAGCGTATCAGCCGTCAGTCGAGCGCCCTTCAGCACCGCTTGAACGGTGGTTCCGCCGGCGCCGGCAGCCGCTGCCGCCTCCAGGAAGCTCGTGCCGTTTTCGTCGCGCAGGTCCTGCAGGCGCCTCGGCGCGAGGACGCCCGCCATGGCGCGGCTGCTCAGGCAGCTCAGACCGAAGCGAGTCGGCTCCTCAGAGGTGAAAAAAATTACTTGCAGGGGGACGCGGGGGCGGAAGCCTGCTTCGCGCAGCGCTTTCAGGGCGGCGATGCCGCCGATGACCCCCACTGTGCCGTCGTAGGCGCCAGCGTTGGGGATAGCGTCGCAGTGGCTGCCTGTCCCCACTGCTGGGCCTGAAGTCGAGCCGTCTGCTGCAGGCAGGGTGCCGAAAATTGAGCCCATGGGGTCCTGCGTCACCACCAGGCCCGCCTCGCGCATCAGCCCCTTCACGTACTCCCTCGCCTGGACATCAGTTTCTGCGGGAAAAAAAAATATTCGCAATTTTGTTGGGTAAATTGTATGCGAAGAGAAGCAGCATTGAAAGAAAACCCCTCCGGTGAGCATTGAGGGGTGCAGGACGTTGAGGGTGGTGGGTAAATTACCGGTGAACAGAATGCGGGTGACAGCAGGCTTGGGGTGGTCGCTGAAAGAGGCCAGGTGGAGCAATTGATCGGTGACTGTGCTGCCCTTGACGGCTAGGGTGGTGATATCGGGAAACGCTGCCCTTGTATGTGCAAAACAGTATAGTAATGCAATGCAGACGCGAATCCAGCGCATCGCGAAACCTTTTTTGTTTTTGTAATTTTCGATTATTTTCAGGCTGTTGTTGTCTGGTTTTGGGCGTATGACTTACACGTACATCAAATACCCAATTTTTATTTTAATAACGAAATTATGGGGAACGCAGGCGGAACGGCGGCTCAATGCCCTAATGTGATATATGTTTTTTTTTTGAATTGCTGGGCGACAGCCAGCGCGCGCGCTCTCTCTCTCAGTCAATCAGACGTCGGTGAGATGCATAAAACTGCATAAGGAGAAAAATTTGGGCAGCCTTTAAGAAATTTATATAAGAATAAAATAATGCAGGCGGCACCTGGATTATTTTTCATATGCCCTGGATTATGAATCTCACCGTGTTTGTCTTGGGGTTGTTGCAAATGGTGTTCTTCTGTCGAAAATTAAGTCCTCGCTGGTGCCCCTGAGTTTGTGGTAGTAAGGGTAGAAGTGATACACCAAATAGAATTAAATTCTTTTTGTATAGTCGCTCCTGCGCGTGTTCCTCCGGCAGCGTTTATTCCTGTGCCGAACCGACGCTGCATTCACGGTAGGCATAAGGAGAAGATTCATCTATAGTTTCTGCAGGGACCAGCAGCGCGCAGAGCTGGTCTTCATTGGTGGGGGGTATTGGCAGATCAAAGGCTGGGTAGTTCTCGCTATTACACGCCATGGGGTGGGTAGGCATGCACTGATGGTGCACGTAAAAGTTGCTGCCGTGCATGGTGCGTTCGCACTCTGCAGCGGCGTGAGCGTTGTTGCAGCCTGCGGCAGTCGGGACCTGTTGCGGGCAGCGGCTGGTGGTGTCACTGCCCGCCGAGATGGAGGCTGGAAGGAAATGTGCATGCTGGGTAGCTCGCATGTGCGCAGCGAGACGTCGGAATTCTGAAAGGAGGTGCGTCTGACGGTGCTCAACGGCCAGAAGCTGGGAGAACAGCGCGTCCATGCGGCTCTGCAGCTCCTCGGTTAACCGGGGATCATTCGTGTATTTGTTTGCGGGCTCTGAGGCTGGGTAGTGCGACCACCAATTTTCGTCCCCACCAACAGAATCTAACGCTTGTTCGAGAGCGTTCAAGTCGAGCGGGACGTCGTCCATCATTTATGAGAATTGTAATTATGTACAATCATAATTTTAATTTACGATGATAAGTAGGGTTTCACGTCGAGATCGTAGTCTCGCAGCGTGAAAAATACTCGTCCCCCTCTTCCCTTCCGGAATGAATCCTGTTCAGAGGCAGTTGGGTGGCACGGCAAGCAATACTCGTGGGGTATCTAGGCAACAATCCCGGCCCTTTCATACAAAGTCTAGAACGATTTAATTTTGTTTTGAATTTTCGTTTTTTTTTTTTCAAATTTTCAAATTTTCATTTTTTTTTCATATGCCCACCAAGCACCGAGGATATTAAGTCTCAATCTTGTTTTTCAACAAAAATAAAAATTAAAGAGACACCAGGGGGAGGACGCCCTATAGTAGTTGCACGTTTCTAATCAAAGGTTTCCCATCGTCAAAGTTGTTTGTATGTCGGCCGGGTCGTCGGGACTCAGAAGGGCCAAAGCCTTACGCTGTGGACGGCGCGGCGTTGCTGTGTCCGTACTTCCTCAGTGACTGAGGGTGAACCTGACTGACTACTAAGAAACTGCCTTACTGTGGTAGGGGGGGCACGGCGACTAGCAGGCCTCTTCAGAAGCGCTCTCTCGTGCATTGCAGTATTGTCTAATCGGATTCCAAGCTGGTAATTTAACCATTTCAAAGCCACGTCGTGCAAGGATTTGAAAAATAGGGAGGATTGCAGAACGCCACGTCGGATTTGAAGAACCGCGGCCCCCGGCATCGCTGGCCATTCGGAAAATTGCTTAGCTTTATGCTGCTGTTATTTATACATATATAAATCTCATTCGAAATCCATCCGAAGCTCACACCGAAGCGAAAATAAAATGAAATACAACTTGATCGTTCTGCTCGCGGCCTGCTTTATTTCAGCCGTGTTTGCGGCCAAGCCATATTGCAAGTGCGTTATTCGATGACCATCTCGTTTATATCAGCCCCTCCGACATGATACCAGGGAAATAATTTGTTTTTAATTTTTAATTCCTGCTGTCCCACCACCTGGGGAATTTTAATAAATTGTGCATACCCGCATGCGTATAGTATAAGTTGTAACGGTCGACTAAGGCGCCATACCATATATTATCGCAGGGAGCAAGGGATTGATCCAAAAGATCTTCAAGAAGAGTTCGGATTCCGCCCTGTGTGCCGCAACATGACCACGAAGGTCAGGCGGGTAGATTTGGCCCTCATATTGTTATGCCTCCCCACTAGACTTATTGTTATATCGTATTGATGCGTTCTTTTTCTCTTTGTCCCCAGGAGGCCTGCCTGAGTCAATTCGGTCTGGAACCCTACCTTGTCACCCGTGGCAGGATCTTATTCTTCGGCCAGTCGTGCATCTGGAACCACGTGGTGGGCAGCAAGCTCAAGCAAGACTCAAACATGACTTCTAAAAAGGGAGCTGGTAGCGCATACAACCAGGGAATTCGTAAGCTCGACTACCCTTCCAAATCATTCTGTTCCCTTCGCGTCACTGCCACGCTGCCCTCAGATGCCAACACCAAGAAATCAGTCGGGTCCTACCTCTCTTTATATGGTACGCTAAATCGAACTCGTTTTTTTAATTACTAATTGACGTATGAAATAAATTCAAGTTGAAAACGCAGTGATTTCTTGATGCAGGAGGGCCAGTCGCCAACTCGAAAAATGATTTGACGGGGCCCTTTTACACCTCCTTTAATGAGGAATTTGCCACAAACATTGACCAGGAATTTCAAAATTATTGGAAAGCTGGCGACGATGCGCATGCTGGATTTGTGCTGCCTTACCGTGGTCTCAGCACTTCGGGATGTACTGTGGGGCTGGGGGCGCCACAATCCTGCTCCATGACCCTCGTTGTGCCTAAAGGATACGCCGCCGACAAGCGATTCAGGCAAAATTTCCAGGCAGGGGAATGGTTTGCCAACAACAAGTATTGGAACGAGGAGTGGGGGAGAATCTTCATAAACGGCGACCCAGAGACCGGGGATACAGTCCCCTGGAAAATGAAATTCAAGCACGAATGGATCAAGTGCAGCGCAAAGCCAACGTGCATCATGTACGATTGCTACGGTTTCCTTTTATATTTTCATTTATCATTTTTTACCTACTCTTCCGTCCTTCAATTCTCATGCAGGTCGTCCGACTCTCTCTTCTTTGGCTCCACAAACAGAGCCGTCTCCAACCAGTTGTCATACGATTTCTCTTTCTTCTCGGTGTCGTACCGCGTGTACGCCGTATCCCACGTCACGGGGCTGGACTGGAAAGTTTCAGCCAAGGCCACCGGTGGTAAGAAGACGCCGCTGACGGTATTTTTGTTCGAAAGGAAGGGGCGGGTGATTCTACCTGGCACGTACGCAATTCTGAAAAACGCTTCCACCGATTACATTACCGACGACCAGCTGTTTGGAAGCTACTGTCCTAAGCGCAAAAACTGCGCACCACCCACGAAGCTGGCGCTCAAGGGAACGCTGGGCAGGGGGGTCGCCGTTTGTGGGCGTGCCAGGGGTCTGAATCCAGCCAAGAAATACGCGCTGCTGGTGAGCTACCCCCGCTATGAGGACCCGTTCACGTACAAGCCTCGCTGGATAAATGACACGATCGAGTTCGAGCCATACACCAAGCCTGTGAAGTCGCCGTACGAGCGGCAGCTTGTCGACGTAAAAATGTGGCCCAAGAATTGGAAAGTTTAGGCGAGGTGCTGTGAATGATGACATATTTTTTTGTGATGATGGGAGTGGCCCCTCTTTATAGTTTGTTTTGGGATCCCAGCACAGCCAATTTATTTTATTCTCTCATGTATTTATTCCAGTTTTTACATTTTGTAAATAATTTCAATCGAGTAGATTTAGATTCATTCATACGCTGCTCCTCAAATAAAATTGCTAGTCTTAAGCACAAATAACTCCCTAGCACCAGCAGTGCAGCCAGTTCTTTCGCTGTGGTGACCCCGGCATTGCTGCCCTGCTGCCATCTCCCTCACCCCTGCTGCCAGCCCTGCCCATCACCAAACCTCCTTTCCCGCCCGCAGCCGCCGTGTAAGCGTAGCTGCTGCCGCTGGCCACCGTCGCACCGGCCTCAGAGGGCTCGATCGAAGGAGAAGGAGAAGGGAAGTCGCAGGCGATACAACACTCACCGTCCCTGCTGCGCCTGCTGTGCACGCTGCCCGCCCTGCCATCCACCACTGCTGCTGCCAATACCGCCGATCGCGATACTGGGAGCTCGCACGCTGCTGCCTCCAATTCTTTTTCCACCGCCACCGCTGCTGCCTTTGCAATTTGACGCAAATGCGCGGACAGCGTTGCAATGAACTGGTCCCCGCTCTCGGCTGCCTTGAAGAGGTATTGGTGGCCTCCAGGAAAGAGCTTTATTTCGCAGGGAGGCTGCTGAAGGTGCTGCGGCAGCGCCCACGCTGACCACGCTTCGAGCTGCTCCGCCGAATACCTGGAGAAAAGGAATATTAAATATATCAAATAGACTGTTTTTTTTTGTTATAGAAAGTATGGTAATGGTAATTTCATTTCTTTTTAGGCTTTGTACCTGGGGTCCTGGGCGCCACCAAACACAAACAGCGGGCACGGCAGCGCCAGCTCGCCCACCCCAAAAGCAGGCTGGTAGGTCTCAGAAATCCGAAAGTCAGCTTGCAGCATGGGCAACATAAACTTCCTCACGCCTGGGTCCTCCTGCGCTTCACAAAATTTGTTATACTCTAAAAGCAGCAGGGGGAGGGGGGAAAAGAAAGAAACAAACCGCAGCTCACCAATTCGGGATTTTTGCCGTACCGGCGCTCCATGGCCGCCCAGAACTCCACAGGTGTCTCAATCGTGTGCATATCCACTCCATCTGGGTCATGCGCAACCCCTGTCAGCTGCGGCGCTCTCACTCCTGAAACAAAAAGCGCCACAGGCAGCGAAATGTCGCGCTCACCGCTGCTTCTCCGAGCTTGCAGCTCCTGAGTGGCAGCAAACGCGATCCAGGCGCCCAGGCTGTGTCCGAAGAAGGCAAAAGGGGGAGGAGAAGGCGGGGCATTGCTGTTGGCGTCGGTTTCGTGCGAGGTGGCCTCCTTTGCTTTGAAGAGCGGTTCCAGGGCTGTGAGCATGTCGGAGACCAGTTCCCGCATGTTGGCTGGCCTAGGGTCGCGCAGTCTGGTGTTCCGGCCCGGCAGTTCGATGGGGAGGACCTGCGAGAAGAAATAAAACGGAAACAACAAATGAAGCGCCAGCGTGGGTGGATGTTATTATTGGATTTATGGTGCCGCTTACCTCCACATCTGCTGGAATTTCTTTGAACCATGGGTGGTAGACGTGAGCGCCGCTGCCTGCGTGGGGGATGCAGAGCAGTCGGAGCTTCGGTGGCGTGAGGAACGGCGAGGAGGCTGGGGGAAGCAGAATCCACTTTTTATCCGCCATGGCCGCCGTGTTAATATAATAATAATTTTTTATATCAAATAACGAGCCATTGCAGGGTTGTACAGGCGACCTTGAAGTTTCAAATGGAGATTTCTGGGTGCTCCAATGATAGCGATCTTCAAGGCTAGCCTAATTTCCGTTTACGATTTATTTTTAATATTTTAATGTGTAAAAGCGGGCTTAATGCGCTGCACAGAGAGCTCGAAAATATCAAAATAAATGGCGCCCTGAAGTTTGACGAGCAATTTGTGAGGCCGAGGACTGCGGATATGCAGCAAAGAACAGTATTTATATTATAAATACTTTTGGTTTATAAATAAACATGCAGCATGCGCTCCGCCCCGGAAGGGGTGCCGCTGGCAAGCCCAATCCCGGGCCCACTGCAACCAAGGATTGGCACGCCGCCCACGGACACCTGCTTCTGAAAGGAGAAAAGGGGATTGACTCGCTGGAGCGCATGCTGTCCGTGTGCCGCACCGTCTGCGCATTTTTAACCCACCTTCTTCGCCCGAGCTCCCGTTATTCTGACACCCCCTGTATCATCCTTGGCCAGCACTACCTCTCACACCGCGAGCTGGGGGTGCTGCACCGCGGCGACCTCACCCGCGTCTACCTCCAGGAGATTTCGGCGTACGACACAGTGGCAAGTTATTTATTTATTTCGGTGCCAGGATGATTTTTTTCATATGCCCAATATACTCCGAGGATAATTTAACTCCTCTTGTTTTTGAAAACCAAAAAGTCCCCGGGGGGATTTTTGTTTTTTTCATTTTTTTTCCCCATATTTTATTTTTTCCATATGCTTTTATTTTAATGTTTCTTTTTCTTTTAAAAAGTATGGAATATCAATTAAAACCTTATTCAACGCGCTGCAGGAGGCCCCCATTCCTGCTGCCAAGTACGAATCTGCCGGTCACGTCAACGTCGCCAAGCTCACAATCAGTTGCGTGCCGGTGTCCAACGCGCGCGTGCGCAAGGAAGGCATCATCGGCACCAGCGGGCAGCCCTACATCGAGGTCTCCCTCACCGGCGGTGGCTCCCTGACGTTCCCCCGCCACGCAGAAGAGTACACGTTTACGCTGCCCTCTCTGCTGCTGGGAGCCCCCACGGCCGAAGAGTGCCTGCTGGACTTTGAGGGGCACTGCAGGGTGGAGTGCTCCGCCACTGGCGTGCGTGCTGTGATGAAATTCAAGCCGTGGCGGGACGGCTACGTCAAAGGCGAGGTGACGCGGCTCGAGGGTGCGGGAGAGGTCAAGGTGGCGCGCATCGAAGGGCTGTGGAGCAGTCAGATCATGGCATATGGCCTGGAGGGCGCCACCGAAGGTTTATTGCACACATTCTGTATATATTTATAAAGCGCCCTGTGATTCCTAAGGATGTATACCCCAAGAAAAGGCCTAGGAAATACAGCAACCGAAAGAGTTCAGCCTTCGTCGGAATGCGTGTTTTTAGACAAAAAAAGCTAACCGTACACCCTTCTTTCATAAATGTTTGCAGGCACGCTGTTTGACGCCAGCGACTACTTGCCTGCCCTGCCGCTAACCCCTGCCATCAACCTGACCCACCCCGGCCCCCAAACCGCGCCCCGCTTTTGGACCTCGCTCATTGAGGCTGTGCACTACACCGACAAAGAAGAGGCCGAGAAGGCGGGGAAGGGCGCCGCAGAGCTGGTGGACGCGCTGCCGCAGGCGCTGCGCGACTCGCTGCTGTTTCAGATCCCGGAGGGAGCGCCAGCCGTTAAGCCGGGGTATGAGGGCGAGGAGGCTGGGGTGGTTGCCAGGGACAAAAGGCCGTTGCCGCCTGCTTGCCGGCTGCAGCGCTCCATGGGGCGTGCGCTGCGGTACCAGCTGCAGTACCTGGTGCAAACGGTGAGCCAGGGTGCGCTGGAGGACGAGGCCAGCGAGATGGAGGCAGCAGCGGGGCGGCAGCAGGGACGATGAGAGCTGCTCAGGAGAAACCCAACGAGGCGCGAAGTCTTTTTTTTTATTGCCTTGGGCAATTTTTCAATCATTCATCCCCCAAAATAGAGGAGTACAACTGCATCTCGCGGCGCGTAAAGTCGCTGTAAGAAACCGTTGCTGCGCCATCGCCCGTTGCTCCCACCAGATGTAACGCCATCCCTTCCTCCTCCAGCTCCCTCAAACTAGGCCCCACAACTGTCCCCCATTGCCTGCCCCCCACTTCCCGCTGAGCGCGGTCCGCTGCAGTCCACAATGCTGCCGCTTCTGTCTTTGCAGGCTCTACTGCTAGCACTCCTTCATTTCCGTCCTCTGCTTTGCTTTGGAACGCAAATGGCTTGAAGCAGCTCTTTGAGGGGTCGGGAGTGCCAGTGAACCAGTGCAAATCGTTGCCGTCTGCTCGCAGCACGCTGACCTGGCTGCCATTCGACCGAAACCCGCCCCCTGCCATGCAAATTCCGCTCTCTTTGTCTCGCAGCACCGCCATCATGTCCGCAGCCCCAAACGGCCGATTCCCTTCCTTTTTCGCAGCTTTCTCCTGCATCAGCGCCTCCCCGGCGGCCTCCCGCCCCTCGCTTTTCACGCCCACAAGCGGCACATGCCCCGAGGAGAACGCTCTCGCCCAGTCAAACTCTCCTTCTCCATCCCAGTACCTCTGCCGCTGCGCGTGTTCCCGCAGCCCTGCGCTGCACCTGTCGATCTTGGTTCTTATGGACAAACAGTTAGAGATGTTGCGAACGCCACCGGTAGAGGAAGAAAGCTCGTCACTTTCTCCCACCACCACTTTTTCTGCCGCCCACCACTGTCCCGCCGTTTCCACCACCCACGCCTCGGCCCTGTCAGCTATGAGGAAGCTGTTGTGGTAGCTCCAGTCCCCTCTCTCCTCGCACCCCCCCCCCTGCCCGTGCCTCTCTATCAACCGTGCTATTTCATCTACAGCAGCCGCAGCAGTGGAGCACCGCTCCGCCGCCAGTCGCACCATATCCATACCAAGGAGAGCCTCAGGGCCGTCAGGCTCGCGCGTCCACACGGCTTCGTTGCCGATGGCCAGGCCTGCCTCATTGGCAGCGCTCTCCGCGCCCCACATCCAACTGGAACGCAGCGGAAGGGAAGGGAAAGAAAAAATCAATTTAATTAAGCAAAACAACGCTGATTGAGTTTGTTTTGTCTAAAGAAGGTAATATATTTAGTTTTTTCCCTGCATATTGTCGTTGTTAATTACTGGAACGCAAATAGATGCGCGTGTCAAATAGATGCGTGTCTTCTACCCACCTGGGTTTGCTGAGAATGACAGCTAGGGTGGCGGACACCTGAGGAATGGAAACATAGGAGCAGCGGAGGACAGCGCCGGGGGGGTGGGTGGCCCTGGGGAAGGCTACCACGTGCTGGGCTGCATGACAACTGATATCGACTGCTCAATGATTGAGGGGGAACAGCAGTAAAATAAAAAAGAGAAAACCAAAATCCCAGCTTGCCTTCAGCGTCGGGTCGGTCGGAGTTTTTGCCAAAGATGATGCAGCCAGGGGCGGTCGCTGGGGACAGTGCGACAAAAGTGTCGCAGCTGCGCGGAAAGGGTCGATGAGCGCTCATGGATTGAGCGGTTTTCTTGAGATCGGACTATTTTAAGTTGTTTTTTTTCAAGGCAGAACAGGCCTTTTCGAAATTATATAGATTGCTGATGGTATTATTGTCTCAACAGAAATTATAAATAGCTAAATATGCAAAAAGGGGCTAGAACACTTCTGGAATGCGAGATGCCAGTGAGGAATGGCGTTTGCCTCTGCACTCCGCTTCGCAAAAAAATAAATAAATTTATGGGAACGATGTATGCTTGAATGCCAACTCATCAATTTCGCCAGCGACCGCAGCCACGGTTCGTTAAAATCATTCATTTTTTACCTTTGAAATCTCCCAAGATATAAGCCCTCAGAATAGCTGCTGGGAATTGAATGTTGTAACTGAAGGAAGGCTGCATTCAGAAGAATTACTTGCGAAGGGAGAATTGACGGCCTCTGTGAGATATTTTTTGTCACCGCCCAGTTATTCTTAAATTTGTGTTTAAGCTTTGATTGATAAACCATGGAGCTTAAATACCGATTGGAAGAATCGCTGCATGCCCAACCACTTTGAACAGTGGCACATCCCAACGGCTCTTCTCGTTTTCCAGCAGCCAGCATCTTTTTCTAGTGGTGACTTTTTCAAGCGCTTCAAATTTAGCAATCGCCTATTCACACCAAAATATATGGTATATGAACAGGGTGATCGAAAACCAAGGCTTATCAACAAAAACCAATCAGTTCATCAGTATTGAGTATAGAGTAAATTGTGTACAGTATAATTACCATAAGCGGCAAACGCCAATGCGATCACAAAGAGAAAATGAGGCGCTTTCTTTACGCCCCATGCAATATGGGACATAGGCACTGCCTTGCTGCCATCAATACGGCAGCTTCCGTGGTCAAACAAACAGCAGCACGCTCCACAGCGGGCTGCCGCTGCTTCCATTATTACGCGGGTATTTTGCTGCACATAAGCAACCAATCAACCGTCTAGAAAATCAAAATCAAACAAAGAAGGCTCGAAATAAGATGCATAAACAAAAATCAAAGATGTTCAGAAAAATGGGGCATGGGGGGAAACAGAGGGAATGGGCGATAAACATATAAAAAGTTTAAATAACATATTCTAAATAACACGACAATGGCATTTTCCTTAATTTATATAAAGGCAACTGAGTTGAAATATACTCAGCCGCACTTTTTTTCTCCACAGGTCCACGTTTGAACGTTCCTCGTTTGCACCATCAGCGACGATGCAGGCACCGAAAAGATGTTGCAAGTGGCCTTATTACCATCGTACCCAACCGAGTACGACTTGCACGCAGAGTAGGTCTTGCAGAGCGCCTGGCAGGCTTCCACGCTAGATACGCTGGTCTGAGCAAGGCGATACAGCGCTTTGTTAGTAGTCTGGTAGCGGCGCTTTGAGTATGCGGTGAAGGTGCAGGGTCCCGGAGTCTCGATCTTGACTGGCGGGGGTGGGGGGCTGGAAATTACGGCAGGTGTGGGAGGTGGAGGCGATTTGCGGGGCGGCGGCGGGCTTGGGCTAATTTCAACTTTAGGTGGAGGAGGAGACGCGGGTGTCACGACAGGGATATCTGTGCAGGTCATCACCCCCGAGGTAGACGACTTGCTGGAAGATCGAGAAAGCTGCGCAAAATTAAAAGGTGGCAATTTTTTTAGAACACCAAGAAAGGGGGCATATAAAAGGGAAAAGGTGATCTCTTCTCCCCATCAACTAAACACGCTCAAGAAATTGCATTAACGCATTCGAAAGAAGCAAAATTTACATACCAAAGAGATTCCAGACTTAAACAAGTCGCACTTGTGGCTTTTTGAGCTGCTTCCAGAAATGGCATGGGTGTAAACCACGCAAGTAGAGGCGCTGGAGCACATCGCCTCGCACGCCGCGGCGGTGTACACGCCGGTGGTTGAGCTGAGGCGGTAGACATCTTTGCGACTAGAGTACTTTGTCTTGGGCACGGCCGTGAAAGTGCAGGTGGGCTCGGTAGTTGTGGCAGCAGGTGGGGGAGGGGGGACTGTCGCGATGACGACTTCTTGGGGTGGCGGGGGGCTGGGCAGCACAACGGGAGGCGGAGGCGAAGGCGGATTTGGCGGCGGAGGCGAAGGAGGGCTGGTACAAAGGAACGAAGGAGGGGGTACATTCAGACGCTTAATAGCAATTCAATGACAAACATGTGGAGAAATGTAAAAGAAGTTGATGCTGGCGTTTGGAATTTTGAGGCGATGTTGCAAATGTTAGTGTCGCGCCTGCTGCGCATGGGTAGAATTCTCACCTGGGGGGCGGGGGAGAGGGAGGAGGAGGCGAGGAGAGCACTGGAGGCGGGGGGCTGCAAAACAGAATAAAACAACCACGAATTATCGGTTAAAAGACGATTATAAATAACAGTCTTAGAGTTACACCGCTCTCTGGAATGCGCTATGAACGGGTAACGTGCCCAGGAATTTCGAGATATACCCATTGCAGCATTTCAATTATGCAGAAGAAATACTATAGATGTACTTTGGGGGGGTCGTTTTCCTGGCATTAAATTAAATTTGACAAAGGGACGGTGCAGCCCCATTGACAGTAGTATTACTTAAATTGCATGGGTCCATTTAAACTCTAGCATTCAGCCGATACTGAGCTTTTGGGGGAAAAGAGGGAAATGCTTACGATAGGCGTTAACATGGTTCTGCTTGTGAACTTACCTAGAGACCACCTCAGGAGGCGGCGGCGATGCTGAAACCGTGGGAGGTGGCGGCGAATCGACAGCCACGGGCGGCGGGGGACTGCAGAAAAAGAAAAAAACCGATTGGCAAACACTACCATGAAAGGTGGCAATATATGACCAATACATGTAGGCCATTGAAGAGGGGAGATTACAGTACACTACTTTGACGGCCACTCTATTTTCTTAGGTAATAAAAATTCTCTCAACGGGGCAGTATACGTGTTACCATCAACAGTGATTTTAATGCTTACCTAGAAATCGCCTCGGGTGGTGGTGGCGAGGAGAGCTCAAGCGGTGGGGGAGGCGACACATCAGGTGGTGGTGGCGAAAGGGAGACCTCCGGCGGGGGCGGCGATTCCGTAACAACCGGCGGAGGCGGTGACTCAAAGACCACAGGCGGGGGCGGGGAATCGACAACCAAGGGCGGTGGGGGGCTGCATTCAACGCAAGAGGTGAGCAGCGAGCGTTAGAACCGGGTTGCAAGGCTTATAAAACCAACGGTGTGCTTGTCCTCGTCAGAAATGAAATACTTGTGTCGCTGTGAGGTGCGTCCAAAACCACATAAATAAAATAGAAAGCGCATGCAGCTACTTTGGGGTGTTTGTTCCCCCACGAAGCTTCTCAAACTTTGAAAAAACAGGTGGTGCTGAGCATTCGCAAAGAAGTGAGGGAAAATGAGTGCATTCGGCATCGAAAATTGCTGTGGGGCTCACCTAGAGAGTTCTTCGGGCGGTGGCGGCGAGGAGAGCTCAGGGGGTGGAGGGGAAGCGACCTCTGGCGGTGGTGGAGAGGACAGCTCCTCCGGCGGCGGCGGCGACGCAGGCTCGATCACTGGTGGCGGGGGCGAATCAAATACTACGGGAGGAGGCGGGCTCTCGGGAGGAGGCGGACTCTCAGGAGGAGGGCTGCAGCAGGGGAAACCCCGTAGTTAACAGGTCGTTCATTGCCATGAGAAAGACTGGTTTGTGTATAAATAGAAATAGCGAGGTGGCACTGATGGTGGCATTATCGATACACGTGTTCCGACATAAAATAAAACGAAGTTGGAACTCTATAGCAAGGACGGGATGAAGATGGAAAATTCAGTGGCAGCCAATCCAGCTGGGCTGGCAACGGCAAAATGTTATATAATAGTGCAACGGAGACGCCGTAGTAATGGGCGTACAGTAATGAAGAAACATAGTTCAAGAAAGACAGCTGGAAGTTTGGGCTTACCTGTCCGGTGGAGGAGGAGATGACATGGGCGGCGGCGGGCTTCACAACAAGGAAAACATAAAAGATGATTTAGCAAAGCATTGAGAATATTGCATAAACAAACAGCCAACTAGCTGAACCAGTGTTTTTATTTTTGCTGCCTTTCCCTGGGCCGGTTGATCAGCTGTAGGGAATCTTAAATAATCAAATAATATGGTCAAATGGTGGAAATGCAAGATGACAAAAAAAAAACGGCGCCGCATTGAGACTCGGTTTTAGTCTTCCAACTCTTCTTTACCTGTCGGGCGGCGGCGGCGAGCTTGGCGGTGGGGGGCTGCATTGCGTGCAAGCTGCGGGCAGGAAGAAAACATATTGGTGTAGGTCACACTGTGTCACTATTTCTGCATGTCATTCAACCTTCACCCATGTTCGGAATCATAGTCCAAGAATCAAAATACCTTCAGGAAGCGCTATGGTTATCTCGAACTCGCAATTGGGAAGCGCGGTAACCTGCATCTCGGTCTCAGTCAACAGATACGTGGCGGTTTCTCCAGCGGCGACGGCTTCTGGGTCTAGCGTGAGGGGCGGTCCACACACGTAGGTCACAGTGGTCTTTCGCGGAGCGCCTTTCACGCACTGAGCGCCCATGGGGTTGCCCAAGGGCCCACCAGCGTCGGTAGGAATGGCATTGTCAGCGCTGCTTTCGTTGAACTCGGGCCTTGAATCGACAGTTCTGTCCACCGTGGGGTGGAGAGGGTTGTTGCCCGCAGCAGAGGTGTAGACCTCGCGGCTCCAGGGAGCTTCAGTAACGGGCAAGGACGCACGGATAGCGGCCGTCTCAGCAGCGTCGAAGGCGCCAAGCACATATCTGAAAATATAAGGGAACAAAAAAATATTAAATGCAATGCAATAAATCTTCATCATATAAAAATTCGTTGCCTGCCACGAGCTAATGCGGCATGACCGGGACTTGGTTTCAATATCAGTTGTAATTAATCGAATCAGGCCGATTCTCAATCGATTTCTGTGGGATTTTTTGTATTTACCTGTCCTTGATATCAGGGGGGTCTGAAATGTATACAAGCTCGGTAATGCTCTGCAAAATAATGAGGAATTGAAGTCCCAGAATTTGGCGGCAAAAACTGAAATAGGTGGTGCTGCATGGTTTTTCTGTTCTTTTCAACGGCCACCCACCATGTACTCTACTGCAAACGCGTACTCCACAGCTCCAACGATGATCGCTGGACCGCCGAAGATGGCGCCGTGCGCCTCCGTCACTGGATCAGGTTCAAGGGGTGAGAGGAAGCACCCTCCGCCCTGCTTCAGAGTCCGGGCTGCGTGGGTCCCTGTTCACGATGGGGGGGGGAAAGCGAGAAGTGAGTTTAGAAGCGTCAGATTGGGAAATGCATCTCTAGATTTCGAATGAATTACCTTGGATGAAAAGCAAGCAATACGCTGTTAGTGCAACCACCATAGTGGTTGGACTGAGTCTCATCGCTGCTGGACAGGAAGTGGGTAATGGGAGTTTGTAAATAAATGCAGCAACCCGCCCTCGTGTGAATTGTGAGTACTTGTTGTACTTTCTTTGTACTTGTAGTGTCAGGTTATGTGATTTAAAAAAGTACCGCAACTCATTTTGCAGATCCCAGCCGGCATTTCTCCGCTCTGTTTTTTTAAAGTTGCAATCAGAGTTGCTTGCAAGAACCAACGAGGGCACCGCACCCGTCAAAAACTTTCGTTCCCACTTAATTTCGGTTTGAAATTGAGCGCAGCATGCATACCGCACAGTCAAACAAAATGACCTGCCAGGTACAAAATGAGACAAAGAGCGAAAGAAAACACGCCAAACGTGCGCAAGGGGAAGAGCACCATGAAAGGAGAGTATTGAGCAGTTGATGAAGATGACAAATGAATAGTACGATATACTAAGAAGATTGAATGGAAGCACCAACTACAAAGAGCGTCAAAATGGAATGATACAGCTATATACGACGAATCTAAGATTCAATCTTGGAGGGAGCGACATGTTGCTGTTGCAACAACAAGACGCTGTTTGCACCCATCAAATGAGGTTGCTATCCATTTCCCATACCCAATATGAACAGTAGGAGATGCGCACGCAGTGAACAGAGAGTAAAAACGAATAAAAAAAAATGGTGAGAAAAAAGCAGCTGCAAGTAAAAACGAAAATCATCACCCAAGGACAAATGGGCTCTGATTTGAGGGGAATACGATGATATCATTTAGTATTAATTTTACTGGCAATTTATGCGCAGTTCTGCGCTCCGCTGGTCCAGTTCCTGACGTTGCGCGTGGTCACAGTCAGCGAAGTGGCCGGCACGTTGAACAGGTTGCAAGTGCGCGGGTTTGCCGAGTCGTACGAGTAGGTCCTGCAGGTGGGGCCAACGGCGGTGCACAGCGCGCGGCAGGCAGCCACGTTGGCCACACCGGGGGTCTGGCTGATACGCTGCAGCGCCAAGTTCCCGGACTGGTACCTGGTGCGAGTGACGGTGGTGAAGGTACAGGTGGCAGTGGGGGGGACGACCACAGGGGCGACGACGGGGGGAGGAGGGGATGCCGCCACCACGGGAGGAGGGGGTGATGCCGCCACCACGGGAGGAGGGGGTGATGCCGCCACCACGGGAGGAGGGGGTGATGCCGCCACCACGGGAGGAGGGGGTGATGCCGCCACCACGCTGGTGCAGGTCTTGGAGCCGCTGGTCGCCTGGTTGTTGCTGGCGCTCCTCAGCTGCAGGAAAGAAAGTGATAATGATCGAAATATATTTCAGAAGCGGCGATTATAGAAAGGGAATGTAAAAATACCAGCGTAAATAAATTAACCAAAGGGCGGACTTACCGAGGTAGAGGCTACCGAGAAGAGGTCGCAAACGCGGCGGTTCTGGCGGTTGTTGTTCACAAAGGTGAATGTCAGGCACGCCGCCGAATTGAAGCACGTGTTTTGGCAAGCAGCAGCATTGACGATGTTGGTGGTGGTGCTGATGCGCTGGACGGCATTGTTTTGGCTGGTGTAGCGACGTCCAGCGGCCGCAGTGAAGGTGCAGGTAGGGAGGGTCACGGGCTCAGTACCAGTAGTTGTGGTCGTTGCTGGTGGCGGCGGGGAAGAAACAATGACCTGCGGGGGCGGGGGCGAGGGCAGCACGGGGGGAGGGGGGGAAGGCAGCACGGGGGGAGGGGGGGAAGGCAGCACGGGGGGAGGGGGGGAAGGCAGCACGGGGGGAGGGGGGGAAGGCAGCACGGGGGGAGGGGGGGAAGGCAGCACGGGGGGAGGGGGAGAGGCAGCTACGGGTGGCGGAGGGCTGCTGAGGACGACTGGAACGACCTCGGGCGGCGGCGGCGATGACAAAATGGTGGGCTCCACCGTAGGCGGTGGCGGCGATTCTACGATAACAACGGGCGGAGGAGGGCTAGGCGGCGGGGGGCTGCAATATAAATACAAAGAAACGTTAAAAAAGGGAGGAAAGTGTTAGGATCAACAAATATCGCTCTGTTGATCAAATCATCATGCTGCAGAGAGCCCGAGCTCGTAGAAAGATGCTTACCTGGGCGGAGGAGGAGAGGGAGAGGGAGGGGGAGGGGAGGGCGGGGGAGGGCTGGGCGGAGGAGGAGAGGGAGAGGGCGGGGGAGGGGAGGGCGGGGGAGGGCTGGGCGGAGGAGGAGAGGGAGAGGGCGGGGGAGGGGAGGGCGGGGGAGGGCTGGGCGGAGGAGGAGAGGGAGAGGGCGGGGGAGGGGAGGGCGGGGGAGGGCTGGGCGGAGGAGGACTTAAAAAACGGGAGGAAACAAAGTGGATTCATCGTTAGAAAAATCACCAGGTGAGAAGAAAAAAACAACGATCGCTCAATCATTTCACCACATCACTACTAACCTGGGCGGGGGAGGAGAGGGCGGCGGCGGGGAAGGGGGCGGCGGCGGGCTGGGCGGTGGCGGCGAGCACTGAGTGCAGGCTTCTGGCACGCGCACGGTGATCTCGAACTCGCAGTTGGGCAGCGACGTAGCCGTCATTTCCTGCTCAGTAAGCAAGTACGTTGCCGGGTCCCCAGCAGCTCCTGGGTCGAGTGTTAGCGGTGCGCCGCAAACGTAGGTGACGGTGGTCTTACGGGCTGAGCCCTTCACGCATTGCGCGTTCATAGGGTTGGGCAAAGGCCCCCCATCGTTGGTCGGGATAGCGTTGTCCATGCTGGACTCGTTGAACTCTGGCCGGGAGTTTTTCGTCCGGTCGACGCTGGGATGGAGCGGGTTGTTGCCGGCTGCTGAGGTGTAAACCTCGCGGCTCCAGGGCGCTTCGGTGACGGGAAGGGTGGCACGTAACGCAGCGGTGGCATCAGCGTCAAAAGCGCCAATTACATATCTGGAAAGGGAAGAGAAGAAAAGAGCGTAAGAAATATTAAGGAGCTCTCCAGTTTAAAAGACATAACTTTTCCAAGTCTCACCTGTCCTTCACATCTCCAACGTACACCAGCTCTGCGACACTCTGCAAGATTGCAAATGAAAATGATGTATTTGTTTACTTTACCACCACCAGCAAACTTCGTACCGCCACGACAAAATTTAAAATTGCTTACCTTGTATTCCACGGCGAATGCGTACTCAACGGCACCAACGACTATCGCAGGTCCGCCATAGATCGCTCCGTGTGCCTCAGTCACTGGGTCCGGGTTGAGGGGCTCAGAGAAGCATCCGGTGATGGTTTGGCGCAAGAGTCGACCGGCGTCAGCCGCTGCAAAACAGGGAGGAGAGATGGATGAATGGATAATAACGTGCGCGGGCTGAAAGGCAGACACGCGGTTATGCGCATAAATTTGATTGGTTACCTTGAAGCAAGCAGCAAGCAGCAGCCAAAAATATGATGGTTCTACCTCTCGTCATTGCGATGAATGAGAACCGGGAGCGAGCTTCCCGGGAATTTCTTCGAAAATAAATATATCAATGTAGCAGATGGGACGGAGGTGGGTGAAAGACTTTTGGAAATTGTACGGTCGCCTTTCTTTTACAATACACTTATATTCCGAAAACTGTACGGAAGTAGGGGCATTTGTTGTGGCTGGCTTTCTTTTTTACACATTCACCCTACATTGACACTACATTATGGACTCGTATTTTTTTTTGAATCCTAAAACAGCGCGCCGAGAGTGGTAAATAGAATAAAGCAGATTTGGCTCGTTACCCAAAGATAATCTTTTTAAGTTTGACAGGAAGCATGGCCGTTATCTTCTGGAAACACTCTGAATTATCGTTTTCTGAATGGAATTTCTTTGAATTTAACGCACCCACAGCCAAATCTCTGTTGTCGAATTGTAAGTGATCTTTTTATGGTGAACGCAACCCATCACTTACCCATCACTTCTTAAATGAAACCCTGACCTTTGCGGGTGCAATAATCGTGTAACTTTTGCTGACAACAGGCGGGGCAGTATCATGAACTAGTTCAACAAGTCCAACTTGAAATGTTCTCGAAGACGCCCTCGCGATTGTTTTAAAGCACGTGCGTCGTTTGAAATTCTACAATTCTGTTGCTATGAACAAACCAACCGGAAACAATACACGCTTCCAGAATTAAAACATAAAATTTCAGTCGCTGTGAAACTTTTCCACTTCAATTTAATTCTGAGCCAGTGATTTAATAACACGCTTCAAAAATGACGGCATGTCATTCTAACGCACCGGTCTTGAGGAGTTTGGGTGGGCAACAAAAGATCTCATTTCGAGAAAATATATGGCAAACGCACGCGTTGCGCCACAGAGTGTGCGCTTTTGACAAGGCAACCCCATCTCGGCCTCTCGTCGTCGCATCAAGCAGCGCTGACGGCTTTGGGAATTCTTCTCAGCAAGAGCCCTTGCGTCGGAGGGTCATTGAAGACCATCCTTCCTACCGCAGGCGAGCCGTATTTGCCATGCTATGAGCACAGTGTGCTCACTTAAGTAATATCTACACTGTTAAACGCGCTTTTCGAAACCTGGGCTGAAAAATGAAGGCTAACTTCTGCTTCTTGTTTTTTTCTCTTCCTCCCCGAGCAGAGAGGACATGTCTGAGGAGCACTCCCGCTTGGCTCGGCTGGCATTTATGGACGCTGTCTCTGCCGGGGGCAACACCGTGGATCTGGCAGAGGCAGCCCTTCAGGTAATTATTTGAATTATTTGACAATAATATTCCCCGCCCCTCTCTTCTTTCAGTTTCTTGCATGGCATTTTCATCCCTCAGTTCAAATTACATTCATTTATTTATTTCCGTGTAGATAGCAGCAGAGGACGACGCTCTCGTCTCTCACTCCTCTGTCAGATTCCCAGTGGCTTCCTTTCACAAGCGGCTGCAGCGGCTGGCAGACGAAATAGCACGCCTGGTGCTGCCTTCTTTGAAAGATGCAGACCGTGCGGTTCAACTCCAGGCCATCCTCGACTTTTTATACGCCCAACAAAACTTCCGCCCCCCAGAGTCGGGCAGGTCAGCGCTGCCGCTCAACGCCAGAGTGGACCACCCAGGTCAGTTCCTCGTCGCTGTTTGGAGGTTCGAAAGAAGCATTTTGTGCCCTTGCATTTGCCTAACTAAAATAGCGCTTGCAAAACCCTTTTAAAATCATGTAATTTTAAAATCATATAATACCCCGAATATGACCTACCATCTAATACATCCACGCATTGACTTGCAGGGGTGTGGGAAAACAGCAAAATGGCGTACCTCAACGAAGCCCTCATCTCCAAGAAGGGCCTCCCCGCCACGCTGGCAATCGTGTTGTCAGACGTGCTGCGCCGGCTGCTGGTGGCAGGGGCCATCGATTTTGTCGCCAAAATCGAGTTTTCGCCCGACCGTAGGCCTAATGCCACCGTTATTCCTGGGCTGAACCGAGAGTCGGCGTTGACGAGGGTGGAGGGCGACCAAGAGGGCAGCACTACTGTGGTGGTTGCGCTCAACACCTGCACCTCTGACGCGCTGGCCGAGTGTCTTTCGTACCTGAAGCGCGCCTTCTGGCCGTGGCCGTGGGACGCCAGGGCTGGAGGCGGCTTCCGCGCAGCTGCAAAAGAGTTCCTAGACGTACGTTCAATTCACAGCTTCTTTATTTTAAGAGAGAGAAGCAGTTAGGAAAGAGAGAAGCAGTTAGTTTTACGAGAGAGAAGCAATTAGGAAATGGCCAATGCGTCTTCTGAACCTTTTTTCTTCTCCCCCCTCCTACCTGCAGGGAGCTGCCAGCGCCGAGGCTGAGGCCATAGCACGCACAGCACGCCACCGCCTGGAGCGAGGCATCTGGACGTCGCCGGGCGCAGGCGACCTGCGGCGCGCGCTGGCTGCCGCCGAGCGGTTAGTCATCCTCCGGGGGAACGACGTGCCAGAGGAGCGCCGAGATCTTGCGGTATTGTACTGCCACGCAGGGCAGCTGCAGGAGGCGCGCGCTGAGCTACGGGCGTACGCCCGGCTGCGAGCGCAGGTAGAAGGCAGTACAGCCACCGGCATGAAGCGGCAGTACGTTGCCACGCTGGGCCCTGCAGGACTTTCTTTTTCGACAGGCTCGGCGGAGCTGCTGCCAGATGCTGTGCTGGCGGACCGGCTGACGGCGCTGCTGGGGCAGGTGCCGATGGAGGGCCCTGCTGTGAAGGCATTGGACGGCGAGGAGGCCCTGCGGCGGTGTGAACAGTCTGCGGGGCGGGCTGCCAAGGTGCTGCCGCTGACGTGGTGAAAAAAACTAAAAACCCTCTCAAGGAGAGCACCCACGAAGCAAGGGAAAGGGGGAAAATGAGAAGTATTCTCACAAGCAATAACACTGTAAATTTTAACACGAGAGGAAGAGCGAGAAGGCAGCGCCATATTATGAGATTGTCATGGACGCTCAAAACCAGCGAGCAGCGACGGCCACTTATTGCTGGAGTCCCCTACCACTGAGAACTCTACATTGAGCTTAATTATCCCCTGGGCAAGTGAAAATAACAGTTCCGAGAAATTTGAATGATGACAACGCACGCGAGCAGCTCATGGCGGCGTGCTCCAAAAAAGCCTCGTTTTGAGGCTGATGCTATGAGATTAAAGCTTTTCAGATATCCAGTAATCGATGGCGACTCAGTAGGGGCTTGGCCCTGGTGCCACACGCCCGTTTCACCAGCGCCGCCTCTTGCCTTAAATTTGCGAGGTTATCCGAAAAATTCGTTTGAAAGTGCGCCTGGACCCATTTTTAAAACGTTTAAATCGGCGTGATCAGGCATTACGCTGCGCAGCCCCCTTCCGACACGACGGCTCCCGAAACTCGCGTTCAGCATCTTGAATTGGAGGGCCTGGCAAACGAGGAAATTATGGTGGCGGCCACCCTCCAGGCCGCCGAGGCAGACCCCCCGCCCGAAGAGCCCCACCGATCGATGCTGCTGTTCGGCGCCAAACGGCTGCGCACCGATGCAGAGGCCGACGGCAAGCTGCTGCCAGCACATGTAGCGCCCTCGCTGCTGCCAGCCGCCGCCACGCCCAAAATCGAACCCTTCGTCGAGGCCATCGCCGTGGAGGGCGCCATCGAACGCAGCTCTCCCTCGGACAACGCAGATGACAAGCAGCAGCAGCAGAAAGGGGCCATTGGTACGACATCAGGCGCAGCAGCTGTGACTACTACTACTGGTGCTGCTGGAGCTTCGCAGCCGGCAGTCGGTAGCCGCGGGTCCTCTCCCAGCGCCGGCGCCGCGCCGTCCGCTGCTGAGCTCCTCATGGCGCTGTGCAACGCCACAGCAGTGCCTGGCAGCGAGGTCACTCAACCTGGCGGTGACCACGACGGCGGCGCTGGGGCCAATGCCGGCGGCGCAGACGACGGCGAAGCCACCGAAGAAGAAGACGCAGCCACGCTGGAGCGGAAGCGCCAGGCCAGCCGCCGCCGGCGAGCCCCCACGCGTCCTGCTGCATCCACTGCTGCCGCCGGGGCCGCCCCTCCGGCGCCGTCCTACCGCTTCGGCCCTGGGCAGCCTGGGACTGCGGCGGGTACTAACACTGGCACGGGTGGGCGGCAGAAATCTTGCGCTTATGTGGGTGTGCGGAAGCGGCAATGGGGGACCTACGCAGCGGAGATTCGCAACCAGCTCAGCGGGTCTCGGGAGTGGCTGGGGACGTTTGAGACGGCGGAAGAGGCGGCGGTGGTGTACGACATGCGGCTGCGGCAGATTAAAGGCCCGGGCGCGAGGTGCAACTTTCCTCCACTGGACCTCAACGGAAAACTCGGTAAGTTCTTTTACTTTTATTAAATTTTTAACTTATATTATTGGTATCCCCAATGAGTATATATAATAAGGAAATTTTAATCCCCCTCAAAACTGAAAACTAAGGCTTATTTTTTATTTTATTTTCACAGTCAAGCGCGAGATCTGTCCGCATGGCAAGTCCGCCCCCCAGCGCCTCACGCTGATGATCCCCGAGAACTGGCTGCAGCAGGTGACGGCCCTGCACGCGGGCACAGAAATGCCGGTGGCAGCTGTGGCAGCAGGAGGCGGCGGCAATGCCGTCAGCGGCAACGCAGCAGGAGCAGGAGGGACGGCAGTGGGCGCAGAGATGGCGCCCATTGCAGCAGCAGCGACTACGGCTGTGGGTTCTCACGTGTCTGCTTTTACGCCTGTGGGGGGGGTAGCTGGCGCTGTGGTGCCTCACCACATTCAGCAGCAGCAGATCGCGCAGCTGGATGCGCTGCTGCCGCCCATGCTGGACCAACGACAGCAGCAGCAGCCAGGCACCAGGGGGGCTGCGCTGGCGGCGGCGGCAGCCGCAGCGGCGGCGATGGCGCTGCCGCAGCAGGGGCGCTCGCAGCTGCACCTGCAGCAGCTATTGCTGCAGCAGGCGGCGGCGCTGGCCCAGCAGCAGCAGATGCAGCAGCTTCAAAACGGTGGGGACAGCATTCAGGCAGTGCTGCCGTCTTCTTCGCTGCCGCCCTACCCCCAGCTTTAGAGGGCCGCGCCCTCACTATGGAGGTCAAAGTAACCAATGAAAAATGAAATGCTGAAGAATAGAGACACCGTATTTTTGGTTTTTTACATGCCTCTTGCTTGACGATAAACGCTAGACTACATCTCTGAGAGCGCAAAAGTTTTTCTTACACAATTCGACTCAGTTTTTTTCTTCCTTTTCCTTAACTAAATAGAAAACACCCTATCAATCAATCAACCATTTAATGAACAGCTTTGCAGAACGCAGAACAACAGAAAAAACTGTTATTTCTGAAGAGGCAGCAGCTCCATGCGGCGCAACAGGCTCAGGTGGTCGCACCAGCAGGCAGCGGCAAGAATGCAAAGCGCTCCACCAAACAAAGGGGCGAAAAACACAGGTTCCTCGCAGCTCTGAGGGAATGCAAGAAAGCAGCGTGACCAGCCCTCATCCGTTGCCCAGCGCGCTCTGCAGGCCGCATTCACTGCGCCACCGACTCCACTGACCTGCCACCGCCAAAAGAGAGCCCAGCATCGACCCCAGGGGCCGCAGCTGTGCCAGTGCCATGTAGAGATCCCGCTCCCGATCCGCCACAGTCGCCACAAAAATATCAATCTGCCGGCAGACAAACACCGCTAGGACGCATATTGCCGTATCACATTATTTTCAGCCCGCATCCAGCGGCTATACGCAGCGCGGCGCGCCCAGGCTGGCGCTGCGAACGGACGGTGGCTGGCGGAGGCGAGAGCAGAAGCTCTTCAGCAAGCCAAGGCCAAGCGATGGGAGTTAGTGGAGCCTGTTTTCAATTCACATATCGATTTCACTCACATTTGCTGCATCAAAAACATGCATCCTGGCTCTTTTTCAAATGTGTATATTATTTTCAAATGTTTTGACAACAAACAATGCCCGGCAGGAGGGCGCTGCTATCGAGTATGAGGATGGGCAAAGGGGTGCACGAATAATTTAAAATTTGACTCGAAAGAAGGTGGTGCGAATTTTATTTTTTGCTCCTAAGAAAAAAAGATATTATTTAACGCCACGGCGGTGCCCGTGTCGAAATAATAGCTGGAGGGGTCGACCTCTGGAAAGCGTGCCTGAGCTCCCTCGTCGCCAGCGTCGCAGCTGAGGCAGGGCAGCAAACAAGGAAGGTATAGGTTTGATGGATGAATGGAGCTTGGCGCTCTAGGGTGCACTCCTGCGCATCGCCCTGGACCGGAGATCACTCAATAGGGTGCAATTGATGTTTTTACATATATTTCTTGATCAAATTACAACTTTGATACGATTTGCTGAATATGCTGGCCAGGCATATTTTCCACGCATGTAACTCGCATTACTAGAATAGAGTTGGTCATTACACAACTCAGTTTTCTTCTTCCTTTCTTTTTATTCAATAGCCACCCTATTAATCAATCAATCAATCAATCAATCAAGCACTGAAATGGGGGGGGGGGGGCAGCTTTGCAGAGCGCAGAAAAGGGGGAAAACTGGGGGGGAAACTGCTCTAATGAAGAGGCGGGCCTAGAAATGCCACTTGCGATGCCAAAAGAATGAAATACTGAGGGGAAAATGCGCAGAATAGGGTGGGGGTGCTGCTCTTTACCGCATCCACCCATCAACCAAGCACGTGATAATGAATCAAATTAGATTTTACGTACGTGTAATGGACAGAATAAAATGAAAATACGGCGTACATCGCATTGTTGAGCTGGTTCAAAGAAATAAAAGAATGGAGAACTAAATGGCGACGAACGTTTGATGCAGCAACATTGCTGATGGCATAGATGGGCACTGCCCCCATGGAAAATAGCACACAGGCCGTGATGGTGGCACCGCCTGCCGCTGCCGCTGCCGCTGCGCATATTTTGCTGCGTTCAGCGCTTGGTGTGGTTGACAAACCGCAGGGCCAGGAACGCAAAGGTGAAGAATACCGCAAAGAAAACCAGCCCGATGGAGGCCCAGGCCCATTGGTTGATTCCGCCGAGGGAGTAGAAATCCAAGATGGTGATGGGCTCAGGGCTGGTGACAAACACGATGTTGCGGTCGCCCGCGAACTGGTTCTTCATCAGCGCCCCCCAGGCGTAGCGCAGGAAGTCGATGTAGCCGTACCTGCAGCAAGAAGTTTATAAGTATTGAATATTATTGATAGATGAATCAGTGCACATTTCCCACAAAAAATCGCTATTATCAGCTTTAACAAAAAATGCAACATAATGCAGAATTGCGCATTAATGTGAGCATATTTATAGCTAAAACAGCTTACCACTTCCACCACACGGGGATGGCGCTCCAGCGCAGCAGGAAGCCGGCAAAGAAGAGCAGGGTCACGACGTAGGTGGGCAGAGCTGCAAATTGCAATCGAATAGCAAACAAGTTAGGAATACTCGAGGAATTCAACTTCAAAGGTAGATTTTTTTCCACCGCCAACGCAAATATTAAAATGGGAAATTATAATAATGATAACAAAAAAACCCACCAGCGTTGGCAACGTCCATGTTGGGAGACAACGCAGCGACGGTGTACGCCACCACGATGCCCAGAGACAGCGTGATGAAGTAGACGATCCAAAACAGCGCCCAGGAGCCCTGCAGGCGGAGCGGCCAGAACACAATGTTGGAGAACACCAGCGAGGCGATAAAGGCCAGGCCCAGCTCCTCTGTCATTTTGGCGCACAGGTAGGTGATGACGCGGTAGAGGCCGTCGTTGCGCTCTCGCACAAAGAGGGCGCGCTCGAGAACGATGGCTGGGACGTAGGCTGCAGCGCCAAAGGCCGGGAGCACGGTCCACATGAACAGGATGCCACCGATGTTGACCACGTTGTCGGGCACGATGTCGTTGCCCTTGGACCTACGAGTGATTAACAGATGGTGGTGGTATTTTTCCCGTCAGTATTGGCTGCCGGTTGGAGAGTCTGTTACGCCCCCTCTAGCAGAACAGGGGGGAGCAAGCGATCCTCCCCCATGCGAGGGCGATGTGTGCGGTGCAAACAGAGTAATACCACCAATAATTAGGATGAAATTGCCAATAATGAATATTAAAAACTCTCCGCCCACTCACCAGTACAGCGTGAAGATGAGGATGGAGAAGATGAGCTTGTCGCCGATGCGCGGGCCCAGGAACTCGGGGTTGCGGTAGTTCTTGGCGGTGCGGTACTTGAGCATCGTCTTCAGCGCCCACCAGAAGGGGGTCACCGTCTCCCGGCGCACCGACAGCTCCGCCTTGGCGGTGTCGTCCAGCTCGGAGGAGAGGTGCAGCTGGGTGTCGATCTCGGAGTCGGCGATGGGCTTGAGCAGGGAGTTCTCGAAGGTGGAGCCAAAGTCGGCGGCCTTGCCCTGGCGGTCGGCCTGCGATGAATGGACAGGACGGCAGCGAGAAATTTGAAAATCCGAAGGAAAACATTCCAGAGGTTGCTCGCAATACCAAATGATATGAGAATGCACGTTATGCGGAGCTGCATACAGAATGCTTCACATTCGGTCTGTGACAAGTGACAAAACTAGAAGCAAACCGTCCCGCCGAAATCTGAAATCAGGTATAGAATAAAAAAATATTGACTTGCCTGGGTGGTGAGGTCCACGATCCACTCCGCCTCGTTCTCGCCCTCGTTCAGGGTGGCGAGGTTGGGGCAGGCGGTGTGGAAGTACTCGATGGCAGGGGCGCCTGTATTAGTGGGCAGGGAAAAACATGTTGGTCATCGAATTGCCTCCAAAGAGAGTCTTTTACAACACATATTTCCAAACTAACTGCAGCACAACTCACCGCAGGGGCCGAAGTAGGCCACGTGGCCGCGCAGCAGCAGCAGCAGGCGGTCGAACAGCGAGAAGCAGTAGGAGGATGGCGAGTGGATGGTGGCGCAGATGGTGATTCCGCCGTCGGCCAGCGACTTCACCACACTCATCACCTCGTTGGCGGTGTAAGAGTCCAAGCCTGCGCAATTTATCGGTCAGTTAGAGGTGACGGAGGGAAAGGTGGGGAAAAAAAAGATGGCAATGTTTGGGGGGGGATAGAGTGCTGTGAGCCTACCAGATGTGGGCTCGTCCAGGAAGAGGATGCGGGGGGAGGTGATGAGGGCGATGCCGATGTTGACGCGCTTGGCCTGCCCACCTGCAGCGGAAGAAAGAGATCAACAACAAGCGTTACTGTCAACATAAATACGAGATTTTAACTGTTTTCATTGATTTGATGTTCGTTGGAATGGAAATTCAACTTGCCAGAGATGCCGCGAGCGAGGGCTGATCCGATTTTGACGTTGCGGCACGAGTCCAGCGCCAGCGAGGAGAGCACTTCCTCCACGGCGGCCTTCTTCTTCTCGTGCGACTCCGAGATGGGGCGCTTCAGCTCTGCGGTGTACATGAGCATCTCCTGCGCACATATTGAATAGGGAAAAAACAGTCGCGCGTTTAATACTTTATTCGGCGGGGTTTCTTTTTTTTTAGTTTTTTATTTTTATTATTGTACATTTTTCTCATCCTACTCCTAGCTGCAGTGGGTACCCTTGAATCCCTTTCATCAACCCAACCACTACTTTCTTTCTTTTTATTTCATTCTTACCTCCACAGTCAGCATGTCCAGCAGCGTGTCGGTCTGCTCAACGTATCCGGTGTACCGGCGCAAAAAGTTGCGGGAGGGCTCCTCCCCGCCGATCTTGATCTCTCCCTCGATCTTGCCCACCGTCTTGCGGCCCGCCAGGATGTCCAGCAGCGTGGATTTGCCGCTGCCAGAGGGGCCCATCAGCGCTGCAATAAATATTATTAAAGGAAAAGAAGGTAAGGCGAGAATATAAATATTCGATTAATTACTGATAATAAAATCAATGATAATCATACTCTCCAAAAATGAGGAATGTAGGTTTGATTTGAGGGGGGAAATAGAAAAAAGTGTCTTTAAATGTATACCGTACCTGCCATCTCTCCAGGCTTGAAGCAGCCGCTGACGTCATGCAGAATGGTCAGCGTCTCCTTCTTATTCTGGGAGTTGGTCACCGTGTACTTGACGGTCTGCGCAAAGGCGAAAATGAGGAGAAAACGTTAGAAGACAGTCCGACCACCGCCAGCATGAAAAATAAAGGCAGATTTCTAGACAATTGCAGGCGCATTGTATTCAATTATGTGGCGATACTGACCTTGAAGGTCACGGCCATGCCCGCGGAGAGGAAGGCTTTGGAGAGGCGTTTCCGCATCGGTTTTCCGCCTTCAAGCTCGATGATAGGCGAAGGAGGGTCCTTTGCCTTGACCCCGCTCAGCCCATTCTCCACGTCGTGAACAACATGACTGGGATCTCCCATTGTGGGGACAATGTGCTTGCGAGAACGCTGAACTCACGCAAGGCCACACCTTCAAAAATTTCGCTGCGGCTCAGTTAATGAAGCGTACGCTCCGCCTTTTCAAATCTAACAAATTATATAAAAATAAAATAAGCGAATGCACCGTGGATGAGCGAAAAATGGGTGCTCACGTAAAGTCGCTCCTAACTTTTTTGTTTGAGGGAGAGATAGCTGAGGTAGCTGGAGCAGGCGCCTTTGCCATTTGCAACATTACTATGCGTTTCAAAAGCCTTTCAATGCACTGAGCTCCCACTCACTCTCCTCTTCTCACTCAAATTCAAATTCACCGCCACCGCCCAAAACCCAAAACCCAGCCAGCACTCGGTAAGCAGACTTGTGGGTGCTCCTAGGCTCATTTTCTATCTTGGACCCCATGTTAACTCGCTTTCATCCACCCTCCCGCAGAGGAACGCCTGAGCAATGGCAGCTAAAACCGAAGTAAAGACCATCGCCGTGTGCGGCGCCACCGGCCAGCAGGGCGGCGCCACCCTCCAGGCTCTGCTCAAGCTGGGCCATTATAACATCAAGGCCCTCACTCGCGACCCAACTAGCCCCAAGGCTGCCGCTCTGGCCACGGAATATGTCCAAACCATTGCCGCTGATTTTAACGACCAGGCATCGCTGGAGGCCGCCTTTGACGGCTGCGACGCGGTGTTTGCCGTCACCGACTTCTGGCAGGGCTGCGGCATGGACCCTGCCAAGGAGCTGCAGCAGGGCAAGAACCTGGTGGATGTTGCCAAGGTAACTTCAAACGCCTTAATTATCCTCAGTGCTTATAAATAAAGAATAAAACAATATTGGGCATATGAAAAAACACCTTAAATATGGGGTTTCTCTTTCTCTCTTCAAATTGGGATTTAACAAAAGCAGGCTTTTAAATTGTACTCTCGTCTTCGTTCGTCACCCACTTAATACTCATTATACACGCCTAAATTTATTAATTAATTATTAATAAATAAATAAAACCGCAGGCCAAGGGCGTTTCCCACTTTGTGTTCTCTGCCCTCGAGGACACCCGCCCTCGTCGCCATCGTCGGAGACGCCCTCCAGCCCATCACAGGCCCCTACCCCGTCCCCCACTTTGACGCCAAGGGCGAGGCCGACGCCTACCTCCGCTCCTCCGGCATCCGCTGGACCTCGCTCTTCCCGTCGATTTTCTTCCAAAACCTGCTCCCGGTGGGAGGGGGAGGCATGGGGCCCAAGCGCCAGGCGGCAGCTACGCGCTGTTCCAGCCCACCGGAGGCGTCAAACACGGGTGGTGCTCCACCGAAGACATCGGTCACGTGGCGGCGGCGGTGCTGGCGCAGGGGCCGGAGAAGTGGGGTGAAAAGACCGTGGGGGTGGTGGGGGTGTACATCACGCTGGGAGAAATCGCTGCGGCCATCTCAAAGGTGACTGGTAAGAAAGTTGTCGCTGAGGAGCCCAGCACGGAGGAGTGGGTCAAGGCTGTGACCGAGGAAGGTGGCATGCCGGAGGTGGCGGCCAAGGACATGGCCAACATGTTTGAGTATTACGTGAAGTTTGCCGACGCGTTCGCAGCGCTGCGCCCGCTGGAGGGCACCAAGGAGTTGTTCCCGGAGGTGGCGGGGTTGGAGGAGTGGGTGGAGGCCAACAAGCAGCGCTTCATTGAGGAACTGCAGTAGACCTAGTGGTGTTTTTTTAATGAAATAGCGGGCTTAAAACTAGCCACAATGATGCTTGTTTTGTAATAAATAGATTGTGTTTTGTAAAAAATAGATTGTCACAATCATTGTGTGCAAACCAACCGCAGGCCGCAGGAGTCAGGGGCGCAGGAGCTGAAAGCACAATTGCGCTGGGTTCATGACTGCGTCTGTCTTCTGAAGCGTTCAAATGGTTTTAAGACCCCTGTGATGCGCAACGCGCGCTGCGCTGGGTGTGCTGCGTGACCTTTCTTTCTTTGGACAAACAAGAAAACGTTTTCACAAGTTCACGCTCCCCAAACAGCCATATATTAATATATTTATTTAAAAATATTGCAGCCATGAAGGCCGGGGTTGCTATTCTCCTGCTTGCAGCGTGCGTGTTCGGCTTTGCGCAAGGTGATCTTGAAATCTAATCTTGATAGATCGTGTATTATTATGTGCCCTCCCACCCTTACTCCCGCACCAACCCTGACATTTTGCCCTCTTCTATGACTCTGCTGCAGCCCAAGAGCTCGAAAGCCGCGTGCTCCCCACCTTTGCTCCTCCTTCTCCTCCTCCGCCGCCCCTTGCCGGCTTTGGCTGCCCATCGCTCGAGCTGGCCTTCGTCCTGCATCAGTACTCGTACCTGAACTTTGGAAACGATGAGGGCGCCGCCGTGTGCAAGGCCATCAAGGCCATGACTCCTTACCGTTACGCTCAGTGCGAGTTTGTCTACCGCTATGGCTACCGCTCCAACAACCAGCTGCCCGCGCTCCTGGACGGCGTCATCGCCGGCAAGCAGACCTCCACCGTGGTGTTCGTTTCCATCAAGTTTGGCATCCCCCAGCTGCCCAACCAGCAGCAGTGGTTCAACTACGCCTCCAAGAACCGCACCGCCCTCATGAACACCCTCTCCTACCAGCCCACCCTGGCCGAAAAGATCAAAAAGGCCATCCACTGGCCCGAAGGCGATGTCACCACCCTGGAGAACTGCGCCGCCTTCATGTGCGTCTTTTCTATGATCACCTTTTTTACTTCTATTTCTGGCCCCAATTTTCCTGAAATGTTAGCCCACAGCAAGCTCATTTTTTATCAATTTTGAAGATTACGCATTTAAAATATCTTTCTCCTTTTTTTTTTTGCAGGTTCGGCTACGACACCTACACCTCTGACGAGACCGACATTGACCACACCTACTGGAACCCCCACCCCTCCCCCCCCGACGTCCTCCCCTCTTCCCCCGACTTCGTGCCCACCCCCCCCTTCATCTACTTTGGCGGCAAGGGCTGCGCGTGCTACTACGACGCCGACATTATGGATGAAGAGGACAACATCATTGTCCCCCGCGGCGAGTTCACCGACCCTACCTGCCAGGTGTTCCTCAATTCTGACAACAAGCCCGCCGGCAGCTACTATATTTTCCCCGACTCCTACTGGAGCGCCACCAAGATCGGCAAGAACGGCGAGGCGGCCTATGGAGTGCGCGGCTGCTACACCGAGATGCCCAAGCCCGACCCCGTGGTGTGCACCTACAATGGCGTCTACCAGATCACGCCCTTCGTGTGCCAGGACAAGGTGCTTTCTTTCTCCACCGCCAGCTGCGGCGCGGTCTCCATCAACCTGCGGCTCCCTCACCAGGCCCCTGGCCTGCGCAAGAACTGGATCCTCAGCAGCATGTTCAACTCGGAGGGTACCACCACCTCGGCCCCCATCCGCGCCTCCCGCAATTGCGGCGCCAAGTTTGTCAGCGCCGCGCCCACTCCCATCCTCAGCGGCGCCCGCTACAAGTTTAAGATTCTGCCAACCGGCACCGATTGCCACGTGGTGAAGATCTATGGACTGGCGCGCCCCGTGGGCTCCAAGTACCTGGGCGTCAACTCCAAGTGCACTGGCCTCAAGTTCACAAAGGAGAGCGATCACGGCGCGATCTTCAAGCTACGCAAGGTTTAAAGCAAAACCCGCCAGCTGTTGCATTTAGCACCCCATTTTTTTCTCTCTCTTTCCTTTATGAACGATTCTGTAGAATGAAATGTCCTGTTCCCCAAGCTCATTTGCTTAGAAACAGCATAGTTTTGCCTCCGTTTGCTGTTGTTGATCCCCTCTCTCTTCGGACTAACACCTAGAATTATATTTGAACAATGCGGCGGCATCTCCCGCATTTGGCCATCATCACTCTCCCCCCGCATTCAATTGTTTTTTTCTCTCCCTCGCATATTTCACCGTCAACGTCGTTTCCCGCTCATCCCGTCACAATACTATGTTCATGCTTGCTTACTACCTTTCTTTTATGCAAAATTCTTCTTTTACTTATTTCTGTTATGTTCAAAACCAACCACCTTGTAATAAAATCGTGCATTCACTTTATTGAAGTTTTCAGCACCCACAACCTACGGAAATATTACGCAGCCAGCATTATGAGCAAACGATGCGCTTTTTAAATAAACAAAACGCCATGGCTTGTACACAGTAAACAATGTCTAAAATATGCATAGCCATCTCTCAGTTGGCTTGCCCCGGGCAGCTTGCAATCCCGCCTCGGCGCTCGAAGCATGAAACTGAATAGCAGAGCTGGGAGATAATTATAATTCGGCACTAAAATATCGTCTACGCGATGAATAATAACAATTTTGTTAAATGCTATGTTCCGTGCTGCTTCGACAGCAACAATTGGTGGTTCGGTCGGTCACGCTGCACCCTGCCGCCGTCTGTGTTTCCAGGTCAATTAATACCAAACACCCACCCTGTGCTGCTGTTTGGCAACACATACGATATGAAAGGCACGATGAGCAGCAGCAAGTCTTCTCGGCGCACTCATTTTAATGAGAAGGAATCCGCCGCCGCCGTTCGAATTCAATAAAACGATTACAGCCATATGGTAAATGTGACGACGTCAGCAATGCGTTCTGACTGTGTATGGTCTTATTGCGCACTAAAACCGTGTTGAGTGAGCTTTTCATTGGTCCAGATAGTTGCATTGTAGTCCTGCCCAAAAAACTTATTATATCTTGCTCCCTGCCAAACGTACCTCGCTTACCTTCGCATCCGTTGGGTCGCCCACACATCGGGGGAACCATCCTTTCTTGCTCCCGCTGCGGTACCCCTTTTCTTTCTTCCCCCTATTTGTCCTGAAAAGTTTGGGCATTGGGTGGGGGCACTAAATTAATTTATTTTATAAGTATTTGGAGAGAAAATGAAGTTCGCAGTTGCTTTCGTGTTGCTAGCGAGCTGCCTGAGCTCCGCCCTGGGTGAGTTGGTGCTTCAAATACCTTGTGAAATCTCGAGACTGCAGACGGCTCACCACCCAAGACCTCTTATTTTTCTGCAGCCGAAGACCTGGAGAGCCGCGTGCTGCCCTCGTTCTCGCCTCCATCCCCGCCCCCTCCGCCCCTCGTCGGCTTTGGATGCCCCTCTGTGAGTGGTTTTGAAAATCAAGCTTGATTTGTTTTTACCCCCCAATTCTTTAGATCCAGCCTTATGAGCTGTTTTTCACCTTATTCTGCGCAGCTTGAGCTGGCTTTTGTGCTCAACCAGTACAGCTACCTCAATTTTGGCAACGATGAGGGCACCGCCGTTTGCGAGGCCATCCTGGCCAAGACCCCCTACAAGTACGCCAAATGCGAGTTCAACTACCGCTACGGCTACCGCTCCAGCAACCAGCTGCCTGCGCTGCTCGATGGCGTTATTGCCGGACCCAATCCTTCCACCGTGGTCTTCATGTCGATCAAGTTCGGCATTCCCCAGCTGCCCAACCAGCAGAAGTGGTATGATGTAGGTCCTATAACATCAGCTCTAGATTTAAACTTACATTCCTGCGTTTTGCAGCTCATTATGCTGAAAAAAATATATATAATAATAAATAACAGCGGCGATGTTTTTTCCTCTAACATCGTCTCCCCCCATATTTGCAGTACGCCGAGGGCAACCGCACTAAGCTCATGAACGTGTTTTCGTACGAGCCCACCCTGCAGAAGACCATCAGGGCGGCCATTGACTGGGACGGCAAAGTCACCACCCTGGAGAACTGCGCAGCCTTCATGTGAGTAGGATACAGCGAATCGCATTTCCCAAACTATTCAACATGCATTCATTACCAATGAGAAGAAAAAATCTGAATGTTGACCCCCCCCCCCCCCTTTTTTTTCTCCCTCAGGTACGGTTACGACACCTTCACCTCCGACCAATTTGAGCTGGAATTCACCTACTGGGCACCTCACCCCTCTCCTCCTGACGTCCTCCCCTCCGATCCCGACTTTGTGCCCACCCCGCCCTTCCTTTACTTTGGCGGCAAGGCGTGCCCGTGCTACTACGACGTGGACATCCTCAACGAGGAGGGAGACGAGATTGAGACCGAGGCGCAGGACTTTGACAACCCCACCTGCCAGGCAAGTCATTACAATCAGTCATTGTAATGTCTCGTTCGAATAAACGGAATAACGCTATCGTTTAACATTTATTTTCATTGATTGAAAATTCACCCGCAGGTGTTCCTCAACTCGGATAACGTGCCCGCCAGCAAGTTCTACATCTTCCCCGACTCCTACTGGTCCGCCTTCCAGACTGAAGACGGCAGTGTCTTTGGATACCGCGGCTGCTTCGCCGAGATGCCCAAGCCCGACCCCGTGGTGTGCAAGTGGGATGGCGTGTACTCCATCGAGAGCATGTACTGCGGCGAGTACCTCTCCTTCTCCATCGCCGGCTGCAGTCTTTCCACCTACAACCTCCGCACCGCCCAGCAGTCCAAGGGCAAGCGCAAGCAATGGATGCTCAACCACTCCTTCAACTCCGAAGGCAAGGCCGTCGCTGGCCCCATCGAGGCCCACCGCACGTGCGAGGCCAAGTTCATTTCCAACACCCCTGGAAAGCTCGCCGAGAAGAAGTTCAGGTTTAAGATTGTGCCCACCGGCTCCGACTGCTCTGTGGTGCACCTGTACGGCCTGTCCCGCCCCAAGTTCACCAAGTACCTGGGCGTTACTCCTCGCTGCACTGGGCTCAAGTTCACGGGAGTTGAGGACAATGGATCCATCTTCAGGCTGCGCAAGCTGAAGTAAATGTTCTAGACAATAGTTGTTGCCGCTGTTTTTTCGCAAGTGATGATCGATATATTGTTCTCATTTTTTACTACCTCCCTTCATTCAATTTACCTTCACGGCCGTGCCGCAGCTGCTGTTTTTGTCACCCTTTTCCATGATTAATAGTATGCCGCCTGGTATTGTCATCCCCCTCCCCTCCTGTGACCTTCAACACTTCCTCTCCAACAAATATCAATATACATATAAATAATCTCTGCCGCTGCTTCTGTCAATTCTTCTACCGCCCGTTATTACTCTCTTTTCAGCATTCAGTCGTGATCAGATCTAATAAATCTATCAAACACCTGGTACTTTTCAAAATAATTTTTGCACTGTAAATTTTGTTCACTCCTCTTTTGTGAAAAGCATTTTTTATAATACAATATAGATGCAGATGACCCTGTGCAGATACCCCTAACAAGCATAACAAATCAGGCACGCGACCCAATTAGACTAATATGTGATAAAACGCAATGTTTTCAGCATAATGGCTGGCACGCGAAGAGCGGTTACGGCGCCATCGATTATGCATGCATACATTACAGGGTTTAAAGTCCACTTGCTGCCCGGAGTTTGGAATGTATATATTTGTATTGTGGTGTCCCCAAAAGGGCATCTAAGGCCTCGTAGCAGACTGTTTTGGCCAGCCTTCACGGCTGGAGCGCTCTGGAGCTCCTCGCGGCTGAGAATACCTCCAGATCCACTAAGCATCAGCACGCATGTGCATGGACATGGGCACCGTCATTCTGCGACTTCTTCAAGCCGCGGAGGTGCAGCCACTGTGTGAGACAGCTGCAATGATTTTTTAAAAGGAAAAGAAAACGTGGACCAGGCCGCTAAATAGCAAGATTGCCCAATTCCGAATCTCGTTTCGTACAATTTGCATTTGCGGCATTTAATAAGATTTATATGCGGCGCAATGACACGACATTTTGGTTTTTTTTTCAATCAACGTAAGCTGCGAATCTTGAAATCATTTTTTCGAGGCACTGGTCAACACGTTTGATGCCCTGTGTGTCCATTTGGGCATAATTTCATCTAATAAGCGTGGGCATCGCTGCCTAAGTTCCTCCGACTCTCGACTTTGCTTGGAGATTGAAAGGAGTTGGTGGGAATTGATGCGTTTAAAGCCGCTGATTACGCGGTGCTCTCGGTATCAGGTATATATAGCTGAATGTAGCTTCATTTGAGGCCCTTATAATCGCCATTTTCTCACTATATACAAACAGGCGCTGTGTTTCTCGTTACTCTTGCCGCTCTATTCTACGCCATCAGCTGGCCTCGGATGTGCGGCAAGCAGCCTCCAGACCAGTTCAGCACGCTTTGGCCGCTGCGTGTGGCGCTGGAGCTCACCCTCGCGCTGTGGGCCGCCCTCCAAGTCCTTCGGTTGAGCCTAATTTGGGGTCCTAACTCAATCGCAGCCCCAGAAAACGTCACTTCCTGGGCCGCAGACGGCTGGTTATGCCGTACTTACCTCACCGCATCGCTGGGCGTGGCACACCCCCTCGCAGCCTGGCTTGCGCTGTTCCTGCTCTCGGGGGGGGGCAGAACAGCACAGATGCGCAGCGACAGCGGTATTTTAAACGGCTTTTCGGTCGATTCACTCAACAATGACAACAACGCCGAGGCGCCGAGATTTAGGGCTGAAGCAGGGAATGCTGCGATATTTGCCATTTTGTGCACGCTTCCCATTACACTTTTCCAGTCTGCCATTGCCTGGATCAGCGTGTGGCTCATCTACGAGGACCAAAGCCTGGAGTCGCAGCCTCGCAGCGTGCTGGGTTACTTTTTCGCTGCTTACTGGCAGGGCACGGCGAGCGAATGTGGCAGCGACAGCAGCGGCAGCTTTGAAAAGAAAGAATGCGCGCTGTGCGTGTTTCCAGCAGCAGCAGCCATTGTGCACGTAGCATGGACCTTTATTTTTCTTCTGGCGCTGTGGAACACCGCTTCCCGGCTTTCTTCCGCAATTCTTAATCGACCGCTGCGGGCAAGGCTCTGGCGCTTTGTGGGAGCAATCACTGCGCTGAGTGCGGTGGGGTGCTCTGCAATGGGTGCCAGCGTGGCCGAGGGCCCCTTCAGCTGGGTTAATCAGGGGTGCTGGTTGGCATATTTCGCCACCACAGCAGCGGCAGCGCTGCTGCTGACGGCAGAACTGGTGGTGCGGCAAGTGCACGCCGCCCGCGCAGCGACGAAGGTGTATTTACTCTTAAGAGTGTCGGATTTCTATAGTCGCACTCGTGTTTTTGCATTTTATAGCAAAATTGGATGGCACGCTGATTTTCCGTGTTTTTTTTTGTTGCAAACTGTTTTCAGTTCTTCGAAATGGCCAGTTTACTTCTATTTATATGATTCCCTGCTGCAGATGCGAGCAAGAACCATGTTCTTTGAGTTTGGCGGCAGCACCGGTGCTTCCACTTTTGCTCACGACGTCGTCTCCGGTAGGGAGTGGTCAAATCACCCAAATAACATTGAAGTAGCACAAAACCGCAGCCTCACCCCACCCCCCACTCTTTCTGACCCCAACTTCACCCCGACTGCCACCTCGCATCGCCACAAGCGAAGCCCGACAACCCCCTCACTTACCAATTCAAACGGCGCATTACAAAATGAGGGGCAGCGCATTTCATCTGGATCGGTTGCTGCCGTGCATGGACACAGCAGGCGTGCCAGCAGCTCCGCAGGCAGCTCGGCGTCAAACGGTGGCGGCAGCTTCAACAGCGGAGCTAACTTTCTTTCTTCCCTTCCGCGCCACCGCCTCGCGCTCCCTATGGCGCAGCCTGATAGTGCTCCAGGCAGCACCACATCGTCTCCTTGCGGACCAGCTTCGTTGCAATCGCTGGCGTCAGCGCCACCCCTGCCGCCAGGACTGGCGCACCTCAGTCGGCCTAGCAGGGGGTCCACGGGGCTTCGAAACCCGCGACAGCTGCCGAGGACGTCGAGCAGGGGGTCTGGTGGACTGTAAGGAGGGGGGCGCAGATTTGGGGAGGTCAAGAATGAATATTTTAAACACACCTGGCGTATCGACACTTCTTGCTGCATTCCACCAGGCTGCGAAACCTAAATATTTCAAATTTCCAATTATATGCATATTGTTTTATTTTAAATTTTATTTTGTGATGGCTTCAATTATGCAATGCTTGCTGACTGGCAAGCATCGCCTTTTTGCTCCCATGAAAACTCGATTAATGAATCAGTTGGCTCCGAAAGCGCACCATCGCTCGCCCTTTGCACAACACCATGTTCGAAATTCCCCCCAGCCTCGCAATCGCAGCGCCAGCGCCGCTGTCAGCACTGAAGGCCCCTCCAGCAGCGCCAACGGCTCCTCCGTTTCTGCTGAGGTTTGCAGTCTGCAAGTCACGTTCTTCGATGTTCCAGGCGCTCTGGCCGACGACCTGGGAGACATGTTGCTCGCAGAAGGGGCCACGTCGACCTCAGTTGAAGAGTACAGGTCAGTTTGATGTGTTTTAAAAGCCGCATTTCATGAGCGTGTGTTCATTGAGCTCCGTTGGGTGAATCGCAGGCCGGAAGGCGCCCCGGAGCAGAAAATATTCGCCAATGACGGCAGTGGGGAACACCACCGCGTGTGGGACCGCTGCAAAGTCTTGGGCTACTTCCCCACAGAAGTAAGTAAGCATTTTATTTTTTATCTTTTTAATTACTAACTTCGATGACATAATTCTTTTATAAAGTTCTTGATGCTGCTTTCTGCTCTTTATTTTTTCGGAATGATAGTGTTTTGTCCGCCCCCCCCCCCTGCAGAGCGATGCAGCGGCGGCAGCGGCAGTGGCGGCCGACACCGTGTCCCTGCATATGCAGCGGCAGCCCACGGTCACTCCGGTGCGCGTGCAGGACTGGGAAGCAGCCATCAAAGCGAGCTACACGGTAAAAGCATACCATTCTATATTAATACCAAACCACCATCTACCTCGGCAATTTTGCAATTTTTCATCAATTTTTTCCTACGGGTTTATCTCATCTGACTTCGCTTCTCTCCACTAATTAACGCATGCAGCCAGTTGAGGTAGCTCCAGACCTGTGGATTGTGCCTTCTTGGGCAGAACCACCCGCCCCCTCCGCCCTCAATTTAATTCTAGAGCCAGGGCTAGCCTTCGGCACAGGCGACCACCCCACCACCCGTCTGTGCCTGCGCTGGCTGCGCTCGCTATCCCAAGCCGAGGCCACCAGCAATAATCTCCCCGCTCCCGCTCACGAAAACCATGACAGCAGCGACGCTGAAAGCGGCAATGCTTCCATTTCAATAATTTCTGGAAGCAGAGGCGTGATGGACTACGGCACGGGCTCGGGAGTGCTGTCGGTAGCAGCGCTGCTGCTGGGGGCGCCACGGGCGGTGGGGACCGATGTGGAGCCTCTGGCGGTGCGGGCGGCGCAGCAGAACGCGGAGTTGAACGGCGTGGGGGGCGCGTTTGTGGCGCTGCAGTGCGGAACGGACCTGGCGCAGGCGGAGCCGCTGGAGGCCAGCGGAGTTCCTGCAGAGGAGCGGCTGTTTGATGCGTGAGTGGCTATATTATAGCGTACTTAATTATTACTATCTCTTCTAAATGACTGGCGAAAACTGACAAAGCACACTGCGCAATTGGCTGGAATGGTGATAAAATTTCCTGCATTTTAATTTCCATTTTAAATAGAATAACGGCATTGCTGTTTGACATCCAATCCCGCCAATTCTCACCATTTCTCCTCCGAATCACTGCCTCTTCTACAGCGTGGTGGCCAACATCCTGCAAGGGCCGCTGCTGGAACTGGCGCCTCGGCTGGCTGGCTACGCTGCGCCTGGCGCGGTGCTAGGCCTGTCTGGCATCCTCGAGACGCAGGCCCCAGCGGTTATTGAGGCCTACAGCCCCTGGTTTTGCGACTTCGCAGTGACGGCTGAAGAAAATTGGGCCCTCGTCACAGCAGCAAGGAAGAAAGAATAAATTCTTTTTTTTTGATGCTGGATTAGTACTGTGGCTCCATTGTCTCTCTTTTTGACATATTGAATTGAATGCAACTATATACGCTTACATTTGAATTGCCTTTGTAATATAAGAACGCTGCAAATATATCTGTGGTGCGGGAAAAACGTGTTTTTTTTGTCAAGTGTCGCCGTGAAAATAAAAAATAAAGGGACAAAGGGAAAGCTAGGCCTGCAACAGGCCACCAAGACAGCGTGTTTGAGAGTTGCTTGCTTCGGAGGGGTAGAGTATAATACAAAGAATGGGGCCGTGTGGAAAAAAAAAAAAGCAAAAAAGGAAGAAACTCAGCGAAAGAATTTGAAATGTCTCTGTTGGAAAGAAGGAGGGAGAGGTCAAGAAATGTGTATTGAAGATAGGAAAAGTGGCATGGACTTCGGGCCAGCAAACCAATGGTAGCAGCCGTAGAGCTGCAAATATCGAAAATATTATTCGGTAGAGCAATCTCGAATTGCAATGCTTCTCCAAAATTCTCGAGTGAGCTGCTGCGGCCTGCTGCTATTGAGTAGGAGCCACACACGCGAGCACACAAACCGCTCGAGGAAAAGAAAGAACCAAAGAGAAAGAAAGTGAAAGAGAGACTTTTCGCACGTTCAAGCCATAGACAGACTTCTCTCTCGATGTTGACAAGAGACAAACAGACTAAATAATAATCAAATTGATGAAAGGAAGACAAAGAAGGGGGGGGGGGGGGGCGAAAGACTGATTTGTCAAATTTTAATAAACGCTACATATAATTTGGCACAGTCCGTCGAATTTTGTTAGATTCATTTCTTTCTTTTCGTGGAATGAAAGAAGAAGGAGGGGGGAGTCAACGAAATGGCAGCGAAAATTAAGCCTGCTCTCCTACTGACTAGCTACTATGAACCTAAGAACCAAAAAAATAAATATTGCGTTGTTTCTAGAAAAAATCCTTCTAAACCATATGTATATTCTTCAGGAATGAACGCTAAGCCGGATCATTGTGATCAGTCCTCGTCCGAGCTCAGCACCGCCTGCGCGTACTTCACCTCCTCGCAGAAGCCCTCCTCCCCGGCCTGCACCGCCACCTTGAGAGCGTCCACCATTTTCTGAGCGTTGATACCGCTGTGCATGTGGGTGACCTCTCCGCCGCGGTAGAACACAAATGTGGGGGTGGCGCGCACCTTGAGGGAGCGCATGAGGTTGCGGGTGGACTCGCTGCGGTCGCCGAGGATCTCGCAGAAGACGGCATCGGAGTAGTGCAGCGCCAGCTTGGCGTATTTGACGCGGAAAGCCTGGGGGAAGGGAGGAGGGGAAACGGGTTAGCACTAATGAGGCGAGTTGATAGGGAAAAATAATATGAGAGTGTTGTTAAAACCATTTTGAAAAATATGCAATTGTCAACCACACACCTTGCAGGGCCTGCAGCCGGTGGCCTTGCACATGAGAACCACGAGCTTGCCGGGGTTGGCCTTGAGGACGGCCTCAAATGCCTCACCAGAGACAATCTGCACAGGGAACATAACAATTTTGCACACTTAATTAATGTCGTAAGGTGTTGGAGGGTTGGTGTGAGCCGCGTCCAGATGTCCAAATGGGTTACTCACGTCAACGAGAGGAGACGCCTCCTGCGCGGGCGAGACGGCGCTGGACTGGCCGATAGGGGCAGCAGCGACTGCTTGCACAGAGATGGTGCGGAGAGCACGGGTGTGGGCACGGCGCGGAGCCGGTGCGTGCACCACAAGGCGTGTGTGAGCCACGGAGGGCCGCAGCGCGGCGCTGCTGCTCGCGGAGAACTGGGAAAGGGCACGGGTACACTCCATTTTAGAATTGAGTAGCGTGTGGGGGTGAGAGAGTGGTGGTAGGGTGCGGGAAAACCCGAGAGAAATTGAAATTAATCAATAAAAATGCAAATGCGTGGTAGGAAACGCAACTTAGTAATCGACGGGGCCTGGCAAGCACCATTGCGCCAGCGCGTTGACTCGCAACAACCGAAGCCGAAATTTCCATGCATTCAGCTAGGGTTCCAGTAAATTGAGCAGCTATCCCTGTCATGCGCACAAGGGGTCCTGTTTGACGAGGGAAAAGTGAGTAGTAGGGTTAACATTGCTGTGCCTCATGGGGGCTGAGAGCAGAGCTCATAATGGCGCTGCGCTGGAGGCATGGAGGGGAGTAGCTTCCATCGACACTTCTGACAGTGTCACTGAATGCGTGTGAGGTGATCGATAGCCAACAGTAATCCCCAGCATTCTCCCCGCAACACTTTTTCTAGAAAGCCTAAAAGTTGGATAACGTTTTCGTGGGAAAAAGACATGAAGGCGTAAGAAAGACAAATATCGTAATTACTGGGCCAGCTTCCCCTGGGAGGCCGCCTTTGTGGCCAGGGCAGCAACTTCGACAGCCTCGCCGTCAAATTTCCTGCCGCCAGAAAAAATACGACGACGCGCGCAATACGGGGATCGTGCTGTTCAATGCGGCTGCTACAGCCTCGCGTGGTCTGCATGGACAGGATGTGAGCTCCTGTGCTGTTCATTTAGTTTCATTCAGAGGCCAATGCCTCCAATTCTGCTGGGTTGGGCGGCTGGCGCTGGGGTTATACGAACTCATCTATTTTTCGGATTTATTTGGACCTCCAAATGATCGAAAAGGGGGCGGTATCAAACGTTTTGGTTTGATTGTAATTTGTGTTGATACATTCCAGGCATTTATAGGGCATGAAGTGCCATGCTGCTACTGTTGCACATTAATTATAATGTGAAAAACACAAAATTGGAATAAAGAGACGAGGAGAATGGCCGAAATCTTCATATTTTCACTTTTCCGAAAATGTGAGTTCAGCTCTTCATTCATTTTAATTCTTGCTGCAGAGAAATTCTTGATTTTTTTATTTTAACACGCAATTACTATGGGATTTAGCTTTGGCGAAATTGTGGTGCTGCTGGGCGTCGGCAGCTGGGCCTTTGGTGAGATTAGTCAGTCATGTATTCTCGGCTATTCGGCGCTTTTCCCCGAATCCGCATTATTTCGCCCTGAGACTAGGCAAACAAGTATATGTAAAACCCTTCTGCAGGCCCCAAGGAGCTCCCCCGGCTGGGTCGAGCCCTGGGCAGGATGACCGGCCAGGCAACGGGGCTGCTATACAAGGCCAGGGCGCAGCTATTTCAGTTCGCTGAACAAACCGAGCTCACAAAAGTAGGGAAACCATTGATGGGTGAAACGCTCTGGAAGAGGAGACGTATTTTCTTCTTCTCTTTCCTTTTAGTCATTTTGACAGGGCTGTTTTTCTCACGTTGATTCATTGTTATTGTGTATGCAGGTCCAGCAGGAGGTGCAGGCCACGATGCACCAGCTGCACGCCATCAGGAGCGAGCTGCAGGGTGGGATAAACATCTTGGACCCAGGGTGAGAGACGGAGTAAATCGAAAATTTCCACTCGAGATGATCAGCAACGAAGGAGCGATGAGCCTATTAACTAGAATGTCCCTTCTTTTAACGGTGCAGCCCGCTGACACGAAGGGTCGGAGGCACAATGTTCTCCCAACAGCAGCAGCAGCAGCAGCAATCTGGCGCAGCAGCCAGCCACCCGCAGCCGCCCCATTCAGCAGCAGCTCCGCCGACTCTTCCCGCTGCAGGGACGCTTCCTTTCGCAGCACGCCCCGTGGCAGCACAGCAGCGTATATTTCAGGCTGCAACCCCAGTGCCCGCCCAAACGGCAGCAGCAGGGAACAGCGGGAAAAGTAGCAGCAGCAGTGAGCAGCGAATGTTAAATGATGAGGGTAGTTTGCCGTTTGCGGTGCTCCCAGTGTCGGCGGTGGAGGCGGGCCTGGTGCCTGATCGATCCGGCAGCGTGCCCAGCGGCAGCCAGCTGCTGGCAGACGCGTTGCATGAGGAAAGGGTGGCGCAGCAGGCGGCAGCTTTCCTCAACAGACAGCCGGGCCCACCGCCTCCTCAGCGATAGCAGTGGGTATACATACTATAGAAACGTGTAACCGCTGTAAATTAAATGTCTGTTTGAGTAGAACCACGCTCAGTGTGAAGACATGGTATTCAGCGATGGCAGATACGTTTTGATACTCTCTATAAAGGAAAACAGGGCTGATGGGTAAGGGGTTCTTTACACAGCACGGGCTTGAGGAAAATAAAAGTACATCGACAATGTTGGTAGGTAGCTGAAGAAGAGAAAGAAAGCAGTGAGAGACACGGTAAGCGCTGCCGCAGAAAGAAACGAGAAAGGGGGGGGGGGGGGGATCGCTGTCAACGCTCAAAGAGAAAGAAAGAAATGGGTGAAATGGGTTGAAAAAAGGAAACAAAAGGAGGAAAAAAACACTAAAAATATGCCTTGACTTAAAAATAAAGAGAAAATATAAAAAATAAAAAATTTCTTCACGAAAAAACTGTAGTGAAAAAAGTTGTTGTCGGCTGGTTGGTTTTGGATCGTAAAATTGGAATATTATTGTGTTGGAGGTACACATCATCACACACGGGTATGTACTGCACTACTTTTCTCGCTCTCTCTTTCACGCACACAAACTCTGCCTCGCGCTCCCTCGCGGGCCGACCCTGGGCAGCAGCAGCCACCTTTCATCCACCACCACCCCACAAAAGTAAAATTATTAATTACATGCTGACCCGCCCAAAACTCAGCCCCCGCAGCAGAGCCAGCAGCTCCTGGCCCGACATCATCTGCCCGCCCCCTCCCAGCGCCGCCAGCTCCGCCTCCACGTCAGCAGCGGCAGACCCCGCCCGCTGCGGCCGAGGCCCACCAAGCTCCGCCCGCTGCGCGGTCAGCAGTGCCGCCAGGGGCCCCTCAGCGCCCGAAAACTCTGCCCAGGGGACAGCGGCCTCCAGCGTGCGCGCCATTTCTTCCTGCCAGGGCGCCAACGGCGGTCCTGGCGGCGGAGCAGCGTTTTCTTTTGCCGGCTCCGCTTCTTCTGCTGCTGCGAGGCCGGTGGGACTTGTGGGCGACCGGGGGGACAGCGTTAGCGCAGGCCCTTCATACGCAGCTGTCCCTGTGGGTCCACTCTTCTCTTCCTCCTCCGCCACAGCCGAGCCTTCCTCAGTCTCGTCGTGCAGCGGCACGGGGGTGGTGCCCGTGGACGCCACGCACAGCAGCTCCGCGGCAGAAATCGCGAACCCCACGTTAGCAGCCCGCTTGCCGATATCCATGCGCTGCGCCTCTGTGGCAATTTTCACCACAGCTGCCACGATGCCCGAGCCCTCCAGCGCCTGCCGCCACAGCCCCTGCGCGCCGCACCCCGGCGACAGCGCGGACTTGAGCGCGCGCAGCGCCGCGCACTGCAGCGGGCTGCAAGTTGGCCGCTCCGCCGCCAACGCGATGCAGCGAGGCAGTACGTTCGCAACTGCCACCGCGGAAGCCACGGAGGGACACTCCGCGCGCAGCAGCTGCGCGGTGAGCTCCGCGACGGCGGCGCGGTGGGTGCCCACGCGCAGCACCGGCTGTTCCCGGGAGAATTGAGTGAGCCCGGCGGGGGGTTCCCAGTTGAGGAGGGGGGCCAGGGAGGACAGCTGGGTGACTGCGGCCCTTGAGAAGGGCTTGAGGTCGTCGATAGTGGTGTCGGGCAGCATGGGCAGCTGAAAGGGGGGAAGAAGAGGAAGGGTGGGAGATGAAACAACATGTGATTTTGAGAGTGGAAAAATTAAAAAAAAATGCATTGTGAATAGATATGCATTCGTTTGGAATGGATATTTGATACATATTGCATTGGGTTTATGGGGGGTACCAAAAATGCAACATTACTAGTACTTTCATTGGTAATTTTCGAGAAAGAAAACATTGTTGATATTAAAATTAAAAAAAAACGCACCGCACACGAGTCCATCTCCAGCTCGACCTGCTCGGCGATGGCTCTCAAGGGGTCGGACACCGCAGGGATGTGGGGCCGGTCGACGTCCACAGCCTCCAGGAACTGCATTTTGCAAAAAAAAAAGTTAGAAACCACAAATTAAATAAACAGTGTCAGCTTTGCGAGGTACGAAGCAACAAGAAAAGTGATGGCATTCTTGACAAAGAAGAAACATCCGTCGGAAACTACAATCATCGGCATTGTCGCCTCCGATGGTTGATCCATTGAGTTATTATATCTTCATCCGGACGTACAAATACAGCAAGCATTGAGCGTGCTCACTCCTAGTAAGCATGGTATAAGCAGTCTATCCCATCCAATGGCATCATCCGAAATCAAACACAGGTTCTTCCAAAGATACAACCCAACAAAAACAAAACACGGCAGATAATGATAATAGAAATATTTACGTAAAAACGGGCCGGAAAAACAATACACCCACCTTGTCCCAAAGCAGGGCAGACAGCTCCTCTGGGTCCATCCCCCCTTCCTCCTCCCCAGTCTGCCCTACGCCTCCCCCCGCCCCCTCGCCATCCTCCTCCTCTTCCTCCTCCCCATTCCCTACCTGGAAATATTTTCGCACGATCGCGCTGTCCTTCGCCTGCTGCGACCCTTGGGGTGGCACAGACTGCTGTTGCGGGGGCTGCTGCTGCTGCGGGGCGGGCGGCGGCGGCGGCGGCGGCGCTTCTGTTTGCCCCGTTTGAATCCTGAGGTTTCTTCGATGGCTCTCGAGATCAGCCACTGCCTCCATGCCTGCTGCGCCCACTGGGTTGTCCCTCAGGTTGAGGTCGATCAGGTCGGGGGCTGCCCCGGAGCGCAGCACGGCGCACAGCACGCACACGCCTGCGATGAAAACCGGTTCAAAAAAGCGGGCAGTTTGATTTAATTTACGCAGTGAAAAAGCAAAGAACGTTTCTTTCAAAGTATTGAAAATAATTTAAATTTGAGCCAGTTGATAGCGAACGAAAAAAAACCCTTGACTTTGCTATTTTAATCCAAATTTCGAATTTCTCACCTGCGTCGCCAAAGCGGTTGCTTGAAAGATCCAAAGACAGCGCGCGGGAGGACTTTTGCAACGCAGTGCACAGCTTGGTGGCGTGGGCGTCGGTGAGGTGCGCGCCCTCCAGCCGAATCCACATGGCATCCTCGCTGTCTGCTGCCAACACCGCCACCGCCTCTGAAAACCGCTTCTCGCCGGCCTTGCGGGCGGCGGGGTCCCCCGCGGGGTGGGCATGGTCTTCAGACGCGTCGCCAGTCCCCGATTTCTTCTTTTTCTGGTGTCAATTGAGCGAAACTTGAAGGGGTGAGGCATTGAAAGAGGATTGCTATCTGAAGGAAGGGTTGTGAGGCTGGAAGCGGGAAGGGATCGGACCTTTTTCTTCTTTTTCTTCTTCTTTGCTGCGCCCTCCTCCTCGTCTGTTGTGGAGACCTCGCTCATGGAGGCATCATCGTTGTGGTCGTCCACATCTTCGGAGTCGTGCTCGTTTGCCTCGCCGTGTTCAGCTTCTGGAACATCATGTGATGCACTGGGCTCGGCGACGTCCGCCATGGCTCTCCCTTGGGCGAAATCCGCCGCAAATTAAAAAAAAATAAGGCTTTTATCGAAAAATAATGCTACGGGAAGCCGGCCCCAATGTCCTTAGATTCCAAACAGTCTAAATTGCTGGAAAAAGACAAGTATTTCAAAAGAAAAAAACGAACTCTCGTATCCATTTTTTTTGCCTCCAGCGGCTTGTCTTTCTGAGTCAGTCAGAGAAGAAGAGTCAGTGATCATTTCAGCGAGCCTGGGCCTCTCTAAGGGCACCCAAGCCCTGGCATGCATTCGACGAATTAGCTTGAATACGGAAGCTTGCACCAAAGGCCCTTTGACCTCTAAATCTAGACTAAAAACTCGTTCACTTGATCACTGGATTGTCTACTCCCCCAAATGAACAGAAAACAACTGTCTTCCGCATCGCATCAAGAGACCAACGATGGACGAGTTCACGGCAGCTCAGCTGGCGAGCGCGGCGATGGAGTATTGGGGCCCAGAGGACCACCGCTGTGGCCTACCGGGTGCGACCCACTAATAAGCTGAAATGGAGCGCCAGTTTCTGCAGGAAACGTCCAAGGTGGAAGGCGGACAACCGGTGGAAGACGACGAGTGCTTCGTCGCTCGTGGCGGGGCGAATCCCTGCGGAGGTCTGGAAGCATGGGTGAGAGGAGTCTCTTTTGTCATTAATGCCTAGTCGTTTCGGCATAAAAAAACGTTCGTTACTTAGTATAAATGCCTAAATTCTTGACGGCGTTACTCTAGCAATGCGTATGCTTATTAAGCGTGGAATGTCCCGAGAGGCGGCTGGCGGGGCGAAATCAAATGAAGGCAGCAGCGGCTGGAGAGTGCGGCGTGTCCAACCTGCTCTGTGAGGATGCTGGCAGCATTTTGCATGTGGCGAGGGTACAAAAGGCTGAGCCAGAATTTGTGTTGAGCCATGAAAAGGTTTCTTAAATTTTGAAAAAAACGGTTTGAAACAAAAAAAACTTTTGGCAAAACAGAAAGCCCGGGTGCAAAAAACTCAGCAAAGTGATTCCAGAAATATACAATCATCACATTTCACCGGCCACCGCTGCCTCTCCCTCTCGGTCACCGAACATTTAAGGAAGATGGTGAGGATAGCGGCCCGCACGCAGTTTGTTTGGAGCGGTGACGGTCAGAATATGACTGTGGACGCCATTTTTATATTGTTTAGGGGCGGCCGCGCCCGCTCCGCGTGTTAGCGCACCGTTTGATTCGAATTCCACGGCAGTTGGTGGTCGAGTTTTATGTCTGCTGGCCGCCTGATCGCGCCCACATTTTTTTCTCATGCAGGCGACTGGACTTACAGCGCAAAGCTACCGGAAAGTGGTGACAACCGCCCGCAGGGACAAGAAGGCTGGCGCTGGGCCCAAGGGACTCACCGAGGAGCAGAAGCAGGAGATTAGGTGCGCAAATGTTGCTCAGGACGTCATGGTGACCGCATTTCTAGCGCGTTCCGGCCGTTTCGCCTTCCAACCAGCCATTGTTGAATTTTCAACCTTTTCACCCTCCCAACCCCTTCCACTCTCGCAGGGAGGCGTTTGACCTCTTCGACACCGATGGCTCCGGCACCATCGACGCCAAGGAGCTCAAGGTGGCCATGCGGTAAGCAGCCTTACCTCACCAACTCTCGAAAACTCAAAAAAATAAAAATAATCTCACCTCGCTTCTCCCTTCTCTTCGCTCTGCAGCGCCCTGGGCTTCGAGCCCAAGAAGGAGGAGGTCAAGAAGATGATCTCTGACGTCGATGCCGACGGCTCCGGTACCATCGGTTTCGACGACTTTCTGGCGATGATGACCGCCAAGATGGCCGAGCGGGACCCGCGGGAGGAGATCCTGAAGGCCTTCAGGCTGTTCGACGACGACGAGACGGGAAAAATCACCTTTAAGAACCTCAAGCGGGTGGCCAAGGAGCTGGGAGAGAACATCAGCGGTCAGTTCTGATTAAGCTTAAGAATAAGCTTTCACTGCCCACCCACCTCCCCTACCTAAAATTTTGCAGTCTAGGGCTGTTTTTTTGCCCATTTTCCCTGTACTTTGTGTATATGGACGTTTGGTGATGAATTCTTTCATTTTTTCTTTATGTTTTGTGCAGATGAGGAACTGCAGGAGATGATCGACGAGGCCGACCGTGACGGCGACGGCGAGGTCTCAGAAGAGGAGTTCTTCCGGTGAGTTACACACGCCACTAATGGAGTGAAAGCCAGTGTAAATATACAGTTTTTGCCAGTTTCTGAATGTAAATTTGAGTATTGCCCAGAGAAAACTGCTTCTAATCCCACTTCCCCCCCCATTGTTGTGTGCCTGCAGCATCATGAAGAAGTCGGGGCTGTTCTGAAACATGAACACGCCCACTTGATGCGAGGAGCGAGTACCCTTTTCTTCTTTCCCTCCTTTTTTTAATAAGCTTTCCAGTGTGCAGAATTCTCCCTCCGATACATTCTACAAAAATCAACACCTATCTCAGTGCCAAGCTAAGAAAATTCGCTTGCTTGATTATACAGAACATCAATCTCCTTCTCTTACCTCTGTAGCCGCCTTTGTAATATAAAATTTACTACAAAATATAGAGCAGAGCAGGAGGGGGCGGTGACGGTTTAAATAATTGTCCGTCCGTCTTGACGCCGCCCCTTCTCCGTATCAACAGCTTGGCGGCCCGTCGACTGCCGTGCAGCATAGTGACATGGCCTCACTAACCCACCTTTGTTACTCCTGCTTGTGGAGCGAGGTGGAAAGATGCCAGCAGGCACACAAAGCTGTTAATTTCTGCAGCGTCTGATACAAGTTTCATTTGTTAAAATTGAAACTTTGGAACGTCAAGAGTATAAATCACACCCGCTCAGGATGCTGCAGGGCGAATGAAAATTCAGTTACAGAACTTTGCAAATTTGTTTTTGCGGCATTTGTAGCTCCGCATTCTGTGCACAAAAGCACATAGATCGTTTATCTATCTGTATTTAGCGGGATTGGCCAGCCCCCGGCCATCAAACTCCAACAGATGGCAAAGAACGAAGACAATGCGGCCTCAGGGGCGGAGGACAAGCCCAAGGGGCTCCTCGGGCGCGTGTTTAAAAGCAGCGGCAAACGCTTCAAAGCTGCCAAAATGGGGATGGAGCTGCAGATGTATTACCACGAGGAGGTGGGTTCGATCGATCGGTGGCGAATACGTCTGCCTTAATGCCCCCAATTTTACCGCACTAGCCTTCTATCCACTCACTTTACCACTGTCTTACACTCTTGCAGCTCAAGTGCTGGGTGTTGCCAGGCGAGGAGGAGGAGAAGCGAAAGGAGTTGGCATCCCTGATGGCTCCTCCTCCCACCTCTGGCCTCTCCTCAGCCGCTCCTGCGGCCACCACAGAGGGCCTAAGCAGCGCAGCCGCTCCACCAGGAGCGCCCCCGGTCTATGGCGGCCCCAGGCTGCAGCGGCCTGCTGGGACATCTCGCTATGCGTCCGCCCCCTCTCTCTCAATGACCTCTGCAGGGGGGTCCTCCTCCTCTCTGCTGCCTGCGGGTGGCGCTCTTGGCGCGCTGAAACCTGCGGGGCTGCCCGCCTTCGGCGCCGGCGGCGCGCCTTCCTTTTTCAAGCCGGCAGCGCCGGCAGTTGCCGAGGCTCCGGCCGAGCCCTCTGAGAGCGTCGCTGAAGCGATGACGGTCGATGGAGCGCCTCCTGTGGTGCCGGAGGAGCCTGCGGAAAATTCCGGCGCGGCTTTTATCGACTCTGCGGCCGCTTTGCCGCAGCCAGGCAGCTCTCGGAGCTCCCTTCCCCAGCAGCCGTTCTTCCCACAGCAGCAGAAGGCGTCTGCGGTAGAGGACCCCGTGATCTTGGAGGTGCTGAGTTTCTGGACGTACTACCGAGGCTGCGGATTCGACGCCGAGGCCATGGCTGAGTGGGTGCAGCTGGTAAGAAGAAATTTAAACGAGCGTCGATTATTATTTTGGGGGCTGCATTCTATAGTGCTATTAGTGTATGCTCTTTCGGCACATTTTTTTATTAAATTTGTTTATGGGTGGTTAGCAGCACATTATGGCCGCCGTTAACACCTTATTCTCATTTTTTTCCATCGACGCTGTCGACTCTTTCCGCACCTGCCCCTGACCCCTCTTTCCCTGTTTTTGCTGCACAGAACTACGACGAGGCCTACGTGGGAGTTGAATACGAGTCTCTGCTGGCGGATCCCTCCGTCAAGGCTGCTGTAGAGCAGCACATCTCTGCCAACCGTCAGTCCCGCTCCACCGCCCCCAACTCCCCCTCCCAGCAGTCGCAGCAATCTCAACCCACCACCGCCAGGTCGCAGCATCACCAGCTCGACTCTCAGCGCCCCGATAGCTCTGTTGGCGCTGCTGTGGGTGCCGGGCTTATAGCTTATACCAATTACGGCGACATTGCTGCGGTGGAGGGCGGCGTGGAAGGCGCCGGAGGGTACTCTGGCTACGTTTACACCGAGGGTGGTGCTCAGGGGCTGGTGGAAGGTGGTAGTGGGGCGGAGGGGCTGCCAAGAAGCGGTTCCGGCTCTCCGCTGCCACCGCCACGGGCAATTGCCGCTCAAGAGGCCTGGGCTGGGTTCGACGAGGCGGCGGATGGCAAGGTGGCTGCAGAAAGCGATGGGTGGGGTGGAAACGACTTTGAGGTGCCTGCTGGCGTGCCAGAGCAGCAGCAGCAGCTCTATGAAGGCTATGGCGGTGAGAACGGCGGTGCTGCTGTTGTGGGAGGAGAGAGCTACCCGGAAGGTGGCGAATGGAGTGGATGGGGCGAGGATGGCGCGCAGTATGCTGCGGAGTACGCCCATCAGCAGGCGGAGCAGGAGCTTCCTGTTGGAGGCAGCAGAGACGAGGCGCTCACCAGCGCTGCTGCTGCTCCTGGATACGACGAGCAGCAGTACAGCCAGCAGCAGTATGAGTATAATGTAGAGGGTGGTGACAGCTTCGGGGCAGATCCCACGCTGGTCCAGGTTCTCGGCGGCTTTCTGCGGAGAGATTCATCTCAGAGCAGCGGCGGCGGTGACGCTGCGGCGGCAGGGCTGGGCCACCTCATGAGCTCCGTGGGCGGCACGCTCAAGGGCTTCATGGGCGATGTGGCCGCCGCTGCAACCACAGTGAGCAGAGGCGGCAGCGGAAATTACGCTCAGCAGGTGCCGCCAGCGGGAGGAGTGAGGGCCGGCAAGCTGGGGCAGTCGCTGCCCTGGGAGGAGGAGCAGGGTGCTGAGGGTGCCGGTGGTATCGGCAACGGTGGAGAGGCAGCAGCCCAGCAGTGGGGCGGCCTACATTACCCTGAAGGTGGCGTCTCTGGCTATCTCACTCCTGGCGATGCCCTCAGCCCCGACCGTCCCTACCGCCCCTCCTATGACAGACCCGAAGCGACAGATCCGCACTCAAACGGCGGAGAAATGTCGAAAGAAGGCGAGGAGGGCGGTTACGACGACGACGCTTTTCCTTCTCCTGGACAGCTGGCGGCGGAGCTGGGGGTGCCACGCGCGGCGGTGTGCGTGACCTCGCTTTTTGAGCGCGACGTTGGCAGCGTGGGGACCCTCAGCAGCCGCGGGGAGAGCTGGGACGGCGGGGACGGTGGCGGACGGGACGAGGAGGCAGAAACCGCGCAGGAGGCAGCTTCTGCGCAGCTTCACGACCACGGCGATGGCTATGGTGTGGATGCTGCCCAAATCCAGCAGCAACAGCGCTATCCTTCGTCCTCTTCCCAGCTGGAGACGGCCGCAATTGAGGCGCGGCCTCCTGTGGGTCATGACGAAGCTGCGGTGGCGGCAGCTGGGGAGTATTACCATGGCTACACGCCTGACACTGCCACAGCGGCAGAAGCGCAGTTTGGGCTGGCTATGGGTGTCACTGCTGCCGCTGCTGCCAAGCCACAGCTGCATCCTGAAGGCAACGGCGGGTGGGATGAGTTCCCTGACGACGCCATGGAGGGCTGGGGCCAGAGCGCCGCCAGCGAAGTGGCTGAGACAGCGGTGGGAGGCGACTCTTCGGCATATCCGCCCCTACCAGTGGCCTTTGGCAGCGCCGTGCTGTCACCGCGAGACACCACGCCCACCGCTGCGGCCGCTGCTGAGGCGGTGGCGGCGCCTGACGCCATGGAGGGCGCTTTCCTCCAGCAGCAGCAGCAGCCGCCTTTCATGTCTGCCTCTTCCGCTGCGATCGCGGGCATCGTTGCTGGCGGCGGGGGCGTGGACCCCGCAGAGCTGGCGGCAGCTCAGGCCGCGCAGGCTACGGCAGAGGCCGCCGCCGCGCAGCTCCAGCAGGAGAAGGCGGCGCTGGAGGCTGAGCTCTCCGGACTGCGGTCTGAAGCGGCAGCACTGCGAGATGCAGCGGAAGCAGTGCAGGCCCTGGCGGAGAGCCGCGCTAGGGAGGTGGACGTTGTCGCTGCCGCCCTGGAGGCCGCGCGGGGGGAGCACGAGCAGGAGGCTGCGGCTGCCGCCACCGCCGCCGCTGCGGGGGCCGCTGTTGCACAGATGGAGTTGGACGATGTTCGAAAGGCGCTGGAGGTCAAAGAGTCGGAGTGCGAGGACCTGCGGGTGGCGCTGGAGCTGAAGGACGACGCCATTGCGGAGCTGCAGTCGCAGCACGCGCAGCAAGAGGCAGCGCTGGCTGCTGCAAGGGCCGAGGCGGCAGCAGCTGCCTCTGACGCCGCTGCAGCTGCCGAGCTGCAGGCGCAGCTGGAGGCAGTGCGGGAGGAGCTGGCGGATGCGCGGGCCGCTGCGGAAGCGGCTACCGCCTCCAATGCTGACCTGGAGGCTCGCCTGGCTGTTGCGCAGGAAGAGGCGGCGGCGACGGGCGACGCTGCTGCGGAAGCAGCGGACCTGCGCGAACAGCTGGCTGGCGTGCTGGAGCAGCTCGCTGAGACGCGTGCTGCGGCAGCTGACGGCCAGTCAGCAGCCGTGGAGGCCGCCCGGTTGGCATTGGCGGAGGAAAAAGACGCCGAGAGGGCGGCGGAGGTGACTGCGGTGCGCCAAGAGATGGCGGACGCGCTGGCTGCTGCCGAGGATGAGCTGCGGGGCATCATGGACGAGAAAGACGGCGAGATTATGCAGTTGGAGGCTCGAGTGATGACTGCAGAGGCGGAGGCTGTGGAAGCTAAAGAGAAGGTGGAGACGGTGCGCGCGGGCGAGGAGGAAGCTGCTGCGAAAGTGGCTGCCGCCGAGAGACTGGCGAGGGAAGCGCAGGAGGCGCTGGCGACCAAGGAGAGCGAGGCCACCGCTCTGCAGGAACGCGTCAAGGTGGGATGTATTGAAAGCATGTAGCGTGCCTATTAACCCTAAAACCCTAAACCCTCTCTATGGGAGGAATCAATATGGTTGATTCAGCATTCGTCTCTTCTTACTCACTTCGCTGTTGTGTTTCTCAATGATTCTTACCTTCATCACAGGAGCTTGAGAAGCGGTTTGTGCTTGCCAAGAAGAAAATCGCAGCGCAGAACGCGCAGCTGGAGGCCACCCAGGCGGAAGCCCAGCGCGCACAGCAGGAGTTTTCGTCCAGCGCCGACTCCTGGCAGGCCGCGCTGGCGGATCGCGACGCCCAGCTTGCCGAGGCCTACGTTGCGCTGGAAGGCGCGCAGCAGGGACTTTCTTCCGAGCGTGACGAGGAGCTGCGCGAGATGGCTGACGCGCTGGAGGCCGCGCAGCAGGCGCAGCAGGCGTTCACCGCCGAGGCAGCCGCCCTTCAGGCCCGCCTAGAGGAGCTGTCAGCGGCCAAGGCTGAGGAGGTGGAAACTCTGGCTGCAGACAACGCCAAGCTGGTGGAGATACTTGGGGAGAGGGACGCGGTGGTAGAGTCCCTGCTAGGCGAGCTGGAGAGCCTGAGAACGGCGTCAGCGGCAGGCGGAGAATCCAATTCTCACCTGCAAGAGGCACTGCGGTCGGCGCAGGCGGACGTGCAACAGTGGGCCGCGGTGGCGGAGGACGCTGACGCGCGGTGCTCCACGGCTGAGGAGGCGCTGGAGGAGGAGAAGGCTGCAGCGGCGGCGGCGGCAGCGGCAGCGGCGGATATGCAGGCCGAGTTGGCGGGCCTACAGGCGGCGCTACAGTCCACGGAGGCGCAGCTGGCGGAGGTGGCGGCCATTCAGGAGCGCTCTGGCGACGCGGACGGCGCAGAGGTGCGTAGAAACACAAAATTCTTTCTTTCATTGCGCTCCTGTGTATCGGTATTGCTGTCGTGTCTGCACCCTCTCTGAATGTGTACTATTAACGTCCTACTTAATTTACACTCCGGTTGTTCTCACCCTATTATTTGCGTTCACATTTTCCAATTGAAGGTGGAGGCACTTCGGGCGAGGCTGGCTGCCGCCGAGGCGGAGCTGGCCGCTGCCACGGCGTCGCTGCGCGCAGCGGACCGCGGCGGCTTCGAAGACGCATTGGAAGAGGCCGACCACCTGCGAACTGCGCTGGCAGCTGCTTCTCAGGTGCGGAAAAAGCTGGTTTTTATTATCGGTGCTTTATTTAATTCTTCATTCCACCGTTCGCCACCTACACCATTTTTATTAAACAAATCGACTCTCAATAAAACTTTATGCCAATCTCCGTCTCTATCTAGCTAAAATGCGCTCTATCTCATCCAATTTCATCCATATATTTTTTTTCATTTTGCAGGTGGCGGCCAGCAAGGAAGAGGAGCTTCGCAAGTACAAGCTGCAGCTGATCAAGGCCAAGAAGCTGCGGGCGTCAGATGCGGAGAAGATCGCGGCGCTGGAGGCCCGCGTGCAGCAGCAGCAGGCTGGCGCTGGGGAAGAAGGAGGAGGTGCCTCCGCTTCCTCTGCAGTAGAGGCTGCTGCGCAGCTGGAGGCTCTGCAGGCCGCCCTGGCAGAGCGTGACGCCCAGTTGGCCGAGGCGACCGCCGCGCTGGAAGCAGCGCGGCACGCGCAGCAGGAGCATCAGTTTTCTTCCTCAGAGCACAGCGCCGAGTTCGAAGCGCTGCAGGCCGCCATCGCCCAGCGCGACGCGCAGCTGGCGGAGGCGTACGCCGCGCTGGAGGCCGCGCAGCAGGCTCAGCACGCGCAGCACGCCCTTTCTTCCGAGCTTGAGACCCTTCAGAGCGCAATTGCCGGGCGGGATGCGAAGCTCGGAGAAATGGCCGCAGCGCTGGAGGCGGCGCAGCATGCGCAGCAGGACCTTTCTTCCCAGAACGCCGGCGACTTTGAAGCCTTGCGCGCTGCAGTTCTGCAGCGGGACGTTCAATTGGCGGAAATGGCAGAGGCATTGGACGCAGCACAGCATGCGCAGCATGCCGTGCACCAGGAGCTCGCGGCCGCGCAGCAGCAAGCGGCGGCAGCACAGGAGCAGCTTGCGGCAGCACCAGCAGTTGAGAGCAGCACCAGTGGCGGCGGTGGCGGTGTTTCTGCCAGAATCCAGTCAGAAGAGGCGGCCGCCCTTCGGGAGGAAATCTCGGCGCTGCGGGAGCAGGTAGAGGCGCTGCGGGCCGCCGCGGAGGAGAGCGATGAGGGGCTGAGCGATGCTTTGGCAGCGCTGGGCGCTGAGGAGGCAAAGACGCTGCGCATGGTAGAGTTGCTGACAGAGCGTGGTATGGAGGAGGAAGACATATTCGAGGAGCTGGCAACCGTCGAGGAGATGATGCTGGAGGAGGGAGAAGAGGGGGAGGCTGAGGGAGACGGGTCTGGAGGAGAGGACTTGACGTAAATATCGCGCAAGCGTTTTAAAAGTTATTTTTTGGTAACCTCTCTTCTTCTTCGCTGTCCGTTCTGAAATCGTTAGGAAATGTGGAGGAGAGAGTAGTGGGCATAGGGTAGTAGATGGATTTGTGATTTTTTTGTTTAGCTGTTTCTTTCTTTAATTTGTTTCTGCTGTTTTATTTCTTTCTTCGGGGCTTGTAAAAAAAGCTTGGTGCGCATGGCTTTCAGCAAGACTTATGGACAAACACATGCATAATAGCATCCCTCATCTCTCCTCTTTAATTCCCGCTCTCTCATCTCATTTCAGGTCAAAATGCATTGCGAGTAGTGAATTACACATGAATTTAATCGTAAGGAGAGCGAATGAATGAAAAATCAATGCTGGACAAAGAAGGAAAACAAACATAAACAACGTAAATCGATTGCATTTTTTTCCCCACCCCAATTTAAGCAGAGGAAGAGAGAGAGAGACCAGGCTGTAGCAAACAACCTCCTTGCGCTAGCGAAAGCGCTCTGGTTTACACAGGCACGCCGCTCCACAGCGAGTGGAAGGCGAAAATGAGAAACAGCACTCCGCCAAAAATAGAAACCATTCGCTCATCGATGTGGGCTGCCAGGTGCTTGCCGCCCAGCACCGCCGCTCCCGTGCACAGCGCGTGCCCCAGAATACCGCCCAGCGTCACTCCCACCACGTCAGAAGCCGCTGCCAGCCCGATGGTGGCAATTTGCGAGCGATCCCCCCATTCAGCCAAAAAAGTGAGGGTGAAGGCCTCCAGCAGCACGGGGGAGAATAGCCGACGCATCGCGGTGCTCAGCCGCGACTTGCGCCCGCCGGAACGGTCCTTGCTCGCCGAACCACTGCCGCCGTTGAGAGCCCCGTTCTCCATGACGTTCACGCTGGGAGTTTTGTGCATGTGGGCTGCAGAAAGCTCCTTTTCGACCTCCACCAGCTCGGATTCGCCGGCGTGAGCGTTGGTGGCGGCGTCGTAGAGCATCCGCACGCCAAACACGAAGAAGAGAGCGGTGGCGGCATAGTGGGTGTAAGTGCGAGAGATGAGGTTGGGGGCGGCCCAGCCCAGCAGGGCGGACAGCACGGTCATGGCTGCGAGCGCGCCGATCGCTCCGGCAAAGACCTGGAGCCATTGAAGGGTGAAAATGAGTCGATTGAAGATGAGAACTTGGGAGGGGGGAATGTGGGGGCGGGGGAAGGGGGTGTGGGACGCACCACTTTTCGGGGGTTGCGCATCGCCATGATTGCGGCGATGAAGAAGGTCTTGTCGCCGATCTCAGAGGCCAAGATGACGCCCCATGATTTCAAAAAGCCCTCCAAGAAATGGTTGGTCATGGCTGCTGTTTGGCTGCGTCAAAGGGTTAACTGTGGTGTGATCGTGATGGTGGGGATGCAATTGGCGAAGGACTCAAGCTCCCAAACTGAATTCAAGTTGAATGTCGCTTTTTCGATCAAATAAAGGCAGCGTAGGCCGGCTGCTGCGTTAAAAGGAAGATTATAATATTATACAAAACGGATTTGCTAATTATTGTTCATCTGCATCTGGGGGAATCTCATCTAGCCCTCTCATTCATCAGCCAACCCAATCATACTAACCAAGTATACTAAGTTTGTTTGATACTATACTAGCTAGCTATAGTTTATCTCTAGAGCAGTGAACCCTTTCATACGCCCATGCATGCTTCTATATCACAGTATACAACACTTCGCAGATGTAGCACCCGAAATGAGCTTCCAGTTGTTGCGATTCTTATTGGCACATGGGGAGGCTTGGCGCTGGAGTCGAAGGGAAAATCTCTGATAATTTGGCCGCTGCCCCTTATATTTTTACATGCGGAACACGCCGTAGGTTGTACCCGCATCTCGCCCCGCCTGGCCCTGCTTTGCTGCTGCCAGCGCCAGCCCCAGCACCCGCCTGTGCCACAACAAAAAAGAAAGGGGGAAATTTTAGACACCCACACGCAAACCTAGAGCAATGGATCACGTGAGGGTGCATTCAGCAACAGAAAACTGAAAAAAATAGTATTGCCAAATTTTGCACATGAAAAAGCATGATTCGTTGATAACATCAATAGTTTTTGTTAGTTGTAATCAACTAGCGCGCTCTTTTCATTTTAAACTTCTTTCTTCTTACCGCGTGTCTGCAGGGTCAATCACCCCGTCGTCCCACAGCCGCGCTGACGCGTAGTACGGCGACCCCTCTCGGTCGTACTGCTCCCTTATCCGCTTCGTGAACACCTCCTGCTCCGCTGCAGGCCACTCCCGCTTCTCTCGCTCCCGCTTCTCCAGTTCCACCAGGTGCAGCACCGAGGCAGCCTGGTCCCCGCCCATCACGGAGATCCTGCGCGGTTGTAAGATAAGGAGCGGAAGGAATTCAATCGAGGTTGCAGTCGTTGAGAAAACATTCTGGCAGCGTGGATAAGAGGTGCAAAATACAGATCGTATAAGAAATTTAAATTAAAAAGAGGAATGTATTGGAGCAATGGTCAGAAACTACTGCCTTGCTTTGCGTTGGGCCACATGAATAGAAAATCTGGAGAGTAGGCCCGGCCGCACATGCCGTAGTTGCCTGCCCCGAAGCTGCCGCCAATAACCAGCGTCAGCTTTGGCACCTGCATAATTACAACACAAAAGTGGGCTGAGAGAGGTAGGTTTTGCAGCCGCAATTAAAAGTGAGAATGATGCGCCTTGACATTACTACTAACTCACGTTTGCGTTTGCCACCGCCTGCACCATTTTCGCGCCGTCCTTTGCGATGCCCCCCGCTTCGTACTTTCTACCCACCATGAAGCCCGAGATATTTTGGAGAAACAGCAGCGGCACGTTGCGCTGCGCGCACAGCTGCACAAAGTGTGCGCCTTTGAGCGCCGACTCCGAAAACAAAATGCCTGCATTGAGCAGACACCCGTAAAAATGTTTAAAAAATCGGCCGTTTGTCGACATTTTGACGAATTTCAATAGCGCACATAATCGCTGGTAACTTAGCGAAATAATAACAAATGGGCAGCAATGCGTAGTATGTGGTGCTATTAATTGGTCAAAAGGAACACAAGAAAGAAAGATGACTTGCCGTTGTTTGCCACTACGCCGCACTCCATGCCATACAACCGTCCAAATCCCGTCACCAGCGTACTGCCGTACCGCGCCTTGAACTCATGGAACCGCGACCCGTCCAGCACCCTCGCCAGCACCGCCCGCACGTCCCAGGGCTGCCTTGGGTTCACCGGCACAACGCCCCGAAGCTCTGAAGGCGGAAACCGCGGCTCCTCCCAATTACTAGCAGCACTAGCAGCGCTAACAGCACCTTGACTAGAACTTGTATGCGTACTGCTCAGTAGCCCCCCTTGATCCCCTGTTGCTGCTGCTGCTGCTGAAAAAACCACTCTACTGCTACAACTTGATGGAAAACTGCCGCCCGAGTTGGCGAGAACGGAGCGGGCCAGCGCCAGCGCGTGCGCCTCGCTCTCTGCGAGGTGGTCCGCTACGCCGGATACAGAGGTGTGCAGCTCTGCGCCGCCGAGCTCCTCGGCGGTGACGTTCTCACCTGTGGCCGCTTTCACCAAAGGAGGGCCGCCCAGAAAGATTGTGCCCTTGCCGCGCACGATGATGTTTTCATCCGCCTGCAATATACGCATTTGGGGGCAATTTTCAAGATAAATATAGGTATTGAATCTAAGGGAGGACGTTCTAAAATATTATATTGAAATAATCCCATCAGGCATTTCGACGTATGAATCCTGCGGTCCGCGAGCGGCCAACTGCACGCGGCTTCCCGCGCCAGGCCACAGCGCCTAACCCCCCCAAAATGGACCATTCTTTTCCTCGCTTCATCAATACGCATCAATAAGGCTTGGAATGGGATGGAAAATCTGCTTTGCATTGGTTAGAAACCTCACCATTGCGGGCACGTAGGCACCTCCAGCTGTGCACGAGCCCAGCACCACCGCCACCTGCGGAATGCCAGCAGCGCTCATGCGCGCCTGGTTGTAGAATATCCGACCGAAATGGTCGCGGTCAGGGAAGACATCGGCTTGGCGCGGCAGGTTGGCCCCGCCCGAGTCAACCAGGTAGACGCAGGGCAGGCGGCAGCGGGCGGCGACTTCTTGAAGGCGGAGGTGCTTTTTTACGGTGATGGGGTAGTAGGTGCCTGCAGTCATGCGATACTTCAGCAATATGTCAATATACGCAGTTATTACTTGAGAAGCGAAGGCGCGAGGGGCCCTAATTTGGGCTACGTCGCTGGTGTGAAAAAAATGGCGTGAGAAAAAAAAAATGGCATAACGTACCTCCCTTGACTGTGGGATCGTTAGCAACCACGCCCACCAGCCTGCCGTGCACTGTGCCGACGCCGGTGACAAGCCCTCCGGCCGGGACGTCCTCATCGCCTGTGGGAATAAACATATAATGCGACATATAATGTGTGACACGACAATGTAATTAGAATGTACATCAATACAGTTATAGCAATATACATAAATATAGACGTCTTTCAGCAAAGTAGCGAGTCCAGTTGATTCATTGTACAGTTCATTTCTTTCAATGGGGGGAAGGTGCTAAAATTAGAATGCAACAATAAAACACTACGAGCGCACCGTACACGCCCTTGCCCGCCAGCTGAGAGAGCTCCAGAAAGGGCGAGGCGGGGTCTAGCAGCGCGGCAATGCGTTCCCGCGGCAGCAGCTTGCCTCGAGAGCGATGCCTGTCGACTGCTTTCACGCCGCCGCCTAAAATGGAGCGGTCGATTTCGGAGCGCAGCTCCTGCACCAGCGCGTCCATGGCGTGGCGGTTGGCGACAAACGTCGCAGAAAAGGGCTCTGCACCGCAGGGGCCAAGAACCTGAGAAGAGTCGCCAGCGGGGGAGGAGAAGGATTGGGTTTGGGAGGCCAGGGGGCTGGCGGAGACGCGTTGAAGGCGTCTGGCACTCGAGAGCCACCCCCGAAACATTTTCCGAAACGTTTGGGGGCGGTGGGAAGCCGCGCCTTAAAACAATGTTGAGTAGTGATCGAGGTGATCTGCACACAGAGAAAAGTTTGCGGAACTCAACTATCGCGCAATTTTGGGTTCGCCAAGCGAGTCTTGAATTTATAAAAAAAACACGATCGTGTCTATTTTCGTTTCGAAGGGAGTTTTAAGAATTTCGAAGAAAGTGCCAGCTCCATGAACTCATTATGCCACGACGATTCTTACCCTTCAGTCATCCCCCTTGGGGTCTTTGTTTTGTTTTTGTACCCAAATTTTATAGCCAAGGTACAGCCATGGAGGACGTGCTGGCTGCTCGCCATAAGCGCGACCCCTTCAAGAAAAAACTAGTCGAGTATGCAACCTCAGAACTTAATGTGCAGGTAAATTATAGCTTATTATTGCCTGTTTCCTACTTTTCAAAATAGCATGGCAGCATGTGCAAGAGCTTCAACCCCAATTCGCCCCGGTTGCAGGCTGGAGATGATGCAGGCAATTCTGCTGCTGGAGCTGTAGCTGCCGTGGAGGAAGCCACCACCAATGTCGTGGCCCGTGTCGAGGTAATGAATCCCCCAAGTACCTGGTTTCTTGCCCTGATTCAACTGGCAGAAAAAAAACATTAAAAAACATTAAAAAAAAAAAAAAAAAAAAAAAAAAACTTCGTATTTTTGCAGCTGCTGCGCTCCATGCGCCTCTCGCTGCTGCGCACCTCGCAAGAGGCGCTCATAAAATCTGCAGTTGCCGCTGCCAAGCCCGCCAAGGCTAAAAAGGGCTCCAAAAAAGATGGCGACGATGCTCTGGCAGCACCTCACCAGCCCGCTGCCTCTTTTCTGGACCCTGGAGCGCTCTCTAAGATGCAGGCAGTGCTGCAGGGAAGCGGGGGTCAGGTGCTGGGCAACGTTAAAGACCTGCTGTCTGCTGCCACCCTTGCCAGCAGCGCTCTGCCAACAACTTCCGCTGAAGCTTCAAATTCGTCAGCCCCGCTTCTGGCTCAGCTTCTCTCTGAGCGCACTGAAAAGAGCCTAGAGGACGCTATCGCGGAGGTCAGAGACGCGGCGATGCTGGGGAGCAGCGGCAACAGGGACGCTGCAGCTGAAAATTTGCAGGAGGCGCCTTCTGAAGTCCCGATCGCCGCCGCCGCCGCTGTGTTAGCGCGCCACGTGGCTGAAATGCAGGCGCGCGGGGTGAACCCGTTTCGCCGCCAGCTGAACGGCGAGTCCTTTCTTTTTGGAGACGGCACTGGCTTTCAAGACAACGCCGCCGCCGCTGCTGCCCTCTTGTCAGGCCTGCCTGGGCTGCACCAGCAGGATTGCGCGGCAGCTGCTGTCCTGTCGCTTCCAGACTGGCCAACCGCTCACGGCACGCCTTCAGCTAGGGGTCCAGCAGCTGCAGCAGCAGCGGTAAATACAGACAACAATGCTGGCGGAGGTGGAGGGGAGGGGGGCCGCGCCACTCCTCCTGAAACCTTCTTTTCGCGGGAGTATCAGCTGGAGGAGTGGCCAGAGGAGATCTTTATCGGAGGAGGCGAGAGTGAGGCAGGCAGGGGCGGGGGTAACCCTGGCAGTGATCCACTTCGCGTAGCAGGCGGCTTGCAGACGCATGGGCGACAGCAGCAGCAGCAGCAGCAGCAGCAGCAGCAGCAGCAGCAGCAGCAGCAGCAGCAGCAGCAGCCACGCGCATCGCCAAATATTCCAGCTGCTGGCTCCACAGCCGCCGCCGCAGCGGCAGCATCGCGGCAGCGTCCTTCTTCAGCTGCCGGCATTGCCGCTGCCCGAGCACTGCCGCTGACGTTTGAACGCCGCCGCAGAGAGGAAGCTCCTCAAACGGGTGTCAAGGGTGGTGAAGCAGCAGTTTGTGATGTTTGGGACGCGCCCTCTGTGGAGGATGAGAGGATTGACGAAATCGAGGAGGAAGCATGCAATGGTACCGCCGCTGCTGCTGCGCGCGCCGTGGCTAAAGATGGACAAACCCCGCATGCTGCTACCATGGGTGCACCTTCTAGGCAGCAGCAACAGCAGCAGCTAGTTCAGCCGGCGCTGCCTTCTTTCAACCGGCGGCGCGGCAATCTCCTTTCTTCCGCTCAAGCAGCAGCCGGTGAGAATAACGCGGTGCTCAACGACGAGATAGAAGATGCCGACGAAGAAGACGAGGCTGCTCTGCAGCTGCGTCAGCAGAGCGCAGGGGGCGGGACGACAGCAGCAGCAGCGGCAATTGCCGCGCTGACGTTCCGTCGCCCGCCGCTTCGCCTGCGCTCCGTGCTGGAGATCGCTGCATCCGGCAATGGAATGCCTCCCCAAGCACTGCCTGCTGCGCCTTCTGTGCCAGCAGCTTCTCGAGGTCGGTTGCTGCCGGTTGTGACAGGGCCGCGGCTGCGGCTGTCGTGGGTTGGGAGCGACAAGGATCCTGTAGCGCTGCGCCCCAGCGTGCTGCTCAGGTAATATTATTTAAATTAGAAAAGATCAACAATTGGCGTTCTCCTTTTAGTGAATTTTGCTAATTACTTGCTGATGGTTGACTGTGGTTATCACCTCGCAGTGCATGGAGGGGCACCAAGCCCCGCTGGAAGCCCGCCAAAGGCCCTGAAACCCACCTCCTCCCTCCTCTTCCGGCCGCTGCTCACACCACCGCTGGTTCCGCTGCTGCTGCCGCAAATCTGCCGCCACCAGTGCGCTTGCCGCCCATCACCCTGGACGCATCGCTCTTTCAGCGCAGCCTGCTGTATTTAAAGCAGGCGCAGCAGACGCCTGAAGGCGGCGCAGGCGGCGGCACCGCTGAAGACCTTCATATGGCCGCAGCAGAAAGCGAAGCGAAAGAAAGCGAGGAGGAGTCTGGCTGGGGAGAGTGGCTGCTGCGGGCAAGGGAGCTGGCTGGAGCTGCTTCACACGCACCTGCCAACACCGCTGCGGCAGGAATGTTTGAGGAAGGCGGTGGCGGCGGTTGTGATTTTGACGCTGCTGCTGTGGTTTCTCATGGCGACCATGGAGGAGGACGGGAGGAGGAGGCGGACGTGTGGGCTGGCGCTATGGATATCGATATCGTGGTGGGTGGGGGGCCGCAGCTGCAGGGCAATGCCGCAACTGCAACTGAGCAGCAGCAACAAGCGCAGCAGCAGCAACATGCGGAGCAGCAGGCGGAAGATGGTGGTGATGGTGGCGGTGGCGGTGCCCATGAATGGGTGACAGACGGCGCGTGGTGGCATTCCGATGACGAGGAGGAAGCAGCAGCGGCGGCAGCAGCAGAAGAAACCCACCAGCAGCAGCAGCAACTGCAGCCACAGCCGCGCAGCGCTGTGCATTGGGATCCTGGCGTGGTGGAAGTGGCTTTTGAAGAGTTGGAGGATGGCGCAGAGGAAGAAACGCAGCCCCCTGCAGGCCGCAGCGGCGGTTCTGACGCTTCGAACCAGCAGCGGAGGCAACTTCCTGTAGCTTCGCATCCTGCTGCGATCCTGCTTCCACTCCCTGCAAACACCGCCGATGCAGCTGGTGCTGAAGAGGAGGGAGCCCGGCTTTGGGGTGCTCTGTACGCTGGCTTGTCAGAAAGCGAAGAAGAAAGAGAAAACGGTGGCACCGGCGACTTTAGCTTCAACATCGCTGATGCCGCTGAGGACGCTTCATTCTTCTTCTTCTCTGCGAGGAGGGAGCAAAAGGCGGACGCTGCGCATGAGGCGGGCGTGGAGATTCAGTGGGAGGGAGAAGCAGCGGCAGCAGGCGCTGAAGTGCGGGAAATCGGCAGAGATCGCAGGACACGGGCGGCAGCGGCCACGGCAGGTACTGACGCTCTAGAGATTGCGGTGGTGTGGGAGAAGGCAGGAGTGGACGAAAATGAAAAAGAAGGCTTTGGTGAGTTGCGCCATTCAGATTCCAGTGCTGAACGCGTTGCACAGCCTTTCTACAACCCCTTCAGCGCTGCTGGGGGTGTAGGGGACGCGTGGGGAGGGCTCGGCGTGGACCTGGTGATGGATGTTGAGGAGGAAGGCGGTGGAAAGGACGAAAATGGCGAGGAAGACAGAATGTCGCATGGCGGCTGCCCAGGCCTCGCGGACACCGCAGCAGCAGCAGCGGACGCCGCAAGGTTAATGGCGGGTGGGTGCGTGGATATGGATTTTGCGGATGCAGACGAAGATGCTCCTGTGGTCTTTCCTGGCGCTCAGGCGGCAGCAGGGAATGCAGGCAGCGGAAGAAGACACCTCAATTTGAATGGGCAGCAGCAGCGCGCTGACGCGGCGGTGGATCCAGGGGTAGAGCGCGTGCGCAAGGCAATGCTGGCGGCGTGGAGAGAGCAGCGACAGGTCCGCGGAGGCGCTTTGCACACTGCAACGCTGAGGCCTCGACTGGCTGCAGCCCTGGCACGCCACCAGCAGCAGAAGCACAGCCAGAACAGCGTAGAACTGCAGCGGGAAAAAACTACTGGCAATGCCGGTGTGCTGCTCAGCGTGCTGCGTCAGGAGTGCTGTTTGGAAGAACGCGGGAATGCCGGTGGCAGCGTGCCCAGCATGGGGGCGTGCCTCACCGCAGCGCTGCTGGTGGCGCACCGAGCTAACGCTGCGGTGGCCGCAGGCGAGGGGACCGCACACCAGGCGCAGCAGGGAGGTGGCGGTGGCAGTGGCGCTGCTGCTGTGACGGGACCTGTGTGGCTGGAGAACGTGAAAGGGCGCAGAGATGTGATGGTGCGATGGGGAACCAACCCTTAGGGACGTATTTTCGTCTTGAATATGCATGAAAAGCTGAAATTTTGAGAGAGCGCTGCTCTTTTTATTATTATTTCCAACCGATAGCCTTCGCTGCTGCCATGGTATAACCCTCCCAGCATAATAAGTCTGGTTGGCTTTGAATAGAACGTGCTCCGCGATTAAAATGCTTGTTTCACACAAGCGCGAGCGCTAAGCAAGGCAGCTAATGGATATACTTAATGATTAGCGGTGGGGTGGTCGTTTATAAACTAATTAGGGGTTAACCGGCAAAGGAAAAGAAAAAAATGCATCTCTCCTACGCGGAGAGGCATTGATTGCGACAAAAACAAGGGGAGTAAATGATAGACGTTTAAAATGAAGTACTGGGAATGAAAAAAGGGGAAAGTGAGCGAGCGAGCTGAAAAGCAAGACACGGGCTATAATTTTCCATCATGTGGGAAAAAAAGAACATAGCAAGAAAATTGAGGGAATAAAGGAACAGAGCCGTGGTAAAGTCTACGACGGTGGACCTTGAACACTTTAGAGAGCAAAAGGAAGAAAGGGTTGCACTGTAGGAAAGACACCAGTACTGTGCGTATGCTTCTGTTCTTCCGCGGCCCTTGCTGGTGGTGGTGGTAGTGACAGCAGCAAGAGCCTCCTAATAACGAATAATAAAGGTTGGAACGTCAAATATTATCTACTGCTTGCTACTTCTTTCGAGAGTCTCGATGGGGGCGAATATAGAAACCAGACGCCCCCCCCCCAAAAGGAGGTTTGCCTGCCACGACATATATTTAAAAAAGCGCTGCGAACCACTACTAGAACAAACAACGAGAAGGAAAAAAAAAGGAAACAGAAAAAACTCTCCGCCGGTTAAAAATTTAACGCTCGCACATTAAAAAAAAGGGGGGGCTTCCATGAGGGTTCTACATTAATTCGTATTTTCTTTTTCGGGTTTTTTCCTATCCAGCAAAAAGTGCTCACAACGAGTCTACAAATTCGCGGACCACTGCGTCCCAGTCCTGCGGCGCCTCTGCTTCTGGGCGCAGCGCCAGCGTGGCGGTGGCCTTGGTGTCCGCCAGCAGCTCAAATTCCTCCACGCTAACCACGGCAGACGCAGCAGAGTAGGCAGCCACGCGATCGAACATGTCGTGTGCAGCACGCGAAGCAGGCGCCCACCCAAAGTGCACCAGCGCCGCAGCATGCGTGCTCTCTTCCGCCGCGATGAGCTTGCGCCGCATGACGAACACGCGGGCCCCAGCGGCGTCGAAATTGATGCCGGAGTCGCTGCCGCCAGGGGAAGAGGACAGCAGCCCACCGCCAGCAGCGGCAGTAGCAGCAGCAGCAGCAGCAGCAGCAGCAGCAGCAGCGCCAGGCCCGGCGGGCAGCAGGCCCGCTTGCATCCCATGGGACCCCGCCTCTTCGCCCGCGGCCGCGTAGGCGCCGGCGCTGCCGGCAGCGGCACCGCCGGTGGTTCGGCGGCGTTTGGGCCTGCCATTGATGAGGTAGAAATCTGTGTGGGCAGGGGAAGCTGCGGCGATGGCGGCAGCCACGTGAGGCATCTGCGCCTGCATCGCCGCGGGGATAGCGCCGGCAGCGGAGGGCACGGAGAAGAACTGCACCGGACGGGGGTAGCCATGGCGTTTCAGCCAAATGCCGCAGGCATTGCACAGCGTGCCCTGGGGGAAGGCGTCTTTCCACCACCGCGGGGTCTCCCGGGTGCCGCAGTGCGAGCAGGTGAGGCCCGCGCTGGCGTTGGCGGCGCCGCGGCCGCCGCCGGCGGCGGCGCCGGCAGCTTTGCGCTTACGGGGGCGCCCGCGAGTGCGCCGGCCGGTCTGCCACTCGGGATCGTCGGCGGGGGGCGACGCCCGCCCGTTGGCGCCCTCGGAAGACGCCAGCCGGTCCAGCTGCAGCTCCTGCTCCAGCTGATCGCCTTCGGTGCCCTCCCCGTCCGAGCCTAGCTGCGTGAGCGAATCCAGGCTGCCAGGGCTCCCAGAAGCGGACCCGGACTCGCCCGCAGGCGTCGGCGCAGCCAGCAGCTGCTTGCTGACGGGCAGCGCCGCGGCAGCGGCAGTCGCCTGCTGCTGGGCGGCAGCAGCGGCGGTGACCACTGTCGCGGACTCGGGGAGGCCCAGGGAGGCGCGGGCATGGGGGGCGCCGTCGCTGCCGCTGTCCCAGGCAGCGGCCAGCACGAGGACGTCGCCTGCAGAGGCCTTGAGAGCGTTGATAAGAGGCCCCGCCCGCAGCGAGAAAATGGAAGCTGCTGCGGCCGTGGTGGTGGGCTCCGCGGCCAGCGCGAGGAACGCACCGTCGGCGTGCTCCACCAGCGCGGTAGTTGCGCCGCCCCCGGCGGGCTGCGCGCCAAACAGGGCTTCAAAGGAGGCCCGGGGGAGGGCAATCGAGCGGGCGTATATTTCAGCGTCGGTGAGGCGCTTGGCCACCGCAAAAGGGGCGGTGGAGGGGTCGGCAGAAGACAGTGGGATCCATTGCGCCAGGGAGAGCGCGGGCTGGGCGGGTTTGGCGGGCTGAGCCTCCACCGAGGCGAGGCCCAGCAGGGAGGCAACGGCGTCCATGTGCAGCTTGGCCTTCTCGGGGCCGGGGCTCAGCGGGACGAATGCCTGCTTGACTGGCACTGCGGAATGGAGGGGGAGATGAGAGGAGGGAGGGGCGCGTCAGCGTTGAGCACGATCAGGCATCGGAGGGTGTTAAAATCAGGGGGGAACGGCCAAAGAAAGAACTGGGGGAGCCAAATCGCGTGGATCCAGAAGAAGAAATGATAATGAAACAAAATGCAACGGGATGGGAGAGGATTTGGGGAGAATACAGGAAACATCTGGGCTAAAGATGAGCAAAAAAGGCACCGTTCTCCAGCAATTCGCGCGCTGCGGCGCGGCCCAAACCGTCAAATGGGCGTGAAAACCGCAACTAAAGCACCGTTGGATCGCGACACGGCCTACATCCCCAGATAATTTAAATTTCAAGAGCAAAGACGCTTCTTAGCAAAAGAACTCACGTTTCAGAGGGCTTGCTGCCATCGCGTGCTGCACGCCATCAGGGCTGAGGGCGGCCAGCCGGTGGGCATCACCAGCGGTTCGCATTTTAGCGTGAATCGTTAAATCTTCCAGTCAATCTGCCAAGTGAAGTCAGCGTTGAGGGCCGTGGAGATTGGGGTGGCCGGGAACAGTTCCAGTTGGCAATACGTATATGATTCACTGTGGGCTAAACGACGATGCCGCCCAATAAATTGAAAATGGCCAAGAAAGAAATCAAAATTCAATTTTTGGTAGCTGAGAAGAAGCTCCAAACTGCTTCTGATTCTGATTTGCGTACTTTTTCTTTCGGAGCTGGTCCCCGCCAAATTGAGGCATCTCGCCTCTGGTTCGCAGGCATCTTCCCAGGCAATAGGGCCATCACAGTGTACATCGGCGTCACGAGCGGTGCTTTCGCCCATTCCCCTCTTCAGTCATCACCCCAGCACTGACGCCTCCATCCGCACGTCTATCTTTTGCGGTTTATTTATCACAATCCATTGAGAGCCTCTCGAGAATGCCAGCCCTTTGCTGGCTGATTGTTTCTCCCTCCGAGCCATGTTCCGACTACTCTTCTCGAATAGAAGCCCCATTAAAATGTCTTGCCATTACAAAGAACACCACAAATTAAATATATCATTAGTTGACTTGCGAAACTTGTGAAAGAAAGGGAAAAGACGATTTTGATTTGAGCTTGAAAATAAATAATAATGAAACTGAAAAAAAAATGAATGCCAGTATATAATAAAGTAATAATATTAAGTAATAATAACGAGTTACAGTGAGAGAGAGGAGGGAGGGAGGGGATCGTAGTTGCGTGAGTCTTGAGGGTTGCATTTTCGTCAAAATCTATTCTTGTCAAAATAAAAATTGTTGCATTATCGCTGCTGCTGCGACGGCCGCCACCAGGCTGGCCGCCCTTCCCGCCGCGCCGCTGCACTCGTACAAGATGTAGGTTGCCGTGAATGGCACCTCCACTTGGGTCTCAAGCTCTGGGCAGTTGTCTTGTGTACCGCCTTGCGTGTCCACTCTTGTCACATAAGTGACGTTTTCTAACGAACCTGCCAGGAAGATAAATGAATGCAAAAATAGACGTCATAGGCAATTATTCACAAAACATGTTGGCAGTTAATGTGCGAGCAAAAATAACAAAGAAACACGCGTTCGGCTCTAAGATCGAGAGATGCCCGAACAGACGCTGACACAGGTTTGACTGCTTACCTGCGCTCTCAGAGACCTGCCATCGCACCCAGGCGATGGATCCATTGTTGGGGGATGGCTGGTAGAAGGGAGATATGCCTTCCGAGTCAGATATGAGGCGCACGTAGCTTTGGTCGTCAGTCAGCCTCACAACGCTCGTGCCTGTTAAATATGAGAAATAAACGAAGGGAGAGAGTAAGGAGGAAGAGAAGAAAGTAGAACGTAAATCGTTCCAGCTTGGATATGTGGAAACGGCGGTCTAGCAGTCAATCCTCAAGGAGGGAACATAAAAAAACCACGAGCGTTGAAAAAAAAAACATGTATTTCTTGCCTTTAGGGGAGAAGTAGATGTAGCCCAGTTTATTCTCGGGGTCATCCAAGGCGGTGAGGTTGGCTTCCACCAGGCCCTGGCCGTCCCCAATGGGGGGCATGCCGCCTGCTGCAGCGCATGTGTAGTTGCGTGTGCCGGTGGCAAAGAGATTCAGCAGCTGGGTGCCCCCAGGCACCGCGACCGTGTATGTTGGCACCTCGCCGCACGCATTAAAGTTGGGGGCACCCTGAGCGACGGATGCGAGGCACGCCGCAGCAAGGAGCGCGAGGGCGTGATTTAGAACAACACTCATTATTTATACATCATACGATAAAACAACCATTCCCCGCTCGCGCTTCGCCGTACTCGTGCTATGCTGAAGATGATGCCCCTAAATTTTGAAATTCAAAGTAATTGAACAAATACAGTCCGCTCTGGTTGGCCGGCTCCAACTCTCACCGTAGTCTACGTGCGGATTGTGTACTATTTAACGCGTTCGTACGTTTGGTGAGGGGGGAGCAAAAGATATCCAAATGTTGCGGGGTGCTGTGGGGCTGTGCCGGGCTGGGGCTAGGGTCGGGCTACGTTCACTCTGGCACAAGCAAAACGTCTCAACATCTCTGGAAATATGTTGGGTGACTGGAGGCGTGCCGCTGAACTTGAGTTTCTGGGGATCGAGAACGGCATAACTACTGCCGATCAAGCCGGACCTTGCTCACTGCGGCCATTTCAATTTTGCCGGCGCCCGTCAACGCCACGGGCGCCACGGGCAATCGAGCTGTTGCTCTAGTTTTTTTTTTTAATTTCATACTACGAACATACGCGTGTGATAAGTTTGCAAAGGCAGTATACGGCATGCCAACAACGCTGAGCGGCTTTGGGCAACATGCCGCCAACCACCGCTGCTCGCTGAATGGGTCCTGTTTTCTGTGTGCTGAACCATGCAGACGAAGCATGGTGTCTTTGAACTACTAGTGGTCTCGTCTCACAAGGCAGCGCTTCAATTGCATATCTCTGAAGCCACCCAAAAAATTCAAAAATGCAGACTCCTTTCTACACTGGCAGCAGAGCTGCAGATCGAATGCTTACTATGTCATAGTTATTTCTTATATATTCTTTGAATGCTGCTGAGACTACTCCTAGGCCGTCACAAGCCCATCGCAGCAATTATATAAAAATCGGGCATTCAAATTTAATCTTCAAAAAGTTTGACTACGCGTTTCGCTTGTTTCCGTGGACGTAGCCGGCGGGAGGGGGTGTCTCCCGGCCCATCAGGATGGACATCGATCGCTGGATCGAGCAGCTCAAGCAGTGCGAGTGCCTGGAGGAGAAGGATGTGAAGACGCTGTGCGAAAAGGCCACTGAAATCCTGGTCGAGGAGTCAAACGTGCAGCGAGTGGACGCCCCGGTCACAATATGTGCGTCTTTTTCCACAATGTTTAGTATTTTTTTTTGTTCACCGCCAGCACTCTTCCCTCACTCTCTCTCGCGCTCTTCCTTCGCAGGCGGCGACATCCACGGCCAGTTCTATGACCTCTGCGAGCTCTTCAAAGTGGGCGGCGACTGCCCAAAGGTACGCTGCAGCGCTCCAAAATTTCTCTTTCTCATTCTGTTTTGCCTCCTGACGCGCGAGCTTCACTGGCGCATCGCCGGTGACCCCTTGTCACCCTTTCCCATCGCCTCCTCTTAATTGTATATACATTTCTTCCTCCTAATTCCGCGTTGCTCTTTCTTCAGACTAGCTATCTCTTTCTCGGAGACTTTGTGGACCGTGGCTTCTACAGCGTGGAGACGTTTCTACTGCTGCTGGCCCTCAAGGTGCGCTACCCAGACCGGGTTGCGCTCATTCGCGGCAACCACGAGAGCAGACAGATCACACAGGTAGGAAAGGGCGGGAGAGATCGAGGGAGGGAAAAGGACCGTTGGAAGTCGGGAACAGTTGAAACTCCAGTTTAATGTCATGTACAGTTACAGCAACGTGCGTATCTTTGCGACATGCATTTATAATGCGCTGGCAGGATCAAATGGGTCTTTTTTTCTAAGCTTCAAAACATATTATATGCTCATTTAAAAAAAACATCTCTTCTTCTTTTTTCTCTTTTTCCGTCCCCAGGTGTACGGCTTCTACGACGAGTGTCTGCGCAAGTACGGCAGCGCATCAGTGTGGCGGTACTGCACAGAGGTGTTTGACTACCTGGCGCTGGGCGCTATCGTAGAAAATCGCGCCTTTTGTGTGCACGGCGGCCTCTCCCCCGCCGTCTCATCTTTGGACCAGATACGGCTCATAGACCGCAAGCAGGAGGTCCCCCACGATGGCGCCATGTGCGACCTGCTGTGGAGCGACCCGGAGGACGGCGTGGAGGGCTGGGGGCTCAGGTATAGACGTGAAAACAATGAAATTATTTGAAATGGGGGCGAAATGTGTTTTTAGCCATTTTTGGCAGAAAAAAATATGTCTAAATCCATTTTTGTTACTGCACTGCAGTATCAGAAAAGAAATCTAAACTACAATCCTTTTTCTTGGTTGTTTTTCGCAGTCCTAGAGGCGCAGGGTACCTTTTCGGTGCGGACGTGGCGACCCAGTTTTGCGAGGCCAACGGTCTGGACCTCATAGCGCGGGCACACCAGCTGGTGATGGAGGGGTACAAGAGCATGTTCAACGACCGGCTAGTCACGGTTTGGAGCGCGCCAAATTACTGCTACCGCTGCGGCAATGTGGCGGCAATTTTGGAGCTGAAAGAGGGGCTGGACAAGGAATACAAGGTGTTCCACGCGGCTGCCCAGGAAGGGAGAGGGGTGCCGCACAAGCCCCACACACCTGACTATTTTCTTTAAATGACTTCAAATGTTTAATTTTCTGTTTTTGTTTTGTTTTGACGCTTGCTAAATTTTAACTACCGATGCTTACAAGAGATTTAATCTACCTACTGGAACTTCGAGAAAATACTGCCAACAGCCGGACGCAATGAAACCGTTTTGCTGTTCTGTAATACTTGATTCGAAGAACGAAATGAATGAAACGCTTCAGCTGGCGAACGGGTAGAATGAAATTCTGAAGTCGGCCAGGGTTATCGCTCATGAAAATTGTAACAATGGCATGTAAACGATGGAAGAAGAAGGGAAATAAAGCAGGAGGGCTTGGCCACTGGACCATCGCCTGGCAGGCAACAGTTTGAAACTTAGTTTCTTAAAGGGAAGGAGCCCTGGTGGAGGGCGAGATTGAGTCACACAATTGAAAGAAAGGGTGCGTGAATGGGGTGGGACGTTGAAACTGAATGAAAAAGCAAGGCACGGCAGCGGAATGGGCCTGGGAATTTACAAGTGAACTACAACGTTGTCAACTCCCAACTTTGAAGTTGCCAAGCCTGCTGGGGCAGTTTTTTAATATGCTGGGGCATTGTTTACTTTCTTGTGAGTACTTGAAATCGAGTAACGAAGTAGATTTAAAAGAATTGGGGGTGGGGAACCGTATCCTTGCGAGGGAGGAGGTATTTTTTTCATATTTCATAGAGGAGGCATGTTATATTTCATACATAATGAGCCCCTGAAAAAACAAGTACTGGCGCCGGCATAGGCTCCAAACCTCTGTAAGCTAATGCTGAAAGGGATGAATTCGTAGAGCAATGCGAGCACAAGAAAAGGAAACACGAGGAAGCGAGGGGGCCAAACCCACAAATGATGGACGAAAAGGAAAAAATGAAAGAGGAAAACATCAAATGGCTGTTCAAATAAAAAACTCGCTATTGTAGGGTCAGCAGTGTCACGCGGGGGGCGTCAGGGCAGCCCTCTAGCTCAATGCCCTGGTCTCGGGGAGTGAAGGGGCAATCCAGCAGCAAGGGCTCCTCCAGCTCGCGCTCCCCGAAGATTTCGTCGGCGTGGGGGAACAGCGGGGTGGAGTCGCGGGGCAGGGTGAGCCAGGGGGGCGACAGCGGGGCCAGCGTGGGGGTGACAAGGCCATGAGACTCCTGGCACAAGTCGTTGGCGAACGAGTCCTTGCCGTCGCTGGGGCGCTGCCTCTTGGGGGGGGGGTGAGATTCCAGCATGTTTGTTTTGCGGGGGTTGGTCTTGATGGGCGTGGTCACGGAATTCCTGCAGCCATTTTTTTTGAAAGGTTCAATCGATTGCGCGATTCTAGAAAATTCGCGGGTGCTGCCCACAAACCCTGCTGGGCCGGCCGCCAACGAGAGATACACATGCTTACATCCTGTTCCACATTCAACCAGACACAGTGGGCCGAGTTATAACGAGTTGCGTGGTATGGATCGTGAGGCAGAAATTTTTGGATCGTGGGCTGCGTGTTGGAGCTGAGATCTTACTTTGAGGCTTCAAGTCAAATTTTTATTCAAATTAAATTGTAAACTAAACGCTGGCAGCGGCCAGGCCAAGCGCCTTTGGCCCGCACGAGAGGGCGTGGCCCCTTTGACCATCTCAGTCAAATTTGACTTTGTAGTCTTTCTTTTTCTTCTGGTGTGTTCATTCTGATGTAGGCCCAGGTGCAGCAATTAGTGTACGCCGCGGACCATGAGAGCGCCCTTACCATCGCCCCACTACCACAACCTTGGCTGTCTTCTTCTATAAATCCGGGCTCGCGGCAAACTTGCCGAAACACGGGACGTGTAGGGGACATGGGCTGCAATAGACCTATCCGGAGTCTATGGCCATATTTATTATGGCTACAGGAGGCATACTCCTGGAGGGTACGACCCTCTATCCCATGCCGTAACTGGACAGCTGCTAATTTCCTCGACGCCAGCCCGAACCACATCCAACGCCTATTGCGGCGACAGCCACGATACGACTTCCGAACTGCCAAGAGTTCCAGCGCATAATTCCACAGAGAAGCGGCATGGAGGGGGAGAGAAGGAGACGGGGAAGGCCCGGAGCTATAGGGCCTGGACCTTACTTGGTTATTGGCTCCAGCCAATTTTAACCACGAGCTTCTGTAGCCATCTCAGGACGCCTATCGAGCTGCTGCAGCGGGGTGGTGCTGACTTATGTTCGAGTACGAAGTATGTTTTTTAAACCTGCCAATACTTTCATCCATATTTTCATCCCCAAGTGTTACCCCTTCCTGTATTCGTGGATGCCATTTTGTTGACGCGCTTTGCTGTTTATGGATAGTGGTCCTGATGGGGTATAAGGCCTGCCTTTGCTGCCTAGACAACACCGCTTCTTTCTTCATTTTGCTTCCACAAACATCCTCACACATTTGCATCTCGATATTCCTGTGGGCCCCAGCTGGTACGCAATGTCCAGATGCCCACAATCTTTATAAAATACTCATTCTCCTATGCTGAAAGGCTCCGACCGAGCGTGTGTCGCCCTTTCCTGTATAAAAATCATCAGGGTCTCTTTGGCAAGATTCCGCTGCAGCTCTCATCATCTTGGGGTGGAGACGGGGCGCTACATTGGGCGGCCGCATTCGCATCGGACATGCCGCTTGTGTGCTTCTGGTTCTTGCGAGGACGAAGAGCACATGGTTTTTCATTGCACATGCCCTTCGTTGGTAGCAATGCGGGCATCCTACCCATCTTTATTCCCTGACGCGCCATCTTCTTCTTCGTCTTCCCCTTTTTCTCCTTTGAATCTTTTTCAGTTTCTGCAGCAAGCTCCGAAGCAGGTTGCTTCTTTCATTAAAGCCAGCCATGACGCTGGCGAGTACGAGAAGCTGCGTGGTTGGATATAAGCTTTTCTTTTCTTTTCCTTTGTTATTCTTTTCTCTTTTTCTTTTAGCGGTTGGTTTTTCTTTGGTCTTTCTTTATTCTCATTTTCATTCATCAATTTATTATTATTATTTCTGCTTGCACTTCGGTGCCAGTCTGCTATGTTGCCTTAGCTGCTTCTTTGTGCGGACTTTAAACCTGTAATGTATGTATGTGTATCATCAGGCTGATCTCAATCTAAGTGGTCCTGTGGCCTTGTCAGTTACACTCTCACGCCTCAAGCACCACCACACATCCAAACCCCGCCAAAATGAGGGAGCAGAGAGGCAACAAAACACGCCCCCATCTCAATATTTCACAACCGCCCGTTCCTCTTCCTCTTCCTCGAATTGCGAAGCTCTCGCCTCCCTGATCGCAAATCCACCCGTCACTGAGGGGGCATGCCGGGGGGCATTCCCGGCATCCCTCCACCGCCAGGCATGGCTCCTAGGGCGGCCGCCTGCGGGAACAGCGTCGTCATCTTCTCAAACACAGCCATCACCTCCTCGTCGTTCTGGTACTTGAAGATGTTCATAGGGTTTTTGGTGCACTCGGCGATAGCAGCCATAACCGAGGGCTTCGTCATAGACTGCGCCAGCACCGGGTCGGCCATAATTTTACCGACAAATTCCTCAGGCGTGGTGCCCAGTGCGTCGAACTGCGCCTTCATCTTCTCGGGGCTCATGTCCGCGTCCTTGATGAGATCCTGCACCGCGGAGGGAGCGCCGGGCATGCCGCCCGCGCCGCCCATCTGCTGCCCCAGCATCGCCTCCAGCTGCGTCCTGAAAATTTTAAGAATAAGAACGAACAAGGGGTGGGGTTGGATGAGAAAGAGGTTGTGTGTAATGGATTAGTGGATAAGAAGAACGGTTTCCAGTTTTCGGAGGCTAAAACGTGGTGGAACTCGATAGAGGTTCCCACAAAAAACATTTTCAAAAAAAAAATGATATGTATTTCCAATTCAAGCTCTACTCCTCTAACTAATATATGTTTATCGTGTAACGACACGTTGCTATCGCTCACCTGTACTCTGGCGAGTTGAGCATCCACTCAAAGGTGTCGGGGTTGCGCATCGGCTCTGGCAGGTAGGGGTAGAGCATCTTCTGCATTTCAGGATTGCGCAGCATATCCAGCATGGAGGAGGCGCCAGGATCGCCGGCACCCGCAGGTCCCGCAGCGCCCGCAGCAGCAGCGGCGCCAAAGGGGGGGAAGTTGGGAGGCATCTGCGGCGGTGGCGGCATCGATGAAGCAGCGGCAGCGGGGGTTTCTGCCGCTGCTGCGCCATTGGACGCGCCGACACGGGCCGCGTCCACTTCCACGTCCCGGAAGGCGCTCTTTTTCTTGGGGGGAGGGGCGGAGGACGGCGCAGCAGAGGCAGCGGCCGCGGGGGAGCTGGCAGCGGCGGCGGGGGGCGCAGCGGGGGACGCGGTGGTGTCAATGGGCGGCTGCGAGGCGGCGGGGGACGATGGGAATCCCGCAGGGAAGCCTGCGCCGAAGGGAGATGCCCCTCCAGCCGCTCCAGCTCCAGCGCCGCCCATAGGGGGGAACCCCCCCATGCCGCCAGCGCCGAATGGGTTGCCTCCGGGGGCTCCAAAGGGGTTTGCGGCCCCTGGACCCGCCCCCTTCATCGCCTGCTTCATCATTTGGTTCATGGCCGCCTGCATGGCTGCTTCTTGCATCTTCTGGGGCCCTCCCTTGACGAAATTAAACGCAGAGGCGAGCACGTTGGCCAGCAGGACGCCCACGCCCACCCAGACGAGCGGGGGGATGGAGGACCAGAAGCCACCGGAGGGGGGGGGGGGGCGGGGGGGCGAAATGCTGCTGAGGCACAGCCTGGTAGTATTGAGGCTGAGCGGGGTAGCTCTGCTGCTGCTGCTGCTGCTGCACTGCCTGTATTATTTTAGGTATAGAGGGTGGGAGTGAGAAAGGTTGTGGAGCAGGTTGGAATGGTGTGTGTCTTGATTACCTCGGGCGTAGGGGGGAGGAAGTATGAAGGGACTTCTGGGGTGGGAGATGGGGCAGGAGCAACTTCGGCGGGGACTGGGGTGCTCGTGGCTTTCTTGGCGCCTGCAGAAAACATTGGATGGTGAATTTGTGAGGTTGGGGGTGGCGAACAGCGATGCAGAGAGAGAGAAGGTCAGAGCAGATATAAGATGTGATGAAATGTGAGAATTGTGGCTCGCGCGCCGTCCCAGCGCGGTCTGGCGCGCGTATCCAATATTTAAAAAAATGTGATGAATGTTTTACCTGCAATGAGAGTCCGCCTCGCATTGCTTCCCAGCTGCAGTTTTTTGCCAAGACCGGCGGCAGGTGCACGGCCCGGGAGGGCACCCACTCTGGCGTTCATGATAAGCATCGCAATTCTGGAATTTAATTTATTTCTTTTTAATTGGTAGCAGAAAAAAAAGTTTGAAGAGCCACCAAGAGCCTTTCTTTCAATCCATTTCTCACAGCTCCTAGTTGGGTTGAGGCGGTATTGTGTGCGCCAAGCGCAGGCTACTTGGTCTTACAACTCCATGGACAGGGCTCCTGGGGAGCCAGCAGTGTCAATACGAAAGTTGCGCAGTGCCGCCACCGCCCAGAGAAACGAAGACAGCGCTGCGTGTGCCATACGAGCCAGGCAATAAGAGATCGGTGGCGTGCCCTTTATTTGGTGCTGTTCTGGAGTCGATTGCTCAGCCCGTGGGAGAAAAACGTCAATAGCAAAGGCATCCGACAGCACATTGACACATAAATTATGTGGTTTTCAAAAAGACAACGGCTCGAATGGCGCCAGTCATGGCCATATTATGTTAAATAGGGGGGCGAAGTCCTTTTGTTTGCCTCTTTTTCTCTGCATTTTCTCGACACAAAACTCCAAGAAATAGCCACATCCAACATACCAGCGAGTGCTCTGTGAGAAGCTCCTGTCGCCGGTTCGGCTAAAAATCAAATCGAATATTAACTTGCCGCGAAGCATTCAGGCGATTTCAAATCGGATTTGGTCGTCGTTGCCAGCGAATTCGAAGATACACTTCGAAGAAACACACGAGGAAAGGCAGTGAAAATCTGCCAAATTAAAGCGAGTTTACACCACCGGATACGCGCTGCTGTGCATATCTCAACTTCTCCCCCCCCCCTTTGAGACGAGGCTTGCGCCGGGAATGCCCACAAAGACGAAGATTCAATCTATTGCGACTGTTTCGTCTCTGGAGGGGGTGGAGACTCCAGGGTGCGGCTGGAACTAGATACACACTGTGGTTAAACCTGCCCGCCTCCTCAATCGCAGACCACAGGCCTGCCCTCGAAAGTGGTGTTCGTCACGATGCTGAATCGCACTCCCAGGAAGATTTATGTCACCATCTGCCCGCCCAACCACACCCCCCTGAGAGACTTCAGCCCAAACCAATCGCGACACAGCCTGGAACACCTTCTCAGGCTGGCAAGGCACCCGTTGGCGCTGCTCCTTGTTTTGGTTGGTAAGTTTCCACTGCTAGCCGGTCACAATGCATGCGTGCTTTGCCTGCCCAGTGCTCCCATACACATATAAATTGTCTCCCCGAAGAATTACGGCTCTTTAAACTTCAACCGCGCGCAGCCAACGTCATTTTTGTCGCGCTGGCCCTTCCTTCCTTCCTCCGCCCGCCTCTGCTGGCTTGCTGGATGTCGCGCCTCTCACAGTGCGCCATGCATCCCTCAAATGTGCGTACGCAATTTTCACTCCTTCTGAGTTCTTACCTCATAAATTAATGGCTGCCATTTTCTCCTTTTTCCACACAGGACGTGCGCCGCATGCTGCTGGCGCCCCTCGCTTTCTTCCAAAACACCCGCATCCACATTCGATCGTGGTCAACGCCCAGAGAGTACGGTCGTTCCGAAGCCAACGCCCCGCTGCTTTCGTCCACCCTCATGATGGCCCTCGTCGTTCTTTCCACCTTCCTCTCTGTGGGAGACTTTGACACCTTCGTTCTTCACCTGTGCATCGTCGCCACCTTTGGCATTAGCATCCTGCTGTTTGGGGTGAAGCTGCTGATGCTGCACAGCAATGCGCTGAAAGTGAGAAGGCACAGCGCAACCAGCAGTCCGCGTGAGCTGCTCAACCTGTCAGAACCGATGTTCAGGTGGGAGTACTCGCCCGCACAGCTCCACAATCAGAAGAAGAAGGTCTCCCAGCAGCGCTGCATGGACTGGGACGCCTCCAGCAGACGGAGCCGCTGACTTTCTTCTTCAGCGATCGACACTGGGCAAAGAGCAATATTCCAGCAGTGGACGCCACCCGTGCCGCATTACTAACTGCGTCTTTTCATCCCCTTCGTTAAGGCTTTGAACGCCACCTATCCACCTATTCTCTTGCGCCGCCAATGGCGGAATGCTGGTTTTTCCTATATTAAACTCGTGATCTATTGCTATTTTATTGCTATTTTATACATATATGGGCTCGTGTCCCCTTTTATTTTTATTTTTTTGCTTGTCGTTCACCCCCTTCAGGTTTTTCAAATATGTATCTCGGCATATGAAGAATATATCTTCAGTTGTCGTCTTTAGTGTCCAACGAACGACACACTTTCATCATGTTTCACGTCGCTTTAACAAATTGATACTGTGCAATGCGTGTTTCATATGCCCAATATACTCCGAGGATAATTAAGCTCGTCCTATTTCTAAACAAAAATAGGATTTAAGAGACCCCAGGGGGAGGACGCCTGTAGTAGGTGCCTGTTCCTACTCAAAGGTTTCCCATCGTCCATGACCTATTGAGTGTACCACAATGCTTGTTTGTATGTGTGTGTGTGTGTTTGTGGTCCCCACCTAATATTCACTTCAAGAATTTATCAACCTCCTTTCGTTTTGGCACGTACCTCCCAATAAAATGCCGGCGGTGCACGGCATGGATGCGCCTTGCACAACATTGGAGCGCCGCAACTCCTTATTGTATGCCTCAGCGTTATGTTTATATTTTCTACACGAACTCACGGGCGCAGCAAAAGGTTCCGCCACCCTACGCATGAGATTCAATCTAAGTTAGCATATACCACAAATTAGCGTTCTGCAGAAAATGTAGCTTTTCCTTGTTGGATTTTTTCAGGGTCGTGTCAGACAAACGCACCCACCCACCGAAATATGACCCACCCACCGAAGTAAAGGAATATGAAAATTATGAAATTGCCAGCCCTTTCACTGCCTCTTTATATTCATCTCATTTTTTCCCACATATAATCCTTTCGTTCATTTTAGAGTCCACCGTTTTTCATATTCCACACCCTCTTTTCCGCACATCCGCTTTTCCTTCAAATACAATAGCATTTAATTACAAAGGCCAGCTTGATAAGCAGACAAAACATGGAGTATCCACGCGTCTGACAGAAGACTTTATAAATGAGGTAGGTGAAATAAATAAAAATAACAAACAAAGAATGAACTAAAACGTAAGAAATAGCGAACGAGGTTTATACTGATGTTTATGGGTTTTCTTCCCTCCAGCATAGCGCCATCAGATGCCCGATGGAAGAGAAAGGACACGTGTTTCAAAAGTTTATTATTAATGCACGCTCGCTCACTGCAGCAGCGCTGCGGCGAGGGCAGCAGCGGCAAACGCGAGCCCTCCGAACGTGGCGCCAGTGGCAGCGCTGGGCGGCGGCGGGGTGAAGGTGGTCACAATGATGGCTGGGGAAGGAGAGGTGCCGTCAGAGGGCGCGGGAGCAGGTCCGCTAGAAGGGGTGGGGGAGGATCCAGGAGAAGGCGGGGTGTCAGAAACCGGAGGAGGCGAGGTCTCGGGAGAGAGGGAGGGAGAAGGGGATGGCACAAGGGTAGGGGAGGGAGGGGTAGATATGTCTTGAGGGGGGGAGGGGAAGGGAGGGGGCGATTTGGGGAGCGGCGGCGGCGGCAGTCCGCAAGCTGCAAAAAAAGTTGGAAAAGGCAAGAAATCAATTTGCAATTCAAAAGGAAGACTCTGGACGGGTTTTCGTAAATATATAGGTGGTCGACATATAATTTAGATTGAAGCAGTGCATTATAAAAGAAAAAATTATGTCGTTGAAACTCACTTCCGTATGGCATGCTGACCATTTTGTACACCGCAGCCGAGGTGAAATCCTCAAAGTAGGTCTTGATATCGCCGCCGTCCTCCAGCTCCACCAGGGTGCCGGCGCAGCTGGTGCACCCATACTTGGTTTTGCCGGTTTCCTTCCAGTCGTAGTTGTCGATAGCGCAGTAGGACCCCGGGAAGTTGTAGCCGCAGCTCGCGGAGCAGCACGCCACGCACAGGTACTGCTGCACCAGCAACTCCTGCTCGGGGGAGGTGTTGTTGCGCACTATCGACAGCGGGACGGGGAAATATTCTCCATCATACCCGCACGGCCGGTTGTCCAGAGGGTCGTAGTTGACGCTAGGGATCTTCTTGGGGGGCTGGAAAGGGGTGCAGCCGTTGCAGGTGTCGGGGTCGCACGCCTTGGGCATAGAAGAGGGGTAGTCCTGGGCACTGGCAGCAGTGGCGGCTAGGAGCACTGCCAGGAGGAGGCGAAAGGTGCGGGTTGAGGGCATGGTGGCGACGACGGGGCTGAAAAAAGGGTGAATGGCCTATTGGGTGGTGATAATCGGGGGTGAAGGGTGCACACGCTTTGGCGAGGTCGCTGCGATTGATTTAGTTGCGGCAACAATAAATAGGCGAATGCAGCCTGAAACTCGTTTCCGCGAGCTGGTGTCTACTCTTTGTTTATTAAAGATGAAAAATATGCGCTGCATGCCGAAGATCTAGAGCTCTCCTTCGAGTATTCGTGCCCCTAAAAATCAAAGAAAGCGCGGGAATGTTGTTGACGCGGCGTTGGTCCTTTGGGGAAAAAAGCTATCAAGCTATCAACCTACTGTGGAAGGATGATTGCAAACGACTCTGCACCAGCCGCCTCCATGGCCTGGTTGTGTAGGAGAGTATGTTGAAAAATTTCAAACTTTTTTGAATCAGAATCAATCTGAATTATTGCAAAGTGGCGAGATGCAATTGTTTGAGATCGCAATGAGACAAAAATGAAAAGAATGTGTAGCAGAATGACAGAGAGGTGGCCTTGTCAAAGGCCATAAAAACATTTTATCGTCGTTGTGCGAACTGCCGTCGACGCTGTCAAAACAAGATGACGCGTGCTTATTTCCGCACACCAACAGCACGCACAGAAACACTTCAAATCTGCGACATTAACTGCATTGCCGTGTTTGCAGAGCGTTGCGTAGTTGCTGCTGGCGCCACCGTTTGCCTATGGAGGGACAGCATCAATTCCACTTGGCAGGCAGCTTCATCCACCCGCCGCTCCCTTTATTTCCATGCAATAAACATCGTGCAGCTGAAATATTACGTTTACGATTGTAAAATCTAACTCTACTCGGAGCCCTGGTTTAAAAACGCCTCGGCCTTCCTCAAGCTGCTGCATGAGAGCCAATTTTGGTGGCTATTATCATTATTATTCGAGACGCAAACTGCCCTATTGCTGTCCTAAAATCGTTCTAAAACGATAGTTAAATACAAGGATGAAAATAAAAAGAGGGGAGCCTGTTAAGAAAGGACAGCGGCACAGGAGACAGATGTCGGCCCTTGATCTGGTGTTGAATACTAAAGGGACCAATACCTGGCAATTTAAATTCGTGTTTTGCTTAGTTTTCACGCACGTAGTTTCATTCATTCCCACTTCTTTCGAATCTGCCTCGCTCTTGTATTTAGATTTGGCGCTTACATTTTCTTAATCGGACCTTCAACGTCAATAAGTATTAGCAACTACCGCCGTCAAGCGCCCCACATACCACCCCCTCTGCCGCCTCCAAACAGCAGCCCCCTCAGCCCCTCCGCAGGGTGCTGACCAGGCGCCACAGGCGGCGGCTGCAGCAGCGCCGCACCGGGCAGCGGCGGGGGCGGCGCAAATAGCTGCCCTGCCGGCACATTCAAGCTGGACAGCTGCACTGCTGCGGTTCCGCCTGCTGCCGCCACCGCTGCTGCTGTTTCTGTTGGAGGCATGTCGCAGTCACCGTCTTCCTCAGGGCGCAGGAAGTCTGGCAGGTAGCCACGGCCGTCCAGCTCCATCCTCTCATCGCCTAAAACCTCAATTGCAGCGGCGGGAGCGGCAGCGGGAGCATTGAATGCAGCAGCCGCTGCGACGCCGGCGGGGAGGGGTGGCTGAGGGGTAGTGGAGCGCGACACAGGCGCGGAATTCAAGCCGCTGCCGCCGTTGTTTCCAGCTGAAGCCCGGCCGGAAGCAGCGGCGGGAGCAAACAAAATCTCCTCCTCTTCCTCCTCTTCCTCGTCTTCATCGTCTTCATCGCTTGCGCCCATGCTGTCCTCATCCGCTGTGCCTTCAATCGAGCTTTCTTCCTCTCCTTCCTCATCTTCCTCTTCTAAACCGCCGCCGCTGTTTTCTTCCCCGCCAACCGCCGCCTCCACAAATCTTGCCACCTCCACCGCCAGCTCGCTCCTTTCCCCGCCCCCCTCTGCGCCTTCTCCTGCTGCGGGTGACTCCAGCCAAGCCTGCGCCAGCCCGGCCAGCTGCTGCACGTCACCCCACATGCGAAGGACTCGCCCTGTACCGCCACCAGCCACAGCGTGAGGACTCTCGTCATCTCCAATGTCACCAATACCGACAGTACTGCTGCGTTCAACGCCGCTGTGCTGTAGAGGAGGAAACGCCACCAAATGGCAGTCCTCCACCAATAGGACAAATTTCACAGCCGATGATCGCCTGGACCCCAAGCCTTCCACCGTTACTTTCTTTTCTATGAACTGTACTGCAGGGCATGCGCGCAGCACGCCCGAGAGCTCCGCCAGCGCCCTCCACAGCGCCAACCTGCTCTCCGACAGCCCTGGAACCGCAATTTTTGCTGCTCCTGCAGCCGCAGCCGGTCCTTCTTCAGCAGCAGCGGTGGTGGCTTCAACCGGCAGCGCGCCGGCGGCGCCCTGCTGCTGCGTCGCCAGCCACCGCAGCGCCACGCACAGCGGCGGCATCACCGCGCTCTCCATGGCCGCTGCGCCGTGCGGGCCTTCCTCTGGCAACCGAAGCTTTGCTGACGTCGCTGCCAGCCTCGAAATGAGCCCCAAAAAGACAGACAGCGAGTAGCCATGGAGCGAGACGGTCGCAGCGTCTTTTGGTGCGTCCCCCAGGCCGTGCAGCACCAGCAGCAGCGAGGCGCACAGCGAGAGGAGCAGCGGTGGGGGGCCGGCAGCGAGAGCAGCTGCTACAGAGGCTGGAGCGGCGGCTGCAGCGGCGACGGCGCGTTTGGAGGCGGCGACGGCGCCTCCACTGTTGGCCTGCTGCCGCATGCGGTTGAGCAGCTCGTCGAGGTCGCCGGCAGCGGCGGCGGAGCGGCGCGGGATGTCGTCAATGTCTATTCGAGTAAACAGCTGCGCCAGGACCACCAGATACCTGAATTTTGAAGTTCCCAGTACATACAAATTAAATTGCGATAAAAATGGTTCAATTTGGGGTTCCTGGCAGCATGTTTCAAGTGAAACGCATGAGAAAAAAATATCACGGATTGAAAGGCTCACTTCTCTGCGATGTCGGTTTGAAGGGTGGAAGTGGGCCTGGCGGCGCGCTTGGCCGCGCCTGAGCCGCGCCCCTTCGCCCCAGCCCTTGCTGCCCTCGCTGCCGCCCCTTCTGCCGCTCTTGCCTCGTCCAACGCAGGCCCAAGAATGCTTCTGAGGTTTCCCAGGGCGTTCTCGAACCGCTGAGGCGCCAGCAGCGCCCTCAAGTGGTAGTAGGAAGCTGCCAGGTAATCGCCGCACAGCGAAGAAAGCACACCCAGCTGGTTGAAACCTCTGCCGTCTCCAGGGAAGGCTGCCACCGCCGCGGCGTAGGCCTGCTGTGCGGAGGCGAGGGCTGCAGCGGGGCTGGGGCCCACGGGGGCATCCACAGACGCCGCATACCGCCGCAAGTCGCCTGCAAAGGTAATTATTTCCGTCACAAAAATCATATACTTATAGATGTATAAAATACAGCAAAAACACATATTGCATGGCCCTGAAATTAGAAGATATATATTTCTAGTATAATGCATTGAACAAACAGTTGTTTCGTGCGCACCTATGTAGTTGTAGGAGCAGCTGATGGATGCTCGCAGCTGCTGCCGCTTCTCGGCCTGCGACGGCTGCGTGCAGTCGAGAGCGCGCTGCAAGGAAGCAAGGAGGGTGCCATAGAAGGCGTCCGCTTCGTCGAGGAACGCGAGGTACGCTGCGCGAGTCTGTGCGGTTCAATAAACAATGGAGATGTTGAGAAGAATGAAAATTGTAATAGCCCGTATTTGAAAAGAATGAAAAGAGAAAACGCGCATTACGCTGTGGAAGAAATGCAACCATAAGAATCAGCATGATGGGTAGTTACTACTCGTAACATTAGGAGGATCGACGCTATTTTAATATTACCTTGTCAAAATGTTCGCCGTTGGCTAGACGCTCTCGGAAGTATTTAATGGGGGTGTAAAAGGCCGATTTCCACAGAGAGATCTCGATGTTTGCAGCCTATGTGTTGGCATTTAAAAAAAAAGGAGGTTTCATTTCAAGGGAAAACCAGCCGAGGCGGCGGACGGCAGCAACGCTGAAAAAATGGAGAGGTCTTACCTGCGCTTCGGAGTAGTCGTGCTCCAGCGCCTCGAGACAGGCGTTCCTGAGTGCCGCGCGCAGGTCTCTGACTTCGGGGGCGAGGAAGTGCACCGACTTGGGAACATTTTTAAGCTTTTGGTAAAGAGAATAGCACTGCTCTAGTTCGGGAGACCGCATTGTTTTATTTGTTATATAAAAGACATATCATTTTGAAATAAACTGATTTAAACGCGGCCGTCAACGAATGGAAGCATTTTTTTCTCTCCTCTCACAATCACAATAATCACAATAATGGAATTCTCGCGACAGGAGGCGCTATTCTCATTGTTTATTTGCAGTTTACGTATGATCGCCATGAAATCATTGCTGCAGATCACACAAAGAGACCAGACGCTGTGATTTTTTTTTCAAATTAATTTGTTTTTTTGAAATAAAATGAAAACAATACAGGACAAGTGAATTGCTGTGCCAAGCCTGCAAGGCTGGGGACCTGGAGGAGCTGAAGCGGCTGCCGACCACGCTCGCCACACGCCCCAACCTCACTTTAACCATTGCAGGAGATATGGCCAAAATTAACCTTGCATCTTGGAATTTTGGCCCAAATTCCGAGATTCTGCACAGGGCTTGAAAGCGCTGTGTTTGCGGTGTGGACGCCCAGAAGACCTGAAGCAGCTTTTTTAAAACGGCTGACGAAGTCGGCAAAGGGTGAAAACTACGCTGCTGCGCCTGCACCGGTGGGTGCCGGAGCTGGAGGAGAAGCTGTAAATGGGGATTTTGAATGGAGGAATGGCAGTGGTGTATTGCGAATGATGGGAATGGTTGCGCTATAATTTGGAGTGGATATTGAATTTATATAATATTGTTCTGAAAGTGAGAATCAAGACAGTTGCTGGGATGAGGGAAACTGCAAGAACTTTATATGCGAACATTGTTCAGCAAGCCACGTTTGAAGTTGAGAGCATTGCAGCATGGCGCCTGAAACAGAGAGCATTGGCCACATTGGCGGCATGAACAGCCGCCCTTGGTGCATTTAACACAGCGCATGCCCAGGCTGGGGTGCTGTGGCTAGCCCAGCATCAGCAGGTGGCCAGAACCAGTTTCAGCCGCACTTCAAATGCGGTGCTACTGGGAAAATCGAGCATGAAAAAATAAAACTTTCCTGGATCTCCAGCAGGAAGAAAGAAGCCGTCTGGCCATTTGGGCTGGTTTTTTTGCGATAGATGCCCCTTTTCAAATCGCATAACCCATCTGATTGAATCAACAAAGATGGTAAGCCACTGAGGATACGCCATTAAAAAAAGCGGCCGGCGGCAGCCACCAAATCAAACATTTTTTTTCATGTATGCCGGAAACAGAGAGCAGGCGCATTAATTAATATTACAACCTCCTTATTATTTGCAGGGTATCGATATTAAAGCCGGCGGCAGGAACAAGAAGGTGCACCGCACCGCACCAAAGAGCGACAATCCTTATTTGAAGCTGCTGGTGAAGGTGAGAACGCGGATTGGCGGGGACTGCGAAAGGTGGAGAACGGAGAAGTGGCGAATATAACGGCAGGAGGATGAGAGCCGCTGCGGGAGACGGAAAAATAAATTGATGGAGCAGAAGAAATTGGAGAGGAAAAATGCTGGCGGGACCTCATTAGCGGGGCTGTTCACACAGCTGTTGGGTTTCCAGCGGGTTTCCATCAGAATTAGCTGGCGTTGGGGGGAGGGGAGCGCTGCATCTCTTTCAAATAGAACAAATCTCACCGCCTTCTCACCATTTTGCTCGTATTTGATTGCAGCTGTACCGCTTCCTGGTGCGCCGCACCGACAGCGACTTCAACAAGGTGGTCCTCAAGCGGCTGTTTATGTCCAAAATCAACCGCCCCCCTCTCTCCCTCTCAAAGCTGGTCACGTTCATGGAGGGCAAGGAGGGCCGTATCGCAGTCCTCGTGGGCTCTATCACCGACGATGTGCGCCTCATGGAGGTCCCCAAGCTGCGCGTGTGCGCGCTGCGCGTCACCGAGACCGCCCGCGCCCGCATCCTGAAGGCTGGCGGCGAGATCATGACTTTTGATCAGCTGGCCCTCATCGCCCCCACCGGCGCCAACACCGTGCTCCTGCGCGGCCCCAAGAACGCCCGTGAGGCCGTCAAGCACTTCGGCCGCGCCCCCGGCGTGCCCAACTCTTCCACCAAGCCCTACGTCCGCGCCAAGGGCCGCAAATTCGAAAGCGCGCGTGGCCGCCGCAGCTCGCGCGGCTACAAGGCGTGATCGCGCTCGCCTGGATGGGTGGGTGCGTGTGGGTGTGGCGGGAGAAGTGATAATCTGTATCATCCTACCTCCCTATCATTTCTTTTTGCTTCTTCTGTCGCAAGCCATGTGCGCCATGTAAAAAATAAAAAAAAACGTGAATTTTTTCAACAGTCAATTCAGTCGGAGAGAGAGTGTGAAGGAAGGCGATGCCGCTGCTGGGAGGCTTTAGTATCAGCGCAGCATGCACGTGTTATATTGCTGTTTGATTAATTTTGCCGGGGAGGCGGCAGAATCTAACAGCATGGAGATCGGGCCTCAGCGTTAGGCAGCTTCAACAACTGGTCTGTTAATCCCCACCCCATAACCTGCCCCTTCAAGTGCGTTCTCCCACCACTCAAGCTTTTTACTCTTCTGCGTCCTCTCGATGTGTCCATATCCATAATTTCGGGGATTTTCGGTATATTTTACAGGTGAGGAGTAATATATGGTACTATGAGGCAATCTAGTTCATGGAGCGGACGAGGTTGTTGATGAAGTGCTCGCGGTTGCCAGCCTGGCCGCCCTCGATGAAGTGGATGCGCTTCTTGGAGAGGCCGCCCTTGGGGGACGACAGCTTGAAGGGCCACAGGAAGTTGTTGGCCTCCTTGAAGTGGGGGCCCACGGTGATGAGCTCGTGCACCAGGTCCTCCACGCAGATGATGCCCTTGTCTCCCAGCACGCTCTCAACGACAGAATTGTCAGTCAGCGCCACGCGTGCCTTGTTGACCTTGCCGAAGCCGCGCTTATAGACCAGCTCGCGCACGGTCTTGAGGTTGGGGTAGCCGTAAGCGACGAAGGGCTCCACCTGGAAGAGAAGAAAAAACATGGTGGTGTTCTTGATTACAATTTGTGTGTTCACAAGGACCGTGGCCATTTTTCACGCGAAATTTGAATTTTAATAGAGCGTGCGTCGTTTCCTCACCTTCTGCAGCATGTTGAGCGTGGCCTTGTTGACCTTGAGGAACACGCCGTTGTTGATCTGGCGCAGGCGCAGCAGCTGCAGGATCTTCTTGGTCTTGGGGGCAACGCCATTGAGACCGCGGATACGGATCACAAACACCAGCTTGGCCTCGGGCTCCACGTAGAAACCGCTGTTGGCCTTGGCGGCGCGGCGCAGGCGGATGAGGTCAGCCTCCTGAAATGATTAATAAAAGAATGGCGGTGAATGGGTGATAGAGTGGGGGGCGGAGGACGATCAGTTTGATATTAACCCAGCCCCAGGCGATCGCTGCTTCTGCTGCTACACTATTGCCATTCCAAGCTGCCACCCTCCAAGCTGGCTGCGCTCTCCTCCTCCTCTACAGCGCCGCATTCAACTATAAGGCTGGTTTCATCCTATTCATTTCGTTTACCGCCGAAAACCATCAAAGCATCGCTGCAGCCCCCAGATATTAATAATATATTTCAATCCCATTTTCAGTATTTTCCGCAAGCTCCTGGCTCCCCCCAAAGCTCACCTCCTGTCGGTATTCCTTCACATACTGCTCTGCCCGCTTGAAGATCTCCTTCCGCTGGGCGGTGGCCTTCGACTTGGCCGCCTGCACAAAAACAAAAACATCAAAGAGGACACCTAGGTAAGCGCACGGTCGCCGAATCGCCTGCCCGCCGGGCACAGATACCCAACATAATTTCAGGGGGCCATCGAAATCCCCCGCCGCCCCGCCCCTCCACTGCCGCTGCCTCCTTTTTCTCTCATCTCCTGCTCACCTCGTTCGCTGCAGCCTTCTTCGCGGCCCAGTCCTCGTCGCGCCTGCGCTTTCGCAGGACGGATTCAGGGACGGTCGCCATCGTGCCAGATTATTTGAAAAGGAACGAGCAAGGATGAGCCGCCTTGCAAATAGCCCGAGGAAAACTTTCTTTAAGAACTTGCAGGAGCTTGGTGCTGCAATTTTACGCACTTTCGGGAACCCTGCGCAGTTGTGTTATACTCTTGAATCCACCAGCTGCGGCCATCGCACCCACTTTTGCACATACACTCAGTTGCAGGCTTTTATTTGTATTAATTCAACTCGGTGGCCACGTGCACCGCTTTAACGCATCGAAACTCATCACGCATAAACCCAGACGCACTTTTAATTATTTAATAGGCGCTGGGCGAGGCCGTTTTTCACTTGATCAGCTTAATTTTTCAAGCATGTTGTGTTCAAGTGAGTGCGCAGACCCTATTTTATTTTTCACAGTCGTTAATTATATGCGCTATAACCACCTCACACCCTTCCCGCCCCGCAGTCAGCGGCACGGTGCCCGAGGAGCCGGTGGTGTCCAAAAATTCGGGACTGCTCTTCGAACGGCGCCTCATCGAAAAGGTGGTCCAGGTAAGACCCACTCTTTTGCTGAACACGTCGCATATCCATCCCAACGCGCCGCGCCTATGCCCCCCATCACCCCAAATTCATCAAAATTTCAATCTCATCTCTTCACAGGAAACTGGGCGCTGCCCCATCACGGATGAGCCTCTGGAGAAGGACGACCTGGTGGTGGTGTCCACCAGCAAGACCATCAAACCTCGCCCCACGCCCGCCACTTCCATCCCAGGCCTGTTGAGCCTGCTGCAGAATGAATGGGACGCCACGGTGCTGGAGGCTCACACACTGCGACAGGAGCTGACTTCCGCGCGGCAGGAGCTCAGCCACGCGCTGTACCAGCACGATGCTGCCACCCGCGTCATCGGTGAGCTGAAAAACTTTATTGGGCAGGCTTCATTTTTAGATTGGGGCGTGGTTCTGGTGTCAATGTCATCAAACAAAACCATCATTTTGACACAGTTTGTGAATATTTTTTTCTCTCTTCGCTTTTTCTATAGCTCGCCTCATGCGTGAGCGCGACGCCTTCCGCTCCCGCCTCGAAACTCTAGAGCTGCAAGCTCCCACCGCCGCCGCCGCTGAGCCTGCCAACGGCAAGCGCGCCGCCGAGGGCCTCTCCGAGGAGCCCTCCGGAAAGAAAGCGCGCGCTGGCCTTAGCGCCGCGGTCGTCGACGCGTTGACCGCAAAATCAGCTGAGCTCTCCAAGGGAAGAAAGAAGCGGGCGATCTCGCCGACAGTGGCCACGCCAGAGGAGGTGGCCGCCTTCACGCTGACCTCCACCACCGCCCTGCACGCCACCCGCAAGGGAGGCATCCTGGCGCTGGCCGTCAGCCCCGAAGCCGATTCCGTGGTAGCCACTGCAGGTCGGTGAATGCTACTTACGATTTTTTTTATTTTTTTTTTTTTTTTGTACATTATAAAATCAAAAATTTATTTATTTTAACTGCTTTTTGAACTGCACCCGCTAGTTTATTCTTGTGTATCTCCCAAGCAATATATCTTTGCCCATGTCTGTCTTTCTCTCTCGTTTTTCCCTCCCGTACTCTTGCCTCTCACTCCTCTCTCGCTGCTCAATTCCTCAGGCAACGACTCCAACGTGGTGCTGTTTGACCGTGCCGCCAGCCAGACCCTGGCCTCCCTCAAGGGCCACTCCAAGAAGGTCCTGGACGTCGCTTTTGTGGGCTCTCAAAGCATCATCGCCTCCGCCTCTGCCGATAAGACTGTGCGGCTGTGGCGGGCAGAGGGAGACGCGTACTCCTGCGCTGCGGTGCTGGGGGATAACGCAGGGGAGGTGGTCAGCGTGAACGTGCACCCCACCAATGATTACTTGTTCACTGCCTCGGCAGACGAGTGCTGGGCGGTAAGAGATCAGATCAATATTATTATTAATATTATTTTGGGGGGCATTGCTTGCTTGTTTGATCGACAGTATTGCACCCCGCCCCCATCCCTTCCCCCGTGTCCAATTGCTTTTCACTCTAATACCCCATATCTATCCGGTATCTGTTTTTTGTATTGCATTTTTTCACAATGCATTTTGCGTTGCCGTTCCTCTCCTTTTCCCTCCGAATTCCCCCCCAACCCCCCTTCTTAATACTTTATTCTTTACTGCCCTCTCAATCATTCATTCAGGTGTGGGATGTGGCCCGTGGCGAGTGCCTTGCCCGTGTGACGCCCTCAGACGCCTCTGCTCAGGGCGGCTACGCCTCTGCTGCGCTGCACCCGGACGGGCTCATCCTCTGCACGGGCGGGGTCGCGGGCGGGGAGGCGGGTGTGCGGGTGTGGGAGACCCGCGCCCAGAAGTGTGTGGCCAAGTTTGATGGCCATGTCGGCTCCGTGACGTCGCTTTCTTTCTCCGAAAACGGGTACTACCTGGCGTCGGCCGCGTCCGACGGCGTCAAGCTGTGGGACCTGCGCAAGCTGAAGAACTTCCAGAGCCTGAGCCCTTATCCGGAGGGAGGGGTGGGCGCGACTGCGGTGGCGTTTGATCGCTCGGGGCTGTTTTTGGCGGTGGGAGGGGCGGATGCGCGGGTGTACGGCGTGAAGCAGGTAAATTTAGATTTTATTCGAGCGACTTTTAAGTTTTAATCTCAGGTTGAGGTCATCTTTCGATTATTCGAAAAATTACAAAATATTCCACATTTTGATTTATTCAAATTTGAGCTTGTTTCGTGGGCTTCAAAGGCTTGCAAACTCCCTACCCCCAACAATTAAATTGTTTTTATCGTACCCCTGCCTGTTTCGTTACCCCTCCTATCGTTTTTCCAGGACTGGGCGGTGGTCAAGGAGTGGAGCGACGTGCCCAAGAAAGGGGTCTGCTCGCTGGCGTGGGGCGCAGACGCAAAGGCGCTGCTGGTGGGTGCGGCAGACCACAACCTGAGGGTGTTTTCATGAGCGAGCGCTGAGAGTTGAGAGTTTAACGTTTGGTGGTTGGTAAAGAGGATGGGAAAGGAGACAGGGGGAGGTTGCTGCGCTGTGAGGAATCCCCGGCGATGAATGTAATAAAGTAGTAGCGACGTGAATTAGCGACAGTTGTAAGCTGGGGGGGGAATCTTTTCGCCCCCTTCCCATCTTTAAACGTTGATTGAGGTAGGATAATTTCTCGCGCAATTGGACTTCAAAACTTGTATTTAAATACCGTGTCGGCAATTGGGTTGTTTCAGAGGGCGGTCCGATGCCCCCGTTCCACGGCGACCTGGCAAGCGCAGATGCATCTCCATCTCACGCTGCAGGCCCTAGCAAGAGCCACTGCGGGAGTCTCCCCTTCCTCGATGAGGTGGACCAGCGGCGAGAGATCTACATGCTGGCGGTGATTGACGAGGCCACCGGGGCGCCTGTGCGTCTTGCCACAGAAGAAGACTTTGAATCAAAGTTTGATGGCTTTGATTTGGACGAACTTATCGCCAGCATTCAGCCCCAGCCCGAGCCCAAGCCGACCAAGCCCAAGCAGCAGTCCCTGTCGGAGCTTCTGGCTGCGGCCAGGGACGGCAAGGGCCCCATCTGCGACCACTGTGGAGCGCTCGGTGGGTGCAAAATTGTTGGCAAATTGACACTTTCAGAGGCCCCCGAACCCACATTTTTTTATGCGTGTCGCATCTATAGTTTATATTGAGCTGTTCTAGGGTCTCCAATTTGCCTGCATTGCTGAATTTCAGACGTGTTCACCAGCGAGCGGGACAAGAATTTCTTACATAGTCACACTCCCCTTCCATCGCATAACGAACCGTAAATCCCTGGAATTTCTGTTCACTTCTGCAGAGAGCCCGCAGTGGCGCAAGGGTCCTTCCGACAAGCCCATCCTCTGCAATGCATGCGGCACCCGTTTCAGGTCCGCTTCATAAAAAAAAAAAAAAAAAAACTTCATTGAAATGAACGAATACCAATGCCCACAGTATTGATGGAGTTTATCTTTATTTTGCAGGCGCACCAACTTCCTGGCGCCTTGCTTGCCTTCTGACCAAAGAAAACGTCCAGGAGCTCAGTCACCGCAAGCTTGCTCGCAAGAGGTGGCGGCAGCCAACGAGATGCAGGCCATGGACACCGCAACTGCTGCTCCGAGCATCATGGCACAATAAAAAAGTAAAAGAGTGGGAGAGGGGGAGAGAGAGAGGTAGCGGCCAGTTTTTTTTTAGCGTAGTGAGCGGAGAATGAGCACATTTTTCATGAGCAACGAATTTTACCAGCCGGATTTATCGATGCAGCGCAGTGAAACGTGTACGACGATACATGGTAGCTTGTCTGAGATGGATTTATTTATGTGGGCGGAGATTTTTTTTTAGAGTGAGAGTGATCTTGGTAGCGAGCGAGCGAGGGAGTCTTTAGGCAGATGCTTTTTTGCATGCAGAACTGATATCACGGCAGTACTGATTTGATCATTTTTTAATCCTTTGCATTTTTGTCTTTCTTGTTTTTTTGTCTTTTCCCTTGATCGCTGCTATCGCCAGGAGCCTATTGCAGCAATATTTTTTCAGAAATTTTGACGGCTGGAATGCTGAGCATCTCTGCTTGGCACATTCATATCGCTATAGTCTGTTTAGAAACGGGTAAAACGCCCCCTGATGATAATAGATACCGGTGTTGTCTTTTCTTCTTTTTTTCCTTATATTTTTTACTTGATCCTCTTTAGTTCCTTTCTATTTTCTGTTATTCGCGCGGTCCATTTTTATTTTTAGCGTTTTGTTGTAATGTAATGGATGCAGAAGAGCAATTTGACCCAAATTGCAAAAGCCCCGGGGGCTTTAGCTTTAGAATTGAGAATTCCCAGGTCCGTCCTGCCGCCGCTCGACCTCCCAGGGGCACTCCCCCGAGGGCAGATTGGGTATAAAAGTTTCTCGCGTTAGAAAGTACTGAGTTCGGGCCAACTTCTTCAACAGCTGTTGATGATATTTTCCCCCTCTGCTCATGTTTTCTTTCATTCAGAGCACACCTGCAGATTGGCTCTGAATTCTTCTCAACGCGGATGGTCTTCTCGAGCTGAAGAGCAGCGAGCATCAATGGGAGGAGTTGTGACAGCATCCAGCAGCGGCGATGCTTTAGCCCTGGCGCTATGCTCTTGGGCAGAGTTGCAATCAGGTCAGGAAAATGCCCATCAACAAGCGCTAGGAGGACGCTGTGCACTTCAATTTTTTGAGAGAAAACGAGAATGAGTGGGCTGTCGGGCAGACGAGTCAAAAGTCTCGAGCCAAAACTCTCGGAAAGCGAAGCCACCATGTGTGGATTAAAAAAATAAACTATTTGCAGTATTCAAAGGGGTGACGAGCCTCCCGACGGCGGCATGCTGTCAAAAACATGATGATTTATCGATCAGTCACAAGCACGCGCTCCTGCTGGCCTCTTTTGCGCCCCATAGTGGGCCCTAGGATACGCAGGCATGTCCACACCGAGACCAGGGTGTGGCGACCACCGTGCCTTCCGTTTCAAGGGCGAGGGGCCTGGGTTTCGCCACCTCCAGCGGCGTCTTCTTCTTTCAATCCAGCAGGCGGCAGCGACGGCCCTGGTGGGTCCTTAGACGCGCCTAACACCGCCTTTGAGCGATTCAAAGAGGTAGCACTGCGATGGATTCGGTGAGAGACCCCATTTTTTCATTTTGTTCTGACCCTCCCTTTCAAACCCCCGAAATTTTAAATTTTATTGAGCTCAACGTCGATTTCTCCGATAATTTGGCCAGGAGGATTGCACTCGCATGCCTGTCGTTGACAGCTTGCGCCGCTGTGATGCTCGGGGCAGCTCCTTCCCTCCTCTCCCACCCTTCCGGTCTTCAAACAGTCACGAGTCTCTTCAACTCGCTGGCGCCCTGCACGCTTCACGTCGAAAGTATATCAGCAGGCTGGAACAAACCGATTGACATTAGAAACGTGAAAATTGAAGAAAAAAGGCGCGATTTTGCCAGCACCCATCATCTGCAGGAGCAACCGACAGCAAATCAAGAACGGCCTTCCGCGCCTTCAGAGCAACCAACCCGCGCGCTGGTGACAATAGACCGTATCCGCTCACCGTCCACGCTCTTTTCGCTGCTGAAAGAGGGCGGAGACGTGCTGGTTACTCGGCCAAAATTTGATGCCACGTTTAACCATCTGGGCAACCTGAGGCTAGCGCAGCTGCTGCAGGACGCGGGTCTGTCGCCGCCTCCTTGGGGGAAATTGCAAGGGGCAGCGTCAGAGCCGCAGCAGGCGGTCTCTGAGGCGCTGCAGGAGGTGGGAAGCGAGGTGGTGTTTGCAGGAGAAGTGAGGAAGGAGAACATCCGGGTGGCTCTGTCTGACGGCACCCTGATGACCCCTGCTCTAGAATTCAGGTAGGAGAGCAGTGCATCTTCTTTATCATTGTAAATCTGTGAAAATACTGGTCAAAAGAATATCATCCTTCTTTTCGGCTCTGCTCTTTTGCAGCCCAGCTCCGCTCTACTTTGAGGTGCTCATGGGCGCCCCAACCATTGACGAAGAGGCAGCGACTGCCGGGCAGCCCAGTGCGTTCCCAGAACAGGAGCCGCCTTCTTCCCCAGAGTGGACCCGTCAAAGGCCGGCCGTGCAGCTTCCCCCGGGAGTTGGTGGGTTAAATAAAAATAAAAAAATACGGTTACGTGCACTAAAATTATTTAAATAATATTAAACAGAGTCGTAGACCGCTCATAATTAAGAATACGTGCCATTTTTATTTTTTTTGCAGGGACGCTGACAACTCCAGTGGCAGTGCGAGTGGACTCCCCAGAGGTGCGGTGCAGCCTGGCAGGCTGGAGCACCTCACGAGGGTTCACCTACCTGGTCCAGCCAGTCGAGGCCCAGCTCACGCTCACTCCTGAAATGTTCAGGTGAGAAATTTAGAAACATTCAAGTTTAACCCTGGTGTCTCTTTAATTTTTATTTTTGTTGAAAAATAAGATTGAGACTTAATATCCTCGGTGCTTGGCGGGCATATGAAAAAAGTTTAAAATAACGGTGTATTTTCAATACAATTTACTGTGTTCATTGTTAGGTTGCTGCTGAGCCGGTTGAACCCTCTGCTAGGATCAGCTGTTGAGGTGCAGGGCAGCTCCACCTTTGCCGCCCAGCTGTCCCCTCAAGACAGCATCTGGCCGGCAGCAGCAGCCACGCTGCGGTTGGAGCCTCTCAGGGTGCGCGTGGGGAAGGGTGCAGCGGTGTCTCGCGCGCTGGAAGTTCTCGAAATCTGCAATCCGAGGGTGGCTCGAGCAGCCGAGGATGCAGCGCTGCAGGTGGACCTGTCGCCTATTTCTGCTGAAATTCACGCCGACGGCACCATTCTCGCGGACAGAGCGGACCTGCACGTCGGTAAGTCATCCTCAAACTATGGAATGAATAAATTAAAATGGAGAACACGTTCTTCAGAAAATTCACACTTCCTCTTTTGCTCTCAAATTCAAATTTTCTACACGTTTTAATGTTTTTTCAGGTGTGACAGGGCTTTCCGCGCCCCTGCACTTTGTGTCCTGGGGCTCCGCGCACGCCTCAGGGCGCGGCTCCATTGCTATGGTACTGGCAATTCCTTCAGACACGCTGGCGCTGTTAGGCATCAACGGCCTGCCCCCCGACTTTGGGGTGCCTGTCAACGTGACCGGCACCTCAGAGAAGCCTAAAATAGAGGTGTGGCGGGCCTCGAAGGAGGTGGCCATGCTGGTGCTGGAGCAAAAGGCGAAGCAGCTGGGGAGCGCGTGGTCGCCAGAGTGGATGCAGGAGGAGCTGCGGTTGGGGCAGGAGAGCGGGCGAGGGGCCAGGTTTAGGGTACCCAGAGAACGAAAAACTGGATGAATGATGGTCATATAGTATTTAAGCAGAAAATGAAGTAGCGATAAATATTACGACGGCGGCTAACAGGGAGCCCATGGTAAAGAGCAGATGCCGTGAAAGAAGTCGTAATAAAGCCTGAGGTGAGCGATCCCACTGGTCTGCACTTCCATGCATGCCAGTTAATATTTAATTAACTTTTTGCAGGCAGGAGTTGAATTGAATCTGAAATATGTGTCGAATGCCATTTTATTTTTATTAAATTTATTTTTTATTTATATTTGAGGCCGTGCAAAAAAAAACTGAAATAGGAGGTGGCATAAAGGTATCGCATGCAAACCAATTAGAAATTTCAGGGTTAGGAAAAGAAGTACAGAAGTCGTTTCACGTCCTGTACACGATAGGTGAAAAAAACTGCGGAATAATAAATTAGGAATTTGATAACGCAGGGTTTTACTTTTCTTAAAATCATATCGACAAGGAATATTTTAACGGGATTCTGTAGTAATATTTTTAACAGATGTGCAGGCATAGAGTGAAAAATGAAACGGTTTTGTGTGCAAACAAAAATCGCACGGTTCAGCGACAAAAGCGGGTGAAGAAGGCCTTAATAGAAGGCGGTCCCCGAGATGCCCACGGTGCTGCTGCCGTCCGTAGCCTTTGTGGCAGTGAAGGCCAGCCCCTCGGCCTTAATGCCCCGGAAGGCGCCAATGCCAGCCAAGAACTTGGCAGTGCCAACGAACGACGTGACGTTACCCCCATCCACGGAGTAGCTCAGCACGGCTTCGCCCGAAATAGTGCCGATTGGGGCAAAGATTTTGAACTGGCTGGTGGCGGTTGGGTCGGTGAGTGTATAGTTCAGGGTCATGAAGGGAGGCACTCCACCGCCCACTCCCTGCTTGGAGCCAATGGGGTTGCCCTGGGCAGTTCCGGTTTCGGCGAATGCGGTGGGACCGCCGGACACAGTTTGGGTTGCGGCGGTGACGGCAATGTCGCGCGGCAGCGGGAGAGGCGCCGTGCGCACAGCTTCCACCTTGACCAGCTTCTTACGCAGACGGATGTACTCCTTCTGCTCCGCCGGCGTGCGCTTGTAGTTCGCAAACGCCTGCAGGACAAAAATAAAAGCATGGAAATCGTGCCCCGAGAAAAACATAATAACATTTCAACGGCACTGTCGGTGATAAATTAGTCACCAATTTTTATGGACTTGCCAGGTTTTTCTTCTCGAGGGGGTCTTTCTTCAGGTCGTACATCTCGAACTCCTCATCGGTCAAGGGGTTCGCGGCCGGGTTGTAGTAGCGCGCAAACTTGTAGCGAGACTCGATGATGGCGGCAACGTTGTTGGGCTGGTCTGGGTAGGTAAAGGCAACGGTCTGGCCAGACTGGTAGTCGTTGTACGAAAAGAACACGTAGTCCTGCACCGGCTTGGCGGTCTTGGGGCTGTACACGATGGTGGAGTAGTCCCGGCCCTCCCACTTCAAGCGGGCGGACTTGGGCGCGCTCAGCAGCGAGGCCAGCGTGGGCACCATGTCGATGTGGGACACCAGCGCGTCGCTCTCCACCGGCGCGGGCCACAACAGGGGGTTAGAGAACACCAGCGGGATGCGGGTGGACTGCTCGTACATGTTGAAGTTCTTTTGGCGCTGGCCGCCGTGCGATAGCCCGCCCTCGCCGTGGTCCGACGAGCGAATGATCACGGTGTCGTCCGTCAGCCCAGCCTCGTCCAGCGCCTCCAGGGCTTGCACGAGGTAGCTATCAGACTCTTTAATCAGGTTGGCGTAAAAGTTGCTGCAAAGGTGGGTGGGGGGGTGGGGGGGGATAATGTGAGGGGGCCGTGGATAATGTGAGGGGGCAGAAACGGTTTAGTATCCATGCAAATTTATTTTCTTCCCGCCAACAAGACGCGCGATGGAGGGGCGGCAGGAAAGATCTTTCTCTGCTCACAGGTAATTGAGGGCTTGATTGGGCGTGGCAACGACGCCAGAAGCTTGGAAGATTTTGACAAACTGCGCCTGGACCGCCGGCTTTGTGGACAAGTCCTCTTGCCAGGTGGGAGGAATCGAGATGTCGCCAGTGAGCATGGACGCGTTATATCCGGAGTCGTTGAAGGTGTTGGGGTAGAAAAGAACGTCATGCGGGCTGAGGAGATCCAAAAAGGAAGGGGGAGTGGTAGTGAAACGCGCGTTTATGGATTGGCAAGCACATTGAAAAAAGAAATATATACATTACAGTAAAGAAAACAAACACGAAAAGAATATCTTGGCTCCAGTTTTGTTCTGTTGCAATTATTAAAAAAACAGCCTGGAGCTCCCTGGCAACTGCTTGCTGCTACCCACTATCCCCTGTTCACTTACTTGACGAGAGAGATGACCAGGAAGAAAGGCTGGGACTGCGCAGCCACGGACCTGATATACGCCAGCACGCCTTCTTGGCCCTCCTCCACAGGGCCGTCGTCGTACATAAAGCGGTAGTCGTTATTGCCGCCGTAGGAAGTCGCGAATTCGCCGCCGCCGCCGCCCTCCACCAGGGACTGGTTGGCGCCAGCGTCCTTGGGGTTCCACCTGTCGTACCCGTACTTGGCAAGGTCAGACGGCGCCCAGGTGTAGTTGGCGTTCTCCGGCTTGCTGATGTGGAACTTGCCCTTGTACACGACGTTGTACCCCGCCGCTTTGGCCACTTGCGCGAGGTTGGGGAGGTCTTCTGGGAGCGGCAGCTCGACGTTGGGGAACAGAGTGGCGGGCATGGCCTCTTCCAGAGTGTACTTTACGCCGGTCTGGGCAGGGAGGAAGCCGGTGAAGAGGGACGACCGCGCTGGGGAGCACATGCAGGCGTTGGTGTAGGCACGTTTGAAGGTGAGGCCATTCTTCTTGAGGCGCGTGAGGCCTGGAAGGTTCTTAGCCTCCCAGCCCGGGGGGAACTGCTGTGTGGCACGCTCTTGGTCCTGCAGGGTTTTTGGGGGGGTCAGCGAGAAAAGAGGGATGGAGTATATGTACTATCCTAAAGTGACTGGCGTACTCCCTCTTTGAGCTGAGCAATAATCGACGGGGTACACCACTGGGCATGCGGAATTAAGGACCCAAGCTTACCGTCAGGAACAAGATGATGTTTTTTCCCTTGAAGTCTTTGGCGGAGAGACGCGGTTTTTGAGTTTTCGGGGGTAGCTTAAAAGTTACTGCTGAGCACATGCCCACCAGCAGGATTGCCAGCAACGACCGAAAGAGGGCCCGCATTCTTAAAGTCTCAAAATAAAATATCACTTTTTTTAATAATTCCTCTGGGTGAGAGGGCGGCTCTTTGAAAAAACCAGACCGCTGGTGTATCGAGGATACCTGGTTTTATCAAAGTTTTGTTATGAATTTCGCTACGTACCCCTGAATCTCTCGTATCAAAATAATCATGTCACGGGTCGGGGTACTACTTCCCCCTCCCGGTTTATTCTTATCCTACATTTATGGTGTTATCCCTCTGAAACCCAGTATCTGAGGTATAGGGCTAGAAGAAAATTAGCAAAAGTTCAATGCATGAGAGCGGATAAAAACAATTATAATAAAAGATTTGTAATTTTTGCGTACGTTAAAAGGCTGGCACTCTAATTTTGCCGAAGCGCTATATGCGTGTGGTGATGGTGATGTGCTCTCCTGGCATTTAACAGCTGGCTGTACAGCACCTTGTTTGCGGTGTTGATTGATGGCTCAACAATATTTTGTTTCCAGCGGTGGTGGTGTTTAATAACACCAGGATTTTTGTTTGATTTTTATTTATGCATGTAAGAAAAGTACCGGATTGACGCTAAAAGCCGGCAGCTGTAAAGCAACAGTCCAAAAGCAGCTTAAGCACGCTCGCCACGGATGCGGCGTGCCAGCTGGATGTCCTTGGGCATGATGGTGACGCGCTTGGCGTGGATGGCGGCCAGGTTGGTGTCCTCGAACAGGCCCACCAGGTACGCCTCGGCGGCCTCCTGCAGCGCCAGCACGGCGGAGGACTGGAAGCGCAGGTCGGTCTTGAAGTCCTGGGCGATCTCACGCACCAGGCGCTGGAAGGGCAGCTTGCGGATCAGCAGCTCGGTGGACTTCTGGTACTTGCGGATCTCGCGCAGAGCCACGGTTCCGGGGCGGTACCTGTGGGGCTTCTTCACGCCGCCAGTGGCGGGCGCGGACTTGCGAGCGGCTGGAATTAAAGAGGGGAGAGGGGGTTGGTTAATGATCAGCACATTGTAGAGAGCACACGTCGGCTGCTTGGAGGGCATTAAGCCTTCAACAACGCAAAGACATCAAGCCGTTGTTAACAACATCAATCAATCAACTTCACTCACCCTTGGTGGCCAGCTGCTTGCGCGGGGCCTTGCCTCCGGTGGACTTGCGAGCGGTCTGCTTGGTACGAGCCATTGTGAAAGATTTGCTTCAAAGAGATACGAATGAACACAGAGAGAGGAGCAGCTCAGCTTATGAGACCAACGCCCCCTGGCGTGCTGCGCGTGCCGGCTGCCTGGCGCGTGTTTGGCACCCGGTTCCGAGGCCCCCCAGGGCCGGCTGAGGGCCCAAGGCCGCGGCGCCTTGGGTCGGTGTGTAGGAGCATAAGAAACCGCCTCCCCCTCCCACTTCACTTATTCTTTTAACCTTTTGGTTTTACTCCCACCCCCACACACACCTAACAACCATGTCTGGACGCGGCAAAGGCGGCAAGGGCCTCGGCAAGGGCGGCGCCAAGCGCCATCGCAAGGTGTTGCGCGACAACATCCAGGGCATCACCAAGCCCGCCATCCGGCGCCTGGCTCGCCGTGGCGGTGTCAAGCGCATCAGCGGCCTCATCTACGAGGAGACCCGCGGCGTGCTCAAGGTATTCCTTGAGAACGTGGTCCGCGACGCCGTGACCTACACCGAGCACGCTCGCCGCAAGACCGTCACCGCCTTCGACGTTGTGTACGCCCTCAAGCGCCAGGGCCGCACCCTCTACGGCTTCGGCGCTTAAGCAGCTCAAGCCTCATACAAGACCAACTGACAACGCTCGCTCGCAAGTTAACAACAACAAAACAAAACAAACTGGTGTTATTAAACACCACCACTATGGAAACAAGAACAACTGAGCCCTTCATGATCTTGCAGCAGTGCTGATCGCCATTTCTGCCTGGTTCACTGCTGATTGTTAATTCCGTTAGTGCCCTGGTGCATGCAAGGCTACTGCGTCTGCTTCGCGTTTTATGCCTGGTTAAGCACTCACCATTTGCAGCTGGTCATTCAGGAGGCAGAGCCCTCTCTGTTTCCCTCTTGGCCGTTTACTATTAATTCGATTTCTGACTTTTCCTCCATTCTTGGCGTCACCATTCGATTGGCAGCCAGCCCCAGTCTCCACCGCCCTCAGCCGAGCTGCTTCTTGTTTGCAGCATATCCGAGTTTATTCCACTTTACAGGACCACCTTTCATTGCTTTCTTATGCCTCATTCTTCAATTTGTCGGAGGCGGAGTTTTTTTTAGTTTTATATATATATATATATTTTTTTTTACAGGGGCGAACATGGCGCTGGCCGCAGGATATTGACCTCTATTTGTTCTTCTATTTCTTGATGCTCTTTGCGATGGTCAGTATATGCAGCAACACAAGCGTTTTTCTGCTGGAGTAGTTCGAGGAAAGCAATGCACAGCTTCCTGTCTCCACTGTGCTTTAATTTTCATTCAGAACAAGATTTCACGGATGATTTTCCTCTGTACTGTTTCATCCACCAGCGGAATTGCATTTGCGGTCATCAAGGCCGTTTGCTCTCTTAAAATTTTAATTTTTCAGCGGGCTCTAAACAGAACTTAAAAAAATCACACTATAGACCTTTAGAAGCCAAGCTGTCGCCAGAGAACCATGAAACTCGCAGTTTTCATGCTTTTTATGGCTGCAGCGGCGCTCGTTCCCGCTTCCCTTGCCCAGTACGCCGCCACCGTCTTTTCCCCCCTTCCATTCTTGCTGCATTTCCCGTCACTAATTTCCCACCTCACATTCTGCACGACTACGAGTCTATCTCTCTTCAGAAATACTGCCTCTACCAACCTGCGTGTACTGCTTTGGCCCCCCCGAGCCCACCGAGGAAGGTGCCGACGAAGCGCCGCGGGTGAGCTGCACCACCGGCGGGGCTGGATCTCTGTCCTGCCCCCAGCCCTCCGTGGGCACCTTTCCCATCCGCGACTGCTTTTCTTTCTCCGGTTACGTACCTTTTCGGCGACTGGCAGAACACTTGCTGCAGACACGTCTGCAGCGCCGCTTATGTAGCACATACTCGCGCAACGGCATTCATTCGATGCGGCGCCGCAAGCGCAACCAGAGCTGCTTCCCAAATGATGATGAAATGCCAGCGGTGTTGGAAGTCTTTTTTGTTCTTCATTCCATTGAGGTGGTGTTTAATAACACCAGTTTTTTGTATTTGGCTATGCTAGAAGCGTGGGAGTGTGCGTAAGGAAGCCTGAGCTCAGAAGCTTTAGTAGAAAGCTGCTTAAGCGGAGGTGAACTTGGTGACGGCCTTGGTGCCCTCAGACACGGCGTGCTTGGCCAGCTCTCCGGGGAGCACCAGGCGCACGGCGGTCTGGATCTCGCGAGAGGTCAGGGTGGGCTTCTTGTTCACGCGGCACAGCTGCACGGTTTAAAGAGGGAAGAGAGAATGTGAGAACGAGGCGTTTGGTGCAACCAGCGGTGAGCTTGTTTGGTTAACAACAACTTCAAAAACCAGCTATTTGCACAATCCCGCCCCACCGCATCAATTCTCCTGCCATCTCTCAGAAATATGAAACACACCTGAGCGGCCTGGGAGGCGATCTTCTCGAACTGGTCAGCGATGAACGAGTTGAGGATGGCCATCGCCTTGGAGGAGATGCCGGTGTCGGGGTGCACCTGCTTCAGCACCTTGAAGATGTAGAGCTTGTAGGACTCGGTGGACTTCTTGGTGCGCTTCTTGGCATCCTTCTTGGGCGCCACGGCCTTCTTGGCAGCGGGCTTCTTGCCGGAGGTGGGAGCCATTGTGAGAGTTGGAGGGGTGAGTGTTCAACGAGTGGTCGAAGAAATAATTGATGAAGGAGGGCGGGGGAGGCTGCAGGCCTTTAAGCAGCAGCTCGGGCGCCAAGGTGGCACCCCGGATCGGTCACCGATCCGGGGCACCTCAAAGTGCGCTTACAAAAGCTGGCCGCTCCTCGCATCTGCATCCTTTTTATCTTTCTCTCTCAGAACCCCCCACACCCCCACACACACTCAGTCATCATGTCTGGACGCGGCAAGGGCAAGTCCTCTGGCAAGAAGTCGGTCACCAAGTCCTCCAAGGCTGGTCTCCAGTTCCCCGTGGGCCGTATCGCCCGCTACCTGAAGAAGGGCCGCTACGCCGGTGAGTTGAAGGAGCAGCAGCAACTTCACATACTGACGTTTTTACTTTTGGTTGTCATGTCTCACATTCACACATTGTCAACAACACTCAACTGACTGTCCTCTCCTTGACTCCACATTTCCTACAGAGCGCATCGGTGCCGGTGCCCCCGTGTACCTGGCCGCCGTGCTGGAGTACCTGGCTGCCGAGGTGCTGGAGCTGTCTGGCAACGCCGCCCGCGACAACAAGAAGACCCGCATTGTGCCCCGCCACATCCAGCTGGCCGTGCGCAACGACGAGGAGCTGAGCAAGCTGCTGGCCGGCGTCACCATCGCCGAGGGTGGTGTGCTGCCCAACATCCACGCCGTCCTGCTCCCCAAGAAGAGCGGCAAGGCCGACGAGTAAATTACCTAATTCCTCGTTTCGCCTACCCTCTTTTCGACGCAATGGTCTCCCTGTGACCGCCTTAAAAACATAAATGGTGTTATTAAACACCACCTCCATGGAAAACTGAATCAAATACCCGCAGGCCCTAAAATTTTGTGGTGTTATGGGCAAGGCAGGCACGCAGCTACATCAGAGTTGGAAGCAGGAACCTCTGTTTGACGGCAATGCCGTTGCTTCGCTTCCGTATGCACATTAACCGAGCTGCCTGAGCGAATAAGATGAATGGTGGGCCGCTCATGCAGCTTTCCGCTGAGTGGAACACAATTATGGATGCAGAAATAGCAAGATCATGCGCTTGGAAGCCAAATGAATGTGGCACAGGTGGATTGCCTGCTTTGGAGCCTATGCAACGCATGAAAACTCGCTATTTGCCATGATGGTGGTGCAACACAAAAAAACTGCTTTTCTGGCATGAAATCTCTCTCAAAGCAACCCAGCCCCGCTGAGACGAAATAATGCACAACGTGCTCATAACGCACGATTCTCAGTAAAAAGGAACCATGTTGGCCCTACAAAATTTAGTGCAGGGACGGCAGCCTCCGCTATGATAATTTTTTCATGCGCTTACGCTTCAGCTGATAAAGCGACAGCTGTGGAAGCGGGAGGGTTACAATTTGCGCACAGGGCTGCTGCATTGTTGCAGCTTCGCTGGCTTCCACGAAGATTCCAGTGTTCAGTTATGACCAACGCTCTTCTGCCAGCGAGACGCTCAAATGCTGCCAATAAGTGCAACTTTGCAGGTGAAGTGTGGCCCAAATGCTTCAAGCATTGAGCCAGTCGGTATTCCCATAGTGGTGGTGTTTAATAACACCAGTTTGTTTTGTTTTGTTGTTGTTAACTTGCGAGCGAGCGTTGTCAGTTGGTCTTGTATGAGGCTTGAGCTGCTTAAGCGCCGAAGCCGTAGAGGGTGCGGCCCTGGCGCTTGAGGGCGTACACAACGTCGAAGGCGGTGACGGTCTTGCGGCGAGCGTGCTCGGTGTAGGTCACGGCGTCGCGGACCACGTTCTCAAGGAATACCTTGAGCACGCCGCGGGTCTCCTCGTAGATGAGGCCGCTGATGCGCTTGACACCGCCACGGCGAGCCAGGCGCCGGATGGCGGGCTTGGTGATGCCCTGGATGTTGTCGCGCAACACCTTGCGATGGCGCTTGGCGCCGCCCTTGCCGAGGCCCTTGCCGCCTTTGCCGCGTCCAGACATGGTTGTTAGGTGTGTGTGGGGGTGGGAGTAAAACCAAAAGGTTAAAAGAATAAGTGAAGTGGGAGGGGGAGGCGGTTTCTTATGCTCCTACACACCGACCCAAGGCGCCGCGGCCTTGGGCCCTCAGCCGGCCCTGGGGGGCCTCGGAACCGGGTGCCAAACACGCGCCAGGCAGCCGGCACGCGCAGCACGCCAGGGGGCGTTGGTCTCATAAGCTGAGCTGCTCCTCTCTCTGTGTTCATTCGTATCTCTTTGAAGCAAATCTTTCACAATGGCTCGTACCAAGCAGACCGCTCGCAAGTCCACCGGAGGCAAGGCCCCGCGCAAGCAGCTGGCCACCAAGGGTGAGTGAAGTTGATTGATTGATGTTGTTAACAACGGCTTGATGTCTTTGCGTTGTTGAAGGCTTAATGCCCTCCAAGCAGCCGACGTGTGCTCTCTACAATGTGCTGATCATTAACCAACCCCCTCTCCCCTCTTTAATTCCAGCCGCTCGCAAGTCCGCGCCCGCCACTGGCGGCGTGAAGAAGCCCCACAGGTACCGCCCCGGAACCGTGGCTCTGCGCGAGATCCGCAAGTACCAGAAGTCCACCGAGCTGCTGATCCGCAAGCTGCCCTTCCAGCGCCTGGTGCGTGAGATCGCCCAGGACTTCAAGACCGACCTGCGCTTCCAGTCCTCCGCCGTGCTGGCGCTGCAGGAGGCCGCCGAGGCGTACCTGGTGGGCCTGTTCGAGGACACCAACCTGGCCGCCATCCACGCCAAGCGCGTCACCATCATGCCCAAGGACATCCAGCTGGCACGCCGCATCCGTGGCGAGCGTGCTTAAGCGCCTTGCGCTCCCTTCGGCAACCTCATCACTAACCAAAAAAACCAACTGGTGTTATTAAACACCACCTTGCCTGGAAACCGCATCCTTGATTGAGTTAAAGACGTAATAATAATTCTTTGGTGAAGCTGCACTGCCATGGAGGCCTCAAAGTCAGGATTGATGCAAGTCAGGCATGCGTTTATATTTTTGATTTGATCGTATGAATAAAAATGGTGCTCTCGAGCGTGCGAAGAGCGCCTGGTTGACAAAAAAAATCGTATGAAAATGATGGATCGAGGGAATTGAAATGTTTTCTTGGGCGAGAAACAGCGTAGCGAGGCAGTTTTGGGTTGTGTGTTCACGTGATTACTGTTCCAGCACTCTTTGCCGGCGCTGGCATTGTTTATGGTGTGAGCCGCCGCCTCAATTCGAGAGACTATAATTTGAAGCAGATCTGCTTTAAGCTGCAGTCCACCTCGCCCTGCGCCGCCAGAAGCCACAATTCTGGGCGGCGGCGCGTTTTGCACAGATCACAGAACCTCGATGGCCCAGAAGTTCTGGGCCAAAAATGAATTTAGCAAAAGGTTCAACACCCCGGCTTCCCACCTCATCTCTGACGGTAGTACTAGTGGGGCCCAACGTTGCTTATTTAACGTGATCGGACGGGAACGGAAGCGTTCAACGTGGTTTGATCGAACCATGGAGAAAGTCCAGATTCACGCGCTCATAATGGCTAATTAATGCTGACAAAAAAAAAATGCTCTTCCCCAGCACTGCATGGGATAGGAGTCCCCAGGGGGAGGAGGCCAGTGCGCGTCACACCTCGCTGCTTTGAAATGCTGGGGGTGAGAGATAGAAAGTAGGCAGCCGCATGGCGACCACGGCTGGGCTGGCTGCGTAGAAGAGGCAGGCGTATACATAATATAGTGATGAACGAGGCTTGCGCATATCAATTAGCAGGCCTAAAAAAAAAATGATAAATAAAGAATAAAATGACTGCAATTTTTTTCATGTGGCAATGCGTTCTTCTCTCTTCAACAAAATCTCAACAGCACGCCCCATATGCAGCATGGTTGCATACCCAAGGATGGACAGTTCGCACTTACACAATCCTCATTACCTACTCTGGCTGCATCACACACACCCTGACGACAAAGCTGCTTACAGCCTGTGGCCTCAACCACACAGATATTTCCTCCACAGTACGTAAAATCCACATCCTCACAGCCAACTACAATAGCAGCTTAATATCCACTCGAAGACACCTGACCTCTCGCCTCCCCCTACTTCCACCTCCACCTGCCCCAGCATCAGGGATCGGCTAAAACTTCACCCCTCCTTTCTATATTCCTCTGGAGGACTACGTGCCCCACCGCCACCTGCAGAGTGCGGAAGGGACGGTATTGCAGGCACTATTGCCGAGAGCGGACAGAGCAGCGCTGTCGCGTTTCCGGCTAGGAGTGCAATGGATCCGAGTCCCAAGGGTGGGGGAGAGTGGAGTCTGGCACCCACCAGCCGTGTGCCCCCTGTGCGCGCAGCCAGGCCCGCACCACGAATCGCACATCTTGCGCACCTGCTCCGCGCTGCATCAAGAGCGGGCGCAGGCGGCCACAGCGTTGGCAGCGGCGCCAACGACGAGGAGCCTGCTGGAAATGGCGGAGGCAGACCTCACCCAGGTGGCAGCCCTGGTGCGGGCGCACCTGGAGGGCGTACAGGCGGCGAATAAAGAGAGCACAAGGAGCGAGAGAGAGTCAAGATTACGAAGATGAAGAAATTTTACAATATGGTGATTTATTAATATATTATGCTTGCACATGCGGTGGTTCGCGCTCCCTACTAGTTAGCTCATTGTAGCTGCCAGTGCGTAAACTTTGGTTGTTTACTGCACTGCGACGTCGGATGCTTCACTTCCCCGTGGTATCGTAGTCTCTATCGGACGGGTACAAATGGCGGGTGCCACATTTCCAGTGAGCACACCGGGTAGTACACCATAAACCCTTAAGCCAGGGGTTGAGTGACCGCTGTAGATGGGAGGGGTGCTGGGCGGGCCAGCATTGCCCAAGCGCGAACCCCAAACCGGACGGGCCGTTTGCCGTCCGGAGAGTCCTGCTTTCCCCATTTTTTTCCTCTTTCTTTTATTCATGTCGGTCGCGCCGCTGGGGGACTCAGGAAGACAGGGGCCAGAGTCTTACATTGTGGGCGACGGTGCGGTATCGGCGTAATGCTGTATCCGTACGCCCCCAGTACCTGAGGTTGATCCCACGGATGGAAGGGGGTACTCCGCCTTACTGTGGCGGGGTGAGTGGCACGTCGGCTTGCACCATCCTTGGTAGTAGACGTTACAACCATATGTAAAACCTCCAAACCTCCAAACCTATAGGGGCAATTTATTGCCCCTTCAGTCATCCCCCTTGGGGTCCTTGTTTTGTTTTGTTCTGAGCCACCTCTGGTCCCCTCTTCCAAATAAATGGTGGGCTAGTATTGTGGGCGTGTGTGCAACTGTGTAATGAGGCCTTGCCACTGAATAATTTCATCTTCGCATGCTGCTCACGATATGAAAAATGCTGCATTGGGCGCATATTGAGCATATGAAAAAACTAGGTATTTTTTCTAGAGCACAATCTTGCTGGATAAAGAAAAAAGAAAAGCAAAGTCAGCAACGCAATTTGTGGATGGAAGGTCAAAGGCTACTGAGTATTATTTATGGTAAAGGCACATAGTCATGGGGGGCTTTTTGCTTTCGCTGCCAGAGGAAAAAAACGTAAGACCGAAAAGGTCATGATAATGGACAGGAAGCGGGCGAAAGACAGTCAACTAACCAAAACGTGAAAAAAACGCTCTGTAAAAAATCATGTTCGGAAAAATGGGAAGCTGTATACACTCAATTTTTTTTCCTTCCCCCCGGCAATCAATGTAGTTTAATTTCATGTCGCTATTCACTTGGTTTTACGCTGCTTAGATGGGACCATGGCCTGGGTGCGACGGCGGCGGCGGCGGCTGCATGGGCCCAGGGGGCGGGGGAGGTGGTTGCTGCATTGGCGGGTGCGGCGAAAGGTGAGCATGAGCGTGGGCGTGAGCGTGAGGCCCCGGCATGGGCCCCACCAAGTGACCCATAACCACGGGATGCTGCTGCTGATGCACGTGCTGCGCGTGCTGAGGCAAAGCTTGCAGGTACACCAGGCGAGATGGCAGCGCGTAGTGCTGGTGCTGGTGCTGCTGAGGCGGCGGCGGCGGCGGGGGCGGGAGTTGAGGGGTTGCCTGCTGCCGCTGCTGCATCACCAGGTGCTGCGCCGCGTGCTGCCGCTGCGCCGCCGCCAGCACCCGGTGGCCTGCCTGCAGCTCCTGCCGTCGCACCACCAGCACGGCCTCGTCGGCCGCCAGCTGCGCCTTGACGTTCTCCACCCGCTTCTGTTGCTCCGCCAGCTCAGCCTCCTGCGCGTCCAGGTGCTGAGCTCTGGAGGTGATCGCATCCGATTTGATGCGCACCCTGTGGTTCAGCTGCACCAGCTGCGCCTCCTCCTCATCAACCGCAGCCCTATCGAGCGAGGGGGGAGACTCCCGGCGACGGGGGCGGGACCTCCTCTCCCCCCCAGCCGTCCCTGTCGCAACCATGGCCGCAGCAGCAGCGGCAGGCGCCCTGCCCCCTCCCCCTCTCGTGGCCGTCAACATGCCAAAGTAGTTGGCTTCGTCGGGATGCGCAGGGCGCAGCTGCTGCTTGGACAGCACCTCGTCGCCGCCTTCTCCAAGCGGCGGAGCGTCGTAAAGAACTTCCCATTCGTTCCGCCGAGGCGACTCCCCCAGCGTGCCCATCCACCAGCCATTCTCGTACAGCGCCTCCACCCGCGCCCCGGGGCGCCACTGCGAGCTCGACAGCCGCGCGGCGCGACGGCGAGCCGATGCCGCAGAATCCGACAGCGGCCGGATTTGCACCTCCAGCCTCTCGGGGTCCCCGGGCCTAGGGGAGGCCAGCGGGAGCCACTCCGTCATGTGCCGGTTGCCGTCCATCTTCAGGTGCTTCAGCTTCACCCGGTAGAAGGAGAAGTGGGGGGCCACGGCGGCGGTCGACTGCGGCGGCGGCCAAATCGACAGGATTTCAGCCTCGTGCCACGCACCCCGCAGCCCCGACTCGTCGGTCACCCACCGCACTTCCACACCGTGGCCCACCCGCAGCGCGTTGGCCGCCCTGCTGGGCGCCAACTCCCCCCAAACCGCCGTCTCCGCGTGGTCTTCAAACTCATCCTCTGCAGCAGGGTGCGCCTGCGCCAGCGCCGTCAGCACAGCCGCTGCAGCGTCCTCAGTCAGCGGGGAGGCCAGCGCCGCCGCCGCCGCCGCCGCGTCCCCTGCTTCCTCCGCATCTTCCGCCGCAAGGGTGGCGGCCGCAGAGTGCGTCTCACTCTGACTCAGACCCGGTTGCCGCTGCTGCCGCTGCTGGTGGTGTCTCGCCTGGCGCTGGTGAGGATGAGACTGGCCCCTTCCCGCGGCTCCCCCTTGCCTGTCCCCCCGCGCCATGCGCTCCGCAGCCTCCAGCGCCTCCACGTCTCGTATGGCCTCAGGTTTTAGGTGCGCCCCCGGCAGCGGCGGCACTTCTGGCCTTTCCAGCCACGCAACGCCGCTTCTGCCCAGCGCGCGTTCTCTGGAAACCATCAACGCCCGCAGCCACGACCTGAACTCGTCCCCAGAAGACCACTCCGCGGGGGCAGCTGCCGCAAAGGCAGCGGTGGGGCGAAAGGACGGCCGAGCCTGCCGCCCCGTTCTCGCGGGTGGCGGCTGCGAGTAAATGGCCACGTGGTGCCACTTGCGGGACACCAAGTCGAAGAGATACACCCCCGACTGCAGCGCGCCATCCGCGTCCTTTTCCAACTCCTTTGAGTTGTAGTACGCATAGGCGATACGAGCCAGGGGGGCCGCGGCAGCTGTGGGGGGCGGAACGGCGGCCGCGGTGGCAGTGGCAGGTGCTGTGGCGCCGCGCTGCAGCCGCGTCGGCCTGCTAATGACCAGCATGGGGTGCTGGAGGGGGGGCAGGACGTGGTGGGGATTCAGCGGTGGCTGCGGGAGAGGCTGCTTGTACTGCTGCATCGTGATGCCAACGCTGGGGGCAGCGCCTCCAGCCTTGGCTGCCTCCACCGCAGCGGCGGAAGGGGGGTAGTTCGACGGTGCCAGGGAGTGCCGGGAGGAGGCAAGTAGGGCGGCAGCGGCAGACACGGCAGAAGGCTGCTGGCCCGCTGGCGCCGGCTGCTGTTGCGGCTGGTGGGTGGAGAATGCTTCAGACTGGATTGAAGCCTTCAAGCTCGCAGCTTCGGCTACAGCTTCAGCTGCAGCGGCCGCTAGCAAGGCCGGCATGCGCTGAAAAGTGGCCAGTCCCGTTGCCGCCGCTGCTGCTGCTGCTGTCCCGCCTCTTCGCAGCACCCCTTCCCTTGCATTGGTAGCGTCATCACCCTGGCCCTTCTCCTGCTCCGTCTCGTCGCCTAAATACAAAAATAAGCAATAAGATGGAAGCAGAAGAGTGGATTTTTCTTTTGGGGGGGAAAGGGAGGATATTTTAACGAGACTTTTCTCCGTTACTCACCATCCAGCACCTGCGTGGCCTCCCCGCTCTCCTCTCCTTCGCTGTTTTTGGCGCCAGGCGAACGGGAGACCCGCCGCCGCCCTGCACTGCCGCTGCCGGGCGCGGGCCTCTGGGGGCAACCCCCTGCAGCGCCAGCACCCCGGATGCCTCGCCGAGGAGACAACCCAGGCGATGCAGAATCCCGCAGACCCGCAAGGGCAGCAGCATCAGCTGCTGTAGGCGGCTCGATGGCCTCGCCGTCGCTTTCATGTTGCCGCCGCTGCTGCTGCCGCCGCTGCTGCTGCGGTTCTGGACGTTTGGCGGGGCTAGAGGTCGGCGCACGACTGCTTATGTCCATAGGCATCGCTTCCGCCTCCGCTGCTTCTCTACTCTGCTCTGCACCGGCAGTCTTGTGCAGGGGTCGCGGTGCATTTTGCTGGCTTGGCGCTTTGCTCCCGCCGCTGCTGCCGCTGGGGCGCGGGCTGTCAGCCACCTTGGCGCGCTTCGCTGGAGGCTGCTGCGGGGACGGCCGCTGCGCCTGCGCAGCTGTCTCGGCGCTCTTCACTGCTGCCGCTGCCGCCCCCGCCCCCCCGTTTTTTTGCCCCGCTACCTCGCCTGCCTCCTCCGCCGGCGCCGCTGCGAGGGACATGACCGCATCTCCCCCAATCGACAGCTCCTCAGCCTCCTCATCGATGTTTATTATTTCAGTAGAAGTCGGAGAAGGCGGCTCTGGCTCTGGCTCTGGCGGCTGCTGCTGATGCGGACCGCCTCCTTCCCCTCCACCCCCACTCCTGCTACTGTCCCCGCCCCCAGCTCCGTCTCCGGTGCCGTTGGCGGCCGCTCCACCCCCTCCAGCGCCCCCAGAATCGCCCTCCTCTTCATCAACGTCGGCGGCAGCATCGCCACCGTTTTCCTCTCCTCCATTCTCCTCCTCCTCCTCCTCTTCCTCGCCCCCCACCTCTTCTTCCTCCTCTTCAGTTTCGCCTCGCGCCCTTTTCCGCTGCTTTTCTTGCTTCTTCTGCGCCTTGCGCCTGTTGCCCTCCTCCTCCACCTGGAACATGCGCGCCTTGGGGCGGTACGCCTTGTCGGGCTTCTCCACCTGGAAGGCGTTGCGCTTCAGCGTGCCGTGCCACAGCCGGCAGTCGGTCAGCTTGTGCTCTTCGTGGGGCGCGTCCTGCAAATAGAAACATCAGTAGTATAGGTGTTGGACTAATAACAATGCATACTAGTACGAACATGCAAATAAAAGGCAAAGCGAATACAAAAGTCGCAAAAAAAAGGTATTTTGAGGGGTGGATTTACAAAGTCAGTGAAAAAAACACTCGAGTCAGCATGAGGTGTAAAACGTACCGGGTAATCTACGTATTTGACGGTGACCTTGCTGGAGGTGACCTTGGTGGCCTTGCCCATGTAGTACACCTCACAGTGGTTGTCTGAGGCCACCAGCACGTTTTCACTCGGCTTGATCTTGAGAGGGGCGGAGGGGTGCTGCCATTTCTTTGCGCCGCCGCTGCACGCCCAGCACTTCCAGATCTTGTCCCCAGGGCCCTCCGACTCGTTGGCTGCACGCGCATACGCGAAAAGGGGGGGCAAACGTGCTAAAAGCTGGTTTTGGGAGGGGAGATTGAAACATCTTGGGCACCGAATGCTCTGATGGTCGATGAAATGGCATTGGAGGGGTGCTCAAATGATGCCATGTGGCTTACCGTATCCTGCGCATCGCCAGTGGAAGGCCTGCGGGCACAGGTCGCAGCAAAGAAGTTTGCCAGCGAGGTTGCAGGCCCCGCAGGTCGCTTCCCACACGTCTTCGTCGCTCATGCTGCTTTAGCCGACAATCAAAAGCATATAAGCGTAAAAGAGCGCAAAAGAGGTGACCGCAGGCGCTGAAATCAAAATCCAAGGAACGAATTTACGGTCACGATTTTTTTGGTTTAAATGCATTTATTTGGAGTAGATCGATGGGTAGAAGAAGCATACATGTGAGTACAAAATCACATGTAAAAAAAAACTAAAAAAAACTCGAATGGTTTTTTTTCTTAGTCGAACCTCTACAGAAGAAAATTTTGATGGAGCCTCGGAGATGGGGTGCCCCCTCGTCTGCAGCTCTCGAATGGTGCATATCGCCGGCCAGCCGCATGGATATCTTGCCCTACCAGCCAAGTCTGCATTGCCATTTCGCCCTTATTTTTACGCAATATGCTGGCAGCCTATTTTTTTGGGGGGGGGGGTAGTTACGGGGGGGGAATCCAGGTACGTGTGGCATGGCATGCTGCATGACATTGAATACGCAATGTTCTCCCACAATATACTTGATGTCTCCCTGCAAGTGGGCCTGCGACTACCATAATTTTACACACACAAAGGCAAACAAACATTCTTGAATTATCTATATATGGGAGAATGATGAAGGGCCTAGCAGCTCATTACAGGAAGGTCGTTCAGCACCGCCATGCCAACTTTGGCTGAGGACATGCTAAAGCAAATGCGAGGAAAGAAAGAAAGAAAGAAGAAAGGAAGAATCACTCTGTTGCGTAATAACCGGCAGCTTCTTCAGGCGAACAAAAAGTAGGGTGATGAATGGCAGAGGGTGATATAGGAAGCGAGTGAAGGTGAGAACGAGGAACGCTAAAGGTACAAAAGAATGAAGAAAGGGTGTTTCTTTCTTTTATAAAACGAGGGCTGAGGTGTAGAGGGGCATTCAGTTCAAGCATGACGCGCAGTTTTGGATAAAAAAAGATAAAACAGAACCAAAGGAAACCAAGCACAAAATGAAAAATGGGGCAAGACTAAGGACACCTACCGGATAGAGAGATTGCGGCAGGAAAAAAAGGGCTTATATTCATGTGTAGATAATAGTAGTAAAGAGGAAAAGAAACAAAGAAGAACGAAATTTTGTTCATTATTAGAGATTGCCCTGCTCAAAGTTGCTTTTTATTCCAGCCAATTTAAAAACTGAACAAAAAAAATTGAGAGGGAGAAATGGATGAAAAAAGGGCGACTCAAAAAAAAAAATAGAAACCGAAACTGTGTTGTCACACGCACTCCAGCAGGGCACGCAGGCTGGACCGCACATCGGAGCTGTTGAGCACAGATGAATCCCGTCCGCCTGCCTGAGCAGCCGCAGCTGCCTCTGCCGATTGTTCCTTGTCCTTCTTGGCAGTAATGGTCTGCTGCAACAGATGCTGCTGATGTGGTCGTTGCGGCGCAGGCGTGGGCGCGTCATCAGGAATGAAGGTGGCGGTGGCACGGGGCGGCGGCGGTGGCATTTCGCTTCCACCAGCCGCTCCGCTGCCGTCGCCTCCCACCGCACGCTGCAGGGCAGCGGCCAGGAAGACGCGCCCGTGCGAGGGCGGGGGCTCCTGCGACATCAGCAGGTTCCCGGCAGCTTCCGCCAGGAAAAAGCAGGGAGCGGGGGTCACCGCTGCCGGCGGGGAAGCTGAGAACGGCGTGGCCGCCACCGCTTCGGTATTCGCCTCGGGGTGCGCCTTCGTGCGCGCGCGCTTTTCGGCATGCGGGCTGCACTGAGAGGCGGTGCCGGGGACAAACTCTAAAGACTCGGAAGAAGGATCGACGGCGGCAGGGGCGGCAGCAATGGAGATACTGCCATCTGCGGTGTGAAGGGGGTAGCCCCCCGTCTCCAAGGTCATCAGCGACTCCCGCCGCGTCGCGTTGGCCACAGCAGCGGGGGTACCATCCACCCCAGCAGCGGCAGCCTCTTCTATGGCGCTGCCTGGCGCAGCGTTCGCGCCCGTCATGGCGGTGATCGCGCTGCTGTTGCGGTGGCCCAACGCAGCGTCCACGTCCAGCCGCCGCGCCACGGAGGCGATGGAGGCGCGCCGCGCGCCCGCGGCGTCCTCGGCAGCTGCAGACGCTGCCGCCGCCGCTCGTGCCCATTCCGGGGTGACCAACCCGTTGAACTGCCCAGGGGAACTGGCTAGGTAGTCGTCATCCTCCAGCGCCAAGCCCCTCCCCAGCTTGTGCCCGCTCGCCAGCGCCCCAGGGGAACGTAGCAGGTCTAGAATGAACGGCGAAGCCAGCCCGCCGCCGCCAGCGGGACTCTGCCGCCGCCCAAACGGCGGGGTGCCGTGCACGCCCCCTCCAGGGGTGGTCCCGCCCCCTAGAAAGGTAGCGGTCACACCCGCTCCGCCTGCGCCGCTGCCGCCTGCGCCTGGCGAGCAGCGCGCGGGCGTGACTGCCGCTCCAGCGGCTGCGTCGCCGCCTGGCTGCGCGGGGCCGAAGGCGGCGGCGCGGGAGGGGTGCGGGCGCTTGCGCCGGGACCAGGGGGGCGTGGAGGCGGGGGCCAGCAGCACCGGAGAGTTAGGCTGCTCCTGGTCAGACCCGCTGCTGCCGCTGCCCATAATCCGGCCTGCAGCAGGCATGTTGGACCCCATGATCAGCGGGGGCTCCTCTGAGGGGGATGGCGGGTGCTGCGGGCGGCGAGGGGTGGTGGCGGTGGCGGTGGCGGTGGCGGCGGAGGCAGTCTTGCCGCGGCTGCCGGCGCTGCCGTCAAGGCTGTGGCGCCGCATGTTTGTCGCCCCTCCTGGCTGTTGTTCCTGTTGCTGCTGTTGTTGCTGTTGCTGTTGCTGTTGCTGCTGGTGGCCGCCTTTGGCAGACTGCAGCGGGGAAAAAGCTGTGCGCTGGTGGGTGGCAAAGCTGAACCGCCGCTGCTCACCCTCCGAGCCTTGTCCGTGGGACCGCGAGGGGGACGGGGTGGGTGCGCCCGACCGGTCAGACATCGAGATCTGCTCGGAAGCTGCCCTTTCCAGCAGTGCTATCGTCGACAGCCCATGCTGCGCGTGCTGGCTGGGGCTGGCGCGCGGTGAAGGCCGCGACACGTCCGCGAGAGGTGGGGGGTCGCTGTGGGTGCGCACCAGCGCGGTGGCAGCCGCTTTTAGGGCCGCAGCCGCCGCTGACCGCCCGTGAGCTGTTTTCCCCTTGCTGCCCCCCCAAGGCCCGCGCCTAGGGACGTAGTCCTCGTCTTCCTGTCTCTCAACCCCCTCCCCCAGGTAGTAGTCATCGTCTCCGTCCGTATCGCTGTCTTTCCAGAAGGATTTGCGGCGGAACGGGCGGTGAGGCGCCGCGGCAGCGCCTCCAGCAGCGTAGCCCGCTCCCCGCACGGGGGAAGGGTGCTCGCTGGACACGGGGGAGGCAGCAGGGATCTTCTTGCGGGAGGGGCGGCCTGGGCGGCGGCCAGGAGGGGGCGGACGCTTCCCTGCCCGCCCCGCTGCTGCCACCGCTGCCGCAGATGCTTCCCCTGCCGCCGCGTCCGCTGCAGCATCCACAAAGCCGTCGGAAGAGTCATCGTCCGCGCCGCCATCGCATGCTTCGTTGCGCCGCCCTTTGGCGCGCCGCGGCACCGCGGCTCCATCAGAAGCAAGCGCCACGGCGGCTGCCGCCGCCCGCGCCGCTGCTGCGGCCTCCGTGTTGCCGTGGAGATGGTGCCAGCGGGTGCGGCACTGCTGCGGGGTGCGCCCTTTGAGGCTCTTGCTCACCGCCGACCAGCTTTGGTCGTGGTCTTCGGCTAGGGCCACCAGCTGGGCGTCTTCTTCAGCCGTCCATCCGTCCCGGCGAATGGAAGGGTCCAGGTGCCGCCGCCAGCGGCCCATGCACTGCTGGTCGGTGCGCCCGGGCATAGCGCGCGCGATGATCGCCCAGGAGTTGCCGTGGTCAGACACCAGCTGCGCCAGCTGTGCGTCCTCCTCGGCGCTCCACTTTTCGCGGCGAATGTCTGGATTCACGCGGTGGCGCCACCGCTGGGCGCACTGCTGGCCAGTTTTCCCCGGGATGTTGCGCGCGACCTCGGCCCACTTGTTGCCCAGCTCGCCCTGCGCGGGGGAGGCGAAAACAAATTTGAATGTTAGTGGAGATTAAGATTGGGCGGGAAACGGACCGGGCGGGCTCAACACGCACCTGCCAATGCGCAAGCAGCCTGTCTTCTTCGGGGCTCCATACGCCGGACTGCAAAGGGGTGGGTTGGTTAGTCGGACTGGAGTGCTGGGCGAGGCGGGATGGAGATGATTGAAACGCAGAACGGGCAAAGCGGGCCCCTCCCACCGGCATGCTTACCTTATTCCCCATTTTGGGTATGTAGCCAATGCCAAGATTCAATTGATGCGTCGGAAACCGCGGTTATATTTTATGCCCATTTGTTAAATTAAATTAAATCCTCGAGAGTGCCAGCCTCTCAGAACCTGGAGTTTGCACAACCAAGTCCAATTGATTTGAAGTGGGTGGAGTGTGGGAGCGTTGTTAACCTCGGTTCCTCGGTTAACAAGGGGGGGGGTGCGTGTTTTGCATTTTTGGCGGGAAATTATTTTTCAAATTGCCGCACTTTCCGCGGCACTGTATTTTGCGCTTCTTGCTCCTGCCGACATGCATGGCGGTACTCATGACAGTGTGCATCCATGTGTTCAGAAAAAACGGCAATTTTGCTGGTTTGGAAATCAGCAAGCGTTCGTGATGCCGTTCGTGATGCTGCAGTTCAAAATTCATGATCTCGATCTCTGAGGAGAAGCGTCAGTAGCATGTTGTCAGATTGTCACCAGGCTGTAGATAAGTGAAATTCATGATCTGCAACGTGCAAATAATGATTTTCGAGGTGTTAGCCCTCCTGGCGGCGTGGCTAAGATGACCAGAGTGCCCTTGGGAGACCGTCCGAAAAGCCATATTTCCGCAGGCTGCTGCTTGGGTCGTCATAGAAAGCACGACTGCCGGGCCGGAGCGTCAGAAGCCCCGCCATTTCGCTCGCCCTTTCTGGAGCAGCAGGCAGTGCTGCAGCAGGCCAAGCAGATGAAGAACCTCTGGGATGCTGGCATGGCATCGCTGGCCAATTCGTCAGACTTTTAAAATGACGAATGAGAGCACAGTAATGCATTTCTATCTCATTTTTTTTTTCAGTGTTGGCGCAGCTCAGTTCAAACCATACAATAATTACTTCGTTTTCAAGCAGTCTACATCTATTGGCTGCTAGCCTGCGCACGGAACACGCGACTTTCCATAACCTCCGCCCCAACTTGATATAGAAGCGTGCTTCTCTGCCCGGTGGCCGCCCATGAGTGCTAGCAGGTTTCCATGGAATTCCAACTATCGTAGTTACTCTGTCGCAACAGCTCCACGCCATTCGCCCAGCACAATTTAACCTCCTAAACGCTCTTCGCAACTAGCCATTTCGCTGCACGCTTTGCACAATCTCCGCTGCTGAATTCGGAAGCTGCGAGCGGCGCAAATACATGGCAGCAGCAAACTACGGAGGCCATCTTCCTCCCATTCCTGGCAGCATTAAATACGCCCCTTCTTCATTAGGGCAGCTCGCATCCTTCCGGCGCCGCAATCGGGAACCGCAACAGCAAATAAATAAATACAAATATATATTGCCGGCTCAAAATCAAAACATGAACTATTGCCACCTCCGTATACTCACTGCTGCTCTTTACCATGCAACATTAGTCTACGCCAGAGCCATTTTCATCAACGCAGCTATAGGCTTTCTTCGTTCTCTCCACCCCACTTTCAACCTCCTTCGGGGTGCACTGCTGCCGCAAACTGCTCCGCCCGCTTTAACACCGCCTGGTAAACGATGGTTTCCGCTGCCGCCAGCTCGTTCAGCACCGCCATTGTGCGCCCCGTCGGCTGGCACGTCTCGTTGAGGTGCCGTGTCCTGCTGCGATTTTGGAGCTTGCGCTTGTCTGCCACAGAATGGAAGGCGGTGGAAAACTGCGGCGCCCACCTCGCACCTAGGTGGAAGCTGCCTGGATTCTCCAGCAACAAAACCACGCACTGGGCCAGGTTATCAAGGGTGGTTGCCAGCGCTTGGTTGAAATAAATCGACGAAAAATCGTTGGCTTTTCGCAGCAATGCCTCGTCTGCTAGGCCGCTGAACATCCTGAAGGGCTCGTTCAGGCAGCCGTGCCCGTGCTGGTCGCGCCCATAGCGTAATATGGCGCGCAGAGTGGCCTCGTCGAGGCTGTTTATGCACCTTGATGAAAGAAGAGCACAAGGATGATGTTTGAGTGGAATAAAGAAGAATTTGAGAAACTGCATGGATACGTCTTTTAAAGAATCGCAAGTCTTCATCAGACTGTGGATTTGAAAGAAATTGCGTGTTTCGCCTTCGCTGCCGGAGTAACTCACTTGAAGTCTGGATGCCGCCCTTCATTGTGATCAAAGTATCGAAAAAAATAGCACGATAGAATGCGGTCCACGGGGGCCCTGAAAACGGTGACACACGTAAAATTCCCCACCACTGCGTCAGAAAGAAAGTCGGCCAAGGATACTGTACTGTTGTAACGCAAATTCAGCTCCCGCATGCCCACGTGGTAGCTGGCGAAGGGAAAGTGTCCTGCTATTACGGCCGTTTTGCCGGGAAAAACGGACCCGATGGAGTAGGTCTCGCAAGAAATGTCGTCTAAGCAAGGGATGAGGCGAGTCAAGTTTTGCTCGATAACCGCCCCGTGCAGGGCAGCGCGGAAAGAGGTGCCAGCCGTTTTCCTTTGGTGCACAAACACCAGGGGATTATTTTCCGACACGTTTGAGTTGATGGGAGGCAGCGGGCGAGCGAGAAAACGCTCCACGAGGCTGGCAGGACCGCCTCTGCTTTCTTCAAAAGTGAGGTTCCAAGAAGAAAAGGTGGGGGGGATTTGGTGGATGAGTTGTAGAAGGTAGTGCTTGAGGCTTGCGCGCGTGTTTCCCTGATGTAGGAGGAAAATTACGGCCGCTGCGAGGAAGAGTGCCAAGACTGCTGCTCTCTGAAGAGAGAGAGCCCTCATGAAAGGAAAACTAGGAGCCAAATTTGAGGCCAACAACTTCAAACAGCATACTACACTGCGATCATGGTTCAAGAGGCGTGTGAAGAGAGAAGATGGCAAATAAACTGGCAACTGAAGTTCGCAAATAAAAGGTTGTCGATGGAAAAAAATGGCTTTGGCGTACGACGTGCTCACTAAATGTGTTAACTTGATAAAGGGTGTATAAACACTGCGGATTGCCTTACAATTAGCAAGACAAATTAAATTTAGATTTGAAATTTGGCCGGGCGACGATCGTGTCAAGCTCTCGAAAACAAGAGGTTTTGAATTATTACATAGTTTATTATTATTTATATTCTAAGTATTTACCGTTGGCGTCCAAACGAAGCCAAGAAAGAGTCTACTCTACGGTAGAGTTGACCCATAAGTAGGCTCTCTTTAATCGCCACAGCCCACCAATAACCCCAAATACGATGCTTAATACTTCTATAACGGCATCAATCACATCAAGAAAATGACAATGGAAAAATTGTGTCTTTGTTTATAGGCCGCCGACAATAAATTGAAGAACAGTTTGCAGCACCCAAATTTGCCACGCAATTAGCTTAATTGTCTTTAAATAAGCTATTAAATTTATTTATTAAAAAATAATGATGCTGTGAAATGGCTCTTCAAAGCCTTGGCTGGTATTTCTTTTTCTTATTTCCTCCTGCATGGAGCAGACGAATTAGTCTTGAATCCATTCTTAACCGGCCATGCACTGAATGAAAAGTTCCCTGCGTATTTAAATTTTGAACAGAAGAGAAGGAGGACTTAAAAACCTGGCAGCGGCGGTTGGAGCAGTGCCGCCAGCGGTCTTGCTGTCTAGACACAGGCAGCGCGCTTTCTCGCCCTCGCCCAACCCATATCAGCGTCCCCAGGTACCTAAGAGGTCGTGTTCTGGGCCAATTCCTTCTTCTCTTGCAGTCTGACGAAAAATTGCCACGCTGGAATCGTAAAAGCGCGGCCTTTTCTCCTCTCACAACCCCCGTCGCACATACCGTAGAACCAAATTAGTATTTATCTTAGCCTCGAGACGTGATAAACACTCAAATTTAGCAGGAGCGCCACGCGCATGCAAGTTCGTGCGATCTCGATTTTAATAGCGGTAGCGCTTGTTGCTGTCTTAGGATTTTATTCATCTCGGGTGATTCAAGGTCGGTCGCATGCACTATTGCACGCAGCACCGGACCCTTCTATTCGCTCGTTTTTTCAACCCTGATCAACTTTTTCTTCTTCTTCCGATCTCCCGGAGGCGATAACGACGTGCCCCCACCCACAATGCTCGGCGGGTTCTCAAAAGTCGACCCCGCAGCCAACAGCGAAGGCGTCGAGGGAGCCAGGAATGCCGTGGCGCAAAAGGTAATATATTGTAAATGTATATGTTTTAACGCCTGGCTCGACCCAATTCTGACTTCCTCTCTCACCTTATTTTGCAGCTGTCCAGCCAGATGGGACGCCCGGTGAAGGTGGAGGTGCTGGAGGCTCACACGCAGGTCGTGGCAGGCACCAACTACCGCCTGAAAGTGAAGGCGGGTGACAGCCACGTTACTACGGCTTTCTACGAGGCGACCGTGTGGGGTGAGAGAGAAAAAGAGGCTAAAATCACGCTCGTTTATGAATAAACTGTAGACTAAAGACGCGCGCGTTTCGTGGGCCAAACGCATGGTTTTGGGTTGTAAACGATTTATCGCTGGCCTGAACTAAACAATGGTTTGTGTTTGAATTGTGCAGAGAAGCTGCCTGCCTACGGCGGCGCGTTTGAGGTTACCAAGCTGGATGCGATCACCGCAGTGGACGCTGGCGTCGCAGACACGGTAAACTACGTCAAATTCATTTTTTTTCTTTCTTTTTTCTCCGGTGGTGCGCAATTATGCAATTTCCCCGTTCAATCCCTGTTCTTACCTTTCTATTCAGTCCGCTTCCCCTTCAGGAGGGCAGTGAGGACCCCGTGGTCGATGCTGCCGCCTCCTACGCAGTGCAGCAGCTCTCCCAGCAGTCCAATTCACTCTTCCCTTTCCAACTCAAGGCAGTACTCTCCGCTACCAAAACCCCGGGGATAAACGGCGACAAAGAGGGATGCACCCACCACATGCGCCTTCGCGTGTCACAGGGCTCGATGCCTGACCAAATTTTTGAGGTCGAGGTGGCAGAGGCTCCACATGGCCACATTCTGAAAAGCAGCAAGCAAATGAAGGACTAATTAGCGGAAATTAACCGGGAAAATGTAACGTGGGTGTTTGTTCTACTATATATAATAAAAAAATAAAGTTTGGCCAGTAGAAAGTGGCTGAAACCGCAGGTTTTTGTATCGCCATTGTAAAAAAAGATAGCATTAGAAATTAGTGCATTATTGTGTTCGATGCGCGTGTTTCACGCTACTTTACAATGCTAGAATGATTATTGTGTGTGTCGGCAAGTGCTAAGTCAATTCATAACGTTTTTAAGACAACCCAGGCAGCGTTTCCTTGTATAGCGAAAAAAATTAAGAAAGACATTTAAGAACTCGATTAAAAAAAGATCGGAAACGCGAATAGTCTGTTTATTAGAAAAGAAGGAAAATAGTAAACCATGTTGTTGAGCAGTACGATTAGAGAGCCGTCACAATGAGTGCAGCAAGAACCGCAACCAGCCCCGCTGCGCCCATGGTGGAGGTGGCTGCAGAATTTGGGGTGGGAGGAGTTCCACTGGGGGTCCCTGGCGAGGAGGGAGAGGGGGAGGAGGAAGAAGGGCCGTAGTACTGGGAGCACACAGTGGGCAGCTGCGGAGGGCGAAGAAAAGATCAGTTTAGGAAAGAAAAAAAATATTAAATACTAATGGGGCGTATAATAAACATAGGGAAACGTTCAATACGCAGGTTTTTGGGAGGTTCTATGAATGAAGGAAAAAAACCAGAAATTATAAATAATGAAATTACACCAAATACAGCGGTTTAACCTCCCCGGTGTGAACTCACGCCTTCTCCTGCCGGCACGGTGGCCGTGGTCCCCCTGCAGTCGGGGTACCTCAGCGTTGAGGGGCACTCGATGGCTTTGAGGTTGGTATCGATGCATAGATAGAGCTCAAACACTGCGTTGGAGGAGCAGGAGAGCAGGGGGCTCACGCCCCATGCGTCCGCTAGCGTGTCTTCGATTTGGGTGGCGGAAACAGAGGAGAGGTCGGCCAAATCGATGCCTGCTGCAGCCAATGCCTCCTGCAAGCGGGAAGGGAAAAAAATCAAAAAAAAACGGAGGTGACATTCTGGGAACCTTAATGTGTAGTATATTTTGTAAGAGACAGTCTTGAGCCAGCACAACGCAGAATTATATTAACATCTTTTAGTGTGCAAATTCCAGCAATGCCACGCCACCGCCAGGGCCTGACGTTAGAACTAGTTGAATAAATGGCTAGTATGCAGTTGTAGTTATACATGCAAAAATCAAATTATTCGCTATCACTCACGTTCGGCTCGTACTGGTTGTTGAGATCGATGGCAGCTTCAAAGTACTCCTGCTGGGAGAGCAGCGCCAGGGAGCAGGTGCCGTGCTTGCTCCACTCATAGCTCCAGAAGCCCGCGTTTGACCCTGCACAGAACGAAAAAGAAGAAGAAAAACTCGTTTTTCTTTCAGCTTAAAACTTGTAGTGAAAAATAGGAAATAATGGGAGAGGCTGGAAGTAAATTGAGGGATTAGAAGACGGCGCACCTGTGTAGCTCACCCACTCGCAGCTCATTTGGTTGACTAGAGTCTTTGAGAGGTTATTGCTGTATTTGTTGGAAGGGGCGCAGTCGGCAGGGAAAGAGCCGCTGAAGTAGTTGGGCCACAGGCCATGGATGGTGAACAGAGAGCTGCAGAAAAAAATAGCGGGGATTCAAAAATTAATCGCTGCCACGGGAAAGAAAGGGAAAGGAGAAAAAAGGAGAGAGAGAGAAAAACTGCAAAAAAGGGTTCTCACACTCCAGGTGTGTTGCAGTTGGTTGACTTGCAGAACGTGGGTCCCCACTGCAATGAGAAAGCAAAGAGGCAGGTGTTAGCTGGGGCCAAACAGTGGAGCTTTGCTTCGCGCCGCCCGAAGGCAGCAGCGGAGAAAACTGACTGAGGGCGATTGATCGGGGGGTGTCGGCGACAGCACAATCCCCCTACCTGTCGGACGAGCACGAAATAGTCGAACCCATAGTCCTGGCCGAGCACGCTGCCAACGAACAGAAGGATGCACGCAATACGAAACATATTTCCGATGCTTTCGACGTTCCTCGCCAAGCCACTACCACTCAAGCTTGAGTTCCGTTGATGCAGCGATATCTTGTATGCGGTTGGGTCCCTCAATTGCTCGCAGCATCAATTTTTTCCCACAGCCATCTTTCTTTTTTATTTCCACCTCCCGCTGCTGTTCGCCATTCAAACCCATTTTTTTAATTTATTATAAGCGTCACAATGGCGATGGCAATGCAGATGAGCATGCGGGCAGTGCGCACCGCAAAGCTGGGGTCTTCCTCTTCTCGGCCTGTGGCTCGCATCGTGTGTTCCGCAGAAAAGAAACCTTCTTCCAATGCCTCATCGGAGATCACCATGAACTCCACGCTGCTGCCTCTGTGTGAGTCGCGATAGTGTCGACGATGCCCATTGCTATCGAGATGCTTGATCGACCTCTTTATTTTTTTAATTTGCGGAGAATAGTCAGTTTGTGAAAGTTTGTTACCTGATCTTGATCAGAAACCTATCAAAATGCCATGCTGCACTTGTCTCCTCACTGCGTTTTTAATTAAATGCATCTCCCCCTCCCCCGCTTCCCTGTTCACTTTTTCCCTTGCAGTGCTGCCCATTGCCGCTCTCAACCCCATCAAGGCCGCCCTGGACCCCATTGGCGCTAACGTCGCCTCCCTCGGTCTCCCCGACTGGCTCGTCCACTGGGGACACCCCGGTGAGCATAAAGAAGTACTGAACGTGTACCACTCGAACTCTTTTCACGCCCCCTCTACTCTCTTCTCTTCACATATCGCGTAGCTCCCCAGAAATGCAACTGTTAATTGTACCAGTATCAGTACTTGACTCGCCCTCTCTGCCCCCTTCCCAATTCAATCTCATTTCTTCTCAAATTATTTCCCCCGCTCAGGCAACATGGCGGTGGTGCTGCTGGCCATGGGCGGCTACGGCTCCTACCTTGGCTGGCAGATCCGCCTTTCCGACGACCCCGACGTCATCGAGAACGCAAAGGACGCCCACCCCAAGCTGGCATCCGGCATGGCGGTGTTTTTCGCCCTGGGCGCCATCGGCGGCCTGCTGTCGCTGACCATGCAGGGCAAGGACATCATGAGCTCGCCGCACTTCCTCACCGGCGTCGCTGGCCTGATTGCGCTGGCCTTCCAGGCCATGATGCCGCTGTTCTTCAACGACGACCCCAACGCCCGTGGCATTGTGAGTTATCCCCTGATTCAACCCAGCATTTTGCCCTGTCGCATGCGTTATTTGTAGAATTGCACTGCACAGGGCTTGTTCTGTTTTTAGGGGGTTTAATTTTTCCTTGGGGGGAAGGATGTACTTTTCTTATGTTCTTCTTTTTCCCATCGCACCATCAAGGATTGTTGGGCAAACAAGATCATTCGTACCCCAAAAATCGCACTTATCTGACGTACTTTTGCTTTCTTTTTTTCTTTTTTTCCCTCCCTTTCTTGCAGCATGCCTACGTTGGCACTGGCATCATGGCCCTCTTCCTGGTGCACCTGGCGCTTGGCCTGCAGCTGGGCTTGAGCATCTAAGACCACCCCACCCCCGCCTACTACCGCCTTTTGGAGAACGCAGAGGAAAATGCAAAGATTTCGTGAAATTGCTTCTTTCTTTGAGCTCTGAATCAAAAACAATATTTCGTTTAATTCTTCCCACAACACAATATATAATACATATTTTTTTCCCCATTTTTCATTTTCCTCAAATGAATATTCATTTTTTGTATATCTCGGGCATAGCAAACTGCTGAGATACGAATTTCGGATTTTGGCAGTTGCTGTGAAAAAGCGGGGGACAGCGGTCCTTTCTTTTTCGTTATTGGTCATTGAAATATTTTACCTTATCAATTCATTTCATTTGCGGCGTCTTCACAGCGCATGGTACTCTTTGTAATAAAAACATCGGTAGAGAAAAAGGAAGTACAAATCAAATAATCACCTCGTTCAACAAAATTGAATAGTGAGAAGAAAAAAACTGCGTGGGCAGCGTCAACCACGTGTCGTCTACCACGCGTCAAAATTGGCAAGCGGAGCAGGCCCAGAGGTCGCTTTAGATTTCATCGATGCCGGCCCCGCCGCCCCGCTATCTTCTCCGGCAGCAGGCGCAGCAGCAGCAGGCGCGGCGCTGGGCAGCTTGAGGTACTTCCCCACCCCGCCGCCGCCACCCCCTATTCCTCCTTTCTTCGCAGCTCCAGGGTCGGAAAACCAAGCCCCCATGTCGCCAGCTGTCACCGCCCCCTCCGCCCTTGCTTTCTTCTTCTTATCCACCGCAGCCTGCTTGGCTTCGGCCTCCAGCAGGTCCCGGTAGGGGTTGACGTACACGGTGGCCCCTGTGATTGCAATTTCTTGAAGAGGGCGGTCCTCATCGTCAACAGCCACTCTCTCCATCGCTGTTAAAGCCTCAAAACCGCCCACCACGCGCCCGAAGACGGTGTGTTTAAAGTTGAGGTGCGGCGCGGACTTGTACAGGATGAAAAACTGGGGGAAAATAAGAAAGAAAATGAGGGAATGGGTGAATGAGCGCCGTATTTTGACAAAATTATTAAAATGCCAGTATTGAGGGTGATATAGACCCAAAATTAGTGAAATAAACAGGGAAATGCAGGATTTGGAATGGGAAAAAGTATGAGGGGTTGTTTTGTACCTGAGAGCCGTTGGTGTTGGGCCCAGAGTTGGCCATTGACAGCACGCCTCGCCCGTCGTGCGTCAGCCTCGAATCCAGCTCGTCTTCAAACGTGGGGCCAAAAACTGAAGACCCGCCGGTGCCGGTGCCCGTGGGGTCTCCCCCCTGGATCATAAAGTTCTTGATGGAGCGGTGGAAGCGAGTCCCTGTGTAGAACCCGGCTTCAGCCAAAGCGAGGAAATTTTCACAGGTTTTCGGGGCTAGATCGCAGTGCAGCTCGAGGTTGAGGTCGCCCAGGGAGGTGTGCAGCCGCAGGTACCTGTTTCATTGTAAATAAACAATGACAAGGCAGTAAAATAAATTGAGCCCCCCAAAAAAAAAATCCCGTCTACAGAGCATGAAAAGAGGGGGCAATGGTAAAAGTATGACAACTCACCCTTTTTGGGTGGGTTTCAGCTGCTGAAGCACCATCACTTTCTCGTTTTTTGTCGCCACTTGCATCGCTGTAGAAGTGAAACTCTTCGACGCAGCCCCCGTGGTGGTGTGCCCCTCCACCCACTTGGCGCTGATGGGCGGCGGCACCTTCCGCCCCGCGTTCGGGTCGCCTTTCTTTTTAGCTGCACCGCTGCCACCCGTCGGCCCTTCATCAGTGTTCCAGGTAGAGGTGCCAGGTTTGAAAGAAACTAGGTCGGCTGCGTGCTGCCTTGGCTCTGAACGCAGCCTGGGGTCGGAAGACCCTCCCCCTGCCGATGCGGTCGCAGCGGTGGCGGTGGCATTATTTTTCGCCTTTGCGTCTGCTAGAGCCCGTTCTGCCTGTGCTTTCTTTCCGCCGCCGCCCACCGCGAACGCCGCGGCGGCTTCGTCGGAGCCCAGCGCGGCCAGCGCGCGCTTTGTGTCCGCCGGCAGCACCCCCGCATTGATGCCTGCGAGGAGCAAAAGAAAGAAAAACCCATTAAAAATAAAACTGATTTCAGCTAAAAGAGAAGGGCTTCAAAAATAAAGCCTGACAGTCGCAGCACAAATGAAACAGGGGGACTTGAGACTCGATTCGCCTCATAATTAAAAACTAGCTTCTGGTTGTACCTCTGCGCTTACCAGACATTGGATCATCCGCTTCCCGCTGCGCCTCCTCCTCCCCACCCGCCGAGCGCCCGCTCTTGACGTGATCGAACTCTGAGAGGTTCTTCCCAGCCAGGTTGAGCGGGTCTTGGAGGTGCATGATGTCTTTACGAGTGAAGGGCTCGTCGGAAACGAGGTCCCGAAGGTTTTTGGGCTTCAAGCACAGCTCCTGCACCGCGTCCCAGCAGTAGACATTGCCTGCGTTGCAAAGGGGAGTCGCGGTCAGAATGAGGCAATAAACAGCGGTCAGAATGAGGTAATAAACAGCGGTCAGAATGAGGTAAAAACGGGACTGAGAGGTGGAGAATTGCACCGTTGAATCTATTTGTGCCGGTGCGGTTAAAAAGGGAAATAGCGCCGTACCGGAGGTCTTGATGGCCACGATGTGGGTGTTTTCATTGAACACTTTGTTCAGCACGGGGCAGGCGTACTCCCCATCGGCGTTCTTGTGGAAATGCAGCCGAGTGAGATCCGACAGCACCAGCGGCTCTCCGGTAACGGGATGGCGTTTGTGGCGGGTGACGTACGGCACAGCGTTGATGATGTCCATGATGGTGCCGTCGGGCGCGGCCACGGGGTCCTCAAACGGCTGGAAGGTGATGGCGCAGCAGTGGAAAGGGAGGCGCTTGAAGGCCGTCCCTGCGCCCTGCAGCCGGCCCTTGTGCCCGCCGCCCTCCTCCCGCCACTCCGTGGCGGTGATGTAGGCGCGGTCCTTGAGGGAGCGCTTCTTACCCATTGTCTAAGTCGAGTTTTGAAAAAGCGGTGGTGGGGTTTTTTGAGTTTGTGAACACGGGTGGGAAATGGGGGGCGCCGCGTCAGGCCAGTAACGCCATATGGTGTCGGTGAAGAGATGGAATATGGCTACACGGAATTTTAATGGGCTTCGCTCGAGAGAAAAAAAATGAAAATACAATTTTTAATCGTTGTAGTAGGCTGAGAAAAATATGCGGCGTGTGGGTTTTATTGCGCGGGTTTAATTATAAACGATTTGTAGGTCGTTAATTCGCTGAAATAAGCTTACAAAACTCAAAAATTAGAGTCCAAAAATAGGCGCGTCATGATTAGACCCGGAAAAAATGCAGCGGCTGCACCTATTAAAGGTCCAGCCGAGTCTGATATCGTTCCCTTTCAACGCTTACAGCTGCTACTTGAAGTGAGTTGATCCCACACCCGTGAAACCCACCGGCAGCAGCTCTTCCGGCGGCCATGTCTTTTTGAGAATCGAATAGCGGAGAGAAATTATTTATTTGCAATTATACAAGTATAAATAGCATCACAATTAATCGTGAACCTGTTTTATCGGTGCAGATCAGGCGGCAGTCATCATGGCGTCTATCACAGCCCGCAAAAAAATCGTCAAGGAGGCGGGGCAGCCTGTGGATGAGCTGGAGGAGCAGGTTGCACAGGTGGGTCACCATGCGCGAAGCCAGCAATTCGAAAAATGGGGGTGGAACGCCAGCCGCACTGGAACTTTAATCAAATGTTTTTTCGATGGTCTATTTTGGGGCACGCTGGCTGCCATTTGCCAGCGGAGTGGCAATATATCGCGGCCTTGCTACCCCGCAATTCATTCGGAATGCCGGGCCAGCGTGAATGCCGGCCTTTTCGCAGTATATTTATTCGCCGGCTTGGGCAGCAGATGTCTCCACCCCCCACCATTTTCACTGATTTTACTCTCATTCTGACCCTCTGTCCCCCCTCTTTTTTGCACCCCGCCAGGCTCTGTTCGATCTGGAGGCCACCAACGCGGAGCTGAAGGCCGACCTTCGCGACCTTTACATTGCCGGCGCCAAGGAGGTCGACGTGTCCGCCTCGCGCAAGGCCATCCTCATCCAGGTGCCTTTCCGTCTGCTCAAGGCCTTCCACAAGGTGCAGCAGCGCCTGGTGCGCGAGCTGGAGAAGAAGTTTTCTGGCCGGGATGTCGTGATTGTTGGCGTCCGCCGCATCCTGCCGCCCCCCAAGAAGGGCCGCCGCACGCAGCGCCCCCGCACCCGCACCCTGACTGCCGTGCACGAGGCATGGCTGGAGGACCTCGTCTACCCCACGGAAATTGTCGGAAAGAGGATGAGGTACCGCCTGGACGGATCCCGCCTGCTCAAGGTCAGTAGTGGGGCGGATAGCTTTGAGAATTATACCATTGGAATCTAGAGAGAAATGCGGTCGTTTTGGTGTGCTTTGGGTGGTATTTGGATATGAAAAAGATCGTTGGAATTAAATTTATATAAATCCCTTGGAATTTCTGCTGCAGGTGCTCCTGGATCCCAAGGACCGCAACACCACCGAGTACAAGACCGAGACCTTCAGCGGCGTGTACAAGAAGCTCACTGGACAGGACGTGGCGTTCGAGTTCCCTGTGGCTGAGACCGCTTAAATTAAAAAAAAAATAACAGTAGCTGTATACAATTTTTAGGATAAAAAAACAAAAAAGATAAAAATTAAAAACATGGCGGTTGTTTGATTTAGTGGATGCTGGTGTAAGGACTTGAGCGGAGCAATTAGTTGTTTTGAGGGCAGGGAAGGGAGAGCAGTGGAAATTTGGCACGCTTGTGTTGCATGGAGGCTGCCCAACAGGCCCATATGCCCTACAGGCACACTGCAGCTTGGTAAACAAATCAGGAGGAAGATTAAAATAGCCGAAGAGGGCGGCAGAAGAACGTGATGCATGACTCGCAGTTTGACTGGTCATTCTGCTCGGTATTTTAACCAATTTTAAAGCTTAATATTATTTTAATAAACTTGAATACACGCTATATCACTTGTCAGGGCTTGTTGCGTGCTGAGTGCGATGCCGCTGCCAATAAAATTTACAAATTTGCTGGCGGTGGCCCTGTTTCTGTCGTTATTTTGCGGGGCTGCCAGCGCGTTGCGTTTAAATCGGCTGGAAGACCCGCTGTGTCGGCAAAAGGCCCTGTACGCCGACCTCCGAGAGCGTGGTTCGGTTGTACTCGATTCGGAAGGCAACTTTGAATTCAGGCCCTCCTCGGAGGCCATTGACGACGCCGTGGCCTGGGGCTCCTTCCTGGACGGCTCTAGAACCGTCAGCAACTTTGGCCAGCTGCGAGTGACCACCTCTGGCGAGTTTTCCGACGTTGAACAAACTTTTGCCGCTGGCTTCCTTGAAGGGTGGATGACAGCCCCCCGCGTGCGCCAGAACTACGACAACCTGCACGCCTACTTCCTCAACACATTGAATGCTTCACTGGAAGGGCCCATGCGGTGGGTTGAGGAGCAGGACGCATGGGTGCGCTCAAAGTGAGTTTTTAGTATTATTATTATATGGCAGGCTTTCTTGCATTGCGCTTCAAATACTGTATTTCCGTAACTGCATTTGACCAACACCACCTTGGCAGTCCCGTTTCCCTTAGGGACGACAATACCTGGCGGGTTTGCAATACATCGGCATTTATTTTCTCACAAAATCCTCCTTATTGCCCAGGTGTGAAGAGGAGCGAGGCTTCGCCATGCCCCCCGGCGAGGCGGCAGCAGCCCCCTCCCTGGACAACCACCGCCGTCACAACAAAGACGACAAAAAATCCGAAGACGCTGCCCGCTTCTGGGTCGCCACCTGCCTGGCCATTCGGCAGTTTGATGGACTGGTGGCGGGGTTCAGGGCGCGCGCGACGGCGGAAGCTTCAGAGGATCTCCGGCAGATGAGCTACAGCGAATTTTTGTTTTTAGAGTCCAACGGAGATTTGTATGATATTATCGATAAGCTGGACCCCTCCCAGCGGCCGTCGTGGAATGCAGGAGGTGACGCGGATGATGCGGAAGAAAGCGGGAATGGGGTGGGAGGAAAGGGTGGCGGCGGCCGCTCCCGAGATGAGGCGGAGGTGCTGTTTCACAAAATGGCGCTGTCTGGAAAGTGCAGCGCGCTAGTGAAGCTGGCGGCGGACCTGTCTGGTGAGCGAACACGTTGCTTTGGATTTTTACTTCATGTTTTACATTCTCAGTCGGCAAAGTGTCCTTCGTTTTAGTTTTTTATTCGCTGTCTGTTCTGCATTGTATACACCATTTTATTTTCTCAATAATGCTTTCAATCTTCCTCATTCTATTATTTCCTCCTTTCCTCTTACCCAACGACCCTCTCTTCTTCCAGACATCTACATGGGCCACTCGACCTGGGACTCCTTCACCGCCATGCTCCGCATCTACAAGCACTACTCTTTCAACCTCACGCAACTCAACCCCCCAGCCCAGCGCCTCTCCTTCTCGTCCTATCCTGGCGAAGTTTTCTCAGACGACGATTTTTTCATTCTTTCCTCCAAACTGGTCATCCTGCAGACCACCAACAAGATCTTCAACGACGACCTGTTTGACGCGCTCAACTCCCACAGCGTGCTGTCCTGGCAGCGTGTGAGGGCAGCAAACTGGCTTGCAGGTAGATTATAAATTCGGCCTTCCATTAATAGTGTGTTTTAGCCCTCTTGTTTTTGAAATAATGTAGTATCAAGACCATTATTTCCGCTTGCATGCCTCTTTGACTCAAATTTTCTTCATTTCTGAAACGTTTCCTCCATTAAAATGGTGGAATTAACGCCTCTCTTTTTTTCCCTCCATTTCCCCTATTCTGTGCAGACTCCGGCGAGGAGTGGGTGCGCTATCTGGGCATGGAGAACTCTGGCACCTACAACAACCAGTACATGGTCATCGACCTCAAAAAGTTCACTCCAGGCGAAGGCCCCGAGCCGGGGCTGCTGTGGGTGGCAGAACAGATCCCTGGTAAGGGGAAAACTCACACTTACATTGCGATAAAAGAGATTCTCTTGCCATCTGCAGCTTGTTTTATGTCGTAAATTTTTTATTTATTTATTTTGGCGCAAATTTCGATCTTTTTACGCTCTGTGTGTGTTATAATTTTGTTATTGCAGGCCTGGTGGCGTCTGCGGACGCGACCAGCACCCTGGCGCTGGGCTACTGGCCGTCGTTCAATGTGCCCGCCTTCCCTGAGATCTACAACGCCAGCGGCTACCCCGATTTCGTGAGCAAGCTGTCAAAGTATGGCCAAAAGTTTTCAAAGGTGAGGAAGAAAGAACGAAAAAGAAAGAATTGAGTTGTAAGAGGTTTCAAAGCAATTATTTTTGCGCCTTTCGCAATGCATCTCATCGTTATTACTACTGTTTTTGGTTGCGAAAACGGGAGTCGAAGGCATTTGACATTTGTTTTACGAACACCCAAATTTTCTGCTTTATCCTGCGTTAATCGACCCACAGTCCCTCTCTTTCTACTGCTAACGCAATTTCCCTCTTTCTACCTCTGCAGACCACCCACTGGCTGTCTTGGACGTCGTCTCCTCGAGCCAACATCTTTCGCCGCGACCAGTCTGCTGTCACCTCCCTCGAAGGAATGAAGGCCATTATGCGCGGCAATAACTGGCAGAACGACCCGGTACGCGCATCCCCTACCAGAATAAACTCATTTTCACCATTTTTTTACCCCAGAATATCATTTTTCTCACAACTTTTTGCTCTCTTCTCGCCCATGCAGCTCTCTGAGGGCAGGTCCATCGCTGCCATCTGCGGCCGCGGCGATCTGGACCCCAACTACCCGGAAGCTCGAGGCTGCTACGACTCTAAGGTCACTTCTTGGCGGTTGGCCCTAGACATGCAGGCAGAGGCGGTCAACGGCCCCACCACTGGCGGCACGCTGCACTCCCCTCAATACCCCACCAGCGCGGGCAAACTCCCTGCTTTTACGTGGCCTAAAATTGAAAAAGAGGTTGACCTGCCTCTGAAGCACGAGGGCCAGCCCGAGAAGTTTGATTTCAAGTTTGAGCGCATGGCGCCTGAGCTGGGGGTTGAGGCGGAGTGCGAGGGAGCGCGAGCTGGGACGCTAGCGAGTGGCAGATTGTGAAAATATGACAAACCGCTGCTGCATACTTACATACATACGTACATTACAGGGATTATTGTCCGCACGAAGGCGCCTTTATTATTTTAATTTGGGATTTGGGAGCGGGAAACTATCTTTCTTTAAGTTTTATACTTTCTCTTGTGCTTCTTTTAACTCTTGAGCACGTGTGCAGTGCTTCATAAATTGGAGGGAGGAGGCTCTCATTCAGCTTCCTTATCTCCGTTCAATTTTCAATTCTATTTTTCTTTGTGATTCTTATAGCTTCTTTTCGTTTCTTTCTATACGTCTTCGAGGGAGAAAGCCATTGTATCACCCCCTCCCTGCTTTAAGTTTTCCCCCCCTGGTATCCTAGACTTTTCTCTTTTTCCGTTGTTTCCATTTCATGTGTTTTGGTTTCATTAATAGCCAAGGGGCATTGACGTGCCCCTGTTAGCATCACCCATTACTACTGTTACTTCACCAAGTACGTTGTAACAATACGTTTTTTTCCTTTCATTTTACGAGTGCGGGGCGTTGTCGCCTTCAGCCATGGAGGTCGCGAAAATACTAAAATTACTGGGCGCCGCATGCGGAATCACGAGGACGGGGGGGTGCATGAGCCACACATTATCAATGGCAGAGGACAATGCGTGTGATGGAGCTGGCCGAGGAAATTTTTGGCAGGCATGCTTCAGTGGTGGAAAGGGTCGTTATTATCAGCAGTGCTAGCGTTTCTCAAGTTATTCTAATGTTGATTGTATTTCAATTCGTTTATTATCAATCACACACTCTACCTCGGCAGCGTAGCACTCCCGACCAAAAACATCTAGATTAAATTTATTTTTTGAAGGTTCTCTTAAGCCATGGCGGAAGGAAACGCAGGGTTGCCCTACTTGGGGTCGCTCATGTCGCTGATGACTCATGGCGACGTGCGCTACGAAGGAATTCTCGCTGATGTGAACATGGTCGATAGTTCGCTGCGGCTTACGAATGGTGCGACGCCGTCCCCTGTTCCGCCCCGATAACATGCACGATGCTGCGAAATCAGAGCCGCGATTTGGATTTGCCTCTAACCTGCATTTTTTCGATCTCTCGTGCAGTGATTTGCCGCGGAACCGAGGGTCGCGTGCCTCCCGGCGTCAACGCGGTGCTTCCCAGCGATCAGATCTACGAGACCGTTGTCTACAAAGGCAAGCTGCTTCCCATTCCCTCGTTCAATATCAGAATCATAAATCTCTCAACGTTTCCCCCCCCTCTCTCTCTGCAGCCAGCGAAATCAAGGACCTTACCGTCCTGCAAGACGCCTCCGTCGCGCAGGGCCGGTTTGCGCCCCCGGTTGCCCCTCCAGTTGCTCCCGCGCCCCCCCCTACGGCGCCGTCCCCTTGGGGCGCCCCCCCACCTGCGCCCGGCGCATTCGGCAGCAACCCCTGGGGCTCTCCCGCTGCGCCAGCCCCTGCAGCGCCCCAGCAGGCCGCCCCCGCGCCGCCTCCCGCTGCCAAACAGGCTCCTGCGCCCGCACCCACCGTTGCGGTGGCGACCATTCCTAAGCAGCAGCAGCAGCAACAGTTCCAGGCGGCTACCGCCAACGGTGGTGGCGCGCCCCCGCCCCGCGCGCGCCCCGTGAGCTACGCCCACGCCGCAGGTGGCCCTGGCGGGGCTGGCGGCCCCCCCCGCGGCGGCGGCAGGGGTGGCGGCGGTCGCGGCCGTGGCGGAGGCCGCGATGGCGGCCGAGGCGGGCCCCACGGCCCTGGCCCTCACCACCATCACCCCCCACACCACCACCACCACCACGCGCCCGCTCCTCCCATCGCTATCCCAACTGAAGAGTTCGATTTTGAGGCGGCTCTCAAGAAGTTCAACAAGGACGAGCTGCTGAAGAAAGCTGAGGAGGAGACGGCTGCGGCAGCCGCCAAGGAGCACGCCTACAAGAAAGACGACTTCTTCGACGAGATCTCCTGCGAGGCGCTGGAGAAAATGAATTTGGGGGAGCTGGGAGCGGGAGAGGGGCGGGCCAGGGCTGCCGCCCGCCGACGCACCGATTTCGAGACATTTGGCGGGGCTGCAAGGCGTGGGGGGGGTCGCGGAGGGGCTGGGTACAACGGCCGTGGCGGTCGCGGGCGGGGAAGGCAGCCTGGACGCGGTGGAACTGTTGCAGCCAACGCTTGAAAAAAATAAAATAAAATATAAAAGTGGGAAAGGGCGGGTTTGCCTGCCTGGGTGGGTTTTTTTTTTGAGAGGCGTGGTGGGTTGGAGTTTTTATGTAAGAAAAACCGAGTTGAAAGGAACAATGGCGCAAGAAATACGGAACTCTCAGCAGTGTATCGGAGTGGTGCCTCCTCCAGTTTTGAATGGACTCCTGCCCCAAGGGTTTACTGGTCTGGGTGCTTTTGCAAACGACGGCAGGGTGTGTCAGGACCTCTGAGGAGTGTTTTTTAATAACAGCCTGAAAAAAACCCCGTTTCATAACGAGTAATTTCCGCGCATGGAAGGTTCATTCATTGTCCCAGGCGTGCAACAGCAGTCCTGTTTTTTTTCTTCCCCCAAGAAGTGGCCCTGCGAACGCGTATACTATATTTTCACGCCATTGCATATGATTGCACCACCCCCATGCTGTTCACTCTGTTGAAGGGTTTTCATTGACATCTGATTTTATTTTATTTTATTTTCTGGCCCGTGCATTCCAAGTTCATTGTTCTTGCCACCGTGCCTTCCCAAACGTGTCTGCGTTTTTCTCCGACGCACATTCTGCAAGGCCGCTTTGTGATCCAGCGAGCAAGGGCCCGGCTTGCACTGTTATCGCAACCTGTTTGTTTTGGGGGCACTCCCCGAATATAGTGCACAGCACGCCTTTGGCACTCAAGAAGAAGGTAACTGTACAATCAGCGCCGAATCAATGCACTTGGCAGCGCCCCGTAGTTTGCGACACCAGTGTGTTGCCTCGATGTCCTGCTCCCATTGCTATTATTATTATTTTCTCACGCCCCGCTCTCCCCGTCCCCTCGTCGTGCAGCACTTGCACATGAGCAGCGAGTACGAGGGCGCCGATGCGCAGGTCAGCCCGTCTCCTCCCGACCGAAGAATCCCTTATCCCGCTGCCACCTCTTCTGTGGAGCCTTCATCAGCATCAGATGAAGAATTTGCAGAGAAGCCGCCCCGGTGGAGCCTCCGATTGCAAAGGAAGTCCGTCCAGCCCTCCCCTCCTTCATCCTCTCCTTCCCCCACCAACACCGACACCACCGCCAATGCTGCTCCCCAGGAGGACCCGGAGGCCGCCGCCGCCGCGGCGGCCGCTGCTGCAGCTCCTTTAGGTCGATCAACCAGTGGCAAGGCGAAGATGCAGGCTGGGGCTACAAGAGAGGCTCTCGTCAACCCTCGTAGGGTTGCCAATGGTGCTGCCAGCAGCGCCAAGCGGCCGCCGCTGCCCCCGCCGCCGTCTCCAGCAACGCCCGACGTCCTGGGCCTGCAGGAACATCCACGGGGCACCCAGTTTCACACTGCGCAGGTACTTGAAAACCGTCAATACAACCTGGTTTTTTTTCGGGTTTCTTTGTTTTTCTTCAGTTTTGTTTGTCATTACCAAACGCATACCCATCCAATTGACCCCATTTCCCCCACACTCAAGCTTTTTTTCCTCCTCCTTTCTTTTTCACTTCTTTTCAGATTCACCTTCAAGCCATGCTCAAAGTGATGGGAGAAAAGTCCACTGTGGCCGTGGCAGACCTCGAACTGGTGCACTCTCAGTTTGAGACCCTCATGGCCGCCCACCCCACCCTGTCTCTAGCAGCAAGGAGAGCGCAGGCCCTGGCCGCCGCCGCCGCTGGCGCCAAGGAAGCTACTGCGGCTGCTCCCGTTGTCAAACGAGCCGCTCCCACCGCTGGCCTGCCGTCTTCGAAGGCCGCTCCACCTCGCATGCCTTCCGCTGCTCCTGCTGCTGCGCCTGCTGCCACCCAGGGCTTCCCAGCACCAGAGGAAGAAGAAGAAACCCCGCTTCCATCGCTTGCTGCTGTTAGAAAGCAGCTGCCCACGCTGAACGTGCCAGTGCTGCCCCAAGGCGCCTCCGATAAGCCCAACTCAAGTTTCTACTCCTACAGCAGCAACCGCCAGCTGCAGCAGCGCAGCCAGCATGCACTACAGCACGTGAGTAACACCTGCCACGCTCAACAGCGGCTGCAGCAGATGAAGCAGTACGAGGCTCTTGGCGGGCCCTCGCACCTGGAGCAGCAGCAGTATAGCGGCATCTCTACGCAGGAGGGGATGCCTCGCCCCCGCCCAGCCCCCTTCGGGATGCCGACACTCTCAGGGATCACCAGCTGGAATTTTGGCGCTGCTGACGTGGACGCAAGGTCGCACTTGATCACAGGCACGCCTTCTTCCTTTAACCCGCTGTATTCTGAAACCCCCGAGGACAAATTGCACCAAGTGGAGCACGGCTTTGTTGGCGACGGCAGAATTCCCTATGAGCAGCAGCAACAATCGCAGTACAATCGCAGTACACCGCAGCATGTAGGTGATGTGCCTGCTGCTACACAAACGGGTCCCACGGCGACCCACAGCAGCAGTCAATCTGCGCTGGACCTGCTGCGTGCAATTGCCGGCATGGGCAAGGCAGGACGGCTTCCTTCTGCTCGAGGTAGTTATGGGGTGGTTGAGGAGTCCCCCAAGATCACGCAGGTTGGAAGAAACGACCTAGACCCAGACGAGTGAGTTGTGATCAACTGAATGAAATTTCAATGGTGACTTTTGTGTGGGTGGGGTGGGGTGGGGGTGGGGTATTGCTCCAGGGGGAGGGCGGTGGGCCATCCCTGTTCAGGCGGTAGGGTCTTAGATGGTTTAAACATGATGAACCCCCCCCCACCACCACCACCAAATCATTTTAACAACTTTTTCCTCTTAAAATATTTCGATTGTTTCAGGATCGCTATTTCAGCTCTGATGTCGATGGGAACCTTCGAAGGGCCCTCAGCGCGTGGGGTGAAACGTGCTTCTTCCGCGCGCACCGCTGCCGGCGGAGACGAGCAGGAGCGTTCTCCTCGCCGAAGAAAAACGGCGACGCATGATGCCCCTAGACTGCCGTCCCCTCCCTCTGGCGGGGACAACGTGGAGTCCCAGTTGTTGGAGCTTCTAGCCCAGCGAATCAGAGCGCAATAACGGCAGAGGGAGTTTTGTCAAATTCATTCAGGTTAGGTTTGTGGAAAATACTAAAATTGTGAAGGGCACAAAAATGGTTCATTTGCCCGAAGAAAGCAAATTATGTTTCATATGCCCAATATATTCCGAGGATAATTTAGCTCGTCCGGAGAGTCCTGCTTGCCCCCCCATTTTTTTTCCCTTTCTTTTATTCATGTCGGCCGCGCCGTTGGGGGACTCAGGAAGGCAGGGGCCAGAGCCTTACATTGTGGGCGAAGGTGCGGTATCGGCGTAAATTGCTGTATCCGTGCGCCCCCAGTACCTGAGGTTGATCCCACGGATGGAAGGGGGTACCCCACCTTACTGTGGCGGGGTGAGTGGCACGTCGGCTTGCACCAACCTTGGTAGTAGACGTTACAACCATATGAAAAACCTCCAAACCTCCAAATGTGAATTCCCAGTTCATTATTTAGGCCATGTGCTTTGTGAGAGCATACATACATACATACATTATATGGTTTTAAGTCCGCACAAAAGGGCAACTAAGACCCCATAGCAGACTGACACGCTAGTGAAAGCCGTGCGCGTAGGAATAAATAAATAAATGAATGATACTAAGTGTAGAGGCCTACGCAAATGCGCTTCCGTGAACGGAAGAGAAGTGTCAGGGTATATACACATACATACACATACATTACAGGTTTAAAGTCCGCACAAAGAAGCAACTAAGGCAACATAGCAGACTGGCACCGAAGTGCAAGCAGAAATAATGAGAATAATGAAGAAGAAGATGGCGCGTCAGGGAATAAAGATGGGTAGGATGCACGCATTGCTACCAAAGAAGGGCATGTGCAATGAAAAACCATGTGCTCTTCGTCCTCGCAAGAACCAGAAGCACACAAGCGGCATGTCCGCTGCAAATGCGGCCGCCCCACGTAGCGCCCCGTCTCCACCCCAAGATGATGCGAGCTGCATCGGAATCTTGCCAAAGAGACCCGCCGCGGAACCGAAAGGACAGAAGAAAGGTGCGGTAAAGTATTAGAACCCTTGAATATGCCGTGAAGTACGTATGCTTGATATGCTTGTCATCAATTCAAATATGCAACGATAGAAACTACGAAAATAAATATATGAACGGTGTTGAAATGCACTGTATCCATCCATCCATCCATCCATCCACTGTATCCATCCACTGTATCCATCCCCTCCATCCATCCATCCATCCATCCATCCATCCATCCATCCATCCATCCATCCATCCATCCATCCATCCATCCATCCATCCATCCATCCATCCATCCATCCATCCATCCATCCATCCATCCATCCATCCATCCATCCATCCATCCATCCATCCATCCATCCATCCATCCATCCATCCATCCATCCATCCATCCATCCATCCATCCATCCATCCATCCATCCATCCATCCATCCATCCATCCATCCATCCATCCATCCATCCATCCATCCATCCATCCATCCATCCATCCATCCATCCATCCATCCATCCATCCATCCATCCATCCATCCATCCAATCCATCCATACATCCATCCATCCATCCATCCATCCATCCATCCATCCATCCATCCATCCATCCATCCATCCATCCATCCATCCATCCATCCATCCATCCATCCATCCATCCATCCATCCATCCATCCATCCATCCAATCCATACATACATACATACATACATACATACATACATACATACATACATACATACATACATACATACATACATACATACATACATACATACATACATACATACATACATACATACATACATACATACATACATACATACATACATACATACATACATACATACATACATTACAGGGCATCCGTACAGTACTGGCATCCGTACAGTACTGGGCATCCGTACAGTACTGGGTCTCCATTTTTATTGTCTTTGTGTGCTCTGTTGATTGCTCGTAGTTTTAAACCGACAACTTGTCTCTGTTTAGCACCGGCAAGAGCTTCTTTTTCTTTTTTTCTCTCGAAAGCTGCCTCGTATTTTTGTCTCAAGACAGTTAGCCTCATCTCTCAACCATATGTAAAACCTCCAAACCTCCAAACCTCCAAACCTCCAAACCTCCAAACCTCCAAACCTCCAAACCTCCAAACCTCCAAACCTCCAAACCTCCAAGCGTAAACTCTTGAGGGTCTCAGAGTTTAGACGGGTTTTTTTCAACGCTTCAATTCTTTTCCCTCCCATTCTGCTCTACTCAAGAACATACAGGTTTTATTTATTTTCTCCCTCTCCCATGCATGGAAGTCATACTGGTGTCCATGTCACACATTCTTATCTGAAGCGGTGGACGAAATATGCCATCGATTTCGTCTTCGTTTGTCGATACGTTTATTCTCTTTTTATCCCTCGTAGTTTTATATGTTTACAGGTTGTAGTGATTGACGTACTGATTGACCAAAACAAAAAAATGACTATTCCCTGTGGACATGAACATATGGGTTTATGGGTTTATGGGTCTACATATCGTTGTAACGTCTACTACCGAAGGCGCTCTTATAGAGACCTGCAAGCCGACGTGCCACTCACCCCGCCACAGTAAGGCGGGGTACCCCCTTCCATCCGTGGGATCAACCTCAGGTACTGGGGGCGTACGGATACAGCAATTTACGCCGATACCGCACTTTCGCCCACAATGTAAGGCTCTGGCCCCTGCCTTCCTGAGTCCCCCAACGGCGCGACCGACATGAAAAAATGGGGAAAAGCAGGACTCTCCTATAAGGTTTTTAATTTAATTCTCATGCGCATGCAATACATACATACATTACAGGGTTTAAAGTCCAATGCAAATACAAATTTGAGTCTTTAGACTCCGCACAGAGACGACAACAAAGGCCACACAGCAGAAGGGCAAGCTTGGTCCTAAAAACTAAGCCAGGAGCCTGTGAAATTCATAAAATAACCGTTTTGCTTGTCTTTTTCTGTCTTCAATCTTTTCCATTTTATACAACAACAAAAATAGGATCATTTTTCTGACTGAATTTGACAAAGAAAGAGCTGAAAAACAGCGAGTGCGTCATTAGCAAGAGGAAGAATCTGACAGCGCGGGGGAATCTGCGGTGGGTCAGGTATTGCCACAGAGAGGGTAAAGAAGAACTTATTGGAAGCAAACCCGACCGGGACATTATAGGCCACACGGCAGGCAACGTATTCTTCATAAAATACGACGGGTTTGGGAATTTTTCGATCACTCTGGCCTGCGACCAGAACAGCCCGGAAAGAAGCTAAAGCACAAACGGGATCAAAGATGCTTGAAGGGGGATCATCTGCAAAGATACGGCAGTAGGATGTTGGTACGCGAGCAGAAAGACGTGGGTCTCATCACTATGCCAGAGTGTAGGCAGAGTGTTCGGAGACGGTGTGATGGGCGGCAGACTGGAAAGGGAACCGTGAGCTGTCGGAGTCAAGCAGGCAATCTGATTAAGTGGAAAAGTACTCTTCTACATGCGAAGAGCTCTGGCAAGGTAGAAACATATGCTGACCATGGGATATGTTGGAAGAAAAATGACAAATTTATTGCCAGACGAGATGTAAGTGTAGGTAGCAATTTTTAACATAAAATAGGTTAAAGAACAGAACGTATTAGTGTTCACTTCTCCCTCCCTCGCTTGCGCTGTGGAAATGAATGCAAAATCAGATGACAGCTCCGCAAAAAATTGAACTTCAATAAAGAAGTGGAGCAATCTCTGCAATTTTCCTCTTAAAATCCGCGTTTTTTTCGGCTTAAATAATAATAAATTGCTCAAATTTGGGCCGTTCATATCTAGCACAGCGGCACTCGAGTGGACAAAAACATTTTGGCATTTCTTGTATCTCCGGTCTTTGCGCAGCTCTGTTCTCTCTATAATAATGGTTTAGGCAGGCTACAGAAATGGAATCTGAACAGCGCGCCGATTCCCCAGCTGCCAACGGCGCGCACGAAGCTGATGAATCCATCTACCTCTCAGCCAAAGAAGGCCGCACAGAATCGCTGGTTTCCACCTCTTCCAGGGCCACCTACGCCAATGCTGACACCGCCTCCAGCCCCATCAAATCCGGCCCTGCCCCGCCCTCTTCTCCAGAAGAGGAGGGCACTCCATCACCTAACGTGGACGCCTCTGCCTCCTCGCCGCCCCCCCAGGCAGCCTCTGCCGCTTCTCCCAGCCCCCCGCCCGACTCAGACCAGGACTCGGAGGAGGAGGAAGAGGAGGAGCACGTGCTGGGGGCTTCTCTCTTCAGCGTGCCCCCCTCAGATGCCCGCTCAGTCGGAGTTTATGGCCTCCCTGTCGAAGCTTTCGAATTCAAAAATTTAGACTCGGGGGAGACGATCGCCATGGACCGGCGGTACTGGATCAAAGATGTGGACACGGGACGCGTATTTGTGCTCAAACCAGACGCCGCAGGCGCTGCAGGAGGCGGCGGCAGCGCCGGCAGCAGCGGGGGGGGGGTAGCAGCAGCAGGCGGGCGCGGGGGCAGCACCAGCCCCAGCATGCGGGTGGCGGACCTGATCAGCGGGGTGGAGGTCAGCTTGGTGGAGTTTGAGCAGGCGTTGGGATACTTTAAGGAACCACAGCCACCGCCTATTGTCACAGCATCGCCCACCAGCAGTGGCGGTGGGGCTGCGGCGCTGGCGATCATGAACGGCCAGCCGGATTTTGGGGCGCACACCATGGCGCAGCGGGGCATGCACTCCATCTCCCTAGGTGAGAAACGAGCGAAGAAATTGCATGCAAAAAAAAATATAAAAAATCAGAGCGCCGCGTCCTCTCTCCATGTCTTTCTCTCCATGTTTTCCCTTCCACGTCCTCCCATAAGCACCCAATGCTACAGCTTAACATTTCCTCCTTTTCTATCTTGCTTCCTACAGCCGCCCAAGCCAGCGTTGAGTGGATTCGGGAGAAAGCAGCTGCAGCGCGGGAAATCCTCACCTCTCCTCGAGAAACCCGCCCAGGCGGGAGCCCCTCCTTCTCCGACCCTTCCTCCCCGCAGACCGGCACGGAAGCGGCGTTTGGCGGCTCTCAGTCTTCTTTTTCTAGTCGGGCGGCAGATGGACAAGGGCTGGCAGTGAAGGTGGCGGTCTCGCGCAAGCCCTTCAAGGAGCTCACGGACCTGCGGCTGGTGCAGACAATCCCGGCGCACCAGGTATGACTAACGACAATTGTATGTTTTGTTTGAGGGGGAGGGGGGAATGGCATTTCTACTTATTTTAGAGGGATGAATGAAGAGGGGAGGCTCTTTATTGGAATGTTTCGATTTCTTGGTATTGGCACTGGATTGAGCTGCTCGACTGCTCATCAATGGAACGTTTACAAAGATGCTTCTCTCATAAAATTTCATTCTTTTTTTAATTTTTTTTTCACCCGACGACTCTGTGCAGGGCGTCATCTGGACGATGCGGTTCTCAAAGTCGGGGCGCTACCTCGCCACCGCGGGCCAAGATTGCGTGGTGGCTGTCTGGGAGGTCATCACGCAGCGAGACAAAAATGCCACAGCAGCGGCAGCAGCCACCACCGCCTCGTCAACAACAAATCCCCCCTCCGGGGGCTCCCCCCGCATGTCTCTCACAGGGATGGGCGGCGCCGTGGGGGGTGCAGCGGGTGCACACGCTTTGTCATCGTCTCCTACTGCAGCGGCTGCAGAGGGGCAGTCCAGCGTGGTGGAGGGGGCGGTGTACGGCATTCCGGTGCTGCGGTCAAAGCCCGTGCGGCTGTACCGCGGTCACAAGCAGGTGCGCGTGTAGTGTGCATAAATAACACTCTTCGGTTTGCCGCTTTTTCTAATCGCTAATTATTTCGCCTTCGTTTGTACCAAACCCTTGTCCTCTGCTGTTGCTCTCATTTCCGTATGTTTCTTTTCATCACTGTCTTTCTTCCTTCCGACACAACGGTACAATGCAGGACATTCTGGATGTGTCCTGGTCAAAAACCAATTTTCTGCTCTCCGCCTCCATGGACAAGACGGTGCGGCTGTGGCACGTGTCCATGGACGAGTGCCTGCGCGTGTTTAAGCACTCTGACTTCGTCACTGCCATAGACTTCCACCCCTCGGACGATAAACTGTTTGTGTCAGGGTCCATTGACGGAAAGGTAAGAGAAAGAGAGAAAGAAAGAAAGAAATAGATTGTTCGAGTTGAGGGGGGGAGGGCAGCAGCGGGTTTGTAGTTTTACGGGGTTTAAAAAGAGGGTAATAGAGCCTTTTCTGAGCTCATAAATGCCTCGCCCGACTTCTTCCGCTGTCATAAAAATGTCTGTTCTTTCTTCACCAGCTTTCTTCATTTTTGTCGGGGCTTCGTACCAATAATCCATTCCCTACTCTAAAACAACCACTTGTACTCGCATTACATATTTTAATTTCCTCTACCCGCCCCGCAGGTTCGGCTGTGGAACGTACCCGAGCAGCGCGTGGTGAGCTGGCAGGATGTGCACGACATGGTGACGGCGGTGGCCTACTCGCGGGATGGCCGGAGAGCGGTGGTGGGCTCCATGCGGGGGCGGTGTCGCTTTTATGGCACGGGGTCTAAAGGAGTGCTGGAGTACGAGGCGCAGCTGGGTGAGTTAATGGCAGTACGCTAAGAGGTGTTTCACGCGAGGGGCGTTTGTTTGATTGGAGATGAGAGTCGGAAAATAAAGGGGCGTGAAAGTTTTAATGAGCTGGCGGTGGAGAGAGACATGGTTTTCTCTTCTCTGCCTGCATGCTCTGACTTTGTAATAACCATTTCCCGCGATGCATGTTCCCTTCTTACTCACCCCCTGTGTTTTTCTCCCTATGAAATGCTTGCTGCAGACGTTAAGAACAAGCGGGGCCAGCACGCCCGCGGCAAAAAGGTCACCGGCCTTCACTTCGCGCCTGGGCCCGAGCCCGCCCCGCTGCTCATCACCTCCAACGACTCCAGGGTGCGGCTGTACGACGGCTACACCCTGCGGTCAAAGTTCAAGGGCCACTCGAATAAGTCAACGCAGATCAAGGCATCGTTCAGTCCCAAAGGTGAGGAAATGAATGGGGGGAAATTGTGGTTATTTTACACGTAGAAAACGCTGCATTGCCTTGATGAGGGAAATAGGGTAAATAAAGATGCGGGAAGGGCTCAGCTAGTGTGTTGTGAAATAGCAGGAGCATGCCGAGCGATAAACTCTGATTATAATTTTAAGCGACAGTTATCTAAATTTTGGCGTTTCGCTCATCTACTGACATACAAATATCGGTATGAACACGTATTGTCCAATATACTTCGCAGGTGATTACGTTATTTGTGGGTCAGATGACGGCTATGCCTACGTGTGGGCAACCCGCAAAACGACGCTGCCAGGGTCGGGAACGGACATGAGCGCAGCAGCGGCGCCCACCACGCCCAGGAGCAGGGCGGCGGGGTCTTCGCAGGCAGAGGGCGGAGCGGCCAAGGGCCCCCCTTCAGACGCCGGCGTGGCCAAGGTGAGAAAAAACAAACAAAAATCTGTGTTTTCTGCATTTTTCTATCATTATTCAAATTTCCCTGGTTTCATCCTTCATAACCACCTTTCAGCGCTTTCAAAATGATACTTAACTCCCCCCAATCTCGATTTTTGTGGCAATCAAGACAGCTTCAAATTTCTACCTTTTGTGCCAGCTCCTCTTATTATTTGTGATCTAGAATGCTGAATGAACTGTTTCAATGTGTATGCAGGAGAAGAACTCTTCCTATGAGGCTTTCCAGGTTGCCCAGGACGTCGTGACTGTGGCGCTGTTTGCTCCAGAATGCACGCACAGGGCAATGGAGGAGACCCCCTCTACCGCCGCAGCACAATATGCGGCGCCCTCAGCGGCCCCCGCAGAGGCCAGCGCCAGCAAAGCGCAGCCGGCGGCAGCAGCAGCGTCGCCAACAAAACCGGTGGGCCCATCACCTGCTGGGGTGATGGGGGCGCGCGGACAGGTGATGCTGGCGGCGGGGTACAGCGGGGAGATTAAGATTTATGAGAATATTGGCCTGCCGCAGTGGCTGTGAGAGCAATAGAAGGAGAGGGGGGTCATTTTTTGTTCATTTTGGAGTGCAAGAATAAAAATGTGTAAATTTCGTTATATGCGCCCATTTTGTGGCATGCTCCGGGGTTAGATCTGTTAAACGTATCTGTAAATTAATTCTATTCAGATTTAAAGCGAACTTTTTAATTTTGGGCTGCCAGCTGGATATAGAAAAAAAAGTTTTTTTTGGCCGACGTAAGAGTCATCTTCTTTGACGCCCTGGACTCTTGCAAGCAATAGTAAAAGCATTAAACTACAAGATAAAGACGGTTTGCACGCATTTAACTACGTCCAAGGCTATATTTTTTAATGGGTGAGCCAGCAACAGGAACGAGGAAGCGGACAAAGCCGCAGCACCCGCCTTTCAAGGAAATTCTGCACGAATGCCTGGAGCCCGAGGTGAGACGATTTTGGGACGGCGGCTCCTCTCCTGAGGGCCTGCATGCCCTGGGTTTTTTTTCACTTTTGAGGGTGTGTGAGTTCTAACGCATTCTCCGCCTCGTTCGTTTCATGTAGGGACGCGCAGGGATGTCGCTGGCCAGCATCAAGAAGTTCTGCTCCGAAACGGTGAGGGAGCTTTAATTGAGGCGCAAAATCTGCACTGCCGTCAAAGGTGCCTTTCCACTCTTTCCAGCCTTTTCTCCTAAATAGCGCAAACTTTGGATGCAATAAGCTATAAATTTGGCCCATTTGGATGCATTCCGGCTTACAGTGCTTTATTTGTACCCCTTCCTTCCATTTTCTCGAGAGCGCTCCCCTGATGCGGTTTTTCTAACTGCCGCTTTCCACCTCCTTCCGCCTCTTCTTCTTTCAGTACGGAGAGCAACTCCCAGGAACATGGGAGTCCAACCTGAAGCGCGAGCTGAAAAAGCTGCAGGACCAGGGTCAGTTGAATTTGTGAATATTTTAGAAAGAAAGAAATTTAGAGAGAAAAATGCGATCAAATGTTTCCCGCATTTGCATTCTTATCGGTGAGTGCAGGCGAGATCAAGACGCACTACCAGCACAAGGGGCACTTCGTGCTGCTGAAGCACCACACCCCTGAAGCCAAGGAGACCACGAAGAAAGCGGCGCCCAAAAAGAAAGCTGCAGCCGGCGGCAAGAAGAAGGCCGAGGAGGAGGAGGTTGAGATGGAGGAGGCGAGAATCTTGTTTTCCTCACCCGATGTAACAAATTGTTTTCTTTGCACGGTGGGCGCTTTGATGTTTATTTTCCTTCCCGTCAATCGCAGGAAGAGGAGGAAGAGGAGGCTGGCGCGGAGGAGGAGGAGGAAGAGGAGGAGGCCGCCCCCAAGAGGAAGAAAGCTGCTGCAAAGAAGGGCGGGGCCAAGAAGGGAGGAGCCTCCAAGAAGAAGAAGTAGAATTGCCCTGCCTTGATGCACACTAATATAATACTCAAGATTATGTTGACGATTTCAAGTGCTGAAAATGAATAACAAATGAAGATGACCAGTTTTTTTTGTTTCTTTTGAATGTCGAGCGCTCGCTGCTTTTGGCATTTGCGCATTTGACTGACGCTATCTTTCCACCTCATTACGTTGAATTCGACTTGCGTTCACCACATGGTTCACCACATCCACCATGTTGACATTTTTCATCCTTTCTTTCTTCCGTTGACGTTGACGTCGATATCCACACACAAGCTGACTGACGGCATTGCAGACCTGGTGCTATATAGAAAAAGGGCGTTTTTTTATCTGCTGTTTTTGCTGCTATCGTTTTTTGTGTAAACCCATCTCCCACGTTGCTTTGAAAGTATTGCAAGTGCCGTGCTTGATTAGAACACTGCGATTACATCGTGCAACGCAGCGTTAACCATGATAATAGACACACGGGATGGATAAATATGGAGCTAAAACTCATTGCCGATTTCCAAAAGAAAGAAAGCTTGAACTTTGTTGGCTGAGCGAGCGGGAAAATAAATTGTGAACATAGAATCAAAATATTTGCAATGGCAAATGGATTTGTTGCGCGATGGATGCAAGCAAGGGAAAGAAACAAATCATGCTAATTCTAGATACCAAAGAACCCCAAAAATATGCATAGAATTACGGCAGAAAGAACGAAATTTAGTAAAGAAACTCAATCAGCGAAAATAGCAACGATAATATTGGATTGGATAAACAAAATGATCAATGAAGCAGCAAAGGAACACAGAAATAGCAAAGAAAATGCAAAATGCAAAATTAGCAACGACATTTTTTTTTGTCGCGAACAAGGTTTCAAGGTTAAGTTAGTATTCAATTTTTCATTTTGAAAACATCACACATATTTAAACGCAGGCACCGCAGGAATGCCGCTCCAGTAGCTGTCCTTCGGCACCACCTCCCCCTTCATTAGCACGGAAATATTGCCCAGCCTCGCGCCGTCCTCAATCACGGTATTTGGCAGCAGCGTGGCCGCGCAGCCCACCGTAGCACGCGCCTTAATGTCGATGGACCCAAACTTTACTTTTCTATACTCCACGGTGTGCGCAAGGAAGAAAGCACGCTCGTTTATCACTGCACCATCCCCCATTGAAATTCGGTCGAGCTCGGTGTTGTATCCCCCCAAGCAGCACACGCCGCTGCCAATTTTGGCGCCCAGCAACCGTGCGTACCACACGTAGAACTGCGACCCCATGAGTTCGTACATGTCATCGAATAAATGAGCGGTGATGCACATGAGCTGCCAGGTGCGGGAGCGGGCGGAAAGGAAGATGGGGTGCTCGCCCTGGGCGCGGGGAAGGAGGATGAGCTTGGAAATGACCGCGAAAGACAGCGTGAATGTGATCTGGACGGCCACGCTGACGGGGAGGATGGCAAAGGAAAACCAGATGCCGCCGAAGTAAAGTGCGGTGACCACGCAGAAGATGAGGGGCATGAAGAGCATTGCGTTGGCGAAGGCGACTTGAAGGACGGTGGCGGTGCAGTATATGAGGTTGTACCGGACGTACTGCCAATTGGTGACTGCACGGGAAGCGACGGAAGCAGCGGTGTCCTCTGCAGCATAAGTAATATGCAATGATATTGTAAATCGAGTCAGTATATGGGCATATTACGGTTTTAATTTATTGAAATGCTAATTAGTATTAGCATGACAATAGTTTATAATTTTTACTATATATTTATAAATACAAATAAGCGCCTGCATTAATCGCGTAACATTCTTACCTGCGTCTTTACCGCTCTCCATATCGTCCCCAGGGTGGAGCACGAACTCGTTGAGGGTGATGGAGTTGGGCGCAAACTCTTGGCCTGTCTTAGCATAAGTGTATACGCCCAGCACCGCCCCTTCAATGAATAAAAAAATACAGGAAGGGTTAATTCGTTAATTCAAGTCTCAGACTCGAAATAATGTGGTGCATTCCATATAAGTATGAAGCTTTGTGAAAACTAACCTGAGTTCACCACCACACCGTTGGCCACTGTGGACTGGTTGGTGCAGTCACAGCCGGCCTCTAATTTAATGGGCGCAGCTTGGTTAATTGTAGCAGGAATCATCGTCACCGAGCTACAGATGCTGACATAGTCGCCGATGCTCACCATGTCGGCCTCAGAGCAGCGAAAATTCTCAGAGAGCCACGCCTGAGAGCCGACTTGAGCGCCCAGGCCCCGCAGCCACCCGTTGAATACTTCCGTCGCTGCCCAGGAGTACACCGCTTGGATGTAAGGGAGCTCCATATAGGCGCGCCAGAGGTGCAGCCGCCAGCGCCACCACAGGCCCTGCGCATGCAAACAAAATTTATGCATCAATATATGACAGCGTTAAAAATGTTAATTAAAGTTTAAGTGTTAGTAATTTAAGCACTAATCAATGCCCCAAAACTGCGTCCCTACCTGCTTTTTGCACTTTTCGGGGGTGAGGCGCTGCACCAGCAAGTACTTCACGGGGATCAGCAGCCACATGTAGACAAGTCCGCCCACAACCATGGTGAAGGGAAGCAGAGACAGGCCCACCAGGTCGGTCCACCACAGCGTAAAGCAGTCATTAGTGAAGGGATTGCCGACTGCGCACGAATAAACCTGGCGCACAATGGCTCGCCACGTCTTGGGCTTGTTGAGCTGGAACCACAGCCAGAACGGTGGGCCCACTTCTAGCAGCCTGTAATATCAATGTTTAAAATCATGGCAACGTTTGAATTTTGCAGCCGCTGGGAAGCTTATTTAAGCATTCTTTAACTTGCCTGAGACAGGAGTAGGAAATGAGGAGGATCAGGTAGGAGAGGAGGTCGAGAACCAGCGGAAAATGGCCTTCTTTGATGCGCAGGTCTCCAGCTGACACGTCCGCGCGCTGTTTCTTCCCGTTGGAGGCGCAGGAAGACGGAGACACCACGGTGCCGTCAGGCAAGTCCGCCCCTGGGCCCACAAAACTCATGTTGCCAATGGTGCAATTCTTCCCGATGCGGGTGTGGTTGAAAACCATGCTGCCGCGGTCGTTGGGGCCCGTGCCAGCGATAATTTCAGATGCAACGATGAGAGCGTCGTGAGCGATAACCGTGCCATCTCCTATCTCCACCAGGTCAAAATCAGTAACGCACACCGTGTCTATGACCACGTCGCGACCGATTTTGGCGCCCATGGCTCGCAGGTACCAAATGTGCAGCTTCGTGCTTTTGACGAAGGGAAGAACGCTGCGTTGAACGTGGCGCATTAGGGCGCGCACCGTCCACCACGCCAGGTACTTGCGGCCCCACAGCGGCGCCGTGCTTGGGCGCAGCCGCCCCAGCAGCACCCACTTGGCTGCAATGGAGAAGAGGAGCAGCAGGATGTGCGACACCATAACGCCTAGAAAACAAAATTTTGGGATGTAAAAAATCGAAATTAAGAGCAACACTGCTTGTTTTTTCGTATATGGATCTCAGAGTAATCACCGAGCAAAACTCAATCTGGTATTTAATTTTAAAAACTAACCTAAAGTCAGCACGGGGGCAATGTGTTTCACGTTAGCTGCGGTCCATCGGTAGAGGAACAGCGTCACCAGGGTGGGAGCCATGAGGTTGATGTAGGACCCGATGTGGGCGAATGCCAGGCAGAAAAAGTTGAAGAAAGTCACCAGCCACAGCGGCAGTTGGAAACCGACAGCGCTGCTTTTGACTTGCAGGTCATCAGAGGAGCCGTCAGAAGAATCAGAGGGGGGTATTTTGAGGCCGCGCCGAGGACTGCTGAACCGCCCGATGGAGCTGTCTCCAGAGCTGCGGCTGAGGTGAGAAGACGATCCAGAACTGTCCGAAATCATCTTATCGAGGGCGCTCGCCATGCTACGCACGCTGCGGGTCTGGTAAATGAGCACCCCTGGCAGCTCAAACCCGGTGGCGCGCCTAGTGGCGCTGCTGATTATGCCAGCCTTGAGGGAGGTGCCGCCGAGCTCGAAAAAATTGTCTTCCACGCCGACAGAGCTTTCTTCCAAGCCCAGCGTCTTCGACCAGATGCTGATGAGCAGGCGCTCGGTTTCAGTGTTGGGCAGGACGACGGGCTGATCTCCTTTGGCGTAGGGGGTGGCCCACTGCGGCTCTGGCAGCGATTTAAGATCCAGCTTGCCGCTGGGGAGGTGCTGCAGGCGCTCCTTCACCATGACGGTGGCAGGCACCATGGAAGGCAGAAGCAGTGATGCACAGTGAGCGAGAACTGCCGTGGGATCGACGTTGGCGGGGGCTACGTAGCCTGCCAAGCGGTATTCGCTGGACTCCATTTTCCAGGCTTTGACGGCCGCGGTGTGCACGCCTGCATGTCACATGGAGTACAAATAAAAGTGGAATATGGGAGAGACAAGAAATCAGGGTAAGGCAGGGAAGTTGAGAAAGGAAGCAGGGCCGAGAAGAAAGTGTGGTGTTGTTTCAAAAGGTGGTGGGCATGGTTAAAACCTATGTTTTTATTTGAAACGCAATAGTGGCTGGAATTTTGTAATAAACGTAAAACTTCAATAGGGAAAACGTAAAAAAAAATCCTTACCAGGTGCCGATGCCAGCGCTGCCTCAATCTCACTCAGCTCCATCCTCACGCCGTTGATCTTCACCTGGTGGTCAATGCGCCCCAGAAACTCCAGCTCCCCGTCCTCTCCCCATTGCACCAGGTCTCCCGTGCGGTAGCACTTGCGATAGTACTGCTGCAGGTGTTGTGGAAGCTCCGCAGCAGCGACGGCCACGGCGAAGAAGGGATTGTCCACGAACGCAGCTGCGGTGAGGTCCTCCCGGCCGCTGTAGCCGCGCGCCAGGCGCGGGCCTGATAGCCAAAGCTCCCCAGGCTCTTGCACGCCGCACAGCTCTCCATCTACACATTTAATCAAATTAAGCATAATTTTGCTATTATATCCATAATTATATATTTATATGTAATGAATCTAATGGAGATATATCTAAATATCAGATGTTATTTTTGTTTTTATGAGTAGTGAAGGAAATCAAGAAAAACACTTTTCACCTTGAGGGCGAACGACGTAGGCATGAAGGTTGAAATCAGGCCTGCCCAATGGGATGCGCTGGAAGGGAGGGGTGCAGGGGCCAGTGAAAACCTGGCAGGTCACCTCCGTGGGCCCGTAGGTGTTAAACAGCCCGCCAGAGGCGAGGGTGGGAATGGCGGCGTAAATACGCTCAGCCAGAGAAGGCGTCAGCGCCTCGCCGCCGGTTAAAAATCGGATCAATCGGGGGGTCTTTTCTGCGGCAGATGCAGCGGCAAAGGCGTTGAGGTACTCTGCCGCCAGGGAGGGCACGACTGCAGGGAATGAATGGTGAGGAAAAGTAAAGAATGTTCTAATTTATATAGTATTCCGCATATGCAATAGATAAAAACACCGAATATTTTATAGAAAATGCCATTTCCCCGTTAAATCCCGAATTACCTTCCAAAATGGAGATGCCATGGTAAGCGACGAGATCTGCCATGTGTTCAGGATCAAGGTGAGCTTCAGGGTCAGGAACCACCAGGCAACCACCCACCGCCAGGCTGCTGTACAGGTACAGCACGTAACTGTCGAAGGAGACGGTCGTATTCAGGCAAAAGACGTCAGCGGCTGTGAGCTTCATTTTCTCCACGAAGAAGCCAATTAGGTCGCGCACGCCGCGGTGGGTGATCTGAAAAAAGAGAAAAAATAGTTTGATTTAGTGCCAAATTCGCAACTAAACATATGAAATCTCAACACCCCTTTTGTTTTCTGCCAGGAAATTTTCCTTCCGACAATGCAATTTGTGTAAAATGCACAGAATGCAAATGATAACAACATGAAGAAAAAAATACCATAACTAACCTGCACGCCTTTGGGTCTGCCCGTGGAGCCGGATGTGAACATGCAGTAGAACAGCGCCTCGTCGTCGTCATCTTCTGGGGGCGGAAGAGTGGTGTTGGCGCAAGATGACTCATCCTGCTGGTCGTGTACCAGAAGCACGACAGGTTCTTCGACAGGCACAGAACTGGCAATTTTTGCGGCCTCTTGGGCGTGGGAGGGCTGCGTGATCACGCACACGGCAGCGCTGTCTTCCAGGTAGCCTGCCAGCCGTTCGGCAGGGAAGGAGGGATCCAGCGGAACATAGCACCCGCCAGCTTTCAGGGTGGCTAGAATGGCGATGACCACGTCGAAAGAGCGATCGAGAAGGATGGCTACAGCCTTATCACGAGCAACGCCTCTCGCTGCCAGCCGTTTGGCCAGCACAGTGGCCTCGTGATCCACCTCAGCGAAGTTCATCCTACTGGTTGCGTTGGCCAGACAGGGGGCGTTGCGGAGCGTCGGAGAGGCCGCATTTGCTTCGAAGCGACGGTGGATGAGCGGCCCCTGAAATTCGCAAAAAACCATTGGCAGTGTGAAAGAATGCAGATAATAGTGCGTTGTTCTTCAAACATACGCCTGTTTCAAATAGCGTTGCGGCAAAGTTGGGTTCAAAATTCGCGCATCCTGGCCATACCGGTTTTTGCGAGACCTTTGGGTTTGCAATACAATGTCTAGTCGACTTCTCACCTCAAACAACCCAAACCGCTGCTCCCCAATGGAGAACTGGTAGATTTGGTCCATGATAAGTGCTAATTGGGTCGAGTATTTCAAAACTCGGTCCAATTGTTGTTTTGGTGCAAAAATTGGACGGTACAATAGACAGACTGATGATCAGAAATGGCGGCAGAACGCGCGTCTGGAGCTATTTCTCTTGGGTTCGATCAATGAATTCAAATGTTTATCAATGCATTAACCAGACGCCATCACGCCAGGTATACGAAGAAGCTGCTGCGTCAGCTCATCAGCATCCTCGTCAGCAGCACGCAACGCACGCCGCATTCTTTTTCTCTGTTCTGCGGCAGCGGATGGGGGGGCGAAGGAAATCGTCGAGGGAGTAATGCCTCTCTTTATTACATGCTCACATATGAGTAAACAAAAAGCAAAAAGCAAAAAAAGGAAAATAAGATCTATACTCGTATATGTACTTAGTTCTTGATTAGTCAGCGTACTTGTTGAGGACCTCCCCACCCCTTTTTTGTGTCGAACAACAATTCTTGGGTCCTCTTTTGCCCTTCAATCGATGCTTAGTGCATGTTTTTATGCATCAACCAGTGGGCGCTCGCTTCATAAATCCGAAAATTAAGTGTTGCACGCAATTCTTAATTCTGTTTAAGTAAATTAAGGATAACTGTAGCCTGTTCGTTTATTTATATGTGCTAATATACTGAACGCACAATCGCGAGCTAAAATTGGAACTGGAATTTTAAAATCTAACCAATTTTCATCCCGCTGTTGGTGCCAATTTTTACTCATGCTTGCATCCCAGCTCGCGTTATCACCTGCATAGAATCATTAGCGTATCCACAGCCTTCTTTCGCGTGCATTTCCCACATCTATTTTTGTTTGCGTCGTCGCCCTCCGCCTTCGAGAAATTCTGGTTTAAGAAGCAGCCATTATTATTCCCTGCTCTTACAGGAAAATGTACGAACGTTCAGAGAAACGCCGAGGGGGTGACGGTAGACAGCATCTCTTGCATAAAGCTGACTCAGGCATGGTCTGTCGGGATTCAATCAAACAAGTTTATACATACATACATACATTACAGGTTTAAAGTCCGCACAAAGAAGCAACTAAGGCAACATAGCAGACTGGCACCGAAGTGCAAGCAGAAATAATAATAATATATTTACTTTTTCTTCTTCACGTGTACCGCGAGGAGTATTAAGCTCAATGAAGAGCCTCCAGGTGGAGGACATCAGCAATAGGTGCCCGTCACTACTCGCTCTTTGATCGTCCATGATGCCCTGCCCTGAGTATGCCTCATTTAATCGAATTTCGTTACTTGTATTTTTATTGATGAGTTGGTGTATTATTGTGTACAGAAAAAAAATTCCGATCTGTAGTGTATCTTGGGAGGGGGGAGGGGGAGCAACTCCTCATGCGTATAATGTAATACTAAAATGAAAAAATACAAGGCGAGCATTATCTTCAGAGTATACTGGGCATATGAAAAAATGGATAGCAACTCCTTAGGAAAATCGAAATTTAGTATCGGTAAATCACATTTTCTCCCTCAAACAAACGAACGGACGGACGACTGGCCCCCCCTCACACGAAGTAGGACGCCGGCGATGCCACGTCCCGAATGGCCTCCCACTGCTCCTGCGTCAGCGCCTCCTTTGCTTCCGCCAAGCCTCCCTCTTCATGGGTTCGCCTAAACTCAGACAGCGCCTTTGCAACCGTGCCCTTCACAGGAGCAGGCTGTGAAGCCAGCCGTACCAGCGCCATCAGCACGTCAGGCAGCCAGGGCGGCACATCGTAAGGGGAAGAAAGGACGAGCGCATGGAGCGCCAGCGCAGCGCCGTGGCGGGCGGGGAGCGCAGCGGCGGCGCCATTTCTTTCTTCCTGAGTGGGGGCGACAGCGGTGGGGGCGCGGCGGCGGCGGCGAGCAGGGAACAGTTCGGCTGCGCGGGCAAGGAAGCGCTCTCTCAGCGCTGCAGCTTCTTCGTGGGGCAGCCCGCGAATTACGCCAGACAGGGTGGCGGACGCGAGCTCGCGCACCTCCAGCTTGTCGTCTTCCAGCCTCTCCAGCACCTTTAAAAAAAAAAGAATGTGGTTTTTGTGAGAAAATGGAGGAGAAGTAAAACGAGGACTTCGAAAAAGAATTTTAGTTATAAAGAAACCCCGCTGAATATGAAATTAAATAGCAAACCCCCAAAATCTAGCATACTCGCCATTTCTAGCACCGCAGCGGTGCCGTCCTTGCCCAGCAGCAGCGCGTGCCGGAACCAGAAAAACTGTGAGTAGACCAGCGCAGCAGCGCGCTCTGGCCACAGCTCAGCACGTGAAGCAGCACGCAACGCCCGCAGCGTGGCGCCCGCCTCTTCCACCCCCAGCGGTTGGTACTTGGCCGCGATCAGCGACTTTTTCGCCACCAGCGCCACAAATTGCAGCTCAGAGGGGACTAAGTCTTGCAGACGCAGCAGGCTGGGTAGCAGGCGCACCACGAGGGGGGTGACGGCGGTGGAGGGGTGGCTGGCCAGCATCTGCAGCACAAATTCCACGCAGAACGCCACTTGGCCCACCGCTGCTTGGTACGCTTCTTCCTCTGCGGACACAGGAGCAGCAGAAGTGGCATCGAAGGGGAAATGAATCCCGCCTTCGAGCCTTTCCACCTCCATTTCCGCCGCTTCTTTGTCTGCGCTCTCCATCTCCTCCTCTTCTCCTTCCTCCCCGCTGCCCTCTGAATCGACTTCTGCCTCCATGGGCCGTAGACCCGCCCCGTTGGCCAGCTCAGCAGCCGCCATGGCCGCATCAGCTGCAGCCAGCACCGCTGCGTCGTCAGAGGCAGCAGCACCCCCTTTGCCGTTGCTACCGCCAGCACCTGCAGCAGCGCCCATGGCACGCGTTCTAGCGTGCAGAACAGCGGTCGCGGCATCAAACTGCGTGCCCAGGTGGTCCACAAAGGCTGCCGCTGCCGCCTGCAGCTCCTCTTTGCTCTGCACTTCACTCGTGCTTCCACCACCGCTGCTGCGGTATTTTTCGCTGCTTTGCCGTGCGCTTGAGCCTGCTACATCGATGGCGGGAGCCAGCAACGCGCTGGAGATGTCAGCAGCCAGCCCGGCAGCCGCACGGCGCACCATTTCGCCCGACACCAGCGTCAGTGAGGGCAGCTCCGCTAAGCACCACCCCAGCAGCGCACGCACCGCAGCGGGAAGGGTACCCCCCCCAGACGTGCCCAGCATCTCGTCCAGCGCGTCCGCAGCGTACGTAACCCGCTTGAACGTCGCTGCAGACGCCTCCGACCCACCCGCCACTGCCGCTGCCGCCGCCATGCTTGCTTTCTCTGCCTGCTGGGCTCCGTTCACGGTGGTGGCCATGGCGATGTCCAGCAGGGCAGGGACCAGCGCCTCGTGCCCGGTGGTTGAGAGGTTATTGAGCGCAAACTGCAGCACCGCTGACCATGTGGGAGTCACGTCCAATGGAGCTGCACTCATCGCCTTCGCCAGCGTAGGAGCGATCCACTCCGCCCAGTCCACGTGGGAGTGGGCCGCAGGGGAGGCTGCTAGGCCCGCGAGGGCCTCGGCTGCGGCTGCTAGGGCGGGGCGATCTGCGTCTTGAGGGCGGGAGAGAGCTGCCTCGATGGGAGCACGCAAAGCAGGAATAACGTAGTCAGGAGCCACCTGGGAATGGGCATAATAAGAAAATAAGTAACGTAAGGTGGGGGTTTGTCGACATTCACACAGAAAATGAAGGGGGAACAGGAAGAAATAAAGGAATGGGCGCAAACAATGGAGTAATCCAAAATATAAATTTGAGCACGGGTGGGTTGGCTTTACCTGCGCGAGGATTTGCACAAGGCGGGCGTGGTAGGCCATGAAGTGCGCTGCGTCCACAGCTTCGACACTGGTGCGCTGGGAGGGCCACTCAGAGGCTCTGGCCAAGGTAGAAATGAGCGCCTTGGCAGGGGCTGCGAAAAAAGACGTTAAGGATGAGCGAAAATGTAATAAAGACACACGAAAATGTTAATAATAGCGTTGGGCTGTGAATTCTGGTACATATATATTGAAGTTGCCAGGTTATGGAGCAGTAACAGTTTTTTCCACTCGAAAACCGCCAACCAAAATTATATTTATTTACAAAGAAAAAAGAATGTTGCTATTCCATAACCTTATAAGATAGCTGGTTGCTGCTGGCTTACCTTCGTCTCGAGACATCAGCCGCAGGGTCTGCGCCTCGGGGCCGCCCACCAGCGCCGCGTGAGCGTGCCCAAGATTATCCAGCAGCTTGGGCATTGACATAGTGCCAGCGGCAGCAGTCAGCGCAGCTTTGGCGGCAGCCACAGCCTCAGGCCCCATTCCGCCCTCAAGAGAGGCCCTAGGATTCCACAGAGGCAGCACCTGCACTCCCAAACGCCAAAAAATTGGTTGAATCAAGCTTTCTTGAGGGAAATCCTGCATAGGTCATATTGCTTCATATTGATTCACACGTACCATGGTGTTGATGGCGAGGGCGGACACCGTGCGCGTGATCACCACTTCCGAGCTCAGCAGCGTGTTCACGTAGTGCGTCATCAGCTTCCCCGCAGATTCAGGCGCCACCGCCGGCAGCAGCAGGAGCGGATAACAATTGGCCGCCGCCACGTACCTCCAGGGCAGCTGCGGTGCAGCTCCCGCCGCCGCGTCTTCTCCCCCGTCCCCAGCGCCTGACTGGGAAGCAAGAGCAACTCCCGTTGCAGCGGCCATGGCGTCTTCACAGATGGCTTCTGCGATCTGAGACTCGCCAGGGGGCTTGATGTACCGGAACGAAAGCATGAGCGACGCCATGAGCACCGTCATTTGCGATTCTACCCCGGTATGAGCGGCACTGGCCATTAGGGCCAGCGTCAAAGCACGGAGGCCCTGCCAGTCGCGCGTGACGTGGCGCCAGATGGAGACGAAGCGCACGAGGCTGGAGGAGGCTGCCATCATGCCCTGCTCCTGCTCCGACTCTGCATAAAACCGCGATTTCTAGGAATTAGAAGAGAAAAGCTTTCCAGAGCAAAGAAACGAGTTATTAAGCGATAAAATGTGCGGATAGATTTGTGATGGTGGGATATGGCAAGAATATGTGTGTAGGATAAGCGTATAATATGGGCGTAAATGTCAGCTGCTCACCAGCTTCTCCTGCGGCGGCAGCAGCTTTGGCGGCAGCCGCCTGCGCAGCCGCCCGCAGCCACGGCACGGCGTCCGCGGTGGTGACTGAAGGGTCAAAGACAAGCTTGGTGTCAACCTTGGCCATGCCGCTGAAGATGGGGGCCAGTACAGCGGGGGCGAGGTCAGGGTAGCGCTTCATGGCACGCTCTAGCACCATCGCTGCAATAATATTAAGATGGGGTTTAGGGTTTAGGGTTTAGGGTTTAGGGTTTAGGGTAACACAGCTGAGGGTTAGGGAGCAGATGACGAATAATAATCTAACCGATTATTTAATACTATAAACTACAACTGAAACTACTAATAATACGCTCTAGAGGGGGGGAATGGATTGGAAGGGCAGATTGCCTAAATCGTAAACTAGTTTTCTTTTTGATCGTACCTGCTGAGTCTCGCACGCGCCTGGGCCCCTGCATGGAGAAGTGCACGCTGCGGGCCACCAGGCTGAGGAAGGCGGGCGGCAGGGCGGAGCGGGGGAGGAGGGGTGCAGCCGCGGAGGCGAACCAGCGGTAGGCTGCCTGAGAGGCTCTCCACTCTAGGCTCAAAAACACCTGGAAAGAAAGAGGGGAAAGATAAAGAGGAGGCGAATTAAGGGGGGGCATTCGAGAGCTCGTTGACAGCAAAGCAATTTTCCTTCCATGCACCCAAGCGCGACAAACAAGAAAGTTCAATCATTCCATAATTCCATAATTCCATAATTCCATAATTCCATAATTCCATAATTCCATAATTCCATAATTCCATAATTCCATAATTCAATCATTCAATCAATAAGCATCCTCGTAACCAATCTCTCACCCGCTCCTTGGCCAGCCACATGGGCCGCCGCCGCCGCCACTTGGGTCCCAGCCCGCCTTTCTTTTCTCCCTTTCCACCTTCCTGTCCACCCACCACCACCACCTCGACGTCTCCCAACGCCTCCAGCAACGCCCCCGCCACCGGAGGCTCGTGCATCCATTTGTCGTCGCTGAACCACGCCCCGCCCGACGCCGCAGCGTCCGCGTACTCTGAGGACCCCGCAGAGATCAACAGATCCATAACGCGGAGGCACAGCCCTAAATTTTCGGCATCGGTTGCACCCGCAGCCCGGCTCGCCGCCTCTACAGCCTCCGCAGCGAGCTGGCGCAGCTGCGGGGAGCCCACAGGGGGTCCCGCGGCGCCCACCACGGCTGCAGAGGGCCCTGGCACGGCGAAAGGCACGCATTCAGGGAAATCAGGGAGGCAGCTGCGAACGCCGCCGATGGCGCCTTCTATCTGCAGCAGCAGCGAGCGTAGGGCGTCCTTACCGAGGTCTCCACCTGCCAGCAGCTTCAGCGCGGGCGCCTCCAGGAATTCGGCTAAAAATTCGTTGGCCAGCGCAATTTCGTCGGCATTAGGTATGTGCCACGACATGGAGCTCTCTCCCGGCTTCAGGGCAGCTCCCATCCCCCCTCCGCTGCTGTCGACAAACGCGTCCACCTGGACCCCACTCGCACAGCCGTTCTCGCCGTTGGTATGCATAGCGACCTCTTCCACGGCGCCACTGCCACCGCCGATTTGAGGCTCCAGCCGCGCCGAGCAGACCTCGTACTGCCCCACGGGGAAGTAGCTGGTGAGACCTGCCAATGTGGACACCAGCGCCCGCGCGGCGCCCTCTTGCACCGCCTGAGAGGGCGCGGCAAACATCGACCGAATGACCGCGAGGAGACGCTTGCCATGGCCCTGAAATGAAGCAAAATAGGGGTAAATAAAGATTTAAAAGTGTGGTAACGTGAAATGTGCTGCTTTACGGTCAAGTTTATCCCTAAACCCTAAAGCTTTTGAGTGGGCTTCAGCATGTTTTTTGTCTCTCAAAGAGCACGGGAAAATTAAATAAATGAAGCGGCTAACAAGAATAGACTCTGTGCAAAGCATTTGGAGAGGGGGTAAACGAGGAAAAAGCTGTCTGTTAAATATGTATCAAAACTCACCACCAGAGGGGCGCCCAGGTGGTACACCGTGGAGGAGAGCAGCGACAGTCGCCACTTCAGCGCTGTTTCTGCCACTTTTGAGAGGCGGGTGGCCCCTGGGTCGAAAGCCGCAGCGTCCCGCTCCAGCGCAGCCAGCAGCGGAACCAGCAGCACCTACAACAGAGAAAAAACAAATAGTTTATTTTTGTTTAGAAATAGGACGAGCGTAATTATCCTCGGAGTATATTGGGCATATGAGAAAATAGTTCAACCAGTTTTGGGGCTCCTTTCCGACACAAACTTGATAACAAAAAAGTGCAGCCCAAAATGAGATTATTTGAGCGGTAAAACGCATTTAACTAGCAGAACATAAAAACGTACCTCTGTGGAAGTTTTGGGGTCCGCCCAGGCCACCGCATTGCACAAAATCGCCGCCTCCGCTGTGACAGAGGTGAACGTGTTCTCCAGCAAGAAAGCAGCGGTGCGCCTGATGGCTGGGGCCCGCAGCGGCGCGGGGAGGCGCGCGTACAGCAGCTCCGTGAGCGGGCGGAACATGGAGGAGCCTTCCAGCAGGAAGGAGGGGGTTTCGCCGGCAGCAGCCTCTCCGCCGGCAGCTCCATGCTCTCCAGACGCGTCTGGCGCGTCCAGGTTGGCGATGATGGTAAAGATGCGGGACAGAAGTTCAAAGGCCCAGTCCTCGGTGAAGAGAGGGAGGGCCCCCGCGTCAGCGTGCTCCTAGAGAGAGAGAGTGGTAAAAAGCGGGTGAATTTAAATATAAGTTTCAGAGGTAAATGCGGCAAGGTGGGGGGTGTTGAAGCGCGAAAAATATATTATATGGTCATTAAATCAGCGCTAGCAGATGAAAAAACTAGCGTTTCACATAAAAAACTCACCGGCAGCTCGCTGACGCAGCTCAGCACGCAGCAGTAGAGCCTGAACACCGCAAGGCTCTTGGGAGGGTCGTTGGCGTCGATCCCCGGCAGCGTGGCTGCCATGGCAGAGGCGATAGAGGCAGCCGCCGCAGCCCGCGCCGCAGCGATGCAGCCTTCTCCTGCTGCTGCTGCCTCACCCATGGAGGCCTCGTCTTCTGGAGGCTGCAGCCCGGCCAACAGCAGCGGACGCACGCAGAGCGACAGCGTCTGGATGGCGTTGACGTACCTGCGAAGAGGGAGAGAACATTACATGGAACAAATGATTAATCGGAGTATACTGAGCATATGAAATAACATCAGGTTTTTCACGTAAAAACGACCCAAACCCCCCTCAGAAGTGACATTATGGAAATCTTGCAACGAAAAATTTTTTAACATAGAAATTGCAGAAAAATAAAGGTTATGTACAGCGTTGTATACTCACTGCCTGGCGGCGGTGACGGTGTTGAGTGCTGTGATGAAGTGACGGTGCACCACAGGGAGCACCAGATTGGGCGCCACGTGGGCCATCTGCGCCAGCGCGAACGACGACGCGCGCTTCAGGTGGCGATCCTTGGAGGACTGGCCTTTGGCAGCCAACGGCAGTAAAGCCGATACAACGCGATTGACCGTTTCCTGGGTCAAAGGGCGGCGGGAGGAGGGGGAAGCAGCGGATGCAGCTTCCCCGGTGCTTCCTGGACCCTGTGGGGGAGCTGCAGCGGCGTATTCGTCGTCCCCATCTGTGCCGCTTTCATCTCCGCCCATCTCTTCGCCGTCCTCCGAGCCGGTCGCATCCTCGTCGTCACTGGAACCGGCATCATCGTCTGCATGAAACACAACAGAAAAAAATCGAAAAAAAAAAACTTTGGACTTTTGGAGGGAAAATCAGTCGATTCGGTACAATTTCATTCGGTACAATTTCAAATATTCAAGTGAGATTGTTGTTTAGATGCTCACCGTCTGCCCCGGACTCGCCATCCATATCTTCATCCAGCACCCCCGCGGCATGCCCACCCCCGGGGGCGGCGGCAGCAGCGGCAGCAGCTGCCAGTCGGGCAGTGGCATGGTGCTCTGCAACAAGGCGGTGACACAGCTGCCCAGCAGCTTCCTTCAAGAACGACGTCAGCGCCCCCGTCCACTTTCCACCGTTGGAGGGGTGATAGTACTGCTCCAGCAGCGCTGTCATGGACTCCAACGCACACAAAGCAGGGTCAGCGTTGCCCAGCGGGCCCAGCGGGCAGCGCCCCAGCAGGTACAGCATGATGTGCGCTACCGCTGCGGGGCGGGAGGTCATGTCGCCTGCGCACTTAGGGTGAATGCGTGGAGCGGCCATGAGATTTGATGAACATGATGGGGGAAAAAGAGAAAAACATCTTGGCGTTGGATGAGTGGATAAGCCATTTGAACACGCTCAGAATGCAGCAAAGGTATACATCTCAACACATTTGCGTGGCATTTGACAAAGGCAGGCGACCTCGAGTTGTGCACAACATCCAAGAATGAAGGAAATTGAAGGGGGCGGGAAATTAAAAAAAATAAAAAACTTCGGGCACCTGAAAACATGACCTGCACGAGGCCTGGGGCGGTGCCCTGGAAGGGAGGCGACGCGGTGGCGGTGCCCACCGGTAGGTTGAAAGCCCACATCAGCCTGGTAGTGAGCTGCGGCAGTAGTGTCGGCCAATCCACGACGCCATTTGTATCGTGCTTGACCAGCCTGCAGAACAGCCCCGCCCACTGAGCCTCCCAGAAGTGGTTGTGAGGGACCATGGCCCAGAGGTGCAGCCACTCGGGAGCCCACTGCGCAAAGCTGCCGTCGCCTGCGGGGGCGGGCAAAAATATCGCGAAAAAAGCGTTAGACTTCACCGTCCTCATAATACGATGAAACAGGAAAGATTAGACTTGCTCAGACTAATTAAAGAAGAAGAAAAAAACGGTTTTCAAGGGTTGAAATGAAATATATAGTGGATGAAAGTTTTCCGACTGCCCATTAAAACAATAAATATAAACAGAACCCTTCCTCAACCATTCAACCGCACCTTTGAGCGCGGCTTGCGTGGGCATGAACAGCGCCAGCCACCCCAGGGCCTCGAAGCTCTCCGAGCGGTGCACATCCCGCAGTGTCGGTGAAAACTCCGCCCACACCTCCTCGGCGGTGCCAGGAGGAAAGAAACGGCGGGCGCGGTGCACCACGCCCACCAGCGCCGACCGCCGCAGCTCGCTAATGCCCGCTCCTTCCACAGAAGCCGCAGGCAGCATGTACTGCCGCCGCAGCATGGTAAAGAAAGGCCGCCATGGAATGGAAAGTTTGAGCTTTCTTCTGTGGGAGCGCAGCAGGCGGTGCAGGAGGATACACCACCGCGCCTGCGCCACGAGGTCGCTGTGGCAGGTGAGCACCAGGTCCAGCAGGGTTTCTACCAGGAGCTGAATGTCGGAATGAGGCGGCTCCGCTTTGGTGTTCAGCATGCTGCATGGAGAGAAAGAAAGGGAGAAAAGAAGGTGGAAGAATGAGGGGCTGTAATGTACTAGTGGCCGACTTGAGAATTCAAGCAAAACATTACTAATAAACTAATATGAACGAGACCGAGAACAATAGAATGCAGGCGGAGCGCATCAGCTCCAGTACTAGAGTATACATTAAGGGACCAAGCTCTGGTGCTGCTAAAGGCTGAATCAAATGAGGGGAGCAATGCGAGGAAGGAAGAAAGCAACTCACGCTTTGACCAGGGGCACGTAAGGCAGAGTTGCACTGGCAGCGGTGTCGGCAGGCTTGGCAGCCTTCTCGCGCTGCCACACCTCTGCCAGGGCGTGAATGAGGGCCGAAAAGCGGCGGGGCTCCTCTGCGGGCAGGCGACAATGGAAGTGGAGGGGGTTAGGAGAGCGGTGACGAGAGACTGGAAATTTAGAGTGAAAAGTTGGTACGAGGGCTCACCTATGCGGACCTCTTCAGCCAGATGCTCCGGTAGCCATTCATTCCAGATGCTCGGCATCCTGACACGGGGATCCCTGTTCGCTGTGGAAGTTCAGAAGATTCGAAAAGGATGCAGTGTGGAATGGAGGTGGTGCTGGGAGGCTGGGGAAGGGTAGCTTAACGACAGTGATGCGTGTGTTATGTCTTGATCAATGTCCAATGCTGCTTTCAAAGTGAAAATGGTTTGATCACAGGAAATAAAATTTGTGAAGATCAGAGAGGCAAAGGTTTGTTCTATCTTTATATGATAGAATGGGTATTGAGAAATACACTTATTTTTTTTAGAAATGGCAATGGTAGCACAAAAGTGAACACTTCGCTAATTTTGGGTTGGCTGGCCCAAACTTTTTTCGTGCACATTTAGATCTAACTTTTCATTCAATTTTATAAAGTTCGTCGTTTCGAAAATATGATTTTCATTCGATAACATCCTTCATTCCTCTTCCTATATAAAAGCATTATACAAAAAATAATTTAAGATGGAAGACGAGCCTCAAGATGCCGAGACGATCAAGCAACTGCTCGAATCGATGGTATGGCGTATCATGCATGTTTCATTTCTAGCGATGCCTTTGCCTCAAACACACAGACACAAATTGTCCAATTTTTTTCAATTGTTCACCCCCATTTTGGCCTGCAGGACGTCGTGGAATACGACCCCAGAGTGGTTGAACAGCTCATGGAATTCATGTACCGATACACAGCGGAGGTGCTGCAGGACGCAGAGGTGCGCCAGTCTAACCTTAATCGTTTTAAATCAAATTTTCGCCTCAACCAACCTTCTCTTCGCGCTGCTCGCAGGCAATATCATCGAGGTGTGGAGTCCCTCCAGGAGAGGTCGCCGCCCAGGACGTCACGCTGGCCATCCAGGCCAGGGGCCCGCACTCTTTCGTGCCTCCTCCTCCACAGCGCCTCCTCTTGCAGCTGGCGCAGCTCAGAAACACGGCGCCGCTGCCCGAGCTGCGGCAGCGGCACGGACTGCGGATCCCCCCCGAAGCAGAGTGCCTGCTCAACCCCAACATTCAGCTGCAGCCTACAAAAGAGGGGCCAGCGGTGGCTGTTCAGCCCATAGATTCTGGTGCCAAGCAGGCCCGAGAAACCAGCGCAGCGCCACATGGGGTGCAGCAAAAGCACGCAATGAAGATAGCCGCGCCGGCAGAGGGAGACGGGTGGCAGAAACCGCCGGCGGAGGCGCAGCCATGGCCAGGGAGCAGCGGGCAGCCACGCCAAGACGATTTTGACATGGAAGAACTGTGAGTGTAACGATTTTAGCTAGTGCAGCGTGCGACATGGTGCATATTTGCACTCACCAGTCGCTTACATTGAAGAAAAGGGAAAATTGAAGGGGAAAAAAAGGGAATGCTAGAAATAAGCTTTCGAATTCTAACTATTCCCGAAAAGAACCCGCGGAAAAATCCTGGGGAACCCTCCTCAGCTGTAATTAAAGTCTACCTTAATAGCGGGGTCCGAAAATTTGTGGCTCCTTTGAAATTTAACCATTTGAAATTGGGTGGCACTGGACCGGCATGCATTTTACATAGCTTTGAATCGTTCTAAACGTACGACGATACACACGTAGCGGGGGGACGTCAGCGGCAGCTCGTTCGTGTGACACAATTGACGAAATCGGCGAAAACTACCGTAGGGAATGGCTATTTTCATAGCGCCTCCAAGCTGTATGGCAGAATACCAGCACCATTTTTCGTTTCCTCTCCCAGCGTGCAGACCGCTCCAATTCAGCATCTAAACAAAACGTCCAGCGCCAACCGCGTGGCGTAATTAGCGCCAGAGGTGTCACGTTTGGCTCTTAGCAATTGTCGCCGTCGGTGAGCCAGCATGTAGCTCTGGAGCGACACTTCATGAGGAACCAGACTTACAATGCTGCTGCAGTATTTTCTTCGGTTTGTGTGGGCTGCCCCCTCTCTCTGTGGCAAGGTAGCTGGGTTGAGCTGTACGATGTGCCAGTGCAAGTGCCATGTCACATGTGCCAGTGCAAAGTGCCACCTATCTGTCTGTTCGGGACTGGCTCTATTGTAGCCGAGGGTTTATACCGGCATATCGACCGTGCAAATGCCGCTTGAAAATCGAACATACCCCTCCGCAACCAACAATTTTTTTCTTTCCAAAGCACCCGGGGGGTAGCAACAAGGACAGACATTTATCGAGTCGGCCCTCCCTGACTGGAGGACCTACGAATTATTTAGGTGTTCAGTGTTAGATGCTACATACCATGTCTTTAAAACGACGCTCATAGACGCAGAATTGTGAAAGAGACGGACGTTATTCTATTAAATACACTTGCAGCTGCAACGCCTCAAGAGGGTCCATTTAGCAAGCCGATGTTCCTTAATGGCCCTGAAAACGTGTTGGGATGACCGCTGTGTAGATTATTAAGCCGCAGCGACCAACCTCTACTTCCCTAATTATACATTTTTATATATACTTTTTTTGGCCCTTTCGGCCGTGCTGATCCATCATAACCTAGATCACACTCTGTGGCATAGAACATCGGCCGCCCTGGCGCAATTGCGGATTCATGTCGACCCACTCATGGAACAACACAACCCCGCATTCCGCGCACCACACTCCGCGGTCCTCGCCCATGTCTCCCACCCTCCACTCCCCCTCGATGCACTCAGTGTCTTGGAAACGACCGCGGCCAGCGAGGAGGCTACGATTCTGGAGCCCAGGGCGAATATGCGCCGGGCTGGTGCTGGTCGCCGTCCTTCAATTCTCCATCATTGCGCCCTTCATCGGCCCATTTTTCGGGCACTGCTCCTCCAGATCAGCGGTAGGTCCCACTCCTGCGCCCTTCCCCCACCTCAAAACCGCCCAAAACTCACCCTTTCGCCCCTCATTTCCCTGCCCCGCTGCAGATGCCAGTTAGTTCTGGGGTGAGAACAACACGCCCGGAGGGGCAGATAGCAGGCATTGTGGTGACGGTGCACGGCGCGTTGGACTACCTAGCGGCGTGTCTCGATTCATGGCAGCGGACGACAGTAGAGTCCTATATGTACATTGTCGACGATTGCGACGGCGACGAAGAAACAGCGCAGCTGTCAGCGCTGTGCAGGACGTACCCCAACTTGACGCTGATAGTCAAGGAAGGCCACACACACGTAGGGTAAGACTGCAAAAAAAATAGTTTTAAAAGTTGGTTTTTCAACAGTTTTTGCAGACTGAGAAGGGGGTCGCTTGCAAATAAAACGACAATTTTTGTGGTATTTTTTTGCTGTTAACTCATTTTTTTATTTTTTTGCGTGCCAGGTACACAAAAGCTATTAATGCAGGCTTCCGCGCGGCCTACGCCGACGGCTTTAGGTACATTCTCCAATTGAACAGCGACACAGTGCTGACGCCAAACTGGCTGCCGCCGCTCATAGCGGTGCTGGAGCGCAACGCCAGCGTGGGCGCAGTAGGTCCCCTTAGTAATGCCGCCACCTGGCAGAGCGTGCCGTACCTCACCAACGAGCTGGGCAAGTGGAGCCTCAACCCGATGCCGCCAAACTGGAATCAAGACATGATGGCGAAGCTCGCGTTTCTGCTGTCCGACAACCGGCCCGTGGAGCTCCCCATTCTGGGCGGCTTCTTGATCGCCTACCGCCGTGAAATTTTCCACACCGTGGGTTACATGGACGATGTTTTATCGCCAGTGGGCTTCGGGGAAGAAAACGACTTTGCCTTCCGCACGCGGCGGCACGGCTTCGCGCTGGTGCTGCTGCCCACGACGTACGTGCTGCACCACAAGGGCAAGTCGTTCAGTGCGGAGGAGCGGGCGATGCTGACGGCAGAGACAGACGAGCGCATGCGGCAGCGCTACGGGGTGGAGCTGGCGGACGCGGTGAAGTCGTTCAAGTCCAACGACAAGCTCAAGGAGATCCGCGCGCGGTTCCAGCGGCACTTCACCGCTTCGCTGCCAGCTTTGCTGCACGACGTGTCGGCGCTCTTCATCCTCAACGTGATGTCTACCAAGACCAAGTTCATGCTGCACGGCGGGTGGATTTCGTTGGTGCAGGAGGCGCTGGGGCTGTGGCAGAACGGATTTTACGTGCGAGTGGCGGTGCCGATGCATCTCATGTCGGACTTCAATCGCGCCTTCCCCGCAGCCAACGCAGCCGGAATCTTCCTGGGGTTCGCGGGGATGACGCCTGAAGCGGTCGCGGGGGAGCTCATAGCGGGAGGCACCGTGTTTGACTTTGCCATCGCCACCCACTACTCAACGGCCCCCACAGTCATGGCGCTGTGCGACCAGTGGCCCAACGCGGTGCCCTCCTACTACGTGCAAGACATCGAGACCAAGTTTGGGGGCGCCAACGAGGTGGCGTTGCAGAGCTACACCGTGCTGAGCCGCGGTTTCATGTTTGTGAAGACCCGCTGGCTCCAGGAGCAGCTCCAGGAGCAGTTCAACGTGGAGTCCCACCTCATCCCCCCCACCGTTGACACCAACTTCTTCACCCCCGGGAAGCAGAACTTCAAGGGGCCGGTGCAGCTGTGTGCGATGGTGCGGCTGTCCACCCCGCGGCGGAACCCCTTTGAGACGCTGCAGATCCTGACGTGGGCCATGAAGACGTTCGGGCGGGAGAAGATGAACGCCACCGCGTTCGGGTCGCCCAACGCCGAGATCAACGCCTTCCTGAAGCAGCAGAACAACACGTACGTGAAGATGTCGTTGGTTAACGTGCTGGGCGCGCTGGACCGAAACGGCGCGCGGCGGCTTAACCAGCAGTGCGAGGTGTTCTTGGATTTCTCCGCGTGGCAGGCGTTCGGGCGCTCCGGCATTGAGGCCATGGCATGCGGCGCGGTGCCCATTTTGCCGCAGCTGGGCGGGGCGGCACAGTACGCAGAGCAGGGGGTGAATGCCTTCCTCATCGACACCTCCAACATGACCAACGCGCACAACCTGCTGACGGAGATCGCGGAGGGGAAGTACGACCTGGCGTCGATGCGCAAGGCGGCGTTGGCCACAGCTGCCAAGTACAGCATTGCAGCATCGTCCAAGGCGACGTCCGCGATCTTCAGAGAGTTCTGGGGCAACTGGAGGACGCAGCGAGGGCAGCTGATTGCGCACCCGCGATGACTCCGTCCTTTCTTTTTTCTTTCTATCTTTTTTTTGTTTTATTTTGTCGGTATTGGAGCAGGTATTTGAGCTCATAGGTTTATACATACCTCCTCCCCCCCCCCTATTTCTTCTTGGAATTTTTCTAGTACTAGTCATAAACTAACGTATCTCTCGTACCCGCTCTGCTGAGGTTTTTCTGTACGGTGTGCAGCATCACGTGATCGAGCGCCGACTGATTTTACTTTACTCTCTCACTCTCTCTCACTTTTCGCAAATATTGCAGCAGATGCTGCTGCCAGAACTGAGGAATGCCTTGCTGGGTGTTGACACTCACATCTACACTGTTTTTTTCTCCCTTTAAACGTTTCAATTGTTCCATCATTGGCAGGATAATTGGATGTGGGGATTTAGTTTGGTAGGAAATACTCTTTTTTTTTTAGGCATGCGATTATGCCCTTTTTCTGATTTATTGAAAGTCTTTTTAACGACCTATTACAGTTGCGTTCAATGTAAAATGACGCCCAAATTCTTTTATATGCAAAGACGGGTTGCCGTAAACAGGCGTGCGCAGCTCACAATCTTCTCATTGTCACAGTGGTGCTGACATGTGCTGAACGGTATACACAAAAAACAAACAACCTGCGCAAGTTGTAAAACACACGAAAATGCAACGAAAATCAATAATCTTTCTTCTTCGCTCCCTGGGAGCGTTATTACTTCGTAGGGGAGCAAAAATAAACCCTTGGTCCTAATAACAGCCAAACACATATTTCATTCATATTTACATTCATTCAACGCAATGATTTTTATTCGCCAGTGAACCGTGGCGACCTCTTCTCGGCGAACGCCCTGAGCCCTTCCAGCCTGTCTTTTGTGGGCAGCACCTGCGCGTAGCACGCCTCTTCCATCTTCAGCCCCGCCTCCAGCGAAGTTTCTGAGCCCCACCCCACGGCTGCTTTGGCCATTCTCAGTGCGATAGGGCCTGCTGCAGCGACCTCGCGGGCCAAAGAAAGGGCGGCTTCCTTGCAGCTGGGCTCGTCCACCATGCGGTCCACCAGCCCTGGAAGGAGAGCGAGATAGAACAGAAAAAAGAAACGAGCTGTGAATCCATGGCGAAGAAATGGACTAAGTATACATAGAAAAATTGTGTATTTTGAAGCTGGTAAAGGGGGCGGGTTATTTTCTTAGGTTTTGTATTGCACCTATTTGTTTGGCTTCATGGGCATCCACGCTCCTGCCTGTGAAAATCAGCTCCTTGGCGCGCGCTCGCCCCACCAGCCGCGGCAGCCGCTGCGTGCCCCCTGCCCCCGGAATGATGCCCAGCCGCGTCTCGGGAAACGCAAACTGCGCGTCCCGGCCTGAGAGAAACGAGAGAACACGGTTTTATTTCAAAAAGAACGAGCCAAACCTAACCCCCCAAAAAGTCAAAATTGAAGAAGAAAAATTGTATGCCTTTAATTCACCAAATCATAATTTGAACTTACCACAAACGCGCAGATCGCAGGCTAACGCCAGTTCTGCTCCCCCACCCAGGGCGTATCCATCCACAGCTGCCACTGTAGGCATCGGCAGCCGCTCCAGCGCCACCAGCGCCCCCCTCAGGTCCTGCACGAACCTGGCAGTCTCCTGCTGCGTCATCGTGGCGCGCTCCTTCAGATCCGCCCCTGCACAAAAGGCTCCAGGCGCTGTAGAACAAATTACCACACAGCGCGTGGTCTGCTCCTGAGAGAGGTTGCGCAGCGCCTCCTGCAGCTCGTTGAGCAGCTGGCGGCCGATGGCGTTCCTGGCTGCGGGTCGGGTGAGGGAGAGCAAGAAAATGCCTTCGTTAGGGGTGTCAAGGGGCTCCAGCTGGACGTGGAGGTCTTGTTCTGTCTGCTGATGGGAGGCAGCGGTTTTGGGGTGGGTTGAGTGGGTGGTGGTCCAACGGAGGGTGGCCAAGGTGGGTGACGACAGGACGCCAGGGGCGAGTGCTAAACATTTGAGAATCGAGGATGTTGCCAGCATTTTCTGTAAAAAGGACGCACCGCCAGGCGCCAGTCAAACAATTCAATCGTGTCTGAACAGTTCCCAAATAAAAAAATAAAAAATTGTGCAACCATTTGTTCGTTTTGGGGGCTTTCAATATTTCCGAAAGCATTTTGCAGTGTGGTGCTCACTCTCGGCTTTTAAAACTCGCATACCTTATTCATTCGTAAATTTCCAAAGAATTTGCAGCCCAGGGCGGAGCCCGAAAGCTAGGCGTATTTAGTGGATTGATCTGTGATCCGAGCTGCTCTCGACACCAGGGAACGCCCTAAAATACTCGTTCCACACCCCAGAAGAGAATTTTATCCACTTATAAATAGTTGATAACTCCAGGCAGCCTCATGGCTGCCCCCCGTGGCTTCAATCTGCTGTCAGCGGCGTTTGCTGTGGGGCATCGCCGCTTCCTAGCCACCTCCTCCAGCTCAGTCTCCGCTCAAGACTTTGGGAAGCTGATGGTGGCCAACCGCGGGGAGATAGCTTGCCGCATCTTCACCACCGCCAAGCGCCTAGGCAAGGCAGACCCTTTGGTTGCACCGCTGTTCTACAAATTTTTGGCTGAAAACCCCGATTTTTTTCCTTTTTTTTTTACACTCCTGTTTTCTTTTTTCGTCTAGGCATTCCAACTGTGGCTGTGTTTAGCGAGGCGGACCGTGGGGCAGCGCATGTGTCGCTTGCTGGCGAGGCATTTTGCATTGGCCCCGCCCCCGCTCGCGACTCCTACCTTCGCCAAGACCGCATCTTGCAGGTATAAATCAATTTTATCATGGGTATTCTAACAATTTTCTAGCTCTCCAATTCTTGTATACTGCAAGTTTTAACGCAAACAGAAGACATCACGCCTATTTGGGGGAGCTTGAAGGTGTTAAACTAAGGACTTGCATGTTTTATCACAGGTAGCAGCGGCCGCTGAGGTGGGTTCTATCCACCCAGGCTACGGTTTCCTGTCCGAAAATTCAAATTTTGCCGAGGCCTGCGAGGCTGCTGGGATCGCTTTTGTGGGGCCTCCTGCCGCCGCAATTGACGCCATGGGTGCGCGCATCTATGAACAACCTTAAAAAAAGAACCTTGTCTCCCTTATTAACCCCTCAATGCCGTTCATTCCACTCTCCATAGCATGGCGACAGTCAAAGACTGAACCCTTAAGCTTTTTACTTTTTTACAAATAATTATTTGTCTTATTTTCAGGAGACAAAAGCAGGGCCAAGGCCACCATGGCCGCGGCAGGCGTGCCAGTGGTCCCAGGGTACCACGGTACGGAGCAGAGCGATGAATTCCTCGCCGAGGAGGCCCAGCGAGTGGGTTTTCCGCTGCTGGTGAAAGCAGTGATGGGGGGCGGCGGAAAAGGCATGAAGCTGGCGCAGACGCCCTCCGATTTTCTCGTAAGAAGACGTAATAACAACCTTATCACCTTAACTTCTCACCTTACGCACATCGTTGTTGTCTAGTTCGCATTTCTCTGCCTCTGCCGCTCCTTTTCACCTCGATAATTCAATACTTACAAAGCTGAGTTTTGCACAAAAAACTGGTCTCGCGTGTTGTTTTTTATTGATGTTCTCGTGGATTGATTGAATTCCGCAGACTGCGCTGCACTCGGCGCGCAGGGAGTCTCAGGCCGCCTTTGGCGACGAGCGTGTGCTTCTGGAACGCTTCATCCCAGTGTCGCGGCACGTGGAGGTCCAGGTGATGGCGGACGCGCATGGGGACGCGGTGTACCTAGCAGAGCGCGACTGCTCGGTGCAGCGGCGACACCAGAAGGTCATCGAAGAAGCCCCTGCTCCAGGCAAGCAAAATTTAAATTTATTACTACGCTACCAAATTTTGCCATCACAGCTGGTATTAATTCTTTATTAAGCTCAACGAACATGTGACTATTGCAAGGAGCTAAAATGAAAGATATTACGTTACCGTTGTGTAGGCATTTCTCCTGAATTTCGTGCCAGCATCGGCGGTGCCGCTGTCGCCGCTGCCAAGGCAGTGGGCTACCGCAGCGCAGGCACGGTGGAGTTTATTCTGGACGCCTCCACGGGGGAGTACTTCTTCATGGAGATGAACACACGGCTGCAGGTTAGTTTGTGATGGGAGGGAGAAAAATGCTTCGGGAGGACGGTACTGTGTATGGGAAAATATTCAAACTGGAAGCATAAAACCGGGGTTTAGACCACGATATGAAGCAAGAAAAGCTCTGAACTGTTTCTATTTGCCTAGCATTTCAATCTTTTGTTCCATGGCTGCTGATTGTTTTACCTCACTCCGCCTTCACGCCCTCATTTTGTCCTTGAATTCTTCTTCAAGGTGGAACACCCTGTGACAGAGGCGGTGATGGGCGTGGACCTAGTCGAACTCCAGCTGCAGGTTGCAGCGGGGCACAGCCTTTCTTCCTTAGGCCTCCACCAAGCGAATCTCTCCCCGGTGGGCCACTCGTTTGAGGCCCGCCTCTACGCAGAAAACCCCGCCAAAAACTTTCTTCCTGCAGGCGGCATCGTGGCGCGGTGGCGCCCGCCCCCCGGGGCGACTTTCTTTTCGTTTGGAAGAAAGAAAGACGGCGCCGACTGCGCGGCAGTGAGGGTCGACAGTGGGGTGAGGGAAGGCGACGTGGTGGGAGTGAACTACGACCCGATGATCGCCAAGCTCGTTACCAAGGGGCCCGACCGAGCTTCCGCGCTGAAAACTTTGCGCGAGGCTCTCGCCAGTCTGCAGGTCCAAATAATTACTCGTCCATCACTTGCCGCTTTTTCACAATCGTCGTCAAAAATCCTCAAAAAATCGTTGTTTGGCATTGTATTCTTCTGGAAGTAACTCACAAAATATGGGTTTGCAGGTGTCGGGACTCCCTACGAATGCCGAATTCGTGCGCAGGGTGACGCTCAACGCCGAATTTCAAGCCGGCGCTGTCGACACGTCATTCATCGCCCGCCATGAAGCTGAGCTGCTGGGTCCCACTGCGTTCGACGCCGGGGCAGCCGCGTTGGCGTCTTCTGTCTTCCTCGCACTCGACGCCGGCGTCATTCGCCCTCAGACCACTCCTGGGGCCTCACAAGCCGCCGCCGCCGCTTCTCAGCCTTCTGCAGGCCCCTGGGCGGTGCTGGACTCGTTCCGCGTCAACCACGACCACACCGCGGAGCTTTCTGTCATCCACGCTGGTAGTGGGAGGAAAGTTTTGGCGCGGGTACGCCTCGACCGCGATGGCAGCCGGGAGGTGAAACTGCAAGCTCTTCCCGCCGACGAGTCGGCAGGAAAAATTACAACAGTGGTAGGAGGTTTCACCTCTTCAGCGTCTCCTGCAGAGTCAAATGACGGTGGAAAAGGTAGTTCGGTGCACGTTTCGGCGCTGCGGCTGGGGCGGGATTGGGCCGAAGCAGAGGTGGACGGGTGGCTGCACAGGGCCTCGTGGAGCGTGCACACGTAAGTTTATTGCCTTATACTATAGTGTAGTGCTTAACTAAATAGTTTTCTTACTATTTATATTCGCTGTGATAAAGAAACACTCGTTTAAATGCTTCCAAACCAAATTCAAATATTTGCGTTCATTTTTTTCTCTTTCCCTTTAATGTGTGCCCTCATTTTCTGTTCATTGCAGCCACGGCGACGAAGAGATACTGGATTTGTGGATAGGTGGCGTCCACCACCAGTTCCGCAGGCCGGTGCCGCGGCGTTGGGCCCGCGTTGGTGCTGCGGCAGAAGGCAGCGGCGGTGCTGCTGTCGTGTCCCCAATGCCTGGCCGCATCATCAAAGTGTTCGTAGAGCAAGGAAAGGTACGCTCCAGCGTTGTCTCTCGCTTTTACCCCGGTAAAATAGCCCGCAATCGTCAGATTGCATCGGCAGTGGTGTTCTACGGTCCCTTATTATTTCCTTCTACTGCGGAAAACCTCCGCAGTAGAATTAATACGTTCTGCTCGCCGTTTGTAGTTTGATCCAGTTCACGCTCTCTGAATACCTTTCTTTCTTTCTTTCCCTTTTACTTCCCACAGCCGGTGGAGGAGGGCGACGAAATTTGCGCAGTGGAGGCAATGAAGATGGAGCACGTGGTGAGGGCCGTCGCGGGAGGGATAGTGGAAGAGCTGCACGCCTTCGAAGGGGCGCAGGTGGAGGATGGTGAGCTGCTGGCCGTGGTGGCTGCAGCAAGCGAAAGGGAAAAGGCTGCAGAGGTGTAAATTGAAAATGTGTATTTTAGGAGGTTGTATAGTATGTTTATGCTGGGGAAGTCAAAGAACCCCTGAAGGGCTGACTCTACAGCGTCTGTGTGAAGGTCTGTAGAGTAAGAATGAGACTAGACAGAATTGTGATCAAATGGTGCCCCTGCCAAGGCAAGGCTGTGATCGGGCCGAAAATTTCGAGGGCCTCAGGTGGTGGTGCTCGAAGGGATCATTTTCCAGCGAGGTGGTGTTTAATAACACCAGTTTTTGTGTTGATAATGCTCGCGAGTGGTCAGTTTGGAGTGAAGCTAGCTTGAAAAAGGCAAGCTGCTTAAGCGCCGAAGCCGTAGAGGGTGCGGCCCTGGCGCTTCAGGGCGTACACAACGTCGAAGGCGGTGACGGTCTTGCGGCGAGCGTGCTCGGTGTAGGTCACGGCGTCGCGAACCACGTTCTCAAGGAATACCTTGAGCACGCCGCGGGTCTCCTCGTAGATGAGGCCGCTGATGCGCTTGACACCGCCACGGCGAGCCAGGCGCCGGATGGCGGGCTTGGTGATGCCCTGGATGTTGTCGCGCAACACCTTGCGATGGCGCTTGGCGCCGCCCTTGCCGAGGCCCTTGCCGCCTTTGCCGCGTCCAGACATGGTTGATAGGTGTGTGTGGGGGTGGGAGTAAAACCAAAAGGTTAATGGAATAAGTGAAGTGGGAGGGGGAGGCGGTTTCTTATGCTCCTGCACACCGACCCAAGGCGCCTCGGCCTTGGGCCCTCAGCCCTCCCTGGGGGGCCTCTGAACCGGCTGCTAAACACGCGCCAGGCAGCCGGCACGCGCAGCACGCCAGGGGCGTTGGTCTCATAAGCTGAGCTGCTCCTCTCTCTGTGTTCATTCATATCTCTTTGAAGCAAATCTTTCACAATGGCTCGTACCAAGCAGACCGCTCGCAAGTCCACCGGAGGCAAGGCCCCGCGCAAGCAGCTGGCCACCAAGGGTGCGTGAAGTTGATTGATTGATGTTGTTAACAACGGCTTGATGTCTTTGCGTTTTTGAAGGCTTAATGCCCTCCAAGCAGCCGACGTGTGCTCTCTACAATATGCTGATCATTAACCAACCCCCTCTCCCCTCTTAAATTCCAGCCGCTCGCAAGTCCGCGCCCGCCACTGGCGGCGTGAAGAAGCCCCACAGGTACCGCCCCGGAACCGTGGCTCTGCGCGAGATCCGCAAGTACCAGAAGTCCACCGAGCTGCTGATCCGCAAGCTGCCCTTCCAGCGCCTGGTGCGTGAGATCGCCCAGGACTTCAAGACCGACCTGCGCTTCCAGTCCTCCGCCGTGCTGGCGCTGCAGGAGGCCGCCGAGGCGTACCTGGTGGGCCTGTTCGAGGACACCAACCTGGCCGCCATCCACGCCAAGCGCGTCACCATCATGCCCAAGGACATCCAGCTGGCACGCCGCATCCGTGGCGAGCGCGCTTAAGCTGTTTGCCGTATTGGTTGCTTTTGGATCGTCTTGACTACCAACAGAATTAGATTAAACAAACAACTGGTGTTAATAAACACCACCATTCGGGGGAAACCGTTGCATCTTTTCGTACTCATCACGAAACAATGTGCGTTGTTTTAATGGCGGTGTCATGGAGCAAACCTGTAGAGTCTCCAGCTCCTCTATTAAAAAATAAAATACAGACGACTGAGCTTTATCATGGCATGGCCTATCAAAAGCTCTGAACTCGGCAAAGAGCTTTGAGCTATGTTCATCTTTCACCGCCCCGCTTCCTGCACAGCGCGTGCTGGCTAATAGGATTCGCCCGGCATTAAGATTGAATCGATATTTATTGCTACAACTATGATGCTCTTTTGCTCCTGTTAGGCTGCGCCGGCAGGAGACAAATGGGGGATTTTTTCCTCCTCTGCTCCGGCATGAAGATTGAGGAGGAGTATGCCCTGATTTCAGTCTCCTATTGCACAGGTTTTAACACTTTATTCTAAATTTTTGCTTTTAACTAAATTGCAACCATAACCCAATTTTTGCTTTTAACTAAATTGCAACCATAACCCTGCGCCATGCAGCTGGACGAAATACTTGTGAATTCCCAGAGCCAACCTGGCGCGCACTTATCCCAGGGGCACTCCCCCGAGGGTAGATTGGGTACCAAAGTTCCTGGTCTGGCGTTAGATCATACTGGGTTATTATAATAATAAAATAAACCAAAAAACTTCGAGTCACCCCGACGTCACTTTTTGCACAGCCTTTATGTAAACCGCAACGTGCCAGTGCAATAAAAACCCCACTGAAGCAGAAATATGGGTGTACGAGCTCCATTTTAGTCCAGCTGTTTGGCTGCCCTGCCCAAATCGTGGACTGCCAGCGACTCTGCTCCACCAATAAACACGCAGAAACAGTGAGATGAATTGAGATGCCAAAAGGAGAATATGCTAGCGCCCAAAAGTTACGCATGTGCAATCTGTGACTTTTGTTCATGCGTCCTGTGCATCTAAACAGAGATCACTGTTCTCCCACAACTTAAACTTTACTTTATGAAGAATTTCATATGCCGGGGGCTGCTTACAAGCTTTTCCATTCAACCCATGCTATCAGACGCCATTATATGTTGCCGTGAGTTGGTCAAAAGGAGCTCGAAGCGTGCTCCATGCTGCTGTATGCACGAGCGGAAACGGCCCTTTATGTTTGTCCCGACTGCTTGGTGATGTGAATGAAGAAGCGAAGCAACGGCATTGCTGGTTAAGAGCGCTCCATGATCGAAATTTTCATGCAGCTCCATGCTGCATGGCCCAGCTAATGGGTTCTAGCAAGCAATTAACAATTCATGTGCCCTGCAATGCAAGCAGTTTCAATCATTGCGAGCTGTCAATTTAGTTTTCCATAGAGGTGGTGTTTAATAACACCATTTATGTTTTTTAGGCGGTCACAGGGAGACCATTGTGTCGAAAAGAGGGTAGGCGAAACGAGGAATTAGGTAATTTACTCGTCGGCCTTGCCGCTCTTCTTGGGGAGCAGGACGGCGTGGATGTTGGGCAGCACACCACCCTCGGCGATGGTGACGCCGGCCAGCAGCTTGCTCAGCTCCTCGTCGTTGCGCACGGCCAGCTGGATGTGGCGGGGCACAATGCGGGTCTTCTTGTTGTCGCGGGCGGCGTTGCCAGACAGCTCCAGCACCTCGGCGGCCAGGTACTCCAGCACGGCGGCCAGGTACACGGGGGCACCGGCACCGATGCGCTCTGTAGGAAAAGTGGAGTCAAGGAGAGGACAGTCAGTTGAGTGTTGTTGACAATGTGTGAATGTGAGACATGACAACCAAAAGTAAAAACGTCAGTATGTGAAGTTGCTGCTGCTCCTTCAACTCACCGGCGTAGCGGCCCTTCTTCAGGTAGCGGGCGATACGGCCCACGGGGAACTGGAGACCAGCCTTGGAGGACTTGGTGACCGACTTCTTGCCGGAGGACTTGCCCTTGCCGCGTCCAGACATGATGACTGAGTGTGTGTGGGGGTGGGGGGGGTTCTGAGAGAGAAAGATAAAAAGGATGCAGATGCGAGGAGCGGCCAGCTTTTGTAAGCGCACTTTGAGGTGCCCCGGATCGGTGACCGATCCGGGGTGCCACCTTGGCGCCCGAGCTGCTGGTTAAAGGCCTGCAGCCTCCCCCGCCCTCCTTCATCAATTATTTCTTCGACCACTCGTTGAACACTCACCCCTCCAACTCTCACAATGGCTCCCACCTCCGGCAAGAAGCCCGCTGCCAAGAAGGCCGTGGCGCCCAAGAAGGATGCCAAGAAGCGCACCAAGAAGTCCACCGAGTCCTACAAGCTCTACATCTTCAAGGTGCTGAAGCAGGTGCACCCCGACACCGGCATCTCCTCCAAGGCGATGGCCATCCTCAACTCGTTCATCGCTGACCAGTTCGAGAAGATCGCCTCCCAGGCCGCTCAGGTGTGTTTCATATTTCTGAGAGATGGCAGGAGAATTGATGCGGTGGGGCGGGATTGTGCAAATAGCTGGTTTTTGAAGTTGTTGTTAACCAAACAAGCTCACCGCTGGTTGCACCAAACGCCTCGTTCTCACATTCTCTCTTCCCTCTTTAAACCGTGCAGCTGTGCCGCGTGAACAAGAAGCCCACCCTGACCTCTCGCGAGATCCAGACCGCCGTGCGCCTGGTGCTCCCCGGAGAGCTGGCCAAGCACGCTGTGTCGGAGGGCACCAAGGCCGTCACCAAGTTCACCTCCGCTTAAGCAGCTTTCTACTAAAGCTTCTGAGCTCAGGGCTCCTTATGCACACTCCCACGCTATTAGCATAGCCAAATACAAAAAACTGGTGTTATTAAACACCACCTCAATGGAATGAATCAATAAAATTGACATCAAGAATATCGAGACCGCCTTCAGCAGCTCCCTTGCACAACTCTGCTTTCTAGGAGCAGCTTTCTGGTGCTAAATAAAGACCCCCCACTATCAACACTCTCTCCAGTTGCAGCCAGTGCTGCATCGGTGGAGGAGAATTGGAGGGAAAAAGAAAGGAAGCCATGTGGCCGTCATCTCCTCTTCCCTGCAACTAAAAAGCATCACGCTAAAGCTGCCTACGCCACGCTTCGTCCTGTAACGCATGTGTGCAATCCTCTGCAATCCTATATGCACCAGAGCACAGGCGGTTGTCGGAATTTGTTTCCCTGGCAGTTCTGGAAAATACCTTGATAAAATCTTTAATCTAAACGCAATATTATTATATTTCTTTCGTTACATTGTCGATTTCTGGCAAGCACGCAGTACTACACAAGAAAGCGAACCGAATATTGAGTACCGTTGTCAAAAAAAAAAAATCTGCTGTCCCTTTACACATTCAGAGTCAGGTCAAAGTGGTGCGCGCTCTACTACATTACGGAGAAAGAAGGGGGTTTCAGCGGGCCGGCAAAGGAGGAAGTTAAAGTACTGATATGGTCTTGAAAGGAGGGGGATAAAGAGTCGATGGCAGCAATGTCAGGTCCTCGTCAGGTCCTCGTCACGTCCAAGTATTGGTCAATACTGATAGCCCACTAAATGGCAGAAAAAAATACAGTCTCGAGTCAGCGTCTTTTTTATTAATAATATAATTCAAGGTTAAAAGTGTTGAAAGTCGGTCAAGTCACGCCCCGCCTGCCCCTCTCGCTCCGATCCTTGAGCCCTCAGCTCATTTCTGCAGCACGTCCGATGCACACCGATAGTTAGGGAGAGAATACAATAACTAATTTAAATTGATGGCATAATTGCTGTGTGAAAGAGGACAGGCAGCGTTCATGAATACAACTTCATCATACCTTCTTGGCAGCGGTGGCCTTCTTGGTGGCTGTTGTCTTCTTCACTGAGGTTGCCTTCTTGGCAGCGGGCTCAGCCTTCTTGGCGGAGGCTGGCTTCTTGGCCGCGGGGGTTTTCTTCTTGGCCGGAGTTTCCTTCTTGGCGGCAGCAGGGGCAGAAGCCTTCTTGGCGGGGGTCTTCTTGGCAGCGGCCGCCTTCTTCACAGGCTCCTCAGCCTTCTTGGCGGGGGTCTTCTTCTTGGCGGCGGGCTTGGCAGCAGGCTTGGCAGCGGGCTTTTCTGCCGCCTTGGCCTTGGGTGTGGCCTTCTTAGCCGGGGCGGCCTTCTTCACCTTGGTTGTGGTGGTCTTGGCAGTCTTTATGAAGGGTTAAACGCGTTTAGTTGTCAAGAACTGGCAACTGGATTTCTCCTAATAGAAAAGTGGGGCGGGTCTCACCTTTGCCGGCGCAGCCTTCTTGGGGGTGGCTGTCTTCTTGGGGGCAGCCACCTTGGTTGCCGGCTTCTTCTGCATACAATCAGAGCGGGCAAGGCGAGCTGAGCACTTTCGAAAGGGTCGAAATTGAAATTCTCAGAATTAGATCTTCAAGTTGTGCGGCGACAGCGAGCACACCCGCCATCCCAAAAATTCTAGAAATATTTCTTAAGGTGAACACTGGCCACAAATGGTGGAATGGTGGAGCATTATCGAATTCTCGCCCACAACAGCGAGTCTGTCGATTCGTTGGTCCGCCGCGGAACGCAAGCAACACCGCGTATAGGCTGCTCAGAACATCCAAAAAAGTCTTGGCCGCAGCAAACCAATAAGCACACCCTACCTTGGGAGATACAGCTTTGGAAGCCATCTTTGTTGCTGGTATTAGGTCGTGTGAGAGTGCCACGGAGCTGGCGTCAGCGATGCTGTAATTGTAAAAAAATCCAATTCAATGTATAAAGGTATCGGAATAGCGACGCGGGTACCGTCAATTTTGATTTCCCGCTCTTTCTTCTCCCAGGGGAGAGAAGCGCGAGCTTCCTTCGCGCATGGCGAGCTGCTCCCTGAGAGCCTGACACCCATGTTGAATAGGCTGGCTGACCAGGCATACGGAGCTTGAAGGGGACTGCAAAGCGGCGTCGCTCCGCCACCGTCACTGCCGCTCATATTTCAGGATGGTTCGCTTTCAACCCATGAGCCCTTTGCCGGTCGAAAAAAAGTCACCTGGTTCAAAAGATGCAAATTTTAGAGCTGTTAATGTTACAAACAAGAGGTGTTATTTTTTCACCGCCACCGCCTGTCGCTGTCGACAGAAAAACTGCGCTGCTCTAGGCAGCGCGGCCGGCCATAGGTCTGATGTTGTTATAGTACTCCGACCTTGTCAACAACCTCTCCAGTGAGCGGCCTTCACACACACACACAGACACACCCAAAAAAAACGAAAAGAAAAATATAGTATTCAAGTTTCGAAATTTTGATTTCGTGTCCTCCTCTGTCGGCGTTTTCCAAAAAATAAATCACTGGCAGATCAACCTAGTCAACCTTCAGGTAAACGCGGTTTGCGGTTTGGGGTTCCGGTGTTAGCCTCAGCAGATGCCTACGTTTCGTTCTCCAGCGCGAGTGTCGTCGCCCGCCGGGCCCGCATCTTCATCCCCTATTTTTTTCTCACGCAGGATGCCTGCCGCCGAAGCCTCCGCGGCGCCCAAGCCGAAGAAGGAGCACCCTCCTCTGGGCGACATGATAAAAAAAGCAGTCAAGACCCTCGACGAGCGCAGCGGATCCTCCGCGCCTGCCATCAAGAAGTACATTGAGAACACCTTCAAGGGTCTGGAGAAAGGTCAGTGGCAGTTTGGCTCTCGGCGGCCTTATTTTTCATTTTTGTCCTCCAACGCCCCTGGTTGATTTTTTTCTCCGTCGTTTTTCCCTTGACAGGCTGGGAAAAGCGGATGGGTACCTCCATCAAGAAGATGAAGGAGACTGGCAAGCTGGTGCAGGTCAAGAACTCGTACAAGCTGGGCGCTGCGGAGAAGCCCACGGTTAGTTTATGGGAAGGGGAGGAAATACAAAATCGGCACCGCCAGCAAAAAAGCCTCCTCTGGAAATGAAGCAAAAGATTGCTCTGTTTGGCAAGTTAATTTGCCTGAACTGATGAGAAATGTCTGCCTGCAGAAGCGCGCCCCCAAGAAGGCTGCTGAGGGCGAGGAGAAGCCCGCCGCTGCAAAGAAAAAGGCGTCGCCGAAGAAAAGGGCAGCAGCAGCGGAGGAGAAGCCCAAGAAGAAGACCCCAGCCAAGAAGGCAGCGCCAGGCAAGAAGGAGAAGGCCACCGAGGAGAAGACGCCCAAGAAGAAGGTAAGCTGAGCCAAGAAAACCCATCGTTGCTTTTGCAGCGAAGCCTTATTTCGCTGTCGCAATTCCTCTAAACTTTGAAATTGACCCTCCGCTGGGGCAATACATCCGCGCTTGTTTTGTGTGCAGGCCGCTGCGACCGCTGAGAAGCCGAAAAAGACACCCTCGGCCAAGAAGAAGACTCCCGCCAAAAAGGCCGCTGCCGCGCCCAAGGACGCCAAGAAGAAGGCCACTTCCGCCAAGAAGGCGCCCGCAGTGAAGAAAACCACTTCCACCAAGAAGGCTGCCCCCAAAGAGAAGTGAACGCTGCGTTGTGATACTTGCGGTTGTTCTTTCCTTCTTTCTAGCAGTTATGTTATACCAGTAGCAATATAGTGTTCCCTGCAGCAGCTGTGTGTGTCTGGAGGGTTTGAACTAATTAACGATCAACTCTGAGCTCGAGCGGCGACTCTCTGTATCTTTCCTTAATTTCTTTCTTACGGTTCTGTACCCCTTCTCTACCCCTCGCCAGCAGCATACTTCCTCATTCCAGCATTTCTATTTTGACTCGAATACTTCTCAAAACGCCCCCCTCCATTAAAGCGGGGGGAGAGAAACGGAAAACCACTGCTGCCTCTTCCTTCTCCCCTTCACTGTTCCGCTCTTCTTTCCGTTTTAAAAACTGCCAAACGTTTAAACTTTTTGTTTAACTTCTGTTAAGCTTCTCATATAAAACCGAACGACTGGACTGACGAGTACCAACCTTGCTGCCAATGTAAGGCCCACGCACTATTATTACCCATGGTCAGTTCTTACAGAGCTAATTTAGTGTTACGAACATGCAAAATGTTTCTTTTGACCTGTCTGCTGTGCGCAACATTTTGCGTTAAACAGAAGGCTCCTATAGCGGACAGAAGAGACATTCAAGCAGCATTGCATGCAGCGCTGATTTCAAAAGAGCTCTAAAACGCGTACTACTTGCGCTTGTTTACATTTCGCTGACTTGTGTATTAAAAATAACAGTTTTGAAGGGGGAAAAGTGGATTAAATTTGGGGAGACACCACGTGCACTGTGGTGTTGCACTGTGCCCATCATTACATGCAGGTTCTTTCAGGGAGTCGTTTTTTTAAACTTTTAGTCCGCCCACTTCATCATCAGCATTGAGTCTGCCACCTTGGCGGCTTCCACGGTGGCATCCAAGTTGGACAGCGCTGGGGCGCCTGCAAATTAAAGACTAAATTTGAGAAAGAGAGTAATAGCAAACAACAGAAAGTAGGCATGAATGCAAGGGGAGAGCTGAAATCGGGATCTAAAACATTAGTAATATGTTGTTTATAATTGCGGCAGTGCAATCCGCTCGATAAGAAAATAACGAGCAAGATCTGTGAGCACATTGATATTTCCTCCGCCTTTCTTGCCTGGGGTGTTTTCTGAGAGGAAGAATGCGCGGCCCCCTGCGGCCTCCTCGCACTGCGTCAGGCACCAGTCGTGCACGCAGCGCAGCGGCGCCTCCCGGGGGAAGCGTCGCTGCTTCCGCACCCCATCGGGAAAACGAACAGCTGGAACATGGAAAAGAAAGAAATTTAATATTATTATTTATTATTAACGCAATATGAATTAGTATCAATTAATTCGTATACGATCAGTATAAATAAATACCCCCGCCCCCAAATGAAAGAAAATGGCAGATTCAATGCCGTCCTCTCCTTCGTATTATCAAGGTAGAACAATCCACAGCTGAAAAATACTCTCCTTCCTATCCTTAATGTAGAAGACATCACCGGAAAAAAATGCTCGGCAACCAACTCACCAACTCTGCACCCTCCCGAGCCTTCCACCTCCTCCGGCAGCCGGGCAGTCGCGGCAGCAGCCACCTCCGCAGCGGACGGCGCCGCCGGGGCAGGAGGCTCTGTCGGCGCCGCCGGGGCAGCGGGAGGGGATGCCTCCGCTGCTGCTGCCGACGCCAGCATGCTCTCTTCCAGTATGCGCTGCATGACCGCCTCTTCCTCTTCTTCGTCGACAGCGCTGGCCTGCACCATCTAAAGTGCAGGAATTGTTGAGAAAAGAAGAAAATTTGAGTTTGAGTACTGCGTGGGCCGAATTTTCAGCCAAAGATACGACGCTCAATACCCCGTATGTGCATGCAAGTGGTAGATATTAAATTCCATAAATTACCAATGCAAGTAAAATTACGATTTTTTTTGTAACGATCAACAATAACAGCACGCCGCATAAAAAAACATGAAAAACTCACAGCTGCCGCCGTTGCCGATTTTTTACGCTTGAGCGAGGCAGCCAGCCGCGCTGCCCCAGGGTCCGTGAATGCGGTGTCCAGGAAAGGGGACAGCGCATCTCCCAGCCTGCACAAATACATCAAATCAAAAGCTGATAATCAACACATCATTTATTAACATTTTATCAGCCAAATATTTTCAGCACAGCTTAAAATATTTTCCTTTATTAATCATTAAAAAAGTGTAGATGCAGAGCGAGGGAAAATACGCACTTTTCAGGCTTGACGAAGCCCGTCCACTGGCGCATGGGGGCGCCAGTCACTGGGTCCACCACAATTATGGCTGGCAGCTCCAGCACCTGGTAGAACGTCATCATCTTGGGGCCCTCTGCGCTGACGTCGTACAACTGGAACAGCACGAAGGAGGAGGCCACCAGCTGGTGAATTCCAGGGTCGCGCCAGGTGTCTCGGTTGAGCTGGTGTGAGGCAAACTGGGAGGTGCTCTGCAGGTTGAGGATCTGAAGTGGGGGGGGAGGGGATGTTTGAAGATTGGAATAATTTATTAGGCGGAAATTGGGAAGTTTTGAGGGCATTTTGAGCCAAAAAAATGATGGAGCAACAAATAAAAATAAATGTATGGGGAGAAGGGTGGGGTTTGGGTGAGATTGCTTACCAGCCACCTGCCTTGAGAGGCAGCCTCGGCCTTGGCCTCTTCGAAGGAGCCTGGGAAGATGATGTCCCTGGGGGGCTCAAACATCGAGGCCAGGCCGCTGGAGCCAGCCCCCCCCTGCTCCGCCCTGCAAAAAGTGTGGCAAAATAGGATGGAGGAAAATTCAGGGTATGGCATACACAGTATTAAAGTGATTTTTGACCATCTATATGGTGCATATTGAGCATATGAAGAAAATATGCCCCATGAAGTCGCCCAAAAAATGCTGCTCATATATAAATTTGTCTGTTTTTAAAGCAAGAGGGATGGGTGGAATCCCCTAAAATTATTCTTTAATTATTGGGATTGCGCACCTGAAGTCGCGGAAGGCGTCCACCACGTTGGAGGGCACGGGGTTCGCCACCCTGCGAGGGGCCATAGGAGCCTGGTAATGGTCGCCATACAATCTCTCCACGCGGGCAGGCAGCGGGGCGCGCACCTCCTCTTCCGCAGGAGCGTTGCTCTCTCCTCTGCAACAGAATGTTAAAAAAGGAAGGGAGGCAGGTGAGAAAAAACATTTGAAAATTAGGTGGGCGTTGGAAGATTTGTAAGGGTGAACAGAGAATTGGGAGAGCCTCGAGATGCAATTGAGGGATAAATGGGGGGGCGAGAGGTAAGGTTTCTCACTGCAGGCGGCGCGCCAGGGCCTCGTCTGATTCGTAGGCCTGAGCTGCAGGATTTTCAGGAGCCATGGGCATGGGAGGGGCCCCGCCTGTTCCCCCCGCATCAGCGTCCCCTCCAGCGGTAAAGTGCAGCTCGATTGCCTGCTCGAGGTTGAAGCCGGTTACCTCTAGCATCTGCAACGCCTGGGCCTCCGATGCCCCTGTGATCGCCACAAAGTTTGCAATTTTCTCATCGTTATCCATGATGCTTCTGGCACCGCGCTGCTAAATAGTTAATAATAATAAAAATTGCTGCTGACTCCTGAGCGAAACGATAAAATTGTTTGAAAAAATAGCTGGAAATTGACTCGTTATGTTGGTGGTGTTTTTCCTGAGGAATTCTCTCTAAAATTGCTTGGAACGATTGATGGAGATGCGCCCTTGATTCAAGCAGAGCGCGATAGCGGCAACGCCTGAAATGGTTCAAATACAAAGTGATCAAACAACTAAATACTGCAAGGCGAGAAGCAGAGCGTTCTGGACGGGGATACGCCGCAAATGGGTGATGGTGTTTGTTAAACCCCTCCCCATGTAGCTCTTTGCGCCGCCAAAACAACTGGGTTCGGTCGTTGCCGGACACCGCCCGTGTGCAGTTGCAGAAATTGCTAGAATGGACAAATGCCCTTCCACTGAGCACACATGCCACTATAATACATGTCGTTGCCCGTCTTGAGATTGTACGAGCTCGAAAATATCGAAGATTCAGCAAGTTATCAAGGGGGTGTTGCGTATTGCAATACTCCAGGCTTCTTTGTGAGCTGGAGATTTGAAATCCCCTCCTCAAAGGCGCGTGCAAATTGCTGGCGCCTGTTTGGAGGAAGACAAATTCGGCATGGGACGTTCCATTTCAAAAAGTTTTTGTTAGCGTGAAAATGTATTGTTGCTGAGCAAATATGTGTTACATGGGTGTATTAATAGGTCAGTATTAAACGCTGAAAGCAACTTTGCAACGCCTGCAGACCATAAAGTGGCCCTGCTTTCATGCCAGACAGCAATAACTAAATTATAAGAATTCTTATTAAAATTTTCTACTGCCCCGCCCATTCGGCCCTAATGCCGCATGCCTGCCAGGACTAGCTCGCCGTGGCCTCGCTGCGAGGCCCAGTGGAGGTGTTGGATGGCCAATCTGAGAAAAAATTGCATGCAAGACGCAGGAAAGAAGCCACACTGTTTGGAAAGTGAACCCTCCAAATAGCAAAGCGATGCTGCTCAGAAGGCATTACGCCATCTGATCGAAGCCGATATAATTTTGTAGTGCAGTATGCTGCGGAATTAGAGTTGCAGTTCATCAAATGCAAGGCACTTACTTCGAGGGGGCATATATTTTAAATTGAATTCAAGGGTAAGAGGAGAAAAGCACGGTTGGCGATGGATATAGCTACCCCACTCTGCGTGTACACAATTCATGCTGCATTTTAGCGCCGAGAGGGCCCATGTACGGGCTCAAGGCCCGCGGCTTCAAACAAAAATGACACAGCTTTCTCACTTCTCGCACTGTCACCGCTGCCCTCGCAGGCTGGTGTTCCCCATCACCCCCAAAATTGTACTACGCTAACCTACGGGCGTCCCATCAACCGAGAAGAAGGTCCAAGCTCGCCGTGGAAAGATGCCACCATCTGCACTAACTTGGACTACAGAGGTGTGCACTCGATCCAAATCCCCTTATTCACCCTCTCTCCCACCTTTTTAGACCCCGCACCATTGTTTCCGCGCCTCTCACGCCTCCAACTCTCCAATTTTCAGCCCCAAACTTTCTCCCCCGCCCTCGTCTCACTCTTCCCCGCTTCCCTCTCACACTTTCTAATTTCCCACAGGAGGACGCCAAACTGCGGGAGCTCATCGACGAGCACGGCATCAAAAAATGGGCCCTCATCGCCACCCAGATGAAGACAAAATCTTCCAAGCAGTGCCGCCGGCGGTGGAAGAACACCCTGGAAATGGAGCCCAAGGCCACCACGTGGACCCCTGCTGAGGATGCTCTGCTGGTGCAGTACCACCGGGATCTAGGGAACAAGTGGACGCAGATCAGCAAGCGGTTCGGCGACCGCACCGACAACGCGGTGAAAAACCGATGGCACGCGTTGTGTCGCAAGCAGCCGGAGCTGGCGGAGGAGGAAAGTCCGCTGACGATGGTGGGGGTGCGGCGGGGGACGCGCGCGCGGCAAATGATGGAGGAGCAGGCTGGCACATCGTCTGGGGATGGCTCTTCTAGGCCTTCAAAGAGGACTCGAAGAGGAGGAGGAGGAGGTAGCGGCAGCGCGGGGTTATCTTTCGAAGGGGCCCCTCTGCGCTCTGGAACTGCGGCCCCTCGCGACTCTTCGCGGCACCGCCACAACCACAGCCAGCAGCAGCAGCAGCAGCAGCAGCAGCAGCAGCAGCAGCAGCAGCAGCAGCAGCAGAGGCAAACCGCCGCTGTTGCCGCTGCTCACACCAGCTCCAGCATCTGGCAGCAGCTGCTGGGGCCAGCCGAGGCTGGGGGCAGGCCTGGGGGGGCGGCAGGGCTGGCGCCGCTGCCCACGCCCTTTGACTGCCCCCCCAGCGGCCGGCTGGTAGTCCCACAGGAGCTGCTGACAGCAGAGGAGCTCCGCCTGGTAGAACAGATCAACTCTATAGGGAAGCTGCCGGTGCACATTCAGGTGACCGAGAGCGGCGCCGCTGGTGGCGGCGGGGCAGCGCGCGGCAGCGGCAGCGGCCACCGCGCAGGGCCGTTTGGGTTTGGGGGCTCCGCTCCTTCACTGGACTGGGCGGCTGCAGCGGGGGGCCTGACGCTAGCCGCCTGCGGCAGCGGGGGTCTGGACGTGCCTGGCGGGGAGCTGGGGGATCTGGGGCCCTCCCTTTCGTTGGGGCAGCTGCAGTACTGGCTGAATCCTGGGGGGTCTTCAATCGCGATTTTCAATTCAGAGGCCCTGCTCGACGGCAGCGGCCCTGTGGGCAGTTCCGGCCGGCGCAGCACCCGCAACACCACCACCACGAACGCTGCGCCAGCTGGCAGAGGCTCTGGCACTGTTGCAGCGGCCGCAGCGGCGGGGGGTGGCCCTGCCCGCGCCGGCGGCGGAAATGGCGACAGCAACACCAACCATAATGGCGGCGGCGGTGCGGATGGGATGGCGTTGGGCAACAGTGGCAGCATGCCGCTGGGGAGCAGCAGCAGCAGCGGGCTGAGCAGTGGGCAGCGAGAGCTCCTTGCTCGGCTGTTCAGTCAGTTCAAAGAGTCTTCAGATCTCGCACAGCAGGCGCAGCAGGCCGGCAACCCGAGCGCCTTTGCCGCCGCCAACCACGCGGCCTCCGCCGACCTGCAGCGCGCTTTTTCCGCCACCCAGGCGGCGCTCAACGCCAAGCGCAGCGCTTCGGCCGATTTGCAGAGGGCGTTATCAAATTCTATGGCGCTGGCGCGGTCCCTGCCGGTGTCAGCCAGCGGCTCACTGCCCAACAGCGCCTCGCTCATGCCGCCGCCCCCTCCGCAGCCGCCTGCTGGGCGCTCGGAGCCAGCCAGGAGAACCCGCTATGCTTCGGTACCCAGCGGCAGCGCCAAAGCGCGGCCGCCGTCCCCCGAGGGCGAGTCTGGGGAGTCTCAGGGCGTGGAGGAGGTGGAGAGGTCCGAGGAAGAAAGCGCGGAGGGGGTGGAGGAGGAAGGACGGAGGAAAGCGGCTGTGAAGGGAGGCAGGGAGGGAGGCAACGGAAAAAGGGCAGGGGGGCGGAAGCGGAAGAAGAGGGAAGAGGAGGACCCTGAGGCGACAGAGGACGACGAATCACAGGGGCGGCTGCGGCCTTCCTCGCGGCGCAGTACTCGCAGCACGTTTTCCGATGCCGCTGCCCAGGAGGCGGCGCCCATGCAGGAGGAAGAGGAAGCTGGCGGGAAGCTGGCGGCGCGACGGCCCATTAAGAGCGCCTTTGCAACCGTCGCGATGCAGTCCTTGTCGGAGGAGGAGGAGGAGGAGGAGGAGGAGGAGGAGGAGGAGGAGGAGGAGGCGCCGCTGCCGATGAGAAAGAAGAAATAAATAAACGGAGACCGACGAAGGTGATGGCCGGGGGCGCGCTGGAGCGCCAGGAGCGCGTTCTCCAACAATGCCGCTCTACCGCCCCTCCACAGCGAATGAAATTGCGCTGTTTAAGGGGGGAGTTATACTTTTTTCTTTTGCGTTCACTGAGTTTTTTTACAAGTTTTTTTTTAAACATTCTGCCAATTATCTAAATAGTTTTTTCAACCATTCCCCCCTGTTCCGATGTAGTATACTACTATAATAAATAATGACCCACCCAACTGTATTTTTTTCTCCTATTCAAAAGCTAACCTGCCTTCTATTACCACCGACTGTTGCTCTGCAGTTACGTCACATCAATTACTTGCTTCATCTTTATTCTTTCTATTGGTCGCGTACCGCGCGTGGACTTTTGCTAAATATCCTTAACTACCATCGTTCAATAACAGCCTGACCAGCATTTTGTAACCAAACCTTAACTACCATCGTTCAATAAACGCCTGACCAGTATTTCGTGACCAAACATATCAGCTACGCTGCTTTTCAAGTGCAGTGCTGGAGAATAGAATACTTCAAGCAGTGGAGCTGAAACGGTGTACCTATGCACCCTGCGCCTCATTGGTGCTTCTTGATAAGACGACAGCTATTACAGCTTTTTTTTTTTTTTATTAGTGGCCGCTGGTTCAAACTCTGAGCTGGGTGGGGTGTTGACGTTTCCATCGCGCATGGCTGGCCGCAAATATATATATTGATGCTCCATTGCCTGTTTGAGGTGCAACTGCTTCCCCTGTTGTCTCACAAATCCAAAAATGCTGCTGACGCCGGTATTATTGATTCATTCCATTGAGGTGGTGTTTAATAACACCAGTTTTTTGTATTTGGCTATGCTAATAGCGTGGGAGTGTGCATAAGGAGCCCTGAGCTCAGAAGCTTTAGTAGAAAGCTGCTTAAGCGGAGGTGAACTTGGTGACGGCCTTGGTGCCCTCCGACACAGCGTGCTTGGCCAGCTCTCCGGGGAGCACCAGGCGCACGGCGGTCTGGATCTCGCGAGAGGTCAGGGTGGGCTTCTTGTTCACGCGGCACAGCTGCACGGTTTAAAGAGGGAAGAGAGAATGTGAGAACGAGGCGTTTGGTGCAACCAGCGGTGAGCTTGTTTGGTTAACAACAACTTCAAAAACCAGCTATTTGCACAATCCCGCCCCACCGCATCAATTCTCCTGCCATCTCTCAGAAATATGAAACACACCTGAGCGGCCTGGGAGGCGATCTTCTCGAACTGGTCAGCGATGAACGAGTTGAGGATGGCCATCGCCTTGGAGGAGATGCCGGTGTCGGGGTGCACCTGCTTCAGCACCTTGAAGATGTAGAGCTTGTAGGACTCGGTGGACTTCTTGGTGCGCTTCTTGGCATCCTTCTTGGGCGCCACGGCCTTCTTGGCAGCGGGCTTCTTGCCGGAGGTGGGAGCCATTGTGAGAGTTGGAGGGGTGAGTGTTCAACGAGTGGTCGAAGAAATAATTGATGAAGGAGGGCGGGGGAGGCTGCAGGCCTTTAACCAGCAGCTCGGGCGCCAAGGTGGCACCCCGGATCGGTCACCGATCCGGGGCACCTCAAAGTGCGCTTACAAAAGCTGGCCGCTCCTCGCATCTGCATCCTTTTTATCTTTCTCTCTCAGAACCCCCCCCACCCCCACACACACTCAGTCATCATGTCTGGACGCGGCAAGGGCAAGTCCTCCGGCAAGAAGTCGGTCACCAAGTCCTCCAAGGCTGGTCTCCAGTTCCCCGTGGGCCGTATCGCCCGCTACCTGAAGAAGGGCCGCTACGCCGGTGAGTTGAAGGAGCAGCAGCAACTTCACATACTGACGTTTTTACTTTTGGTTGTCATGTCTCACATTCACACATTGTCAACAACACTCAACTGACTGTCCTCTCCTTGACTCCACTTTTCCTACAGAGCGCATCGGTGCCGGTGCCCCCGTGTACCTGGCCGCCGTGCTGGAGTACCTGGCCGCCGAGGTGCTGGAGCTGTCTGGCAACGCCGCCCGCGACAACAAGAAGACCCGCATTGTGCCCCGCCACATCCAGCTGGCCGTGCGCAACGACGAGGAGCTGAGCAAGCTGCTGGCCGGCGTCACCATCGCCGAGGGTGGTGTGCTGCCCAACATCCACGCCGTCCTGCTCCCCAAGAAGAGCGGCAAGGCCGACGAGTAAATTACCTAATTCCTCGTTTCGCCTACCCTCTTTTCGACACAATGGTCTCCCTGTGACCGCCTAAAAAACATAAATGGTGTTATTAAACACCACCTCTATGGAAAACTAAATTGACAGCTCGCAATGATTGAAACTGCTTGCATTGCAGGGCACATGAATTGTTAATTGCTTGCTAGAACCCATTAGCTGGGCCATGCAGCATGGAGCTGCATGAAAATTTCGATCATGGAGCGCTCTTAACCAGCAATGCCGTTGCTTCGCTTCTTCATTCACATCACCAAGCAGTCGGGACAAACATAAAGGGCCGTTTCCGCTCGTGCATACAGCAGCATGGAGCACGCTTCGAGCTCCTTTTGACCAACTCACGGCAACATATAATGGCGTCTGATAGCATGGGTTGAATGGAAAAGCTTGTAAGCAGCCCCCGGCATATGAAATTCTTCATAAAGTAAAGTTTAAGTTGTGGGAGAACAGTGATCTCTGTTTAGATGCACAGGACGCATGAACAAAAGTCACAGATTGCACATGCGTAACTTTTGGGCGCTAGCATATTCTCCTTTTGGCATCTCAATTCATCTCACTGTTTCTGCGTGTTTATTGGTGGAGCAGAGTCGCTGGCAGTCCACGATTTGGGCAGGGCAGCCAAACAGCTGGACTAAAATGGAGCTCGTACACCCATATTTCTGCTTCAGTGGGGTTTTTATTGCACTGGCACGTTGCGGTTTACATAAAGGCTGTGCAAAAAGTGACGTCGGGGTGACTCGAAGTTTTTTGGTTTATTTTATTATTATAATAACCCAGTATGATCTAACGCCAGACCAGGAACTTTGGTACCCAATCTACCCTCGGGGGAGTGCCCCTGGGATAAGTGCGCGCCAGGTTGGCTCTGGGAATTCACAAGTATTTCGTCCAGCTGCATGGCGCAGGGTTATGGTTGCAATTTAGTTAAAAGCAAAAATTGGGTTATGGTTGCAATTTAGTTAAAAGCAAAAATTTAGAATAAAGTGTTAAAACCTGTGCAATAGGAGACTGAAATCAGGGCATACTCCTCCTCAATCTTCATGCCGGAGCAGAGGAGGAAAAAATCCCCCATTTGTCTCCTGCCGGCGCAGCCTAACAGGAGCAAAAGAGCATCATAGTTGTAGCAATAAATATCGATTCAATCTTAATGCCGGGCGAATCCTATTAGCCAGCACGCGCTGTGCAGGAAGCGGGGCGGTGAAAGATGAACATAGCTCAAAGCTCTTTGCCGAGTTCAGAGCTCGCGCTGTAAGGCATGCCAGACAACTGCGGGAGAAGGTGCGCTGCTCTGGCATGGGGCTGCACCGCTCATTACGTTCTGTTCCACACTGAAAAGAAACATTCTACCCTACGGCGACGATCTGCCATGAATTGTGTGTTCTGCAAAGCCGTGTTGGCTGAAATGTTTGAGACATTGAGGGGTTTCCAAAGAGGTGGTGTTTAATAACACCAGTTTTTTTGGTTTTTTTTGTTAATTGTGGAGTCAGTCAGTCGGTGAAAGTCAGTCAAGGATTCGCGCTAGCAGCGAGCCGCTTAAGCGCCGAAGCCGTAGAGGGTGCGGCCCTGGCGCTTCAGGGCGTACACAACGTCGAAGGCGGTGACGGTCTTGCGGCGAGCGTGCTCGGTGTAGGTCACGGCGTCGCGAACCACGTTCTCAAGGAATACCTTGAGCACGCCGCGGGTCTCCTCGTAGATGAGGCCGCTGATGCGCTTGACACCGCCACGGCGAGCCAGGCGCCGGATGGCGGGCTTGGTGATGCCCTGGATGTTGTCGCGCAACACCTTGCGATGGCGCTTGGCGCCGCCCTTGCCGAGGCCCTTGCCGCCTTTGCCGCGTCCAGACATGGTTGATAGGTGTGTGTGGGGGTGGGAGTAAAACCAAAAGGTTAAAAGAATAAGTGAAGTGGGAGGGGGAGGCGGTTTCTTATGCTCCTACACACCGACCCAAGGCGCCGCGGCCTTGGGCCCTCAGCCCTCCCTGGGGGGCCTCGGAATCGGCTGCCAAACACGCGCCAGGCAGCCGGCACGCGCAGCACGCCAGGGGCGTTGGTCTCAATAGCTGAGCTGCTCCTCTCTCTCTGGTTATTCATATCTCTTTGAAGCAAATCTCTCACAATGGCTCGTACCAAGCAGACCGCTCGCAAGTCCACCGGAGGCAAGGCCCCGCGCAAGCAGCTGGCCACCAAGGGTGCGTGAAGTTGATTGATTGATGTTGTTAACAACGGCTTGATGTCTTTGCGTTTTTGAAGGCTTAATGCCCTCCAAGCAGCCGACGTGTGCTCTCTACAATATGCTGATCATTAACCAACCCCCTCTCCCCTCTTAAATTCCAGCCGCTCGCAAGTCCGCGCCCGCCACCGGCGGCGTGAAGAAGCCCCACAGGTACCGCCCCGGAACCGTGGCTCTGCGCGAGATCCGCAAGTACCAGAAGTCCACCGAGCTGTTGATCCGCAAGCTGCCCTTCCAGCGCCTGGTGCGTGAGATCGCCCAGGACTTCAAGACCGACCTGCGCTTCCAGTCCTCTGCCGTGCTGGCGCTGCAGGAGGCCGCCGAGGCGTACCTGGTGGGCCTGTTCGAGGACACCAACCTGGCCGCCATCCACGCCAAGCGCGTCACCATCATGCCCAAGGACATCCAGCTGGCCCGCCGCATCCGTGGCGAGCGCGCTTAAGCTCCTTCAGCTTCACAGCTGCCGGCTTTTAGCGTCCTAAGGACTCCCTAAAACGAAAACAAAAACTGGTGTTAATTAAACACCACCATCCTCGGAAATCAATTAAGTATTAAACAGTTACAGATTATGTCTCTTTGAAAAAAACTTGGTTCCTTCAAAAGAACGCGCAGGTAAACAAGCTAAGCTCGGAGGCCCTAGTAATTAAATTTCCATTTGGGAGAGTGCATTGCTGGCCGGAGATATAGGAAGTTCTCTAGCAAAGCTGCATGGGTGGACACGTAATATTTTATTATTTTACTTTGCCTTTTTGTGCGCTTGGAAGCCTCTTCAGGAATTTCAACGCCCAAGAAAGGGAGCGGCAAGCGGAATTGCTGTCAATCTCCACGACCCGACTTGCCCTGTGGGTGCTTTTTTTTTGTGAAAATACAGCATGGCCCGCCAGAGCTGACCTGCCGCCGCTCGACCTCCCAGAGGCATTCCCCGAGGGTAGATCGGGTAACAGAGTTTGTTTTCGCCTGCTTTCCTTCTCACACACCGACACACCATCATCGAGCTTGTTTTTCCTCGGAGTATACTGGGCATATGGAAAAAAAAACGTGCATGGGAGAGCAACTTGCTGCTTTTCCCCCTTCAGATGAGATTTCATTTGCTCCTGCAGATACTCGCCCTGCAGGCAAAATAAAAATCATTTACATCGATCGACCGTAAGTGCATCCTTTTTGTTTTTATTTGCAATTTCTGAGACCAACATTGACCCGCAGAAGGAAGAAAGGGTAGGAGAAGTAAGAACGAAAACATACGAGAAAATGCGGTATATGAATGAATTGAACATACTGAAATGAAGACGAAGAAACAAAGAAAGAAAGGAAGAAGTTGTTTTCATGCACGCACACTAATAAAAAGAGAGTAGCGAAGAAAACACCAGAAAACTGGGAGGAAAAAGAAGAAAAATGCAGATATTATAGAATTAAGGGTAGCCCCACACCGGGCGCTGTCTGTACTCCTACGCTGTGTAATGTATTTGAAGCCGGGTATTTATTTAAACCAATGCCAACGTCGGCTTATAGATAAATCGTAAACTGCTCAATGCACTATACGCTCTCGACCGATACCTGGGGGAGGGATTGCTGCTGTATGTTGTTATCAGTTGTCTTTTCGCGGCCAATTTCGGCTAAATTTCATTCCGCTGCTTCGTGTGTAATTCCGAAGTGCCAGCTCAAATTTCGGGGGCTAGGGAGAACGACACGAACGCCTCACATTTGTTATTCCGCCCCTCCAAATCCCTCAGGGGCTGCAGCGGCGGCGGCGCTTGCCGTTCCGTTTAATTTTGCCACACGGGTGGCAATGTGTTTGCCGTACCCCCCATGCCTCATGGCCTCCAGGTAGGGGGTGAGCTCTTCCATGAGGGCGGCACGGTCGGCGGGGTCTGCCACGTCCAGCGCGCGCTGCAGCACGTAGTTTCCGAACTGATCCCGGGCCAGGGTGTGCAGGCGGGGTGCGGCTTGGTCTGAGGGCTTCAGCAGCTCTTGGATGAGGCTGGCGCGCTGTGGGGCGGTGCAGTGCTGCAGGCAGGACTCGATGACATTGGAGGCGAACTTGTGGCAGGACAGCGTAGCAGTGAGGGGCAAAATTTCGGCAAGAATGGCGTTCCTATGGAACAAATAAGGAAAAGGGAAAGAAAGAAAGAATGCGGTTGGGCTCCAGTAAGAAAGAATGGTGCTGGGTCAGAATTATGCCTTGTGCACTGCAACAATGTTTAATAACTGAGTATACTTGCCTGGCATCGTTGGGGCCCTTGGTCACGAGGTGCTGAATGACGTAATTACCGTACTGGTTCTGCGTCAGCTCAAGGATGATGGTGAGCGCGTCCGCAGCCACCGCCGCACGCGGGCCCGGCAGCGTGCAGTGCTGCAGCAGGCGCTGCACCAGCCGGCAGCCGAAGCTGTGCTTGGCCAGGGTCAGGGAGTGCTCCGCGATGGCCTCTAGCATGCCTGCGACGCCATCACTGGGCTGCACCGTTTCCAGGCACTTTTGAATCACGTGGTTGGCGTTCTGATCAGCCACGCAGTGCAGCGTGAAGGGCTCGAGTTCTTGGCACAGAGCTATGCGGTCTTCTAGGGGAAGCACCTCTAGCGCCTTTTGCACGACCCTGCAGCCGTAGAGGTGCAGCGAGAAGGGGAGCACGCGGCCGCGCAGGGCCACCCAGACGCCGCGGGCCACGGCGTCGGAACGGGCGTCCAACAGGCGCTGGATCACTGCGAGAATAGGGGGGGAATAGAAGACGTGAAAATTAGACTAACATGGAGTGGGTGGTACAAATTTGGGGCATGATGAGTGTGGGAAAATCTCCATGCAAGGAAGAAAAGTTGCTATTCAGTCTGCTACGGGGCCTTAGTTGCCCTTTTGTGCGGACTTTAAACCTTGTAATGTATGTATGTATGTATTCAATCAAGCTCACCGTAGTTTCCGAACTGATCTGCAATGAGGATCTCCAGCCACGGCCGCAGCTCTTGCAGCACAAGCTCGGCACCCTCTGTGCCAGCCCCATCGAGAACCCCCTGCAGCAAGCACAAAGCAAATAAACAAATTATAGCGGTATAACGCAAGCACACTGCATTAATTGTAAACTGGGACCATAATAATCCACAAACCAATGGCAATGCCCTTAGGCACACAAATCGATTATTAAACGGATTTTTATATTAAGGGGTGGGGGGGTGTGGGGGGGGGTACAACAACGTCACAAAATAAAATGTGGACGTTCTCACCTGCACCACGCGGGACCCAGTTTGGTCGCGGCTCAGCGCCACCAGGTACCCCTGTAGCTCCTCCAGCGCCGTTTCCGCGCCCTCGCTGTCCTTCATTGCCCGCAGCCGCTCCACCAACGCCGGCGGCGGCGCCGGCGGCTCTGCCCTATCTGACGACCCCAGCGCCGCCGCCTCCTTGATTGCGTTCTGAAACAGCGTCGCCTGGGGGCCTTCCCGCACCCCGGGCAGCGCGTCCAGGCTGGAAGACCGGCTGAATTGCCGTGACCCCCCGCCGCTGCTGCTGTTGTTGCTGTAGCGGCGGGCGTCCCCCGAGAGCCGCTCCAGGTGGTGCCGCCTGCGGGGGAGGTCCGGCTGTAGAGAGATGCCCACGTTTTGCATGTAGGCAGCGGCAGCCGCGCCAGCGCTGGGGTACTGTACGTGGTACACGTACTGCTGGCTACCGTCGACGCTGTACTGCCCTGCTGCACCTGCTTCGAGCAGAGAGGCGTCGTGGCTGCCCTGGCCGGGCAGTGCTACTGCCGCGTACTGCATGTTGGGGTAATGGTGAGGCACTTGATAGGCCATCAGAGTGTGTGTGGGAGGGTGCGCCATCTGGGCCATCTGGGCCATGTAGTAGGGAGCCTGCAAAGAAAATAATAATGGGTTTAGTTTAAGTGATAAAATATAATCAAATTGATATAATGAAAATTTGATTATCAATTCTATGGGGTCTTAAAAAGTATGAATGCGTGCAGGGAAAAAGAAATATAAGAAAAACTAAACGACGGAAAGTCTGAGCACCTGCTGGCCCTGCTGCACCGGCGAGATGCCCGAGGGCGCGCCCGGGTAGGGTGCGGTGGGGTACACCGACACCATGGCCGGCACGTAGCTTTCTCTGGGGGAGTACTGCTGCTGGCGGCGGTGGTGCTGCGGCTGCTTTTCAGGCGGCGACAACGACCGCTGCTGCCCGAAAGCGAGGGCCGCGGGGCGACGGGACGGCCCGCTGCGGTGCTGCTGCGCCGCTGCAGGCGGCTGGGGGGGGTGAGTGGCGCTGTAGTTATGCAGGGGAGCCAGCCGAGCAGTGACTTGCACTGGGGCAGGCTCTGCGTGGCCGTTGCCACCGTGCACGCCCGTGGGGGGGGCCTGGTAGGTGAAAGAGCTGGTCTGGGGGGAGCTGCCCGCGGACACAAAGCCTGGAAGGGGAGCGAGGCAGGTGAGGGGAAGGCGGGGTGATCGAAAAGAATGCGAATATTTCGCTTGATGGAGCTGAATTTCCTCAAAAACACGAGTAAAAGCACAATTACCAATACAATTAGGGCGACATTTGGGTAACAAAAAAATGATTTTATTGCAAAAAATTGTCGCCCACGATTCTTGTTGCTTCTCACCTTGGTCTGTGGCGTCGATACGCAGGAGCACAGAAGGAGGGTGGGAGGTGGCGGCGCGCTGCCGCCTCTGGGCGCGCCCAGCCGCGCCATCGTTGCCATTAGGCACCACTAAATTGGCGGGGAAAGGGAGCTCCGCCTCGTCAGTAGGGGTCTGCAACTCGCCAGAGAGAGCGGCAGACAGAGCAGACACGTGTGCGGTGTCGTTTCGCATGTTGGAGGTATTTTTTGTGGGCGCAAGGGCCTCTGGGAGGCCTGGTTCAGCGGCGGAAGTGTTGACCATGATGAGATTTTCTCAATAAAAACGAGGCTCGGGGACGTGATCTGCACATATTTCGAGGTTAATCAAGTCAATGAGGGCACCGAATGGGTGTGAGGCGGCTCTGCCGGCCTTTGATCACGTTTAACATGATTTTTCACATGATTTTTGAGTCAACTGCTGGGTCACCTGAGTGGTTGGATCGAGCGAATTCGTCCGTTTGCGGCCTTGGGGAACCTTCGTTGGTAGTATGAGCGTCGAAAACAGCCTAAAGGTGCGTCTTGACCCAAGTCTTTGCCTTGCCGCGGTTCGGGGGAGCCAATTGCTGATTATAAAAAAACAGCCAGCGGGAGCAGGCGGCGTTGCTAATGCCAGGCGATGGGTGGGGTTTTGAATGAAATGCGCGTGTTGGAAGCCAGTCCAATTGACCTCCGCCAGTCCCTCCTCTCCCGGACTCGATGTTGCAAATACAGCGTCTATTTGGCTCGTTCTGGCCGCTCTCGCGTTGATCGCTCGAGTAAGACTAAATTTCTCTCACATTGTAGGCTGTGCATACAGTTAAAATGAGAAAAAATGCCTCTCGCTGCTAGCTTCTCACCTCGAGCGACCTGGCGATAAAGTGTCAAACGCGCCAAAACAGCATTTTCAAACAACTTCATGCAGTAAGAAAGAAATAATTACTGTGGAAAATAACGGTATTTTTACTATTCCCAGGAATAGTCTGGCTTTCTAATTTTCTTGAGACGAGGGGACCGACCCTCTGTGGTGCTCATCCTCTCTGCGTGAGGACCAGTGGCAGTGGCGCAACCGCTGTGTACGATCAACAGCTATGTGGGGACATGGCTGTATTGATTTTCTACTAATTGACTAATTGGTGCAGTGGCAGCACACAGGGGAAGAGCTCCCTCCTGCTGTGATCGAGAAAAAAGCTGGGCGTACAGTAGCAGTCTGCGCAAGCGCTGCCAACGATCAACAGCTATGTGGGGGCATGGCTGTATTGATTTTCTACTAATTGGTGCAGCGGCGGCACACAGGGGAGGAGCTCCCTCCCTCCTGCTGTGATAGAGGAAAATTTCAGGCGCCAGGCGTTGCAAAATTTTATAAATTTCTCGAACTGCAGGCTGTGGCAATGCGCAGCTCCTCCCCCATAATTTTCTAACGAATACTATCATCAGATTTCCAAAAAGGTGGTGTTTAATAAACACCTGTAGTATAATTTGTAAGGAATTTTTGTGTGTTTTACGAGGCCGTGGGGTGCCTCAGCGCAGGGCAGGCATCAAAGCTGACGTTTCAGTCAGCTTAAGCGCGCTCACCACGGATGCGGCGGGCCAGCTGGATGTCCTTGGGCATGATGGTCACGCGCTTGGCGTGGATGGCGGCCAGGTTGGTGTCCTCGAACAGGCCCACCAGGTACGCCTCGGCGGCCTCCTGCAGCGCCAGCACGGCGGCGGACTGGAAGCGCAGGTCGGTCTTGAAGTCCTGGGCGATCTCACGCACCAGGCGCTGGAAGGGCAGCTTGCGGATCAGCAGCTCGGTGGACTTCTGGTACTTGCGGATCTCGCGCAGAGCCACGGTTCCGGGGCGGTACCTGTGGGGCTTCTTCACACCGCCGGTGGCGGGCGCGGACTTGCGAGCGGCTGGAATAAAGAGAAAAACGGAGGATGAGAGGCGCGTCAATTAAAAAAGCCCAACGCCGGGCCCCGAACGGAAGCGGACGCCGATTTTGTACACCACACCCCCCAACAAGGCTATTGAAGGGCGGTGGGGCGGCCAGCACCCTCGGTGGTTGCGAAGCATCGCGAGAAAAAAACGACTTACCCTTGGTGGCCAGCTGCTTGCGCGGGGCCTTGCCTCCGGTGGACTTGCGAGCGGTCTGCTTGGTACGAGCCATTGTGAGTGATTTATTTATTTATTTTGGGAAGGTGGAAGAACGTAAAGGGCTTTTGTTTTGTTTTGGGCGCAGGCCCCTCCCCCGGGACGAACGGACTGTGCCCCCCCCCCCCCCTCTCTCTCTCTCTCTCTCTCTTTTACAGCCTATAGCGTTCAAAGAACACCCTACCGCCTTCACTTCCAAATCAAAGATAATAACTAACAGGCATAAATCAAACTACTCAATCAAATCGAAGCTTCGTCGTGGGACACGTCCTCGTTCACCTCGCCGTAAAATACTTGTACCATTGGTCTCAGCCGAAGACCCAGCTCCGTGTAGGGCTGTCGCTGCTCCGTGTTGAGCAGCTGTCTCAGATCCATTCGCAGCAGCAGCAGCAGGGGTGACAGGCGGTCCAGCGCCAGTTGCCCACGCTCCGTCCATAAACATGCACCATTGGCCTCTGTCAGCGCCCCCCCCCCCCCTTGTCAAGCCAGAGCAGCCTGCACAGCATGCTTTTTCGAAGAATTGTTTTTCGTCGGTGCCAGTGCCTCCCCAAAAAGTAAATATCTGCATGGTACACTCGGTGGAGTCATGACTCCTTGAAGCAGAATTGCCAGCATCTACTCTCGCTGGTGCTCCTGTCCCTGGGCCCTCAACTGGGTAAAATTAAAGATCCTCGGGGCTCACCGATGCCAGTTGCTACGGAACGTCCCTGCCCTTTGCACTTTTCTTCCTAAGCAATCCGTATAGGTGCCCTGTTCCCTGCTGATTCCCTGGTTGTTTGAAGCTGATATGTTAGATTTGTTAGCATGAACTCCTCAACTGCCGACAAAGGTATGGCACCCCTCGCGCCAGTTCTTCGTACGCCTGCCATTTAGTGGTGACAGGCTGCATGCAGAGCCATTCTCTCTCCGCAGCATTCTAAGCATAAACTAAAAACGTTAATAAACGCGTTGTGGCCCAGGGAGAGACTTCCAGGTGGGCTCTTGGGCTGATTGCGGCAGAGCTGAATGAGGAGTGTGGGCGCCAAAGTACTGATATTTAATGCATCGGCGGCGCCAGCTGCACGCGCTGGAGCATCGTGCAAAGTCCTTAGACAAAACAAACGTATATATATATATATATATATTTTTTTTTGGCGTTACACGGCAGACGTTGAGGGCAGCAGGCAGGGCCACATGCACAGGCACTGCACCACAAAGGAAGAAGGGAAGGAGGTAGAAATCACACTCCACCGCCGCTAAAATGGCCACGCCGCCATGCAAACACAGAAGATACAAAGAGAGAATATGAAAAAAAAAACACGCACACACAAAACAAAAAGAACAAGGGGCACACGCACACACACAAGGCAGGGCAAATACACAAGTATAATTAACAAAATAGCATTATAGCATTTTGAGGCATAGCATTATCCTCTTTAATAAAAAAACTAGTTTTCTTCTTTCAAAACCGATATCTTTATATTTATTTCATTGTTGGAAGTTTATGTAGCACTCGAAAATACGGCCACACGCACGCCCGGCAGCACACACCCCGCGCTCCTATAATTCGCTCACAGCAGGTACCCCTCAGGCACATTGTGGTAAGTATCGCACAGCCGGACCTGATTCTCCGTCTCCCAGTCGATCAGGTCGGCGCGCTCCTGCACCGAGGCTTTGTCCGCCTCGGTGAGCTCCGCAGGGGGCACCACGCGGTGGGTGTCTGTCAGGCAGACATTGGTCTGCGGGAATGGCAGCAGGTTGCGGAATTCGTCAGACTCCAGTGCAGGGCCCCACATGCGCCAGATGTTGTCCAGGAAGGTCCAGCCAATCTCAGCCTCGGTGCCCATATTGGTGAACACGCAGCCCAGCTCCAGGGCGGCCTGGAAGACCTGGGTGCGGGTGAAGCCCATCTTGCCGTACACGTCGTCATCGTAGATGCTGTGAGAATTTTAGAAGGAAAGCAAGAAAAGAAAGAGATGTGAGAAGAAGAAGGGAAGAAATGGTGTGGGGAACTGCTTTGCAAATAGGGAATAGGGGGGAAACAAAAAAAAATGTGTTTTCACTTGAGAGCAGTAAAAAAAGCATTTTTCGACAAGAAATGTGCTATTGAGCAGCACGCAACGCACCCGCGCAGCAGCAGGGGGTCGTGCAGGTCGGGCGGCTGGCGGTGGTCGCCAAAGATCTTGCCGTCTGGGTGAGCTGCCAGCATGGCACGCCACTGCACGCCCAGCGTGTCCAGCAGCCTAAAGAAAGGAAGGAGGGGGGGAAGAAAGCCAAAACCAGTGGGAGAAAATTTCGGAAGAAAGCATGTGTTGATAATGTATAAAGAGAAGGTAAAAAATGTAGGAGGCGGCGGAATAAATAATAATAGTCGTCATTAAAACTGTGAAGTGCAGCTGCTCACCAGTCCTCCATGTTTTGCTTCTTGGCCAAGGACACCATCAGGTTCCACTGGTTGCAGCGGGTGAGGTGGACCTCCCGCTTCATGGAGGCGGTGATGCTGGCCTGCAAATTTTCATGCATAAGTTTTGATAAGAAACACACAGCAGCGGGGCAAAAATGCTCGGATTAAAATGCTGGGATTGAAGCTTTTTTTTATTCTTCTCGCTCACCTCCAGCCTCTCCAGGCGCTTGAGCACAGCGTCAGCAGCGGAGGCCGCTGTGGCGGCAGCCGCCGCCGACTTCGTTGGATCGCGCGCGTCGAGCGCAGCATCCACGGCGTCCCAGGTGCCCGCCCCCGCGTACGCAGCAGCGGCACACTCCGCCATGCCTGGGCCCAGCGTGCTCCAGCGCTCCACAAAAGCAGCGTCGGCCATCTGCGCCCTGGCCGCAGCGGATGGCGTCGCTCCTGTAGAGAAAGGCGATGAATATTTGTCCAGCGCGTCAGCGCCATGGGGCATGGCGAGGGGCGGCAGCTCGAAAGTCACGGCGCCGGTGGCAGCGAAAGCTGCGGCAGCGGCAGCGTTAATGTCGCTGCCGATGGCCGCGGAAGGCGTGATGAGCCCAAACATGAGGGGGGATGACTCTATGTGGGCTCGAGCGTCCTCAGTGAGCCCGCTGGTGTCCATCTCAGCCGCAGCAGCCGCAGCAGCGCCACCGCCGCCACCGAGGGCAAACTGCGAAGCGTCAAAGCTGGCGATGCCAGCAGCGGGAGGAGGCGCAGCAGCAGCGCTACCGAGCCCAAGCTGCTGCTGCAAGTTCGCCCTGCTGACAGCGTCGCTCGCTCCGGCAAAAGCCGCCGCCGCCATGCCCTTCATCGCCCCTTCAGAAAACCCATCCAGCATGGCGGGCCCTGCCGCCGCTGCGGCCCTCATCACCGCCTTTGCGTGAGCGTCATCAATTAACGACGCGTTGCCCGCCATGCGCCTGTGGAGCTGCGCCATGACGCCCCCCAGCTCGTCCCAGTCGGCTGCGGTGTCGCGCAGGTGGCGCCTCTCGGCAGGCTGCAGCGGGGAGGGGTGCACCTGCGGCGCGGCGGGCGGCGGCGCTGTCGGCTTTGACGACAGCGGGAGGCTGCGCTCGCCCCTGGACTTGCAGATGTCCCGCAGGGCGGCCATGTTGGACACGAACCAGCCCTGGAGCCCGGCTGTAAATTTATTGGAGATGAAAGGGAGGGAATGAGAAAAACAAAATCGTCGAATAGTGCAACAAAATATTTGAAAAGTGCTTAATTATCCTTAGTGTACACATCGGGCACATTAAAAATAAAATAAAAAGATATACTTGTTTTCGAAAAGTCAAAGTGGCTCGTGTTTTTTTTTAATTTTTAAGACTTACGCATCTTGGACAGCTGCTCCATGTGGTCGTTGAACTGGTGCCCCAGCGCGTCGTACGCCTGCTGGATGCGCGTCAGCGAGGGCAGCCCGTCGGGGCCCATCCAGGACTCCAGATCTGCGCAGTTGGAAAAGAAAGGAAGAAAAAAGAGGTAGAAGATGTAAGTGGCAAGGGTGGCACTATTTATCTTAACTACACCAGGGGCAGACGGTTTTAGGAATAGTGGAAAAAGCGCCCAACAATGGAATGAATAAAAGAAATAAACGGCCGGCGAGTTGACAGGATAAAATACAAATGGCAACAAATGCCAAAATTACAGCAGCAGAGAGGCGAGCTTTGGTCTGACGACGAAGTCAGGAGCCTGCCGCCGCGCTGGCGTTGACAATAAAAAGCAAAAATCGCGAAGTCGCTGTGTAGACAGAGAGTGCAGACGATTGGCAACAGATTGCCACAATTGACAGAGAGACAAGTTTTGGGGTCTTGCCGCCACATTATTGTCACAATGAGGGGCGTGGATAGAGGAACTCACCCTGCCAGTGCAGCTTCTGGAGGTTGCGCTCCCTCAGCGTGCGCCACGCGCACAGCATGAACTCGTTCATGACCGCCAGCTCCCCGCCAGGGAAGTACGTCTTGTCCAGCCCAGGGTCAGCAGCGGTGAACTTGAACGCAGCGGGAGGGAGCGTAGGCACAGCAGGCGCGCCAGCTGCCGTCTTCTCGAAGCCAGCGTCCGGAGCCGGGCGCTTGAGAGGCAGCTGCTTCTGCAGCGGGTGGGGAGCGCCACCGCTACCACTGCTGATGGGGCCAGCGCCGTTGCCGCTGTTGCCGCAGTCGCCCAGCGCGCTCCTTGGGCGCTTCTTCAGCAGCGCGGGCTTCTCGCCCTTGAGCCAGTCGTGGAAACTCTCGAAGTTGCGCAGCGTGCTGCCCTGCCCGTCGATGTAGCCGCGCTTGAGCAGCATGCGGCCTATGTTATCGGTGAACTGCACCCCACAAAAGAAAGGAAGAAAATAAGGGAAACGCTGGCAATAGGGGAAGAACGGGGTTAATAAGGTAAGACAAATAGGCGACGCCATGTGATGCAATTAGTAATTGGTTGAATGAGCTTGCAAAATAGGACGAAAAGAACCCACGATAAAAATATGAAAGAGTAAATTAAAGACGCCCAGTTCTGGACTGGAATACACCTATCAAAAACAAAGAATGCGCAGCGGTCATTTGGGATAAAATTTTCATCGCACTTGCAAATAGCATGCAATGTATGTATAGGCCTCTCGCCCAAAATTCGAATACTTCTTGCGCCCCCTCACCTTGCCGCTGGCGTTCCGCAGCGCCTGGGGGTCCAGGCGCGCCAGGTTCTCGAGCCTGCCCATCAGCAGGTCCATGTAGTGCGGCAGAGCGGCAAGCTCCCGCTGCGTCCACGCTGCCCACGCCGCCACCGCCTCCTCGCCGAGGTGGGTGGGGGGGTCCACCGACGCAGGGGTCTGCATGTACTCTTCCAGCCCCCAGATATCCTCGAAGCCGTCGTGCAGCGCCGCGATCTCTGCCTCCTCTTCCTCGGTGAAGCCGATGCCCTGCGAGGCAGGAGGGGAAAGGGGGAGGGGGGGAGTGAGGCCAAAGGGGAAAGGTGGATGGATTGTCAGAGGGGTAGAGTAAGTTTGTTGAGGTTTGAATGCCAAATTAGTTTGTTTTGATGGAAAAAAGTATGAGGAAAAAGACGAGAAGAAATGGACAATTGAGGCCGGCAAAAAGGACGGTCGTTGAGTGCCAAAGGCAGTTTTGTAGAGGTCGGAATCACTCATTAGCTAGTTCGATAAAGAAAGTTTGCGGAAAGGGAGGAAAGAAAGAAAGAAAGGTGGAAACTTTTTGCGTTGGCGCAGCATCCCCCGAGGATAATTAAACTCGTTGAAGACTCCCCAGGGGGAGGACGCCAGGACACGTGGTTGAATATCAGAAGGGGCAATTTTATAGGGTTTAAAATGACTTAGTTCATTATATGAAATGGTATAAAAGAAGTTTGAGAAATGGGAGGAATGAAGGAAAGAGGCGGGAACTGTGAATGAATAATACATATTCGGCTAAAACTCGTGGTTGGGTTCCCCAGGATTTTTCCGCGGGTGCTTTTCGGGAATAGTTAAATAAATATTCAGAAAGAACGAAAATGCCGAGAAAGAAATGGGGAAAATAAATTGCAATACATGACATGGAAGGGTGAAGCTCAGATAGGTAGAACACGATCTAGGCGTTTACAAATGAGCCTTGCAAATATGTTTTTATAGTTTCGCCAATTTTATCAAAACAATGTAGTCAACGAAGCATGGCACTCTGAGAGGCCAACAGCTATATCGTGTGGTGCAAAGGAAGAAAAGCGATGCATGTAAAAAGAAACCTTACCAGCTCGTCAAACAGGGCCCACATCTGCTGCATCTGCTCCGGCGACAGGCAGTTGTAGCCGTGGGTGTCAGACAGCCACAGCCCGCGCTCGTCCGGCCAGTAGGTGGGGTCCCAGTAGGAGTCGGAGTGGAAGGAGCCGTTGGAGGTCTGCAGCAGCAACAGGGTAAAAAGATAAAGAATGGAAATAGCACAAAAATGTTTTTATTAAATGACGGGAAAGAAGAGTTGGGCGCTTGCCGGCATGTAGTATCCCCGGGGCTGGGCCCCCTCTCCCTCTCCCCCTTCCTTCAGCTCGGCAGTGAGAGCATCCAGGGCTGCGGCAGCGCTCGGCTGCGGCGCCAGCAGAGTCGGCAGCCGCTGGCGGGGCACGGCGACCGCAGGAGCTGCGCGGTACGCCTCGGAGGCTGCGACGACGGTGGTGAGCACGGCCGGCGGCACCTTGCCGCGAACAAACTTCTCCAGGGCAGGGACGACCACCGACAGGTCGCCGGCAGCCTCCTGCAGCCTGGAGCGCAGCAGCGAGCCTGCGGATCCCACCCTGAAGCCTGCATGAAGGTTGGAACAAGAGAGTGTGCGTGTGAGAGAGATAAGGATGATATTCTTCGTGTGACGAACTGAACAGTAAAATTTTTATTGTGTGCATAATATAGAAGTTTTTTTTTTTTTTTTTTTTTTAATGGTCGAATTCAAATTATCAGCCCCAAAACACATATAAAAGCGAACAATGAAAAAGTGCAGCAAAATAAGGGCAAAAGAGGGCCTTACCGCGGCCATCCTTGCCGTCGGCCTCCCAGACGGCACCCACGTTCCTGGCGATGGTTGCCACGGGCGCCAGGGTGGTACCCTCCAGGCCCTGGTAGAATGAGGTGGAGAAGTTGGTGTTGGCACGGAGCCTGAAATCAGAGAAGAGAAAATGCAAAACAGCAAGGTGAGTGTTGAAAACGCGGTTGATAGAGATGAAATATGTGCAATTTTGTATTGCATGCTCCCACACGGCTGAACGCCAAGATCAACCAGCCCGTACAACAAGCAAGGAACGATGAATCAGCATGTGCAATAAAAAAAACCACTTGCTTGCCACGGGGCACGGCGAAAAGTCGGGCCACATCGGAGATGGCCGCTGCGATCTCGGCGGCGTGGGGCTCGCCCTTGCTGATGCGAATTATGGTTGTATTCTCTTGACCTGTTTTGACGCTGGGACCCTTTACCCCCAGCTTCTGCCCTGCAGCTACAATACATACGCCAAGGTAGGGGCACGCCGAGCTCCGCGGTGGGTTGAGGCGGAGCACCAGCTGCAGCGCAAGAAGCAAGGGAAAAGAAGTGAATGATAAAACGTTAATGGCTTTGATCTTTACAGAAATGCCATACTCACCTCCGCAAAGGAGGGGGTGCCTCTGATCTCGCTCTTGACATCGTCGTCCATCAGCTCAGGCAGCGCAATCTCGGCCGAATCCCCAAACAGGTAGAACAGCATCCTGTGAAGTGCAAGCGAGTTCAGGTGCGCAAAGCTGAAGAAGATGAGGAGGCTGCAATGGTGTGCCGGAAAAATTAAAGTGACCAAGATTTTTTTAAATCCCAGCTCACTTGTCGCGTCGATGCGCCCCATCACGCGCCGTTGGGGCGAGGCCTAACTCAATGTTTACACCGAGGTTGACTCCCGGCACCAATTCCCTGATGGCTTTGGACACACTGATCTGAGCCATGTAATTGCCTGTAGGTGTAATGTGGTACACGCCGGTATACTCGGTGGGTCGGAATCGTGTCGCCATGGTGGCGGCAGCTAAATAAAAATTTAAATCAATGTATTCGGAATGGAGGAGTCCAAAAATTAAGTTTGAAAATTTCAAAATTATTTTTGGCAATTGCAGTGATAAATAATGCCAGCCCGCATAAAACAGCTGGCTGCAATCACTTACTCTGGTTGCGTAACGAACACCTTAGCAACCATATTGCTTCGGTTGAAAAATATGAAATCCTGCAGACATTGAAAATATTTTCTCTCGCCTTTTTTTCTTCTTCTGGTTCTGAATATGGGTGAAACCCCACATGCACCTGCCATAGAAGCGGCAGGAATTGTCTCTGCTTCTCCATGCATGGCCATGACGTCGAAGAGGTTCAATGATGCTTCATCTTTGATTGTACGAGACCCACGGCGTGCTATAATCTACTGCGTCGCCGCTTCTGGTGCAGAGCACGGGATAGAGCGGGAGGCCGCAGGTTCGATCCCTGCCTTCGGTACACGAAGCTGGAGTAGCTCAGTGGATCGAGAGCGCCCGCTTCCGATACCCATTTTGCTTGTTTTGGCTGTAAAGCTTCAGTCCGCTCCAATTTGATCTTCCAAAAAAAAAAAAAAAAACGTTTTGAACATTTCGTTTTGACATTTCTGACCACTCCAGCCTCAGCCAGACTTCTACACACTCTCTATAATATATAATAAGGCATTTGAACAGTGTGCAGGCGCCAGACGCGCCTACTAGCTGAAAAAACTTGCATTTTATTGGTATTTTGGGGGGTAGAAAATTCTTGGCGTCGCCAGCGTCATGCTGTCTGTCAACCCCATTTTTCAACGGGCCTCTTCCCGTCGGCTGGACCAGCCTGGACACCACCGTGGGCAATCGAATGGCTGACAACTTTTCGCACCGCGCCATGGCCGTAAATCCCTACGAGCAGGTGGCCTTTCGCGGGCTGCTCCTCGAAACCGCCTCCCAGTCAATTAAGCCCAATGAAGCCGACAAGTACAAGCCAATCGACTTCATCCCTGCGGCACACATCGCATTCGTAGAGCTGGCGGCGAGTTCTCCAATTCCAAAGTTTAAACTGTGGACTAATTTATTCAAGAAGCACATGCCGTTCAAATAAACAACTTACTTTTCTTCCTCTCCTTTCTCCATCCAGCAATGCAGTTGTAGCTGCTGCTGAGGGGCTCCTCTACAATCGACGTGGACAAAGACGAATACGAGCTGCGCATCACGCAGGTGAGGAGCGCACTGATCCCGAGAACTCCATCGTCCTGCCGCTGTCGGAGGTCGAGATGGGGTCGGAGCCCATTAAGTGAAGCGGAGGGGAAGAAGGTGAGGAGGAGGGCACCCTGCGGAGGGGACAGGGCGAGGCGCACCGCCAGATGCAATTAGCGGGCAGAGGCGAAATCTGCAGATGAGCATAAATACAACTTACTTTTGTAACGGCCCAAAATTGCACAACCGCTGAATAGCACATTCAAGCGTACCTGCATGCAAGCGCCCAGGCAGCGGCTGCAGCAACTTGCGCAAGTGTTGATCTGTGCTTTTGATTTGTGCGCTAGTGCCGGGAGGCCAGCGCTCATGCATGCGCAGCTGTTTAGATCCGTTGATATGGGCTTTACTCTGTGCGCTAGTGCCGGGAGGCCAGCAAGCGCAGCTGTTTAGATCCGCCAATTAACGCTCCTGCATTTCGGCCGCCGCTTGCTGAAAAGAATGCCAAATGCACCGCCGCGCGGAGTTCACAGCGCCATGCTGTTTAATGCAACGGCCGTTCTCTCTGTTTTTTTCGTATCAATCGAATAGCGGCAAGTGGCGGCCTTGCCCAGGAATAAGAAGGACACGTCCCCATCAAACTGGACAACCTGTCCTCCACCGAGCTGCTCAACGTGCCCACCGAGTACGAGTTGCTAACAGAGTTCCACGGTATGGTGAGCTGGTTACCTTGTATTACTTTTTGGCCCACCCTTTTGGGTATAAACAAACTGGTTCATTTCTTGAAATAATTACCAAGCTGTAGTAGCAAAAATAAAAAGCCACTGCAGCAGCTCACAAATTCCGCGCGAGAGACACATTGTTTTGCTTTAAAACATCAAAATTTAACGCCTCGATAAATTTCATCACATTGGGCTTCGTTTGGTCCAGGGTCTCGTGAAACAGCTGCATGTTTTTGCAGGGCTTGTACCGCGGCCCGCCGTCCAGTCCAAAAACGTGGTTTTTGTTCTGAATTCGGTGGTTCGTGCGAATGGCGGCGCCTACTGTTTTTGAGTACACGTACGACAGCCAGGTGTCGCTGAGCCAGTTGTGAAACACAGCCGGGTAAAAGTACCCGAAAATATCGAAGTGCAACCTCGAGGTGAAGGCTTGAGTAGAAACTTTCATATTGTCGACATCCAACGGAGTTGCGATGCCAACGTTTGGAAAACTGGCGTGACGCAGTGCCCCCACCATCGTGGTGGACCAGTTTGATGACAAAAACACAATATCGTCGTTCAGCTGGTAGAAAAAATCGGTGCCGGCGTCCACAGCAGCTTCAAACAAGCCGTTCCACAAGTAAACGACCCACCCCTTTGAATAGGAGAAACGTAGGATGTAAAACGTCACTGGGTACCCCTTCGTGGCCTCTGCCACCAAGCTACGTAGCCGTTCTTGGGTTTCAGGCTGGTCGAAAAGGCCGTCGCCAGCATCAATGCCCATCAACAGGCGGTATTCAAACACGTCGCCAGGGTTGATGCTATTGACAAAGGAAGGCAAGAAAAACAGCAGGAAGGCGGAGTCAAGGACCGTGGCGTTGCTGGGCATGCCAATGCTGGTGGCAGGGAACCCAAGCGTGATGATCGGATTGCTTCTTTTTTCGCCACCTACTGCTGGCGCAGTAGAGAAATTGGAGGGTTCGCGAAGGGAACGTGGCTTGAAAAAAACGACGCTGTTACGGTGCTTGAGTTGGCAGTGCGCCTTCTCGTAACGGTCCAGCGAAGCTTGAAAAATCGTAGAGAAATTTGCTTGGCAAGAAACGGCCGAAAAATCACGTGCTTTGTTCAGCAGCGCCAGTCTGTTTGCTTTTAATAACAGCCGATATTCAGGCTCGGTGCACACGCGCTTGGCGCAGTCAAGCTGGGGACGAAGAATGTTGTTATAGGCAAAACTGCCCCGTACAAAGCCTTGAAGACGGGAATCGCAGTTTACGTCATGGGGAGCTCCCTCCGAGTTTTTGGTTGCTATTCGAATGAACAACGACCCCTGGCTGCTCAGCAATTCGTTGAGGGGCGCGAAAGAAAAAAACGTGCTCAATATGACGCTGCTGTCCAAATAGAGCACCTTTCCGTGCAAATCAACAGCGTGCTTGATGCAAAAGGGGCGCCACAACGCAACGGGGTCGCCGTGCGACGAATTCGCGCGGTCAAAAAGCAAAGAACCGTTGACTAGCGTTGTTTTAATGAAATCTGAAACTTTGAGAACATTGACGTCGTCCCAAAGCCTGGCTTCGCTAATAAAAGCCGTCGGAAGACCGACGGAATAGATTAGCACTGGGGTGGCCACTGCAGGCTGCGTTCCCGGCCTAAACCGGTCCCTGATTGAGTGAACGCGGCTGACAAAGCGACGGACGAGGTCCTCTGACCCTTTCCCGGCGACTGTGACCAGTGGCAAGACTGGATCGATGGTGGAAAGATTGGAGGGGGGGCTGAATGACAACGGGGAAGGAATGACGCCCTGAAAGAGCGCCGGATTGACGAAAACAATGCCAGACAGAAGAGATTGAACAAAAAGGATGAAGAAAAGCAGGATGGTTGCATCCATCCGTCAGGAAAACTGTGATTTTGGTATCGATATGCGGCTTAGCATGACTACTACCAAAGCTCGCGAGAATAAACAAGCATTGGGAGTGAAAGATTTAAAATTCCAACTTCGAAAGAAATGAAAACAAACGAGGCAGCACAGGCTGCAGTTGAGAAATAGAGTTTTGGCTAATTATACATACTTCTGGGAACGGATTGAAAAGAATGACGAACAAATAAAAAATTTTTTTTTTTCAAAAAACATTAATTGTTACCATTAAATTAAAGTAGGGTCTCTCTCTATATATGTGGGTGCATTATTGAGAGAGGGCAAATACAACGTCGATACAATTTTCCAGGGGGCCAATAGATAAGAACTTGAATAATTTTGACAGATGTAGACAATAATGCTGTGTGGGCGCCACAGATTTTTGCTTTCCATGGCCGTTTCCATGGTGTGCCCCAACTTGGCTAAGCTCGCTGAAACAACGCCCTGTTCTTGCGCACCAGACATTTCAGCCGCATATGCAACTCATTTTCATTATATATAAAAAGCACTGGTGTGCCTGCAATCCGAAACTCGCCATGCCACAAGACCGCCAGGAATTCTTCCCGACGCAGTAAGGCTAAAGATCACTTCCAGCAGCAGGATTAGTCCCGGTGACTGTAGAAGCACGGAAAGAGCAGCACCCCGCCGCTGCATCCAGTGTAAGATTGTAGCCCTGCCTTCTCTGTCTCCCTGCGACTTGACCAATGCCAAGAAAGGTGGATGCAAACACGCTGATAGACGACGATCGCGAACCGCCCGGTCCAGGACACACGCTGGGAACCTTCAAAGTTAGTTATCCTCGGTGCTTGGTGGGCATATGAAAAAAGTTAGTTACTGGAGGACGTTGAAATTTTCAAAGTCATGCAGCGCCATACCGTCACTGTGAATGTTCAGCAACAACTCTGGCTGCATTATGAAACAATTAAAATGTCGTATTTTATAGAAATTGCGGCGGAAATCGCAATGCATGGCAGGCAGGAAATTTGCAAGGAAGAAAAATCGGGCCGACGAGGCCCTCTCCGCAGTATAAAATTCAAATAGCATGACCAAACTTTGAGATTTAAAAGCAACAAACACTTCTGTCACCACAACACGCAATGTTCCAAGGGTTGTGTGTGAAACTATTGCAGAAATTTGCGTTTCAGCTCTCTTTCACCAGCCTCGTCCACTACTCTTCGAAGCGTCAATGGCGTTGCAACATTAATGAAGCCAATTTCTTGATATCTTTCTTATTCATTCTTTCTTTGTACCTCAGCTTGAGGTAAAGTCGTGTGAAATGAAAACAAAGCAACCACACAAACGGCCTCCCCCTGGTGTCTCTTTAATTTTTATTTTTGTTGAAAAATAAGATTGAGACTTAATATCCTCGGTGCTTGGCGGGCATATGAAAAAACAGCCTGCTTTTATTTTGCTCCAACTTTGAGGTGAACATGATTGCAAATGCTGTTCAGTTGGGCTGCTCCTCTTGAATGCATCCAAAGCTGACCTGCCGACACACATACGTTTGACTCTGTGCATCCCAATACCTGGCATAAAGAAACTATCCTTTCTTTATTTCTTCATCTCATTCTACCTCCTCCAGCCATACTCTGCCCAGTCTTTCTTCGGGCCGACCTCCAGGTAAGCGCTCTGGCACTTGTTCACCCACACGCACCGCAGCTCGTCTATCAGCCGGTTCCAGTTGGACCCCCGCGTGCCGATGAAGGCGTCGCACTCCAGCGCCATCAGCAGCTGCAGCACCCACAGGTACGTCAGCCGTGCTTTTCCGAATTGCTGCAGCTGGTTGATCCACATGTCATTGCTGCGCGGGATGTCTGAGAAGTAAATGACCCATGACAGGTCTGGCGTCGTTCCTGCACGAGACAAACAGTCATCGAATCGTCAAATCTGGTTGAAGTCGAGAGGGAGAAGAAGAAAAAAATCTGTATTGAGGGCAGTATTCATTGCATTTTTTTACGCCAAGTAAAGGAATCAATATGAAATTAAATTATGGCTGGTTGTTAAAGAAATGGGAGAAAGAAGAAAGGTTCCTCGTCAGTTGGACTCACCGGCATCGCTCATCACTGCAGACACATTCACAGCTTCAGAAAAGACAGCAGGATCTTCGCCAGACACAAACAGCGAGTGCTTGAAGCCCAGGGGGTTCAACACCACAAAGTCTTCAGCCGCAGCGAGGTAGGCTTTGAAGGGAATGAGGCTCATTTCTATGCCTTTATCGCCGTGCCGCACATGAGCGTTAATCGACCCTGGAGGCAACGGAAACGGCATGGACAGCCTGCGGACGTCCCCGTTGGATAGCCGCGTGTACCCAGCGTGCATCGAGTCGTTTTTACGGAGCGCAGCTATCAGGTTGGTTGCGTTTTCGTTCAGACGTGCGATGTAGCCAGCGCCTGCAACAACCGAGAGGGAAAAAGCCATATTGTTGAAATTTCTTCTGAAAAAATTTAATTATGTAGTATGTGCTTACTAGCTTATGTAGTATGTACATAAACAGCTTGGTATCTCACCTTGGGCGCGCCACCAGTACTTTAGAAACGCCACAGTGAGGTTTCGATCCCGCAGCGTTTCTTTTAAAGCGACTTGCAGCACAGCCGGCACCAGCGACTGCTGCGCCGCCACCGCGCGCTTGCTGGGCTCGGCGAGAGTGTGGTCAGAGGCCTCCGCCTGCGCGGCGCTGCACGAGCTGAGCGGCTCGAATAAGCAATCGAAATCGCAACCGCTGTCAAAGTAAGCTGCCCCAGAGCCTCTCTCCCACACCAGTATGCGGCTCTGCTCCATCGCCACCGCAAGGAACTTCGTCAGCACGTGGATGTTGCTCCCCAGGCCGCGCGTCTCCGTCATTCGTTTGGGAATGATTAAGAAAGATTTATTGTCGCATGACGGGGGGTTCTGATGCCGGAAAATCAGCTCTTGGGCGCGCTGCGTTGCGGTAGTGAGCCCTGCGTCGTTCGAGCGAAAGTAGTACCACTCGTTTCTGGGGTTGTACGAGTAGAGAAGCTCTTGAATTGGCACTGCTGCTGTCTGGGCGGGGCTTGAAAATTGGCCTCGAGTGAAGAAAACAACGCCGCCCTTGAGCACGGCCGCGATGGTGATGACGTTTATGACCAGGACAATGAACAGAATCGAGGATACCGCTTTGAAATTTGTATTTTTCATATTTTAATTGACTATGAAGTTGCCTTTTAAATTGGCTGTGAATTATATTTGGCTATTAGAAGTTGCCGTCAGTGAGTGGGGAGAGAGAGGAAATACGAGAAATTGACATTCTAGCGCTACATAATAAAATCTGCGATTATTCTAATTGGAGTACAGCATGAAATTGAATGAAAATTGAGCCAAATTATCGAACATTTCAAAAACATTTTCCGAATTAATTAAATAGATAATGCGCAAAGGAGCGTCTTTGATGTGGCACAATGAGGAAAATGCCGTTAATATGGAATGAATAAATCGAATTTTAATTTGAATAAGGAGCGAGGTGTCAAAGTTCCATATGCATGTCCCGCTCGCTGCCCAAACACGCATGCCCGCCAACTGCGCAAGCCACGCTGCTCTCACCTCGCACTGGAGAGACTCAAAGGCTGCGCTCTGGCCAGGTATATTTCCAGGTTCTCGTGCTTATACGGGACTTACATTCTAAAGCACACAAGTGCCACGGCATATGAAAAAAGTGCCACCGCCTTTTCCACGAATCATTATTTGTTCATCACATCTAAAATCTCTAACTAGTATTTTATTCGCAGTATTCATCAAAAACATGTGCCGTATTCTTATTGGCACTCTCCCAAATGGAGCGCCTTGCAGACTTTGAGACCCGCCCCAAAGGACTAAGCATTTTTTGTGCTTGCATTCTTGCAATGATCCAGCTGGTAGGGGAATTCTGGCTGAATTTGAAGGCCATAATTAAAAAATTACCTATCTTTAAAGCAAAAACATCGTGCCATGTGCGGCGGCAGGCTCCTGGCTTAATTGTTAGGACCAAGCTTGCCTCTCTGCTGTGTGGCATTTGTTGCCGTCTCTGTGTGGAGTCTATAAACTCTCACATGTGCATTGTAGTTTGTTGCGTGTGGCACATATATGAAAATATATGAAGAAGAAGAAGAAAAAAAATATATATATATAATATTTAGAAAAAATGCAAAGAGCCTCTTCAAATGGCTGTACATCGACGATAGGCGCAACTTATTAACTTCTGCTTGACTCCTCTTCTGGTGGCTGAGCTTGGGGGGATAAAGCAAGACAAATTGGTGTCAATTTCAAAAAAATGTTTTCTGGGCGCTGGTAAGGGGTGCAGAGGTGCAGGCATGTTGTGGTCCCGACGGCAAAGTGTGCATGGCGACGCTGCCTATGCAAAACCAAGTCAAAGTCAAACGCGCCATTTCCTGGGCGCACAACATTCCGACTCGAGTTCCAATGCCAATTACACGCACATTTCGCCAGTTTATTTAATATTTGATCTACGTTAGCATGCTCCGGCGCGGTCGCGCACTGGCGCGATGCGCTGCCTTATTGCAGGATAGCTTATTGCCTCGAGTGCAGCAGAGCGTCTCTGCTTGCGCAACCAAGGCGCCCACCATTCACGCTGCTCAGCTCACCCCAGGCACGTCCTGCGACCCACGATCGAAACCCCCTGGATCCATTCACAGCGTAGCGTAGTAGAAGTTGCCTCGCATTTTGTTTTCAATCTCTTATGACGTCCTTCATTTCCCTCCTCATCGGCAGGCCCCACCTCCAGCTCAATGTCCATGCAACTCAGGCTATTTGCCTGAAAATCAGGGCTGGATCGTCCGCCCCCCAGCAAGGCAAGCTGTTCAAATTTTTTTTCCGCCGCCACCGCCTCAATTTTCCCTCATTTCCCCCCAAAATTACACCGCCCTCACCCCCAAGCCCCGCTGGTTTCTCTCCTGTCAGGTGCTGGTGGAGTACGATCCGGCAGAGGTCGACCGTTTCATTGACGCGGCTGATGCTATCGAGGACGCTTTTGCCAGAGTTATCGTGGAAGGCGTGGAAGTGGAAGACCGCCCTGGCGCATTCGACGTGTTGTTAGAGGACGGCACAGAAGTGTACCGCCCCGGAGCTGGCAGCGACTACGAGCCTATCTCCAGCGATGATCTGGTGGCGCTCCTCAGAAGGGCGGGGTTGGTATCGCCAAATTGATGTGAAAAAACGTTAAGAACTGTTTTTGGGGCAGTGTATGAGTTGTGTGAGCTATATTACGTATTTAGGCGGGCGAGGAGTAAAGAGGGCGATGCAGCCCTATGACGCCAGCAACCGAAAGCGTTTAATCAGCTGCGCTGGGTGCTGGCTGATGCCCCGCTGCTTTTCCTCCTGTACTTCCCTTTGCGGCGCAATTTATTTTTATTTTCCAGCTGCATCATGCACGCTGAAGACTAGCAAGATATTATTATTACAGGCGTACTGTGTTTTTCTTGGCCCATGTCAAGCGGAACGGCGAGCGAAATTTGTTTGTGGGCGGCAGGCAGCCATTCGGCCGCTGGCGTTTCATTGTTTATTCCCAACCCATAATTCCGCATGAGTCCCTTGTTTACTATTCATTTTTTCTCCTTTTAGCTTTCCCATTCCTTGTTAAAATAGCCATATCTCGCCAATAATGATTCCGAGAGCTGCCTCCCTTTGCAATCCCACATGTTCTCATCTTAAAGGCCAAAAGACTGCAGCCTGGCATCTTCTTTCACCACCTGCTCCGCCTCCTTGCATTCTCTCCGCTCCCCCCGGTGCTGCCACTCTTTATACTCTCGGGGAGAGCCTCGCTACTCCTCACTGTTGAATAAATTTCAGGCCTCTTTCTCTTCGCCATTATATCTCGTTCGGATAAAAGACTGCTGCACTCAATTTTACACTCGAAAAGGGGCTGACAAACTTAATAACGCGATTTCCGTGAGCCAACGCCCTCCTCTGAATTTCTATTTTTCGAAGATTTTTTTTCCATCTTTTTTTTCTTTGGGGGATTTTTTTTTCACACCGAAAGGGAAACGCCAGAGAAGCAGAGGAGAGATAACACGCAAGAAACCACAGCCGAAATCAGAGCACCGTGCAGCGTGGGGAGGTGCACCAACCACAGCCGGATTGTATTAACGCCCGACACTCGCCTTCGCCTCAACGCCGCCCCATTTTGGGAGCCGCGGACGCTCACTCGTCGTCCTCGGCCACGAGCTGCGCAAGCTTCGCTTTGAGGTTGTCCTTGCGCTGCTCGTAGGTGAGCTTGATGGCCTTCCACTTCTTGGCGCCAGCCTTGGTCTCCCGCTCCTTCTTGGGGGCGGGGGAGGGGTCAGCGCGGATGGCCTCGTGCACGGAGGTGTACCTGGTCGCAAATTCAGGGCAGAGAAACAAGCGTCAGGCAAGAAAACTCGAGAACTGGTGCGAAAAGGCCAGATGAGCTATTTTGCTCCCCAAACACTGAAATTGCCTTTGATTTTTTGCTATTTCAATGCATTCAGCGATATACCCTCCATCGCTGCTTCATTTGCTTTAAAAAATCAACTCACAGGTCCTCCAGGTCCTCGGGCTCCACTCCAGACTTGAGGTACTCAGCAAAATGCACCTGGTACTTCTCAGGGTCCTCCTCCATCATCTCCTCCATGTACTCCGCAACGTGGCCGCCCATGATGTACTTCCGCATCGTCTCGGCGTCGAACTCCTTGGTGTCGCGGTCATAGCCGGCAAAGCGCTTTTCGTTGTGAGGGATGTCCAGACCGCCGTCCACGGCACCCTTCAGCGCCGCGAACACCTACAGAAGGCAGCATTGCAGTAGAAACGAGTGAGAACGAGTGAATAACGACGTTTTCAAAGGGAAAATAAATACTCCCTTCGTAACCTATTAATTTAATTAAATTTATCCCCAGTTCCCATGACAAAATCGAGCCAAAAATACCAATTATTACACCCCAAACAAGCCCAAAAATTCAGCTCTGTCTCTAAGAGGCATCAACCCCTCAAAACAGCCCCAGTATCTGTCACACCTTGGATCCGGTGGAGGTCCGCTTGAGTCCGGTGTCCAGCAGGCACATGAAGGGGCGGGGGCCGTCATCGACGGGGTCCACGTTGTAGTCCTCACCCACGTCCTCGGTGTTGCCCTCGTAGTGGCTGTCCAGGCCGAACTTCTGCAGGGTGCGGCGCGCCAGCAGCAGGCCAGTGGCATACGCGGCGGCGTAGTTGGTGAGGCCGGCGTTGAGGCCGTAGCGGGGGAGCTCGTGCGCGTAGGCGGCGCAGACGATGACGTCACCGGAGAGGGTGGCGTAGGCGATCTGGCAGACGATGTCCCGGTTGGTGAATCGAACAATCATACGGTACTTGGGGGTGTTGTACTTGTTCTTGTCCTGGGCGCACAGACGCAGGCGGGCGCGGTAGTCGGTCTTGCCCTGCCGACGACGGCGGTACTTGACCTGCGGGTGAATTGAAAATAAATTTTGAGGGTTGGTGAGCGGCGGAGGATCCAAAACATTTAACTTTCGGCCGCTGGCTGATGGTTTCAGGCTGATCCGAGATGCGGGTGAGAATTATGGCCCTCTAAAGTGCGCGATTCCGCTGCCCATGGTGCTGCGATTCGCCCAGCCGAATTTGTTGATGGATTTATTTCTGCCTCCACACGTAGCATCAAATTGATGCGCCGCCGCTGGTTTCGCGGCATAGTTATATCCCATAAAGCTCAAAGTACCCATTAATGGCCGCCACCGCCGGCGCTGCTGCCCCTTCCCACGCTCGCAAAATATAAAAAACGTCCATTGCTGTTCCGCGGCGGCCAGCCGTCCAACCCGCCCATCTACTAACCTGGAAGCGCGAAAAGCTGCACAAAGAAGCAAAGGGGGCGGCGTCATTAATTAATATAAAAAATAAAAATCCAACTCAAATCTTCATCATTTTCGACGCCAGGAACTCACTATGCGCTGTTCTTGGTCACAGCAGCGCGCGCCATTGTGTCCTCGCTCTCCTGCAAAATGCAATAATTGTTCGTGAGCCTCCAAGCGCTCAGTCGCCACCAAAAACTTGTTTCTTGTGAATTTCGTGGAAGCCCAAGCTCGTGTGTGCGTGACGGCGGGGTAAGTCAGGACGTACCTAAATAAAGGTATCGCGTCTAGCGATTAAAGAGGGCTCCAATCGTGCGAACGCTCGATTTTGGGTCCTTTTTTCCAGAGTCGCCACCAGCAGGCCGGGATCATTGCGAGGTGAGGTGAGGGTTTTAAGCCAAATTCAAAGTGAATCAAGGCTGTTGTGACTTTTTCGCGAGGGCAAAGGCTTTTTCGTTCAAGAGAAGCTGCTTCGTTTTATCTGAACTGAAATCCTGCTGCACAATATTTCCCCACCTCTTCTCCGTGAGATGCATGCCAAAGGCGACGCCATACACCGCCAGACTACCTCCTTTCCAACGAAAAGGCATTCCATTTCTATGCGCACGCGCAGCAGACCTTCCGGTACCGTACAGGTAACTTGCAGTGACTAAACAATTACTCTGTTTTGTTTTTAATTGCGGCCAATGCCGCCACGTAGACCAGGGCTGCTGCCCAACTGCTGAGGCATGCCCTGGTGGCGGAATATCTTCCGTATTGCCAACATAAGCACATTCCAGCTCTTGCTGGCGAACCAGTCCGGTTGAAAAAAAATACTCTGGCCCACCAGCAAAAAAAAAAATCTGGAAAAAATCTGGCTGGAGAAGACTCCATCATTTGTTACATCCTGTTGAAATAAAATCTCGGTCAATTCATTCTACTATACTGCAATCAGGAGCCATTCAATCGTAACCCCGAGATTTTGTCCGTTCCTAAGTCTCTGTGCAGCTCCTGAAGCAGCGTTAATGCCAAACTCTCTCTTTTGGTTTACATCAAATCCATTTCCCCGATTTATTGCCCGTGGTATGGACAGCCTGTCATCTACTTCGGGGCAGCAAATTTTAAACCTTACATCGCTAGCTTCGTTTCGAATTTGTGGGAGCCTGCCCCATTGTTTTTCTTAAAACCGACTATCTTTTGGCTCAATTAAATCAAGCAGTGACACTCCTCGCCTGACACTATGATTTTGGCTCCATCGGCAGTTATGAGGCAGAGCAACCCCGCTGCTCGACTGATGCCACCCCCTACCGCCACCCTCCCGCGCTCCTTATTCCCCACATCTACAAACTTCCACCTCAAGATACACCCAGTTTTGCGCCGCAGCAGAGCTTTCGCCGGCCCCAGTACCCGTCCCGCCGTTGCTGCTGCCCTTCCCGAGGAGCTCTCCCTCCCCCTGCAGCTGCCCCAGGCCGGGGGTGATGATGACGATGCTATCAGCGAGAAGGAGCGCTCCCGCCGCGTCAAAATCAGCGCTGCCAACAAGGGAAGAGTGCCCTGGAATAAGGGGCGGAAAATGTCGGAGGCGACCCGGGAAAAGATAAAACAAGCGACGCGGGAGGCCATGCAGCGCCCAGAAGTGCGCGCGCGGCTGCAGCATGCCATGGAAACCCGCAGCCCGCACAGCGAGGCGACCAGGATAAAGATCAAAGCGGCACTCCATGAGCGGCTGACGGAGCGTCAGGCTGCTGTGGTGGAAGAGTCGCTGCGCGTGATCGCGGCCATGCGGGAGAGCAACAACGCTGCGGAGCGCGCTGCGGCGGAGCGAGCCGACGTGTTTGACGTCTTGCGGAAGGCCGCCCTGCAGTGTAGTAGAATTCGGCGAGAAGAAATGGAAGGAGGCTCGAGCGGCGAGGCGGGGGGGTCCATGATTGCGCGGTGGGAGCGCAACGACGGCGGATTCAGAGACGCGGTGCTGAAAAGGGTGGAGCGGCTGGAAAGAAAAGAAGGAGCGGTGGGCGTGCGGCAAAGCAGCGGCGGTGGCGTGCAGTAGTATAGCCTGGAATAAGACGCTGCTGTCTATTGCAGCAGTGGCGAACCAGGTGGTGAAATGCCCTACGTGTTACCAGCGCCGCGCCGCGCAAGCTGGAGTACACGCAGAAGGCAGGAAAGACGGAGCAGCGCAGGCGGAGGAGGCCAAGGCAGGGGAGCTGCGGGTTTTTTCGCGCATTGCAGCGCTGGCAGCGGCCGTGGAGAGTTCCCCAGTTTTCTTTGTGTTGGAGGCGAAAATCGATGCAAACAGTTTGCCATATTTCACTGCATGGGGGGTCAGTTTGCCTCCCAGCGCGGTTTACCGCCCGAGAGACTGATTTTCTTCCGTTTATGGAAGCGCATTTTCGTAGGCTTCAACACTCTTTGTATTTTCCTTATTCCTACGCGCACGGCTTTCACTAGCGTGCCAGTCTGCTACGGGGCCGTATGTGCCTTTTTGTGTGGACTTTAACCTATAATGTACGTATGTGGTGCAGCGGCAGCTGCGCTTATTCGTATTCCTCAGTCCAAAATGTGGCAAATGCTCGATTTTTTATTCTTGAGATAGCATAACATTGCACATAATGCCCTGTTGGTTGTTGACAGTCCTTGGCTTTGAGCTTCAATAATCAATAGCACTGGATATTCCTCACTGACGCCCGCTGGTCGACAATTCCACACAATTTTGGCCATTTTTTCAGTCAAAGAAATCATTCCTTTCATGTTAATACTATTTATTTGATATAAGATGTTAAAGCACCGGGCTGCGGTCTTTGAATGCCGGATAGCGTTGCATAGCGCCGGTGACATGAATTTTCTGACCAGCGCTGGTGGCCCAACACGACCCGAAAGCATCCAACAGTATACTCACATTAAATGCAACGCGCTTGGCGCTTGTGGGTATCTGCAGGCGAGCCGCTACGGCTCTCCCGCCGCTCGGCACGTCAGGAAACAAAACATTCAGAAAAAGCGCACAGCCCAGGGCGCTGGGCTGAGCCTGTCACTGCATCTCGAAATCACCGCATCCCCCACCCCCCATGCACCTTGCATGCATCGGGGGCTCAGTTGCAAAGCGGAGGGTCGACGCTGAGGAGAGGAGACTTTCTTCCTTCCACCCGGATGGATAAAGCACTCTTGTTTTTTGTCTCTCTCCCTCCTTTTTATTCAGAGCAATTCCAAGATGGCTGGTGCGATCGTGATGAACACCCCCACCCGCGTGGGCGGCATGCGCGTCAGCGCTCCCCGCAAGGTGCGTTTTTCTATAAATCAAAGAATAAAAAAATGCAATAAGACGCTGTGCTGTGGACCGCACATTGCCGCGAAGACCCCAGGGAGTGTCAGCTTGCGTGTGCGGGTCTTGATGGCGGCTTTTGGTGGGCGAGATAGGCGCGGCGCTGGGCTCTGCCACACTCTGTGGTGGAGTGCATCGAGCCGACGTCAGAGGCCCCGCAGCCAGCGATCGCGGTGCCACAGCCGCTATTGGACCCCAATTGGTGCTGTGTGGAGGGCGAGCGCCAGCAATGCGCAACTCTCACCTGTTTCAACCCACATCTTACCCCCGTGGTTTTGTGTTGCTCCGCAGGCTGCCGGCTTCGGCGAGTTCCAGGGCTTCAAGGCCGCGTCCGTCTACAAGATGGGACAGTCTGAGGGCCAGGACTTCTCTGCCCGCGTCGCCACCCAGGCTCGCGCCACCGTGAGTGCCTTATCGCCTTTGTTTTTAGCCGCGCGCCGCACATTGCCGCCGTGCTCGCACCTGTTGTAGTCTGTTTACGCGTGTCCTTCGAAATCGCGTGCCTCTGGTGGCTCATTTGGCCCCTCCTGAAAAATGTCGATCTCCACTTGATCACCCACCAGATATTTGCAATTCCCACTGCTTTTTTCTCACCCCTCCTTCTCCCTCCCTCTCCCTATCTCATTTCGCAGTCCGGCACCGGCTCCCGCCAGGTGACCGTCTCCGCCAAGAAGCTCAAGGTGGCCATCAACGGTTTCGGCCGCATCGGCCGCCAGTTCCTGCGCTGCGTGGAGGGCCGCGAGAACTCCAACCTGGAGATCGTGTGCATCAACGACTCCGGCGGTGTCAAGCAGGCCTCCCACCTGCTCAAGTACGACTCCACCATGGGCACCTTCAAGGCCGACGTCAAGATCACCGGCGACAACACCTTCTCCATCAACGGCCGCGACATCACCGTCGTCTCCTCCCGCGATCCCCTGCAGCTCCCCTGGGCCGCCATGGACATCGACCTCGTGATTGAGGGCACCGGCGTGTTCATCGACACCAAGGGCGCCACCAAGCACCTGGAGGCCGGCGCCAAGAAGGTGCTCATCACCGCCCCCGCTAAGGGCAACGACATCCCCACCTACGTGGTGGGAGTCAACGCCGACCAGTACAAGCACTCGGACAACATCATCTCCAACGCTTCCTGCACCACCAACTGCCTGGCGCCCTTCGTCAAGGTTCTGGACGAGAAGTTCGGCATCGTCAAGGGCACCATGACCACCACCCACTCCTACACCGGAGACCAGCGCCTGCTGGACGCGTCCCACCGCGACCTGCGCCGCGCCCGCGCCGCCGCGCTCAACATCGTGCCCACCACCACTGGCGCCGCCAAGGCCGTCGCCCTGGTGCTGCCCAACATGAAGGGCAAGCTCAACGGCGTGGCGCTGCGCGTGCCCACCCCCACCGTGTCCGTGGTGGACCTGGTCGTCCAGGTGGAGAAGAAGACCTTTGCCGAGGAAGTGAACGAGGCCTTCCGTGAGGCGTCGCGCGGCCCCATGGTCGGCATCCTGGGCATCTCCGACGAGCCCCTGGTGTCTTGCGACTACAAGCAGACCAACGTCAGCAGCACCATCGACGCCGCCCTCACCATGGTGATGGGAGACGACATGGTCAAGGTGGTCGCGTGGTACGACAACGAGTGGGGATACTCGCAGCGCGTGGTTGACCTCGCGGAGGTTGTCGCCACCAACTGGGAGTAGAGCGCATCCCCTCGGTCGAGCGGTGTACGGTATAAGAGGGAGGAGCGGAGCAAAGCGAGAGTTGGGCTCGATGAGGCGGTGACCTGTCTTTGAGTTTTTCTTGTACCTCCCTTACTCCGCTGCCTCCAATCACTTAAGGAGAAGAGCAGCTCGCGGCGCACTGTCGCACCCCCCCCTTTCATCTATTCTTGGTTTTGAGATCTGTGTATCGTAACTTTTTCATTGTCACAACACCCTTGTGCAAAAAGAATTCATTCATATCCTCCACGCCGACTCCCTCGGTCAGTTCAACACATAAGCGGTAGTTACGAAAGACAGCAGCAGCAGTGCAGAGCGAGCCAGCCCAGTGTCTGATTAAGAAACAACACAAAAATTCCATCAATTTTTTGTCCTTTTCATAGTAGCCTTGTCGGCTATCAGTAGCAGTAGTCTTGTCGATCTGTCATTTTATTTCAGTTTCCTGCCTTCAGGTGCGTCTTTTTCATTCCCTCTTGTCCCCCCAACCGAATTTTGCAATTCATTTCTAATTGTTGATCGTTTAAAATCCTCAACCCCTGCTGCTCCTCTAACCTTGCCTTTTAAGAAGCAGACGAGGGGGACAGCAGCCGGCATTTCCTCCAAGTCTCTTCATTTTGTAACTGTCTAGCTTCTTGCTCATCCAGCTTGGGTGAAATGAACAGGGTTACACGGAAACTCGATTCCGTAGGAAATGAAAAGGCAATCTTAGAAAATTAGAGGAAGAAAAAACTGGAAAATAGTAAATTGCTACTGTATAAATTCTGCGGCGGCGTCAGGTGCAGCAGGGCAGCTCTCTTCCCCTGCAGACAACTCTCTCTGCAGAAGCAGCACCCGAAAAATGCCGGCGATCGTTTGTTCTTCATGAAATTCACACAGGACAAAACAATGTTTTTTAAGGGAAGGATTCATATTCATCTTTAACTGTCTCGAGGGGAAACTTTCCTTCGCTAATTAATTAATCGATTAACAACAGCGTTACTGCGCGGGTTTCTAAGGCGCTCAGCTGGTGTACCGCATGGAAGCCTTCTCGAACCCGATCGTGGGGAACTGCTTGGCAAATTCCTCCACCTCCTCACGCAGCTCTGCCAGCGCAGGGGGGTCGGCCTTCTCTAGGTACTCGCGGAAGTCCTTGAGCTTGGGCCCGGTGGTCTTCTTGAGGTCCTTGGTGATGGCCACGCCCTTGGCAACAAGGTCTGCAACGCGGTCGAAATCGGCCTCGACAAAGCCGCGGGAGGTGAGCGCAGGAGAGCCCATGCGCAAGCCGCCGGGCACCATAGCGGACACATCGCCTGCAAAATTGGCAGAATGGGGGAATGAGAGGGAGGTAAAAAACCCAAAATGTTTTTGGGGGCGAGTGATACTTTCATGCATAAATTAAAATGTATTGAAATAGCACTGAAATAAACAATATACCCGAAAGAGTGCGTATATCATCCATTTTTCGTGTTTTTTAATAAATATAACAGCATTGTTTTATTCATGTTTAGTTATACTACCCACCTGGCACGGTGTTCTTGTTGGCTGCGATGTGAGCGAGCTCCAGGACCCGCTCCACACGAGAGCCGTCAACGCCCTGAGGCCGCAGGTCGGTCAGCACGATGTGGTTGTCGGTACCGCCGGACACCAGCGAGAACCCGCGGCTCTGCAGCCCCTCAGCCAGCGCCTTTGAGTTGGCCAGCACCTGGGTCTGGTAGGCAATGAATTCGGGGCCCTTGGCCTGCTTGAGGGCGCAGGCCAGGCCGGAGATGGTGTGGTTGTGGGGGCCGCCCTGGAGCCCGGGGAAGACGGAGAAGTTGATGGGGCCCTCCAGGTCGTACCTGTGAAAAAAACGGAAGAAAATATTCAGTTTCTTGAAAAGTCAGGGAGAATAGATTAGACGACGCTGAGAGAATGAGCACAAGGTGGACTTGGATGAAGTATATGACGTATTGGACAGTTTTAAGGCGCATAACGAATTAAAGATGCATTGAAAATATCAAGATATAATATCAAGATATAAATTCAAGAATATAATATCAAGAAAATAAATTCAAGAATATAAATTCAAGACTATAAATTCAAGAAGTTTTCACAGCTTACATGATGGGGTTCCCCTTCTTGTCAGTGCCCTTCTGGCCCTTGCGGTAGAAGATCATGGCGCCACGGGGGCCGCGCAGGGACTTGTGGGTGGTGGTGGTCACCACGTCAGAGAACTCGAAGGGGGAGGGCACCAGGCCAGCAGCGACGAGACCTGCGAGGAAAAAATTATTTGAACAGTAGAATATCAGTGGAAAAAGGCTCGAATGTGACGATGTTTGAATCGAAGGGCAGAAGAGATGAGAAAAAGAAAGAAGGGTGGCTGCTGCAAGCCAGAAAGCCAACTCTCGTCCTCCCCAACAAAGGATTTAAAAAAATGCCGGTCACAAAAGGAGGCCAAATTGCCACCAGTTTTCATCGAATTTTCCTCTAGTTCTCACCTGAGATGTGCGCCATATCGGAGAGAAGGATGGAGTTGTGCTTGTCGGCGATGGCCCGCATGCGGGGGTAGTCATAATGGCGGGTGTAGGCAGAGGCGCCAGCCACGATGAGCTTGGGGCGGAACAGAGTAGCGGAACGGTCCAGGGCGTCGTAGTCGATGATGCCGGTCTCCTCGTTCAGGCGGTAGGGCATGGTCTGCACCCAGGAAGAAAAATGAAGATCATCAGAAAATGAATGAAATGGAGAAAATTTGAGGAGAGAGGGCTCATGTGGTCATACAAAAAGTATTATATCAGAACCCGTGTATTGAGTTTAAAAAAGAAGCAAGCCGTCTCTAAATCTGTACATATTCATTTATAACAAAAAATCGGAAGCTAATATAAAAACACCGACTGCAACACCAATAGTACTCGCCTCAAAGAAGATGGAGGTGGCTGAGATTTTCTTGGTGTCAGTCTGGAAGCCGTGGCTCAGATGCCCACCGTGCGGCAGATCCAGCCCCATGATGCGGTCGTGGGGCTTCAGCAGCGCGGTATAGACCTGGAAGTTGGCGGGGGAGCCGGAGAGGGACTGCACGTTGACGCCCCACTCCTCTGCAACAAAGAGAAAAAATCCACCGAAAAAATATCTTTCTTAGCTTCATTTTAAGGCGTTTCCTCCCTTTTATACTACAATTAATACGAAAGTTATACGAATTTCGACGTAACATGGCGCAAAAACACATTATAAAATGTTAAAAAAAAAACTCACTGGGATCGAGGTGGAAAGCTTCCAGGGCCCGCTGCTGGCACAGGCGCTCCGCCTGGTCGATGAACTCGTTGCCGCCGTAGTACCGGGCCCCGGGGTACCCCTCGCTGTACTTGTTGGTCATCACTGAGCCCACCGCCTCCATCACTGATTTGGACACAAAATTCTCAGAGGGAATGAGCTCCAGCCCCTTGTACTGCCGGTTTTTCTCGTGTTCGATGATGTCATACAGCTCGGGGTCGACCTCCTCCAGCCCCGCGTTCAGGACCTTAGGCCACTGCACCAGCACAACGTACAAGGGGTGAGAAAAAAAGCGGAGGGCGGCTGCGAAAATTGACATTATAAATGTGCTGTGATGTATATCCCTCTGCTGAGTTGGTGTTTGTGAAATGAAGATGTGGGGGTGATTGTTGCTGAGCTACTGATTGGAGGTGAAAGGACAGCAACGCTACGCCCTTCCCAGCCAGCCAAAAGGCGGCGATAGTAGTAGAGTAGATTTTGAGCCATTCAAAGAATCTAGGCAGTGGGAGGCGCACCGTGACGTGGGAACGGTTGACATCGGATGAGAATTTCTCGTAGTCGGCGTCGTTGGTGGCAGGCTGCGAGAATAGAGCGAGTGAGAGAGTCAATCAAATGCCAGCTGGCCTGCGATCCGAAGCGAAATGCGGGGTCTGGCGCGGCACTAACCTGTGCAGCAAAGCTCCTGGTGGCGGATCCCTGCAGTGCAAGTACCCACAGCGTCAATTCGATGCGCAAAATGCAGGTTTTAGGCGAAATTCCAGCCAAAGATATCTACCTACCACGAAACGAGCCTGGGCGCCGACGGCCCGGCGACCGTGCCTCAAAAGCAGTGACATGTTGAACAAATATATGTAAAGGCCCAATGTGCGTCCCAATAAAGCTCCTACGATGGGTTTTTTTTTACTTTCTTTTCCGATCACTATTTTGCAAAAAATGAATTCGAAGATCGCTGCAATTTGAACACAAGCGAATATATAATTTTACTCCTCATACCTCAAAGCTGTGTCCAAACAGCGGCAGTCGACGCATTTTGTTTGCACAGCACAAAAAATTCAATAAAAGTCTGGATAGCAAAGTGACTGTTCACACACAATTCCACTATGCTCGGCCTAAACCAACACCGAATCAACGCTGGCTGGCGCCGATCGGGCTGAGCAAGGCCCCTAGATCAAAATCCACCCCTTCTATTTGTCTCCTACTGGCCGTGCGCCCCCCCTCGGCTGGTAACCAGCCCAATATATTTAATCAGTACACCCGTTGCAACCAGCTGCCGGGGAAGGCATACCACCAAATACACCCACCATGGCGTCTCGACTGGGCTTTGACATCCTCGCAGCAGTCATTTTGGGCGTCACCGCTGCGCTGGGCGCCTACATGCCGCTGTTCTTGGCATCCCGCGACCGGCTGGCCGGTGGCAACGGCCGCAGCGTGACCCTCATCCTCGGCAACATGTTCAGCGCGGGAGTCATGGTCTCAGCAGGCTTTTGCCACCTTCTAGGTTCGTCATTTTATAAGCTCTAATTCCATCGGGTTTTCAGCATTTTTAGGACCAAGACATGGGCAATCTCTCTGCATTTTAACCCTAGTTTCGTGGAGAGTCTGAATTCCGCATCATCCACCCCTAACAAGTGCTTTTTACGTGTGCAGGAGAGGCAGTAAGGCAGATGCCAGATATGGAATTTTCGCTGGCAACTTTCTTGTGCGGGCTGGGCTACATGCTCACACTGTGCGCCGACAAAGCCGCCACCACGCTCTCAGGCATCGACCCCACGGACGAGGCAGTGGAGGTTGCAGTGGGCGTCGATTTATTGGAGCGGAGGGGCAGCGGAGTTTTAGTCCCCGGCAGAGGCAGCGACGAGGAGGGGACCTTGCTGTTGAGCAGGGCGGAGGCTGGGAGCGCGGGGGTGCGGAATAAGGACAGCGGCGGCGTAGCAGGCGGAGCAGGAAACGGCAACGGCATTCACACTTCAACGCCGGCAGCAGCAGGGAATGGCAGTTCTGAGGAAGAATACGAGGGCTGGGGGTACGCGGAGGCGGCAGACGTGGCGCACCAGGCGTCTTTTGAGGTGGAAACCGCGCCCGTCGGCGCAGCAGGCACCGCAGCAGGGCCACAGCGCCTCCTGCGCAGCGGCAGCGCGCCGCGTCCCCAGCAGCAGCAGCGGCACCATCACGGGCATAATCACTCCATCCCCGCCTCCGTGAGCTTCGCCACGGCGGTTCTGATGGGGGTTGCCCTCTGCTTTCACTCTTTATTGGAGGGCGCTGCCATGGGGGCGCAACCCACGCTGGCGAACTCGCTGCACATCTTCATTGCGATCGTTAGCCACAAGGGCCTCGCGGCCTACGCTCTGGGCAGCAGTATTGCGGAGTCCACGCTTAGTAAGCGGCGGTTCTGGTCGGTGATACTGCCTTTCACGCTGGCGTCACCGGCTGGGATTTTCTTAGGGTACATCATATCAGATCTCGCCCAGGGGCTGGGGGCAGCCTCCATTTCGGCGTTGGCATCTGGAACCTTCTTGTACGTGGCTTTCATGGAGGTCATTCCGCGAGAACTGCACGACCCTTCGCACTCAGCTGCAAAGCTGTTTTGCCTGCTGCTGGGCTTCGCGCTGATGTCCCTGCTGGCGATCTGGGCGTGAATGCAGCGATGCATTTGCATTTTAGTTGGTTTTTTATATTCATTTCATTCATTTTTAGGCCTACCCTTGCCTTTTCTGTTACTTTATTTTTATTTTTCTTCAGTTAAAAGGGTGGCAGCAGCGGAACGAACTAGGCGGCGCGTCTCTTGTGTTATAAACTGGTAGGGCATGGCGTATATATATTTTTATTTCTGTTTATTTCAAGCTTTTTCTTTCTTTTGGAGAGTAAGACTAAAATGATTATGATGAAAACTCGTTATAACGCACGCTGGCACTGTTGAGAGATGCTTACTCTAAAGGGGGTGCCAGAAAAGACAATGCCTTTCAGGCGTTGCTGGAAGTAAATTGGGAGCGGAGAGGTTTTGTTTCAGGCGGTGAGAGCAACTTTCCCGTCAGGAGGTAGCCACCCATGCTGCCCTGAATTCAACGAGCTGGAGTGGCCAGCAGTCTGTACCTGTGCATGAATGGAACAATAAAATTCAGTTGAGACTGGCCAAAATTTGAGGGGGAAATATTCAATTTTCTCACACCAATTTTCGCGTAAGAAGCTCAATAACGGAGGGTGAACGCGTTGCGCATTGGTATATAATTTATCAGATAAAACACAGCGTCTTTGACCACAGCGTCTTTGAAGAGAGGGAAACAAACAAGATGGAGAATGGCACAGATTTTGAGTATGATTTGGTAACGATTGGGGCTGGTTCCGGCGGTGTGCGGTGCTCTAGAATGTCGGCCGGCACATATGGAGCAAAGGTGCGCTCCAATCTGAGCATGCTGGCAGCTTGCCAGATCAATTCAAAACTTAGTTCGATCGCTATGCTCTATTACGACTCCAATTAATACTTAATATTTCTAATAAACCCCTCATATTTCCTTGTACCATTTTGCCAGGTCGCCGTCGTGGAGCTTCCCTTTGGATTTGTCTCCAGCGACAGCGTTGGCGGCGCCGGAGGAACCTGCGTCATCCGCGGCTGCGTGCCCAAGAAGCTCCTGGTGTACGCGTGAGTATCGCCAGAAACGCTCTGTTTTCTTCATTACAAGCACTTTCTTTCAACTGTACTCTACTTTGGGCGACATTTTATTCCAACCCCAAAACTAATTTTGCTTTCTTTTTACTGCGCAGCTCCGAGTTCTCCGAGGCCTTCCAGGACGCCGTGGGCTTCGGGTGGGCGCCTGCCACCCCACCCCACGACATCAAGGCTCTCATCGCCCGCAAGGTAACATTTTTTTTTCGTTTCTCCAATAGCGTAATGCACACTTTGACGCCTCTCCTTTCATGCCCTAAACAACTGCTTCCCCCCCATTTTTTGGCACAAAAAACTTGCTTTAGTGTGCCGTTGCTATAACCTATTCGAAATGCTTTTACTCTGTATGCAGTCTGTGGAGATTCAGCGGCTCAATGGAGTTTACCGCAGCATCCTAAAAAATTCAGGAGTGGACTATTATGAGGGGCGGGGGGTGGTGCTGGACCCCCACACCGTGGAGGTGCGCGCGGCGGATGGCTCGGTGCGGCAGCTGCGCGCCAAACACATCCTCATCGCCACCGGAGGTGAGACAGAAAATTGGAAGATTATTTGTCGAGGGGTGCGGAAAAAATGTGAAAATGTGCGTTTATATTGGGATATTTGGCTGGGAGAAGGGTGGCAATAAAAGAAGGTCGTTGTTATGTACCAGCGGCTTCATTTTTTGTCAGTCAATTATTACTAAAGCGTCAGCTAGCGACTCATTTTTCTTTTTCTTTCACCTTTTCCCTTTCTCGCCCTCACCCCTCCCGTTCTTTCATTCTTCTTTCCGCATCACCCACACCCACCTCCCAGGCCACGCCGTCAAGATCAACATCCCCGGCGCTGAGCACGCCATCACCAGCGATGAGGCTCTCGTGGTTGACCACCTTCCAGCTAATGAGACCATCGTGGTGGTGGGAGGAGGGTACATCGGCGTCGAGTTCTGCGGGATTTTCAACGGCCTGGGCGCTGACGTGCACCTGGTGAGAAATTTAATTTTTAGTTTCATTTTTTTTTTTAGTTTCTTTGTAGTAATTCAGTTTCTATCTATCGTTGAAGCCCCATTCGCGTGAGCGTTCGCAACCAAAAACCTGCAATTATTCTTCAAAAGAAAGAAGACCAATTACACGTATTAATCAAACAATGATACACCTTTCCTCCATTTTTTCGTTTCTCTTTTAGAAGATGTGTTTCAACACTCGAATATTTTTTCACTTTCTCGACAGGTGTGCCGCCAAAAGTACCCCCTGGGCGCGTTCGACGGGGAGTGCCGCGCGGTGATCAACGACAACATGATCAGCAGAGGCATCAAGATGCACATGGAGTGCACCCCACAGGCGGTGGAAAGGGCGGCAGACGGGCAGGGGTACGTGATGAAATTTTTGGATCCGCAGCGGACGCCCAAAGAGATCCGCTGCGCTAAGGTGAGGAAGGGAGGCTTGTAAGGGGTGGGGAAGAAAGAAAGAAAGAAAGAAAACGAGAAACAAATCTTTGGGGGCGATGAACTTTGAATATTCTGAACGTCGATTTTGCATGAGGGGGAGCTTCTGTGCGCCAAAACCCACCGTGTATACCTCCTCAAGGAATATATTTCACATCTCTTCGACCTTCTATCTCCCTTAATAATGAGTTAAATTGAAATTGAAACCTCTGAAACCCCCCCAACAAATTTTTCACCGCCCCTCTTCCCATCCCGTCCGCAGGTCATGTTCGCCACCGGCAGGCGCCCCGCCACCCGCGGCCTGGGCCTGGAGGACATTGGCGTTGAGCTCGACCCCCGCACTGACAGCATCAAAGTCGATAAATTCTCCCGCTCCAGCGTTCCCAGCGTGTGGGCCATCGGAGACGTCACAGGACGGTTGGCGCTGACGCCGGTGGCGCTGATGGAGGGCAAAGCCCTGGCGGCCACGCTGTTTGGGGGCAACCCCACCGCTCCCGAATATGAGAACGTAAGAAATGAGAGTGCGGTGTTGGGTTTTTTCAACATACAATTGTTTGTGCTGTGGGCGTTAGACCTTTCTAATGCAGTTGTAATGGAATGGCATCTAACTGATTTTGTTTTCTCCGCTTCTGATGACGTATATTTGTTGGATTTTGATGAGTCTTTTCGATACTTTTTCACCATCATAATTGTTCCCGTCGGCACTCATTCTTATCTTTTTCCTCCCACAGATCCCCACCGCGGTTTTCGCGCAGCCCCCGCTCTCCACCGTGGGCTTCTCCGAGGAGGCAGCCGCCAAGGAGCTAGCTGGCGAGATTGACGTGTATGTGTCCCGCTTTCGCCCGATGAGAAATACGCTCAGCGGCCGGGAGGAGCGCACCTTCATGAAGATGCTGGTGCACGTGGGGACCGACCGTGTGGTCGGGTGCCACATGGTGGGCAGCGATGCAGCAGAGATCATGCAGGTAAAGGGGGAAGGAAAAAAAAGAGGGCGGGCAGTGGTTGATTCGAGGCTCGTTTGTACTGAGAAAGTGTCGTTTGAAGCTAATTTGTTTTTGTTTGCATGGAGGAGCATTCATTTGCACGAATATCTTCGCACTCGTATCTTGAACAATTGTTCTTTCTTTTTATTCTTCCACACCAGGGACTGGGCGTGGCGCTCAAGTGCGGGGCCACCAAGGCGCAGTTTGACTCCTGCGTGGGTATCCACCCCTCGGCAGCGGAGGAGTGGGTCACCATGTCGGCGCCGGCCAGGAGGATTCGAGGAGAAGGCAAGAAAGTTCCGGGGCAGTAAGAATGAATCAACAATTACTGCTTCATAGTGAATTTATCGTGGGATAAAGCTGTTACTATAGATGTTATAAATGACGGTGGTTTTGGGCTCTGGATTTGATTTGACTCTAAAATAAATGAGAAAAAAGGAAAGGAGCGGTGACCCCCCGGGCGCCTTAATCGATGACCTTAATTTTTTCACTTGAGATAGATATCTGTGTTTTTTGTAGTCTTGTTTAAGTGGGTCGTCTCTGTATAGGTTTGTAAAGGCGTTAAAGTGCGGGGATCTCAGAGGGCGAGGAGAGATGGAGTCGAGGACGTTCGAGCAGCCAACGATAACGGCCACACTGCCCTCTCTCGTGCGGCAAGTTTCGGGTACGCAGACGTCGTGGTGCATCTCTTGCTGGATAAGCACAAGTCCTCGTGGACGCCAGAGATAACGGTTGGACTCCAGTGCACTGTGCTGCCGACGAGGACGACTGTGCTGCAGACGACTGCGCAGTGGAGCTGCTGCTGTCGTTCGGGGCAGATGCCAACGCCCGCAGCGAGCACGGGGTGACCCCGCTCATAATCGCTGCACTGGAGGGCCGGGTGGAGGCGGTGCGGCGGCTGGTGGCGGGTGGAGCTGCCTTTGACCCAGCGAGCATGACCAGCCAAGACGAACAGACGAGGGATAAAGTAGGGTGGACATTGGCGGAAGCTGGCTACTGCATGTGGCAGAACATTCCATCGCCGTGTCCAGGGATCGAACGGGCGTTGCTGACAGTGTGGCGCTGCCACCCAGAGGACCTCGGTGAGCAGTACGCGCGGAGGAGGGGATTACATAATAAAAAATTAAAGTTCAAACGATATTGCTGGGCCTCAACCGCAACTTTCCCAGGCTGGAAGAGCGCCTGCGTATGGAGATTTTGGCAACGGCGCTGCAGCGTGCGCTCTAGACTAGAAAAAAGTCCAAGTTGCAACAATGCAGCTTTATCAAAATTTTCTCGCTCACTTGTCCCAACTAACCGCTCGCGTTGCCCCAGTCGACCCAACTTCCAATCAGCTTCTGAAAGGAGTCCCCAATGAGCTGGCTTTCGAAACTCTTCCGAAACGCGTTTTTGCGAAAATTTTAAGATATAGCTGTTTTATTGCATATAAAACAAAGTAGCTGTGTTGGCATAGTTTTCTTCGTAAGAATTATTTTTGAAACATCACAAGATGGCAACTCGCAAAGAAGAGCAGGCGCAGGAACACGCCGCTAGGGCCAAGGAGCTGGCGTCCGAAGCCGGAAGCGCGGCCGCAGGCAGCGCTGTGGAGGCTGAAAGGGTGAAATTTTTGCATTTTTTTGCCAACCACTCAACAAGTAATTTTGGCCGAAGCTCCTGTCTCTTTGCGAATTAAATTGCTGTTGTCCTGCAGGCTGCAAAGGAGAGGCTGTCGCAGGCTGGAGAAGCGACGAAGGACGCTGGTAAAAGCGCAGCTGAGGCCACAAAGCAGGCAGGTGGCAAGGCTGCAGACATGCTGGGCTCTGCTCGCGACACCGTGGGCACCTATCTGCACGAGGCGGAAGACAAAGCGGCCGAGGCCGCTGCCGCCTCCAAAGAAATGGTGGGATATAGTTGGTGCAAATAAATTATTATTTTATTTAACTATATTATTTTATTGAAGGGTTCCTGTTTTAGGAGCGCATTTTTTCCTCGATGCTTACTTTTACAATATGTTAATGCGTGTTTTAAACGCTGCTGCTCGTTTGGTCAATTAAAATTGCCATTTCCTTTCTTTCAGCTGACCGAAGCGGGTGGGACCGTTCAGTCAGGCGTCCACTCCGCCCTCCACTTCATCAAGGAGCACCTCCCTGCCGTGGCCCCCGCCGAGGACACCACGGAGGAGCGCCAGAGCAGGGCCCTGCTGGATGAAGCCCTGGGCCACGATCCCGCTGCTGGCGGAGAGCCCCAGGCTGGCAGAGAAACAACCACCACCGCCACTGCTGCTGGCACTCAGGATCGCCCTACTGGTGAGAAACCGACGGATATTTCGTTTCATCGTTTTCAAACCTTTATTTTGTCCATTTTCGGCCAGCCATTATCCATTTGTTGGACCTTCCCCGCAATTCACAATTTCACGATCGGAGCATCCATATTTCTTCCATAAATGCAGCTGAGGAGGTGGCGGTGGTTGAGGCCAACCGTCCCACTGCTGCGGGGCTGGTGAAGCGCGCCAACGACAAACTGGAGCGCCCTGGTCACACTGCAGAAGCTGCGCTGTCAGCGCCTCCTGAACTGAAGGCGCGGATGGCCGCTGAGAGGGAGGAGCGCGGGGCCAAGACGCTGACGCAGGCGGTTGAGGACAAGCTGGGCGAGGCTAAAGACTACATCAAGTGAGTTTGCTTCTTTGTGAAGTTAAGAGAACGGCCCATGCAGCCGTGTGCCGTTTGCTTTTGCTCGTTCCTGGTTTCATTTGTTTAAATTTGTGCGCCGCCACAATTTTGTAGTTTGCATAGTTTTTATCGTCTCAGTCATTGAGTTTTTCTTTAATTTGATGCGCTGTTTTCTATTCTGTTTGGCGGTGTTTTTTTGGTGCCGCAGTCCAGCTCATGCAAAGCACGCCCAGCACGCCCCACGTATGCATGAGTACAGGGCCTTGCCAGGCGATGTCCACATTCCTCTCGTGCAGAAGGCACTGAGGTGGGTGGCTGCAACCCAACCGATGTTTTCCCATTGTTCATTCTTTCTTCTTTCTCCGCCAGATATTAATAGATTTTTTTCGGAGAATGTACCTACATAAAACCCTAAACCCTTACAATTGATAAATCGGTATTTCCACTCGTTTCCCTTGTCGCTTACCCCTTAAAAACTCCCTTTCCCGATGTTAACAGTTCGGTTCTGTTTCGGCAATTTTCTCAAATTCATTCTTCAAGTTCAATTCATTGTTTCTTTCTACTGCAGGGAGCACATTCTGCACCGCCCTGGTGACAGGCCACCCTCCCCTCCTGCCACCGGCGGCGACAGGGTCCTTTCCCCCTCACACCCAGGCGAAGCCCCGCAGGTAATAAGATAAAATTTCGTATATTTTCCCCCATTTTTTTCTCGCTTTGCGTAAAATTGGAGACTGAAACGTTTCTTAAATTAAAAAATAAATAACCCCCCCCCCCCCCCTCTCAGATTGTGGACTCGTCGTTAGGTTTCACTTTGCACGAGGAAGAAACCGCGGAACAGCCCAAACCGAAGCAGGATCGGCAAGAGCGGGAGCCCTCGGCGAGGGACCGCGCCGCGGAGGTCATCTCAGACGCCCAGCGCCGCGCCCAGGAGGCCATGCGTGTCGCTGGGGAGAAGACCACTGAAGTCAAAGAAAAGGGGGCGGAGGGGGCGCACTCTTTGGGGGACACCCTGAAAGGCAAGTTATTTGTTCAAAAATTGGTTAATTTCTCATTGGCAGACGAGTTTTTTGCCGCGAGGAACAAAGAATTGTGGTTTTGGCAGATGCTATTTGTCGCCAGCGTGCTTTTATGGAATTACTCTGCGTTGTATAGCCGTATTTTTGTCATTTAACACCTGTTTACGTGCTAGTAATCGTGCTGTCGTATGCTTTTTTTTTGTAAATAATTTTTTGTAGCCACATTTTTCTCGCTTTCCTATGCAGACACTCTGCACAGCGTGGAGGATAAGGCCAAGTGGGCCTACCAGCACGCCAAGGAGGAACTGCACAAGAGCGCGGAGACCCTGCAGAGCGAGGACGAGCCTCGCACCTTCGAGGAGGCCCAGCTGGCCCACGGCGAAATTCCTTATTCCACCGCTGAAGTGCTGTCGAAGGAGGAAGGAAAGGAGACTGGCGCTGGGAGCAGCGTGGCGCCGCCGACCCCCGAGAAGGAGCCGCGCGCCTCGGTGATCCAGCCCACGCAGTGAAAAGGGGGAGAGAAAAAAATGATTTTTTTTCTGGTTTGCGTTTTGGGAATTGGTGTGAAAATGAAGCAAAAACAAGTAGCCATTGATACAAACGAATGCAGATCGCATTATGAAAAAAACAGCTTTAAACATAAAAAATGCGCCACTGAATTTTGGAGAGGCTTTTGTTTTTTCTCTCCTGCAAGTTTAACTTTGTCGTTTTGCTGCCTCTCAACACATTAAAAACTTTAATTTGTCGAATGCATGCATGAATAAAATACTTTAAAAGCAATACAACAACAGACCCCTTCTCATGCGGCAGCTGCAGCAGCTTCTGTGGCAGCCTTCATCCTTTCCAGCGCTTCTTTCTTTTCAAGCAACACCACCACCGCAGCCTTCACCTCCTCCGAGGCGTTCCCCAGCCCCTGGTTCTCCTTCAGGTCCCTCACGGCCACTCCAGCTGCCACCACCGCGGCCTCCGCTGCCTCCAGAGCCTCTGCAGAGGGCGGAGCTGCGGCGGCTGCGGCTGCGGCCTCCGCTGCCTCTGCGAGCGCCGCTTCGCCGCCCTTTCTTCCGTCTTCATACTCCCAGGATCGAATCACCACCGCCTGGCCCACCCTATCGCCTGAGGGCGCGTCCACATTGAACAATGTGGCATCTGCAGAGGGAGAAATAAATAAATTTCGATTTTAATTATTGAAATTGCGCTTTATCTCTGGCATTTATCGGGCAGTAATCGTGATATTCATATTATGCAATATCGTCCGTATACTCCGTTGTAATAAGGCAGTATGAAGTATATTAGTAGCATGGGGAAGGGGAAATGGGTGAATTTCAGCTCCCCACACACTAAATAAAGTAAACGAATAGCTAAAAATAACATGAAAAAAGAAAGACCCAGTTGCAAAATTTTCCGATCACCTGAGATGGTAAAATTCGAGCCTTTAAAGGACACCCTCTTGCCCGAGTAGTCACTGATGGATCCCTTCTCCAGCGCAGCAGCGATGGCCGCTGAGCGGTCCTCCTGGATGTTTTTTTCTGGCAGCGCGCTCTTTGAGGAAGGCACCCCAATGAACTCAACCCACTCGGTCTCGAACAAATCGAGGCCTGCTTTGTTGGAGTATACGAAGACGGGCTCGGGCTCGGAGGTGTCGTGCGCCAGCACCGCGACAGGTGCTTCCCACAGCGCCTTGGCCGCCTCGCTGATCTCGATTTCGGCGTCGAACAGGGGCCTGGGGAAGAAAGGGAAGGGAAAAAAGAAAGTTTTTTTTATGAAGGAGGTTTTTAAAGGAACTGTTTTGATGGAGAAAAAAATGTAAGGCGGTCATAAATTCATAAATTTGAGGTGCTATTTTATTTGAGGGCGTATAAAAGGGGGCGTTTGGGAAAGAAGGCGAAGATTGGAGAGTATCTTTTAAAGGAGAAAGTAATGATATGGTATTAGGGGCTAATGAGATGTTCAATCGATGGAATTGCTGCCCAGGATGGCGTCACGGCATTTCCACACAAAAATTAGCATTCTACTCACTTTCCGGTCTTTCGGTAGTAGTTTTCGATGAGCAGGAGGTTCTGCATGATGACTGGCGCGGAGAGGTACGGCAGAGGCACCTTGGGGGGGTCAGCCGGGCTGCCTGCGCCCTTCTTTTTGGCTTTGCCTCCGCCGCTGCCCTTCTTGGCTGCCAGGATGACGCAGGAGCCTCGGCGGGGGGCAGGAGGACGCGCCGATGGCGAGAATAGCCGCAGAGACTTTGGCTGCTGCGCCGGCATTGCACTGCGGAAGAGAGGGTGTCATCAGCTGAGGTCCAAATGTGAGATTTGAAATAAAAAAGCAAAAATGGCGCACCTGCAGGCCAGCATTGCGCTTGCCGACACCATAGACTGCATGTTCAATGCAAACTAAATTCAAATAAAAGTGTTTGACTGTTTTTTGAGAGGTTGGATTGGATTTTAAAATTTGGCTTGTTCTCAGCGTCGTGGTTTCATTTCTAGTTTTTAATTTCAAGTTTTATAAGCATCACACAAGATACCCACTACGCTGTAGGAAGTCTCTGTTGCAGTCATTTTGCCTTTTAATAATATATTTTTCAGATCATCTTCTCGTTCTTTTCCTCCATGGACGGCCCCCCTGCTAACCTCGCTTCCGCCATGCCCCCGGTGCCCGAGCCCCTGATTCCTTTCTTGACCCTCGTTTTCCTCTTCGCTGGTTTTGGAACGTTGGCTCTATTTTCTGTTGCCGAGGCTCAGCCTCACGGCAGGAAAACCACGGAGATGGCGCTGTCCTTCATGTCTTCACTCACCCTGGGCTTTGGTACAGTTTTCTTGCTGCTGTGGTGCGGCACTTTCCTTTAATTTATGTATCTTTCAGCCGGGGCGTTGAAATAAAATATCGCCAAGTATTTATTTTGAAGGGCAAGTCGTTTTCGCTGTGTTTTTTTTGTTACCCCATGCGCCGTTGTATGACACGAGGGGAAAGAGTAAATTAACCTATTTTCGCGGCTTGTTTTAAATTGAATCGAGCTGCTGCTTAGGTTTCTCTCATATTTTTGTCACAGCCCTTAATCTAGGCTTAGCGGCTGTCTTAATTGATTACTTCGTTTTAGAAAATTAACACTATAGTGTGAACTTGTTTCGGAAAATGAATGAAAGAATCCTTGTGTAAAGCCGGTTTAATCGACAATTACTCATCAAAAAGGAAACAGAAGGGACCAGCGCTCCTATATATTTATCAAATAATAGAAAGGGAGAGATGAAACCCTTCACACCGAGGACACGTACAAGGGAAACGAATGGCAAGCAGTGCGGGGTAACAGAGAGAATGAAAAAGAGTTTTGGATCAAAAATGGGGGTAGGCGGTAGGGATAAGTAGAGTGGCTTCGCTCAAAAAAAATTGGCACAGCAGCAGATTGCGGGGAAGAAAGATTAGGAGAAAAGAAAAAAAGGAAAACCCACCACCAAACAAAGGTGCCTGGCAGGGATGTGGAGCAGCAGCATTTTCCCTGCCTCCTTCTCCATTATATTTTCTTATTTCTTTTCTATTTCCCCCCCTTTCCAGCACCCCTCTAACATTTTCACCGTTGCCTCTTAGGCAAGAATTCCTCAGTGTACTTGGTGCGCGCCTCCTCAATGATGCGCTTGGCGTCCACCACGCCCAGGAACTCGTCGACCTGAAAAAAAAATGCAAATTTTTGTCAAAGTCAAATCTTCGTATTTTTTCGTGGGGGGACGGGGGTGAAAGAATTGCAGGCATTCCGCGCGAAATTAAGCAGCATTTGGTATGCCTTCCTGGGTTCAATATTTTCAGCGGTTTTCGCCATCATTACCCTCACCTGCACGATTTTGTTTTCGTTCTTCTTGTAGTCCTCGAAGAAGCGCCGGATCTCGGCCAGGCGGTGCTGTGGCAGGTCAGAGATGTCGGTGTAGTCCCTGAACTCGGGGTCGTCAGCGTGAACGGCAATGACCTGGCGCAGAAAGGACAAAGAAGAAGAAAAAACCCCATTATAATCATATATTTGGAGGTTTGGAGGTTTGGAGGTTTGGAGGTTTGGAGGTTTGGAAACCAAAACTGACTCTTGTGACATGGCAAAAAGTGAAACTAGCATAAAGCAGCCAACAATCTAAATAAGAGCTGAATCAACGATTACTAGTGATACTATACAAATACCATTGCTACAATAGCGTATAATTATCGACACTATAAGTGCAGCTAGTCACCTTGTCGTCCTGCTCCCCCTGGTCCAGCATACGCATCACGCCGATGGGCTTGGCGCGCAGGAAGGAGAAGGGCACCACGGGCTCCTGCATCAGCACTAGGATGTCCAGGGGGTCGTGGTCCTCGCAGTAGGTCTGAGGGATGAAACCATAGTTGTGGGGGTACACCACCGAGGAATACAGCACGCGGTCGACGTGCAGCAGGCCCGTGGCCTTGTCCAGCTCATACTTGACCTTGGAGCCGCGCGGGATCTCGATGACTGGGCGAAAATTGGGGTAAAAACGGTGGGTTAGTGATGTAAAAGAAGATGTTTGACCGGAAAAAAGTTAGTTGGGGAGGGGGGAGGGGATGGGGGGAGGGAGAGGGGGGAGAGCTTACCAGCATGGAGAACCTCGGGGCAGTTCTCGCCGATGCTGAGGTCGTGCCAGGGGTGGGAGGCAATGCTGCAGATCAATGGGAGGGAGAGAAAGGGGGGATCAGCGCTGGCGGCTGGGGAGAAATGGCGCCGGGAGAGTGTTGATCAGGGTCAGAGGGAGCGATAGAGACAACCCACCCCTTGCTTTGGTGAGACATTGCACGCTTAATGGTGACTAAACCGACTAGAGATGTCTCTTGCGAGGGGCTTGCTACAAGCACGTCGCAGGCTGTGGAAATCGAGTTGGGCGATGAAATCAAAGAGAGTTGTGGCACAATGCGCATCCAAACAAAAAAAACTGGGCGTTGCCTAAGCGAAAGAAAGGGAGCATCTTCGAATTTAATGGGCGGCTGTCGGGGCGAAATTTCCGAGACCTGTTACATTACAATGCCGCCATAAACAGAAAGAAGTGGGAATAGAAGTGGAGGGTCGCGGCTGTCAGGTGTAAAGTCGCAACGAATTGACAATGAATGAAGTGAAGTATCTATGGGGGGGAAGCGTCAGAGAGAAAAAAGAAAGAACGAAAGCGAGATCATCGCCGCCGGCTGGCCTTGTCGCGGGGTCTCGCCGAGCTGCTGCCGCCACCGCCCTTCCTATCGCGCTTGGGCGCTGCTGCTGTTGCCTTTCCCGCTGCCGCCGCATTTTTTTCTCCCTTCTCCGCCAGGGCCTGCGCTTCAGCCTTCGCCTTGGCTCTGGCGGCCACCGCCGCGCGGGAGCGGTCCCGCGATTTGCGCCGCAGCAGCGACACCAGCTCACGAGGAACTTTCTTGCCCGCAGGAAAAGAAACGCCTGCTGCAGCTGCCACCGCTGCAGCCGCCGCAACGGCATCGTCGCCGTCTCCAGCAGCAGTCGCCGCTGTGCCACCGGTGAGGGGCACAGGGGTGGCGCTGCCCTTGCCACGAGGCGTCCTGCGAAGGCCTGCAGGCTCTGGCGAAGCTGCAGCAGCAGAGGAGGGCGTGGCGCGGGCGGTTCGGCTGCGGTTGCCGCCGCGCTGCCGCGCGGACTGGCGCTGCGGCTGACGGTTTTCCTTCAGCCCCTCTTTCTCGCTTTCTTCCTCCTCCTCCTGGCTTTCTTCTTCGCCATCGGAGCTGTTGGCCGATCCAAATTCTTCGCCTTCGCTCCCTTCCTCTCCCTCGCCCTCCTCTTCTGCCCCCTCGCCTTCGCTGCTGCTAGAGGAGGGCGCATACGCGTCAGCCTCCACCTCTTCTCCCTCTTCATTCTCAGTCCAAAAAGGCTCCTCCTCCACCTCCATCTCCGTCCCCTCCTCTGACGCTGCTGCGGTGATGCGGCTGCCCCCGTTCTCCAGCGCTGCCTCCTCCTCCTCGGCTTCTTTCTCTTCTGGCGAGGGTCCTTTAGGTGAATCTGGCAGAGGAGACCGCTGCTTGCGCTGCTTCTGCTGCTTGGGGAAGGGCGCGAACTGCCCGGTGACACGCCTCGGCTGCAACGCAACGCAAATAGAACAACAATCGATTTTTAAATTAATAGTAATATTTTCCCAACAAATAAACGCTGATTTCTCGTGTGAAAAAACAAAAACAAAATGACAAACGCGAATAGAAAATAACACGCTTATGAAATGATGTATACAATATAGGAATTGTATATTTACCTGTGAGGGCTTGGTCTCCGTCCCTGCTGTCTCTGCTTCCATCGCCTGCCGCTGCCGCTTGCCGCTGCGCTGTCGCCTCGCTCGCGCCACCGCGACGTCATCGTCGGCAGTGTTGGTGGACAGATCGAGGTCGTCGTCAGAGTGCTCTGAAGGGTAGCCCTCCTCCTCTGCTTCGAGCCCCCGGCAGACCACACACTCATAGGCAGGGTCTTTGACGGCGCGATTCCACACGTTGGGGCCGTAGCCTGGGCGCCGCTGGAAGCATCTGAAGCAGAAGGCGCGGTGGCCTGCAAAACAACCGCGAAAAACGACGAGAAAATTAGTTACGTTGTTTATTTTATTTTTCAATTGAAAATAAACAGCGGAAGATGCGAGGTATGCGACTCACACTGGCCACAGCCGAGGAGGAGACCGTCTCCAGCTCCGCACCAAGCGCATTGGGCGTCTCTGGCCACCCCAAGGGGCGGCTTTGGCCCCCGCACAGTCGCCGTCCCAGTTCCGCCTGAAAACAACGGCAGGGCGCTGCTGCCACTGCGTCCCAACCGCAACCGCCGACTCCCACCCCCAATCGCTCTCCCTTCAACCCCTGCACCGCCTTTATTACTCTCAAACAACCCGCCGCCGCCGCCATTGCGGCGAGACGACAGCGGCAGGCCCGCCGCTGCGGCGTCCCGCGCGTCTCGCCGCGCCGCCAGGCGCGCGGCGCGGTCCTCCGCGGCGGACGGCATCACTTCTCCTAGCAATCCGGGTTCTAAAAGGGGGTCGAAGCCCAGAGCAGCCCCGCCTGTAACTGCAGATCGAGCTTGGCCTGCGTCGGCGCGGCTGAGGGCGCGCACAGCGTAGGCGGGGGCCGGGCGGGCCTTGATGCGGTCGCCTTTGGCAGTCAGAGCGATGCGCTTGCCGTTGGCCACGTCTGTAATGAATAAAAATAGCAACAGTCGTGAAACAACTATTGAGAACACTTGCATGAAAAAAATGCTGATTTGTCGCGTGATTAAGTGTGTGATTGTTTAGATATACTCTCTCTCACCTCGTATCCTTGCTGCCCACTCCTCCTTCAGCAGCTGCACCTCTCGGCGCTTCAACTTCTCCCGCCTCCGCACCTACGCAATTCAGCGGTGATAAAATAAAAATAATAAAATACAATAAAACAGAAGCTATGGTCAGATCCCGCATGTTTCAGCCAGTATTTACGAAACAGCCCTCAAAGCAGCTTATTTTATCAGCAATCAACCAAGTTTCATTCCTAACGAGACACCAACGATACATCAAATCACAGTAGCGATGAAATATTAATGTTGAGATCCCACCTGGTCCGCCAGCGTCCGCGCGTTCTCCAGGTCCCTCCGAATGGCCTCGAACCGCGCCCGCACCTCCAGCGCGTCCATCCTGCGCTTGCGAATGCCGGCCAGCGCCAGCGGAGAGTCGTGGCCGGCAAAGACGTGATCGCCGTCGTCGTCGCCCGCCACAGCCAGCCGCGCGGCCGCAGCCTTGCGGTCCCAAGGAGGTTCGTACCTGAAGCGAAGAAAAAAAGTACGAAAAGATGAGCGCCACATGTATAAAAAAATCGAAAGCACTCAAATTTGAGGCATTGTCAGTGCCATAATACAATTATTAAAATCAGGTAACTGAAAATCGGGTAAAGGGGCTGTAAAGGCGTGTATTTCCCTCACCACAGTCGAGGAATCAGCGGCCGGCCAGCTCGGCTGTGTTTCTCCCTCCAGTACGCGTAGGCCGCCTCGATGCTGCCTTCGGAGGAGATCTCCTGGATGCCCGACACCTCCAGGCAGGCTCGCAGCGGGAAAACGTCGTCGATGGGCGGCAGAGTGACCTCAGGGACGCCGTCACCACCCCCCGTCTGAATTGAGAGAAAAGGAAAGAGAAAGGAAGAAAATATCGTGTTCAGTGAATGATTCGCAGTGAATTACTACGACTGTACGAAGGTGCAGTGATTTTGCTGTGAAAAATGCAGCACTTCCACGCCATTTTCCCTCTTCGCTACTTTGGGAGGGCAAGGGAGCTAAGACGCGCTCCAAACCCTCCAAAAACTGTCAAAACACGCCTCTAGTCGTATTTCATTCAACATCCACACTCTATCACCACCCCAACCCTCTCTCACCTGGCCCAGGGTCCACTTTTCAGGGTGCCGCTGCAGCGCCGCAGTATACTCTTTCTCCATTCGATCTATCAAGTGCTCAAGCTCCTCCTCCCGCAGCGGCCGCGACCGCTCCCCCCCTCCGCCTCTATTCTTCCTGGAAGCATTACGTTTTGCCTCCCGATTGTACCGCTCGAGCCATTCTTCATCGTCCTCGTCTAAATCATACTCCACCGCTAAATCCAGCTCGTCAGGGGTGGGCTGCATGTACCGGATGTACGGCGGGTCACGCGCCAGCACCGCCTGCACCAGCGGCCCCGCAACGGCAGGGGCGGGAGTTCCGCCGCCGCCGCCACCGCCGCAGCCGAGCCCGCTGCCGCCGCTGCGCGCCGCCGCCGCCTGCAGCATGGCATCGGGGCGCTCCCGAGGCGGAAGCACCCCCCAGGTGGGCACCGAGATGCTGACGGGCGCGGCAGCTGCAGCGGTTTTCGATTTCGGCTTGGCGGAAGTAGCTGCCGCGGCTCCAGAAGCCGTGGGCCGCGCCAGGCCCTCCCCCTCTGGGCCTTTTATCTCCAGAAGAGTGCGCAGGTCCGCGTCCTGCACGACCAGCGGGTAGGGGAAGCCTTCTGAGGGGTCTGCTTTGCCTGCAAAAAGGGAATTGAAGAAATTAGAGCAGGAAATCATCTACGAGAGGCACCCTTAATTGAAACAACAGATAGAAAAGGCCACTTAAGGAATATAAAATGCAATATAAATGAATGCGGCACTGAACTATTTCAATAAAGGAGTTGGAAAAACAAATAAAATTAATTAATTTGAAACAGCATTGTTTTCCACGATGCTAATTCTTTCTTCGCTCTTTACCTGATTCGCAATCCTTCAGCCAGGCGAAGAACTCCCCGCCGTCAAAGTGCAGCATCTCGTCGTCCCTCCCCTCCACAAACACCCTCAGCTTCTCGTCCACAATCAACGGCCGCAGCCGCCACGACGACCTCACTCGCTTCAGTCCACCCCCTGTCGTCGCCGCCGCTGCCCCTGCTGCAGAAGGCGCAGGCGCTGCCGCAGACGTTGGGCTGGGCCGCGCGGTGGTCCGCTCCCTCTCCTTCATCCTTTCTTTAACCTTCGTTAAATGCTTGCGAGAAGGCGGTGGCGGCGTGCCTTCGTCCCTGGGGCGTTTTCGAGAGGCGGGGCGGTCTGTGGGGGCCACCACGGTCACCACTGGGGGTGACCGTCGCCTGGCTCCTGCAGAATCCGGCCGGGAGCGGCGTTGAGATTCCGAGGTGCGGCCGTTGGCCATGGCTGACGGTTTCTGCTGCTGTTGCTGCTGCTGGCGGCTTTGGCGGCGGGAAGAGGGGCGAGAGGAGGACGCACCTTCTCCCCTTTCTCTTCCTCCTATTTCTTTCTTTTTACCCTGCTGCTGCTGCTGCTGTGTTCTTCGGTCGTGTTTTTTCAGAGCCGAAGCGGGTCTGGCAGCCTTCGAGGGCGAGGCGGCGGATGCAGGGCGCCTGGTGGGATTCGGATCAGCGTCTCTGCAGGTTCAGAAACGAAATAAGAAGAAAAAAAGTGAGTTTCGAAAAATTTGTGTAGGAAAAAAAGTGGAGGCAAGGCTTCCAATAAAGTGTTACCTCTCGAGGGGACTGGCCTGCTCGCCCTTTTTCTTGTCCAGAGTCAGCCACGAGAGGATGCCCATTTGACGAAAGCCCTGCCGCTCGGAAAACTCGCCAATCAAACTCAAAAAATTAGGTGTTGGCCCCCTCCAATTGGGGCGTAACACCCCTGTCGCCGGCTATATGAGTGACAATGAATTGCCTGGTTACTTGTCAACAGCGAACATGGAGGGTGAGCCTTCGAAAGGAGCGATATCGGTATTTACGTTTATTATAAGCACTTTTTTGTAACTCGCATTGTAAAGCACACCATCAACACAATTAATTTATGAGTATCGGAAGTGCACTTGCGCTTTGGTTGGCTCAATAATTAAGCTCGCCGAAAATCAATGAGGTACAAAAATGTACCTCGAGTCTCTTCCCGACCACAAAGCAATTTGCAATTTTTTGCGGCCCTCACCAGCGCATTTCGCACATAAAAGCTCTAATTGTTTCTGTAATCCAGCAAGGACACCGGCGACGCTCATTTTCTCAACATAATTTCGACTCGGCTCCACGTTCGATCCGCCCACCTCCTTTTCAAATCAGCCACCAGAATGCAGTCTTTGACACAGACAAGTACCTTCGCGTCGACTTCGGTCTTCACCGCCGCACGGTGAGCCTAAAAACACCAGTCTTTGTGAAACATGAAGAGCTGCACACAAGAAATGTTTCACCCACACGAAAAATTAAGCTCTTCCCCCAGCTACCCCCACACAAATCAACTCAATTTTTCAAATGCGCGTTTTCTTTGGTCACTGCAGCCCCTCTGCCGCCCGCGCTGGCCCTGTTGCCCGCCGTGCCAGCCTCTCAGTTTCTGCTCTGGCCAGCCCCCCCCGGGGGGTGACGCAGCCCCCCAGGCTCCCCGCCGTGCCTCCCGCTATGTTTGGATTCGTTGAGGGCGCTGAGAAGCTGAACAGCCGCGCTTGCATGGTGAGTATCGAGTAATATAGAAATTTTTCTTGCATGGCGTCATTTCTTTGGCACAGAGAGCGCATCAGCGTTGTCGTCTGTGTTTCGCGCAATTGGTATTCAACACTGGGCTGCTGTGTGTCCATTCGCAGTAATAATTAACCCTCAAAATGACCACAGCCGGAGTTCTAAAAGACAAAATGAAATCTTCTTGTCCTTCCTGCAGCTCGGATTCTTTGCGCTGCTGCTGCTGGAGGCCGTCACCGGCAAGCCCATCTTCGAGGTCTTCGGGATCGCGGTCGGCAATGGCCTCGACCTGGGCCTTTAAGACCCCCATCGCAGATACAAATTCATTTTTTCTTCCGATTTTCTTATCACAAAGAACCTCTCTTTCTTTCTTCCCAGGCCTTTCCAATGAGAGAGAGCGCTAGTGGACTCCCAGTTTTGTCCGTTTAATTTACTCTTCTATTTTGCTACTTACTCTTCCCCGATTCTTTTTTGTTTTTTTTAACGACTGTCGAACGCACCTTCACTTCGAATGTAAACAACAGAATAATCATCAACATGCAGAGGTGTAGAGGGAGGTGAAGATTGGCGCCTGCAGGTGGCCTGCCAAGCAAAGAAGCGAACTTTATGCCGGTGTGGGTAGCAGAAGAAAAACACCACGCCAGCTCTGTTTCCACACCCTCAACACTTGGCAAGCCATTCCCCTTCGCTCGCTTCCTTCCTGCTGCTACGTCACACCACCATCTAGTTTATCCCCCCCTCCCCCTTTCTCTCCTTCTGAGCCATCTCTTTTTATCCCTCCTCATTTACACCAACCAACCATCCATCCATCGCCTTTAAATCATACATAATTCCGGTTATTTCTTTCTTGCTTATAAATCCCAGTACTATAGCATTATGTGTACTGCATTTTCTTTTTTACTTAAAGCAGTATAATTATGCCATAATCAGCTGGGGGCGGGACACCACTGCGTCGATGAGGCCGTACTCCACCGCCTCCTGGGCGCTCATGAAGAAATCGCGGTCGGTGTCCATGGTGATCTGCTCCATGGGCTGGCCGGTGAACTCGGCGAGGTAGCCGTTGAGGGTCAGCTTGTGGTGCAAAATTTCGTTAGCCTGCGTTTGGGGGGGGGGGGGTAAGGGGATGACAATATGTAAATTATGATGTATTTTTATTATAAAGGGGCGATTTCTTGTGCTCAATATAATACAGATGGGGAATCTATGGAGTTTATCATTAAAAATGGGATCTTTTGAATCTGAGTGCACTAGCGGTAGTGGCATGGCAGCCTCCTGTGCGAATTCATTACTTAGTGGGAAAACTTGCCTGGATTTCAATGTCTGCTGCCTGGCCCTGTGCCCCACCCAGCGGCTGATGGATCATGATGCGTGAGTTGGGCAGCGAGTAGCGCTTACCCTGATGACCGGAGGCCAGGAGGAAGGCGCCCATGGAGGCGGCAAGGCCTACACACACGGTGGAGACGTCGGGGCGGACGTGGCGCATGGTGTCGAAGACAGCCATGCCTGCGGTCACGGACCCACCGGGACTCTGCGCAATAGAAAGGAATGGAAAAAAAAAGGGAAAATGAGAGGAAACCATGTGAAAAATCCCGCTGCTGCTGATTGTTCAGGCCGCCAAGCTGGTCAAAATTGCGATTTGTTTAGAAGGTTGCGCAGCACAAGCGCTCTTTCAATCCGAGCTCTCGAGAAATGCGGATGTGTTCCGCATTTATTGTAATTTTGCAGTGAAAAAAAAAATCCAGCGAGGATGCAATTCATTATTATATCTTTCTCACGTTGATGTAGAGGGTGACGTCGCCTTTGGGGTTCACAGAGTCGAGGTACAGCAGCTGCGCCACGCACAGGTTGGCCATCTCGTCCTCGATGGGACCTCCCATGCGGACGATGCGTTGCTGGAACAGCTGAGACACGACCTGCCGTTGAAAAATAAATGGGGGCGGTAAAGTGAGGAATTGGAGTATTCTTAGTTGGCAAGATAGTGGTACTTGCAGATGGGCTTAAAAGAGCGGTAATAATGCCAAAAAGATAGTCTGAAGGGGTGATGGAAGGTGTAAACTCTGGTATTGAGGATTGCTGCTGGGCGCACCTGCTGGAACCGCTCGACGACGAGGGGGCTAGGAGGGGGCGGGCCCTGGTTGGCGTAGATGCGCTTGTCCTCGGAGAGGGAGCTGCTGAAGTCCACACCTCGCTGCGAGGACGGGGTCCAAAGGCCGCTGTTGCTGCAAAAATAGAGGGGGGTTGTGGGGTCAGATGGTGCCGAAGTAAACCAAAGATTCAATTGGCACGGGAAAAAGTGAAAGAGACGCACTTGGCGTAGCTGCTGGCCACCACAAGTGGGACATTGCGGACAGGCTTGACGAGCCTGGCGGTGGGCGCCCTTCCTTGGACCAGAGATGTCTTGCACTGCATGCTCATCATCTTTTTACTCCGCGAACACCCCAAAACTTTTCCGAAAACAAAGATTTATCGAGAATCGAAAAAATTGATGTGTTGGAGAGAAGCCCCGACGCTGTCGCGATTTTTACTTTGATGCAAAACTGCAGTGCGATACTGAAACGAAAAAATTTAAGCTTCTTCGTCGCGAGCCTAGAATAATACTTCGGCGCCTCATCCATCCTGAATGCAGGGCACAGCGACAGAGGAGAGCCCCCCATGCAAGCTGATAGAAGGGCCCGTATACGCTTTATTCTCGAAAATACCGCCTGTCGGGTGCGTTTAGGCCCTCACTGCTGTGTCTTTCAGAGCAGACAGAGGCAGGGCGGTGGCGACGATAATGGCCCCACTGCCCAAAATGCAGTGCTCTGCGACCTGTCAGCTCCCCACCGCATTGTTTTTTAGACATCCGGCCGCAGGCTGGGCCGTTAACAGGCTTGCTTCCCTTCCAGCACGAGGAAACTTGGCTTCTGCATGAGGTTACTCTCTATGGCATCCATCGCAGAGTAGGAGCTTTAAATATTCAATTTGCATAATTTGAATAAAAACCCATATTGTTTTCTTCATTCCAAACCCAAAACAAGGGAATAGGAAGATTCGCAGCAGCAAGATGAAACTTTTACAAACGATTGCCGTCGGCGTTGGAGGAGCTGGGGCTCTGTACTATGGCCCAGTGAGATAAATACAAAGATTGCCATTTCACCATCGCAGTTCGCCACACCCAGCGCCCTCCCTCTCCCCTCATGAGCCTTTGAAATCTGATCTGTCAACTCTCGTGTCCACTCTTCCTCCTTCTTTCAGGTGGGCTGGGAGCTGTACACCTGCCGCAACGAAGAGAGCCGCATCTTGAGGGCGCAAGCGGCGGAGATCAGCGCCGCGGCTGCAGCAGACGCCAAGGCGCAGCAGGAGCAGTTGTCGTCCGCTTCTCTTGAAAAGCAAGCCACCCAGCACAACGAGGCGCTGGCTGAGCTGGAGGCCAGCCTCGACATAGCTTTAAAAAAGGTGGAGATGCTGCGAGGGAGGCGCGACGCGGTGCTAAAAGAGGCGGCAGAGGCGACGGCAGCAGTGGAGCAGGCTCGGAGCAGGATAGCCACTCTGGTTACTGAAGCGAAGCGCCGACGAGAGAACGCGACGGTGAGCGGAGAAATGCACACATTAGTGGGGTCGCCTTCTTGACTCCATGCTACTTTTCTAATATACTTTTTCGAAATCTTTATTTTATTCCCCTCAATAAAGGCTGTTGATGCTGGTTTCTCTCCCAATGTTTCAATTAAATTTGAATCTAAGGTAGCGCACCTTTCTTTCTTTCTAACCCCCTCTTTATTTTTGAGCGAAGATGGCGGAGCAATCTTTGGCGGCAGCAAGAATGAAGACTAGGGAGGTTGATGGGCTGCTGAACCCGTTGAACCACCCCTTGGTGAAGAGCCTCATGAGCAAATGAGTGCAATGCAAGCCTCTTTCCTCTCGAAATACTACCTGCATGGGTGGTGTTGCTGGCCAGAAATGAAACCCGTGGCTGAACCACAGATTGATTTTTTCCTCATAAAAGAATGAAATAGAGTGAAGCTTTATCATCAGAGAGTAGGATAAGATAGTTGCGGGCTGAAGAAGCGTCAAATGAAGGAAAGAGAAGGATGGCGTGAGTGTTCAGATTGGACGTGAGTAAAATTTTCATTTCCGCTGTCGTGAGGGGTTGCCCTTGAGAACCTCCTTACGATCGCTGCCGCCCACAGACAGAGCCTTATGCTGAAGCAGCACACGCCTGTCGGGAGCAGCGTCTCATTCCGGGTGTTTGTCAAAGAATCAAAAAAATGCTGCAGGCGGTGATATTAATTTTTCCAAAGAGGTGGTGTTTAATAACACCAGTTTTTTGTATTTGGCTATGCTAGAAGCGTGGGAGTGTGCGTAAGGACGCCTGAGCTGAAAAGCTATAGTAAAAAGCTGCTTAAGCGGAGGTGAACTTGGTGACGGCCTTGGTGCCCTCAGACACGGCATGCTTGGCCAGCTCTCCGGGGAGCACCAGGCGCACGGCGGTCTGGATCTCGCGAGAGGTCAGGGTGGGCTTCTTGTTCACGCGGCACAGCTGCACGGTTTAAAGAGGGAAGAGAGAACGTGAGAACGAGGCGTTTGGTGCAACCAGCGGTGAGCTTGTTTGGTTAACAACAACTTCAAAAACCAGCTATTTGCACAATCCCGCCCCACCGCATCAATTCTCCTGCCATCTCTCAGAAATATGAAACACACCTGAGCGGCCTGGGAGGCGATCTTCTCGAACTGGTCAGCGATGAACGAGTTGAGGATGGCCATCGCCTTGGAGGAGATGCCGGTGTCGGGGTGCACCTGCTTCAGCACCTTGAAGATGTAGAGCTTGTAGGACTCGGTGGACTTCTTGGTGCGCTTCTTGGCATCCTTCTTGGGCGCCACGGTCTTCTTGGCAGCGGGCTTCTTGCCGGAGGTGGGAGCCATTGTGAGAGTTGGAGGGGTGGGTGTTCAACGAGTGGTCGAAGAAATAATTGATGAAGGAGGGCGGGGGAGGCTGCAGGGCTTTAACCAGCAGCTCGGGCGCCAAGGTGGCACCCCGGATCGGTCACCGATCCGGGGCACCTCAAAGTGCGCTTACAAAAGCTGGCCGCTCCTCGCATCTGCATCCTTTTTATCTTTCTCTCTCAGAACCCCCCCCACCCCCCCACACACTCAGTCATCATGTCTGGACGCGGCAAGGGCAAGTCCTCCGGCAAGAAGTCGGTCACCAAGTCCTCCAAGGCTGGTCTCCAGTTCCCCGTGGGCCGTATCGCCCGCTACCTGAAGAAGGGCCGCTACGCCGGTGAGTTGAAGGAGCAGCAGCAGCTTCACATACTGACGTTTTTACTTTTGGTTGTCATGTCTCACATTCACACATTGTCAACAACACTCAACTGACTGTCCTCTCCTTTACTCCACATTTCCTACAGAGCGCATCGGTGCCGGTGCCCCCGTGTACCTGGCCGCCGTGCTGGAGTACCTGGCCGCAGAGGTGCTGGAGCTGTCTGGCAACGCCGCCCGCGACAACAAGAAGACCCGCATTGTGCCCCGCCACATCCAGCTGGCCGTGCGCAACGACGAGGAGCTGAGCAAGCTGCTGGCCGGCGTCACCATCGCCGAGGGTGGTGTGCTGCCCAACATCCACGCCGTCCTGCTCCCCAAGAAGAGCGGCAAGGCCGACGAGTAAATTACCTAATTCCTCGTTTCGCCTACCCTCTTTTCGACGCAATGGTCTCCCTGTGACCGCCTAAAAAAACATAAATGGTGTTATTAAACACCACCTCTATGGAAGACTAAATTCAATAGTCGAAAAATCGAAATTGCTGTGTTACTGCCTTGGCGGAGGAACTGCCAATTTGGCTGCTTTATTCCCTTTTTATTGAGCAAGGCAGCCATGCAGCTGCATCAAATAGTGATTGTGAAGCGCTCATTCATTGCAAATGACGGTGCTTCGTTTCTGCATTCGCGTTAACAAGCTGCGATAGCAAATCGGCTGCCGGTGCCCATGCATTCAGCAGCATGGAACAATTACATTTCGCTTCAAACGCCTGGAAACAACACAAATGGCGCGAGTTAACGTTACCTTAATGTAAAAGCTGCGTGGAAATGACTAGAAATCTTTTTTTTTAATGACGCTGGAGTCTTTTTTCTCTCCACAAGCTCCCGCAGCAAGCAGCAGTCGATCAGCTTACCATTACCATCCCGTGCATCCATGCAGCTGCTGCATTTCTTGAGCAAATTTTTTGCCTTAAATAGTCAAGAGCTACTAGATAGCTTCCTGGCTTCCTAAATATCATATATATATATATATTTCTCTGACGTAATGTTGCACAATTTTATTCTCATTTCGATTTCTTATTGAAAGAGTGAGCCTGATCAACAAAATTAGCAATCATGTCTGGCCGTGGCAAGGGGAAGACCACTGGCAAGAAGTCGGTCACCAAGTCCTCCAAGGCTGGGCTCCAGTTCCCTGTGCCGCATTTCTCGCTACCTGAAGAAGGGACGCTACGCCGGTGAGCGCCTCGCTCTATAGAGCGCATATTTATTAAAATATTTTTCAATTTTCACTTCCCCTTGACTCTCTCATGCATGCGCTTCTTGTTGCATTGCAGAGCGCATCGGCGCGGGAGCCCCCGTGTACCTGGCCGCCGTGCTGGAGTACCTGGCCGCAGAGGTGCTGGAGCTGTCTGGCAACGCCGCCCGCGACAACAAAAAATCTCGAATCGTCCCCCGCCACATCCAGCTGGCCGTGCGCAACGACGAGGAGCTGAGCAAGCTGCTGGCGGACGTCACCATCGCCGAGGGCGGCGTCATCCCCAACATCCACGCCGTCCTGCTGCCCAAGAAGAGCGGCAAGGTCGAGACGGCCGAATGAAGGCATTGGCTTCCCTTTGAAGAGTAGCGTTTTAGCGTTCTCCTGGAAGAAAACCGTTAAATTCCAAGTTACGCTACCCGCACGTGCATAAAATACAAGAATTATGTGCGCCTATTATCGCAGCCACCTAATTTCGACTTTGAGCGGTGCTTGGTTAATAAAAGGATATTTTTTTATCTTTTCTATGCTTTTGAAAATACGCAGTTGGCTGGCAGATCAGCCAAGCATTGTGTAAATTCGTTAGGATAAATTAGCAGTGTGAGAGATTTCCGAAATTAGTGTTCTCAGGAGCTAGAAGAAGAGAGGCGGGCGGTGCAGAAGAAAATATCAAAATATCGAAAAAGCAAGCTGAGAATAAGCGAACGAATAGTCAACGATGTTGAGCAGTGAGCTGTGGAAGATGCAAAATCGTTGTGCTGAGCAGCATGGCATGGAAAGAGCGCTCAGTCTTGTCTTCGGTCAACAACGGCAAGAGCGTTACTTCTGCTCATAGAGAGGCGTTCGTTAATGGAAGTAGCCCTGTGAGCTGAGGATAATCAAATGAAAGAAGTGTATGAGTTTCCAGAGAGGTGGTGTTTAATAACACCAGTTTTTTTTGGTTGTTTTTGTTGTTGTTAACGCTCGCGAGCGGTTGGAGAGAAGCTAGCTTGAAAAAGGCAAGCTGCTTAAGCGCCGAAGCCGTAGAGGGTGCGGCCCTGGCGCTTCAGGGCGTACACAACGTCGAAGGCGGTGACGGTCTTGCGGCGAGCGTGCTCGGTGTAGGTCACGGCGTCGCGGACCACGTTCTCAAGGAATACCTTGAGCACGCCGCGGGTCTCCTCGTAGATGAGGCCGCTGATGCGCTTGACACCGCCACGGCGAGCCAGGCGCCGGATGGCGGGCTTGGTGATGCCCTGGATGTTGTCGCGCAACACCTTGCGATGGCGCTTGGCGCCGCCCTTGCCGAGGCCCTTGCCACCTTTGCCGCGTCCAGACATGGTTGTTAGGTGTGTGGGGGGGTGGGAGTAAAACCAAAAGGTTAAAAGAATAAGTGAAGTGGGAGGGGGAGGCGGTTTCTTATGCTCCTACACACCGACCCAAGGCGCCGCGGCCTTGGGCCCTCAGCCGTCCCTGGGGGGCCTCGGAATCGGCTGCCAAACACGCGCCAGGCAGCCGGCACGCGCAGCACGCCAGGGGCGTTGGTCTCAAAAGCTGAGCTCCTCCTCTCTCTGTGTTCATTCATATCTCTTTGAAGCAAATCTTTCACAATGGCTCGTACCAAGCAGACCGCTCGCAAGTCCACCGGAGGCAAGGCCCCGCGCAAGCAGCTGGCCACCAAGGGTGAGTGAAATTGATTGATTGATGTTGTTAACAACGGCTTGATGTCTTTGCGTTGTTGAAGGCTTAATGCCCTCCAAGCAGCCGACGTGTGCTCTCTACAATGTGCTGATCATTAACCAACCCCCTCTCCCCTCTTAAATTCCAGCCGCTCGCAAGTCCGCGCCCGCCACCGGCGGTGTGAAGAAGCCCCACAGGTACCGCCCCGGAACCGTGGCTCTGCGCGAGATCCGCAAGTACCAGAAGTCCACCGAGCTGCTGATCCGCAAGCTGCCCTTCCAGCGCCTGGTGCGTGAGATCGCCCAGGACTTCAAGACCGACCTGCGCTTCCAGTCCTCTGCCGTGCTGGCGCTGCAGGAGGCCGCCGAGGCGTACCTGGTGGGCCTGTTCGAGGACACCAACCTGGCCGCCATCCACGCCAAGCGCGTCACCATCATGCCCAAGGACATCCAGCTGGCCCGCCGCATCCGTGGCGAGCGCGCTTAAGCTGTTTGCCTTGGTTGCTTTTGGATCGTCTTGACTACCAACAGAATTAGATAAAACAAACAACTGGTGTTATTAAACACCACCGCTGCTGGAAACTTATTCAAAAAGTCTTCAATGGGAAGGAAACCATGAGCGGCAATTAAAATACTATTAATCGCTCAAGGGGGTAATAAATGCGTCCTGGAGGCAGCTTGGTGAAAGCAGCTGCGCTCTATAAAATGTGGTTTAGCAACGTCGAAGTTGATTTTCCAGAGTTGCGTTGTGGTTTTGGGTTAAAAGTTAATTGGGCGAGGGACCAGTGATTAACTCTGTGGCATGGCAGGGCTAATCTGGGAATTCACAACTAGCTCGAGACGGACTGCACAGCAGCTCCTCGTGCTGATACTTGGCAGTGCTGTTAATGGAGTGTGCACAGTACAGCTGCATTGGATTAAATTAAACGCGCATGGCATGAAAGAAAATGAAAAATGAAATTAGCATTCCAAAGGTAACGAAAATTGGTTGTCCTCGAAGCATACTTGGAGTTTGGAAAAAGAAGAAGAGGAAGAAACCTCTCAAAATTCAGTTATTGCTGCAGGCGTTCAATTTCTTTATGCAGTCTTTGCTTGCATTCTCTGCACGCTCAGTGGCCTCCCCCGGGGCTCCCACACCTCCGGCGGCTGCACCTCCATCTCCATGTTCTCAAACGCCATGCACAGCAGCGGCCTGCCCCCCAGCACGGCATCCAATGCCTCGTGGCTGCCCCGGTCTTTCCCATGCCGAGCGGCCGGAAGCTCGACGCCCACGGGCCTCAAAAATCGCACGTGGGTCATCAGCCGCAGGGAGTACTTGATGAGGCCTGGAAAATCAGGGGTAGCGCCGCTGAAGGAGGGCAATTTCATTTGGATGCGGGGAGCCCATGTGGAGGGCGGGACTGGCATTTCCAGGCAGCAAATGGGGTCCCTGAGGCCTCTTCCACGGGTGTGGGGCTCACTGTTGGTGAGCTGCGTGGGAAAATATGGATAGTAATTCAGTAAACCACTCTCTGGTTGATTTTCGGTGTTTAAAAAAATGTAGAGAAAAATGGGAGAAATGCCTGGAAATTTTCCGTACCTGCATGGAAGCCGTGGGCGTGGCTGCGTTCTTTACTGCCTGCATCCCGCCTGGGATGCCAATGTCCCACCAGGAGTGAGCCTTGTTGGCGCTGCTGCCGCCTCGCAACGGGGCAGCAGGAACAGCTTTGAAGGCCGCCAATCGGGAGGGCAGGCCTACAGACGAGATGCCGTGGTTCCTGGCGTCTTTGTTGTTGACGTACACGCGGGCAGCCCACGCGCAGGAGGTGGGAAAATTCCATGCGAGGCCAGCCAATGCCACAAGTTCGTCAAAGGCCCCCACGGGCGAATCGGTGTACCTCGCGAGGTAGAAGCCGCCCAGAGTCCAGCCGAAGAAGTTGACGAGGGGAAGCTCGGCAGGGACGTACTTTTTTGCCTGCGAAAAAGAGTGGAGGATGAAAATTTTGGTGACGATAATTGAAAAAAATGGTGGAAGTTGGAGTGTTGCAGCTTGCCACACCTCTTCTACTCGCACAAGAGAGAGTTGGTACAGAGCCTGGCCCTTGAAAATCCAGGGGGCAGCGCCATACCCCATTTTTGATCGAATTTTCAAATTTTGAGGCTCTAGAGGCTGCACCAGCACTCGGAGGTGCTTACAAGGCTTTACGGTATTTTTATACACCGCAAAAATGCAAATGCGCTTGAAAATCGGCTACCTCATCCGCTCTGGCCGTGCTGCGGGTGCTGCAGAGCTTCCCAACCTATTTTTTGGAAAATCCGTCGCGCTGTCGACTGAAATTTTAATTATATAACAAAAAATCAGAATATTGGGTATTTAATCCGCGCGCACAGCGCCGCGCAGCCCTCACTCTGATGCCCGAGCTTACCACCCAATAAAATTCAATCTTTTTCTTGATTACTGGGTCAACGATAAAACAGATGCACGCCATTCCGTTGGGGGTGCTGGTGTCATCGGGGGCAGATCCAATGCTGGATCCGCCCTGCGTCACCCCTTTTTCCTCTCTACCAGAGCTGTTGCACCGCCATCATCCATCAGAGCTCACCCAATCCAACGTTATCACCGCCCTAGCACTCGAAACCGCCCGCACAGGCGTCCCCCGCCCCACCGCCTGCCTTGCCAGCGCCTACCTCGACGGGGAGCTGCTGCTGTTTGCAGCAGCGGGTGCAGCGCGCAGCGCCGTGGCAGTGTCTCGCTGCCCAGCATTTTCCTCCGCAGCAGCCCCGCTGGAGTCGACAGCAGCGGAGAGGTGCGTGGTGGCCACCGCCCAGACGTCGGGCGCACTGCTGCAGCTGGCGTTAAACAGCAAAGCACTGCCAGGTGAATTTTCGCCAATTTTTTTCGAGAACTTTCCCCTGTTGTTTGTCAATCATTCCGGTGCTTTTTTCAGCAATTAAATTTAGCTTATCAATAAATAACTATCTCCCCGCACTCTCTAAATTCTACATTTCTTTATTTGCAGGGTGGGAGCGCTCGCTGTGGCACTCTGATCTGCCCATCCTCGCCGCCCGGTCAGATCACATAATCGACTTTCTTCAGCTGCGGCAAGCCTCTTGTAGCCCTGCGCCTCACCCCGCCCACCCGCAGCAGCCTTCCTGGAGGCTGAAATCTCTAGGAAAGACAGCTACCTTAGATTTAAATGGGCGGTCAACGTCAGACCTGGCCTGGTGTCGCCACATGCCGCAACGGGCGGCAGTGCTGTGCCGCGACGGCGCGCTGTATGACGTTTCGTTAGAGCCAGGCAGAGGGGGGGTCGCCGTGCAGCTAGGCTGGCACCCAAATGCCAAAGAAAGCATCGGCCTGTCGCTCCGCAGTAAGGATTATAGTTTAGCTGCCGATAACGGCGGGTTTTTGCCCTCCCCGAGGTGCGCGTTTGGAACGGTGCACCCGCGGCACGTGCTGGTGGCGCTGGAGAAGCAGTTGGCGTGGGTAGATTTGAGAAACGGCGGGAGAGGCCGAGCCACCGAACTTTGGGCCTGCCTCCCTGGGCAGCGCATTTCAGCGGTGGCCGCGCCTCCACCTCATGCAGGGGTGAACGAACACTACGCAGCTGCAGCGGGGTCCACCCATGTGCTGTTATTCGACCTGCGGCGGCCGAAAACGCCGCTGGCGAGCTGGCGCCACGGCATGGCGCCAAATTCGCCCAAACCCACCACTGTGGCTGCGCTGCACGCTGCCATGCCGGACGATCTGATCTGGATGCCTTGCTTCTCGCAGCAGGGGCCGGAAACAGCACCCGTCGGGTCTGCAGCAGCAGCGGGGACTTCTTCCCAGCACTGGAGCAGCAGTTTTTCAGTTGGATTAGGGGAGCGCGAAGGAGTTGGGAGGCTGTTGGCTGTGAACGTGGGGGAGGCGCGGGGGGTGGTGTGTGAGTGGCGGGAGCGGCGGGAGCGAGGAGGCATAGCGGTTTATGAAGGGGCGCTGAGAGAGTGCAGCAGTGACGAAGGTGGCGCAGGTGGGAATTAAATACGAAGCATCGCTACTAACACCAGTATGACCCCATTTCATATGTATTACTGCTCTCTTAAACCGTTTCCCCCCTTTTTCGCTTGATTATTTTAGCACAAAGAATTCCCGGCGAAGTTTTCTAAAAAACTTGCAATAATTGTTTTGCATCGCAGGCGAACTGGCTGGAGACGTGGCGTTTGCCTGGGAGCCGATATGCTGGACCAGCGTGGACGCCATTGAGCCGCCGTTGCTGCTGTTTGGCGCTGCCGAGTCCCACCCGCCTTCATTTTTTGCGGCGATGGAAAAAGCGCGGAGGCTGCAGCAGCGGCGAGCATTAAGCTCTGAACTAAAGGAAGGATTGTATGGAGAGAGCAGCAGCAGGCCGGTGGTTTTCATGCCATCGGAAGAAAGTAAAGAAGAAAGGCGGTTATCGGTGGGCGTGGCAGTGGCTTATGAGGATTGGAGGGACACAGCAGCAGCGGGTGAGCCGCAGCAGCGAGGGGAGAAGAATGCGCTTTTTCCGGTGGTGGCGCTGCTGTCTCCTACCCAAGAAATCGCTCTGGCTGCGATTCGGAGCGGCAGCAGAAGAGGCGAAGAAGGAGGTTCCACCGCTGCAGCAGCGGTGCCGGTATTGATCGCTGAAGCAGCTGGGCCTCAGGGCGGGGGTGCGGCAATGGAAGTGGACGAGCCCGCAAAGCAGCGCTCTGGCGTCCAAGAGGAAGGCAGCGCAGCTGTCAAATTAAGAGAACGTAAGTCTCTACTTTCTTATCTTCAAAAAATTTGCCTCTTATTCACACATGTTTTTCTTCATCTTTAAATATCTTCATTACGATTCATTACTGCATACAAATGACAATTCGCTGACGCCTTGTTTTTGTATTTTTGCAGCTCTTTCGGTGGCACTGCCGCTCCACAAGTGGCTGCTCGAGGAGTACCTCTCGCAGTACCGCAGCGCCCAGTCCGACACCTCAGCAGCCCTCCCGGACGACGCCTCTCTGCAGCGGGCCGTGCACCGCGCGCTGCAGGGACCCATCACAGCATGGGAAGCGTGGCGTTTTGTTTCTTCACCCCCGGCAGCAGAAAAGGGCCCGGCGGCTGGAGAAACGTCCAAAAAAGGGCGGGGAATGGGCGGGAGCGGTCGCGCGGGCAAGGGCAAGGGAAAGCAGCAGGCTTCTGGGTCTGAAATTGAGGCTGCACAGCCTTCAGCGGTGTTTGAGCCCAGCGACGCTCTGCGCGCTGAGCTGCGGCGAGGCCACATGCTGCCGCTGCCGCCGGGGATACGTCCGGTGCCGACGCCCTCCATACCCGCGCCCGATCTGGCGCAGCAGGCGCGCGCAGCGGGCTGGGTAGCTGCCCCGCTGCTCCCGCCACCGACGTTCCCTTCGGCGCTCGAGAACGCGGCCAAAAACTCTTCTTCCGCTGAACTCACCTCGGTTTATCACCCATCCTACCCGCCAGCGCCTCAAGGGGGGGTGTCGTACGCGGTTTCCACGCTGCAGGGTCATATCGCCGGGAGTAGAGGCGGCGCCGCCGCCGCCGCTGCGGCCACTGCGGCAGAGGATGCAGGAGCGGTCGCAGGGGCGACGGTGGTGTTTCGTGTGGGGGATACGAGCGTACCGGTGGTTGAGAAGTTGGCGAGGGGGGAGGGCGCGTCCTCTGAGGTAGGGCAAGAGGCCAGGGGAGGGGCATGAAGGGCGGGGGGAAGAACAGTCATACTCCTCGATAGAGGCGATCGCGAGGGCTAACGAGCGGTGTTCTTTTATGCGTGCAGGCTAAAGCTGCTTTAGAGGGGCTGAGAAGGCGGTGGGAGGGAATGTGATGAGGGGGAAGGAACGGCATTTCAAGCGGAAAAAAAGAAAGGGGGGCCAGTTCTGTTGGTCTGGAATATGTCCCTATTTTTTTCGGCCCCATCCGTCGGCCGCTCACATGATTTATTAAAAATTGCATATATTGTGTTGGAATTGTGCGGCGCCCGCCCCTGCAGAACGCCCGGGATGGCCGAGACGTTGGCCCGCCTGGAAGTTGGAATTTCATCGCTCAGCGCGAGTGTTCGCGTGCCGTCGAGCAACCAATTTGATAACTGTGTAGATAAAAACTATCAGGTGCGCGTAGAACGCAAAATTGTGCAGAAACGGGTCCGTCCTTCTGTTCCATCGATCTCATGTGTGCCGCTCGATCTTCGCGTCTTTGTCGCAGATGGAGACTCTCAAGAGCTCCGGGATGGTCCCCAGAGGCTACCTCACCGAGGCTGACTACCGCGGTTGCGCAGGAGCCGAGGAGCGCACCCCAACGTCCTCCGAGCTTGTTCCTCACCTGAACCAGCGAAGGGAGCACCTGCGCAACCTCCTCCTCCAGCAGCGATCGCTGATTAATGAAATTCAGCGGTCAGCCAAGGTATGTAGAGCCTCGCACGCCCCGATCCTCCCCATTTTTTTTCAATTTGGTTAGATCGGCGCTCATTCCCCCGGCAGTTAAAATGTGCCGGCCCGCGGGCCTTCGGGCCCCTTCCCTCTCCCACCCTCCCTCTCACTCCCCCTCTATTTTCCTCATCTCCGCCCCACGCAGGACCTCTCCCACGGTCAGGACGAGTACCTGGCGAGCCAGGTAGAGCGCCTCCGGCAGGCTGCAGCCGAGGTCATCAAGGCAACCTCCCCCGACGCCTCTCCCGCCCTCGGGGAGGCTTCCCCCTGCCACCACAGCGACGCCCCGTCCCCGCACAGCTCCAACGACGACGTGCTGTGCCTTCACCGCCTGGCTTCGGTGTGCGACATCACGAGGCCGGCCTCCCATTCGCTGCAGCACCCCATCCCGCACGTCTCCTCCTCCGGGGCGCTCCCCAGCAGCTCCCTGTCGTGTGATGAGCTGCTGTCGATGCTGGACAGCGTCACCAATCCTGCTCAGGTGGCTGTGGAGCCTTCTCCGTCTCTCCAGCACCATTACTCTCACCAGCAGCAGCGCTCGCCGAACTCGCAGCAGCGGCTGAAGCGCCACTCGACCGCCATCGACCTGGAGGCCACGCTGGAGCGCACGCTGCCGCCCGCGGCGCGCGCGTTGGCGCGCAACGACAGCTCCCCTCACAGCGTCAGCGGGGCCGCCGCCACCACCAATCAGCTGCCGCTGCCCACCCCCCCTGCGGTGACACTCGCGGCAGCCGCCACCCCCGCCAGCCCCTTTCTGGCGCTGCAGCAGCCGGCAGCCCCGCTTCCTGCGCCGCCGCTGCCGCCGCCAGCAACGCAGTACAACAGCGGTGCAACGGCCTCCCAGCAGCAGTACAACGAGATGAACAGGCAGCAGGTGGGCCCAGCAGCCCCCCACGCGCACGCACAGCAGGCGCAGCAGCCGTTTGGTGTTGAGTTTTGGGCGGCGCCGGCAGGAATGGGGCGGGCCCTCCACATGGCTGGCCCCTCTCTCCCGCCCTTTTCCCCCGGCGTCAACGCGCTCTACGGCCACCATGAGCAGCAGCAGCAGTACAGCAACTACCCCGCTGCTGCTGCGCCTGCTCCCCAGGCAGAGGCGGCAGCAGCCCCCGCGCCGTCAGCTTACCAGCAGCCTGCGGCCCCTGCTGCGCCGGCGCCTGCTGCTGCTGTCCCTGAGCCATCGGTTCTTTCTTCCTTGGGCCCCGCCCGTGAGGATGAGGACCTGCACCACATTCACCTCTCGCCTGAGGAGTTTGACGCGGTGCTGGCTGCGTTCGACACCCCTGGCCTGGAAGAAGCGCAGTAGTAGTTAGTTTTGTCATAGCTATAAGGCAATAACAAAAGACCTTTAAATGGCCTAATTTAATGCTGAGGCTGAGGCTGAAATGCTGCAATACTGCTGCCTCTTCATAACTGTCATTCTCTATTCTCCTCCCCCCTTATACGGTTTACTCTCGTCAGAATGATATTTCGTTGTTTTAGAAACCCCGCAAGTTTCGTTTCCCTTTTTTTTTTTGCAACCGCCTCCCCGAAGAAGGATATTTTTTTTGCTCTGCTTTTGCTGTTAGTTTCTTCTTTACTTTATTTTTTTTCTTTTTCTAAGGACGCGTGGGTGTATGCCATGGGATGTGTGCTTGCGCCTCAACCCCTGTGATCACCACACCCATCTTGATACTTTCTTTTTCCTCTTCGGGAGGGTCGAGGCTAGCAATTGTTGTTTTGATGTTGGATGCGTGTTTTCGAGCCCCCCCACCCCCCCTCCGTTTCTATTGGAGTACCCCCACATACTTTTTTAAGGGCACATTTGCCACATAGAACTGGCTTTTGCCTATGCTCCTTTCTTCCTTCCTCCCTGTATATGCCTCCCCAGGCACGCCACCCTCTTTTTATTGTTTTGGTGATACTTTGCACTCTCGCTACTTCGCAACGAACGAACACATCACACCCCCCTTCTTTCTCCCATTGATTGCTCTCTCTTCTTTCGTGTTGTGTCGACTGTCGACGCAATTATTTTCACGTCTGACCTATCCTTTGATGACACGTTTTAGCATACTAAATTTATTATTATGACTGGCTGCGCAGCGTACTGCACCACACTAGCTGACACATCGTGCTAGCCCAGGAGGCTCGTTTTTACACCCCTATCAGCGGGGCAGCGCAATTACATGCATGGCTCTGTTTCCCCCTTCTAAGCTTGCCTCCGGCCATGCTCGGGCACCATCACTACTCTACGTTTTCTTTTACCCATTACGTAGTGCTTTTTCAGTCATTTTTTCGTTTTTCCTTCTTCTATTGATGTGATACACCTTGATCTCCCCACACTCATTTTTATATCTTACCTTTTATAGTACTATTTTGACATGCTCTGCGCCGCCTGAAACCAGGCGGTGCCATCTACTCCCTGTGTAAAATCAAGTTAATCAGCAAGAAAGATAGAGATGATTTAGTAGGCTGTGTAACCCAAGAAAGAAAGAAAATTATTGTGGGAAAAATAAGCCGGGATAAACTCCGTTAACGAGAGAGAATCTGCATTACTACTGTGGTACAATTCAGCCTCGAAATTACAAATAATGCCAAACGTGGTTAGCAACCTCGCTACAGTTTCATTCAAGGCCTGTGGCACCCCCGCCTCGGTCGCAAGGCCCACCCCGGTGGGGCAAGCTCAACGACAACTTGGTCCGCAGCAACTTCCACTACATATATACATACATTACAGGTTTAAAGTCCGCACAAAGAAGCAACTAAGGCAACATAGCAGAACTGCATATCTGCGTGGATGAGAAGGTGGATAATCAGCGGTGAATAAGTATTGCTACATTCATTTTACTGATGTCTGATTGTCAAGAAAAGCCTCATTATCCCATCCAAAATAACGAATTACAATAATTATTATAACTTACCCCGACTTGCTGCCACGTCTGATTGAGTTGCACTAAGCCAAGATATTGTTTTGAGCCTAGGATTTTGCAAGGTCTCGCAGAATCGCTAAATGGCCTGCTGCGAGAGGAATCCCGTCTCGTCCTAAACGCTTGATATTATTTTTTATTTATTTCAAATTGTATTCAAGCGAAGATAAATGACTTTCTTCCACTCATTTTCCCTTGACGATCCCTTGGCTGGCTTCCCCCCACACTTGGTAAGCAAAAATTTTAAATTACTGCATAAATGCATCGCCCCACCCGCATGGCTGGTGTAACAAATCCAGGGAGCGTTGGAATGAACCCGTCCGCTGCCCAGAGCTCAGCTGCCCGGCCCTCTGGCACGCAAAGCATCCTTATTGACTCTGCTCACGCTCAAGCTGGCGCTGGCTCTGGCTCTGGCGCTGGAGGAAGAGACGGTAGTCATCAGCGCCGCTCTTTTGCTTCGCCCTACTCACGCCAGTGCCACTCCCTCCCACGGCAGGAACCGCGTTCATCTGCTGCTGCGCGGGATGCATTTGAATGCCGGCGAGAGGCTGCAGCGGAGGGAGGGGCCTCACCGGCGGCGGCAGCGGCAGCAGCGGCATAAGAAACTTGCTGCGGGGCGGGAACCAGGCTGCCGGCTGGAACGAGTGACTTTCGGGGGTCTGAAGGCGGCTGGAAGTGGTTCAGTTGCGCCATGGCGTAGGGCGGCACCGGTTGAGGCAACCATGGTGGCGGCGGAGGCAGCTCTGCCTGCAGCGCTGCGTACTGCGAAGTCATAACAGGCAGTCCAAACTGCTGGGTTGGAGGCGCGTGCTCCATGTGCTCCGGCGCATGCCGCGCAATGGCAGTTGAATTGAACAAAGGCAGCTGCTCCGGCTGCGGCTGCCGGTTCTGTCGCGCATAAAAGATTCGTCGGTACTGCTCTTGAACTGAGCCGTGCGGCCCAAACTCCACTTTCTCGGGCGGCATCAGCTGCGGTACTGTGCCGTTAACCGTGCCTCCGTCAGCAGTCGGAGGCGCCTCCACTGATGCCATCGTGCTGTGCAGCAGCTGCCATTCGATCCCTCCAGAGCCAGGACCCGCCGCAGAATACGGCAGATGTTCAGCTGCGCTGGGTGGCATCGTCGGCCAGGGGGCTGGCGCCGGCGGAGGAGGAAAGGAAGAAAGCAGCTCGGCCGGTGCGGGCGGTGGAGCAGAAGGAGGGTCGGCAGTCGCGAGTGGGACATTATCAGCCTGGTTTTCGCCGCCAGCGGCAGTTTCCTGGTCCATAGGTTTGTAGGGGAGGACTGGTACCCACGCCATAGCGTTGGAAAGCACCCGAACCTGCGCTGCCGCTCCTGCCGGGGTCTGGCTGCCCTGCAGTTGCTCCTGCCTGGAATAAGAAAGCGACTCCCTCTCGCGCTTCGGCTGCGTCTCCTTTGGCTGCGTCCCGGGGATCGAATCATCGTCGTCGATTTCCATGCTCACCCCGGAGTCTTCTTCCTCCTCCACAGCAGCAGCAGCGGCAGCAGCCGTGATGTCGCTGTTAGCTCCACTTTCTTCTCGCATTTGCGCCTCCTGCAGGCTCACGATGTATTGCTCGGTTGCGGCATGCGCGCATGCGGCGTTGGGAGCGGCGGTGGGCGCCGCAGTGGCCTCAGATTCTCGAGCCGTCAAAGAAAGCGGCTGCGATGAAGGCTCCTGCTTGGAAGCTGCCGGGAAGCTGCAGACAGGAGGGGGAGAGAGAAGGAATGCGTTTGCGTTGATGATGGCCAATTTATGGGTAGTATTTGCATTAAAAAGGTGGAATAATATAGCACAAAACTTGCATTGTTTTTTCGGCAGCCTTAGCGCCCGCCAGTTCGTCAGCAAACTGAAAGGGGTTGCGCACCCCACGGCGCACGCTGATGGCCGCGGTGGGAGGCTCGTCGCCTGCAGCAGCTGCCACGAATTTGAACACCAACAGGTCGCCGGCCTGCACGCTGAGCGTGTCCCGAAACAAACTCTCTTCCACGCGAATGGTCACATCGCTGGGGGCATCAAGTGCTTCAGTCACCTGCCCCAGAAATGGCGCGCTGGCACCCGGCGCGTTGATCATAAGGCGGTCAAAATTTGTGGAGTGGTAGGGCAGGAGCGATGAAATGCCGATAAAAGAAGAAAACCAGTGGCGGTCGGGGCGAATTGTACATTGGTCGAGGTCTGACTGCGTCAAGGTCACGCCCAGTACCCTGAGAAATGGGTTGCTGCGGCTGAAGGCGCGAATTTGCAGCTTCGAGGGATGAACCTGCAATGAAGTGGAAGAATGAAGGCGTCAAAACTTGGCAAAGCGGTGATGGGTACGACGATCAGATTTATTATAATTTAATTGGCGTATTTCTCGCACCTCTTCTTGAATGCACGAGTCACGAGGCAGTTCCGCATTCACGATGTGCAACGGCCTTGGAGAAAAGTCGCCATACGGCCTGTTCGCACGCATTTTTTTTAACTTAACATGTTAAGATTTTATTTTATATTTTAGCTTTGCAGCGGAGCAGAAAATGTCATATTTTATTTTTCAAGCAAAAAAAAAAAAAAGTTAAACGCAGCGAAATCGCCCGTCTGGCCAGCTAAAATTTCACTTGCAGGCGTCAAAAGCAATGCCAACATAGAAATTAATAACATATACAATATTATAATATTTGCTTATTATCACCTGCCCACTCCAGCTCAGCCCAGAAGTCCGTCAGCTTGGCATTCACTGCCATGCAGCTGCACGCCGCGTGCTTCCTCCATTCCAGCACCACCTCCACCCCCGAAACCTTCCCATCCCCTGGCCGGTACAGCGCGCTCTGCGCCTTCATCGTCAGATCGCAGGCCCACTCGTCTTCGTTCACTATTTCCATGGAGCGCGGCAACGGCAGCTCAGGAGCGCTGCTGCTGCCCCTTTTGTTTTATAGTAGATGGTAACCTGAGGAGGGCAAAAGAACGCGCTGTTTATGTTGGTACAGTTTTCGAAGCGGCCAGCCAGACGCTGGGAGGGCTGCAGCAGAGGAGAGGAGGGGTCATATGCGGAGGAATGAGAGCCCGGAGCGGGGCGCTTGTGAGGTATGTTCTGCTTTTGTTTATTTAGGCGCGGAGAGGAGAGCGCTGCGACTTTTGCAGCGCCAGCAGCAGCATGAGGAGGGTTTTTTTGCGTTGGCTTTTTATCTTTCTTCGGCTGAGAGAAAGAGCGCGCGGCCTGGTTGCCGGTGCAGAACCCGGCGTGCCTCGCGTGCTTGCTGCACCCAGGCGTGCGCTGGCACTCCCCCGCTACAGCTGCAACCGCCAGCCCGAACGCTACCGGCGTTGAAAATGCGGAAGGTTTGGGCGGCGTTGGGGGCGGGGCGGCAGCCGCGGTTTGGCGGGGTGGGGTGGGAAGGCCTCTTGCAGCGCCCTGGAGATTGGCTTGGTGCTCATCGCCGAGGATGGACAGCCGCAGCAGGGGCGCTTGAATGCTGCTGCTGCTGCTGCTGCTGGTAGTTAAGACGGCGATTTTTTCGTACCAGAGCTTGAAGAAGTCGTCGGGAGTGGCGTGGTTGGCGCATGCACTCCAGGGAATTTTCTATAATAATTTCAGAGTGCGAACTTATTAGATTTCGAGCATTTTTCCTCATGAGCGAATTTTCTCTCTCGAATTTGAAATTGCAATTGCAATATAAAATTTATTGCCATGCGTCTTAAAGCCGCACCCCCTGTGCGGCCAAGAGGAGCAAATGCCAGCAATCTTAGGCTGTCTGAAATCCACACCAGGGCTGCTATTCAGCCCTCCCTGCACACTGGAGAGCTAGAGGACGGCAATGAATCACCTTCCCGCGAGCAAACGCAAGCAGAGCAACCGCTTTCGACGGTGTTTGCACCTCCAGGCTGGAAGGTTCAGGTCAGAAACCTTAGAGTGCTAATTGTATCGGCAGCTCTGCTGAGCACAACACGTGTCTCTGAGCCAGCCATTTACTTTTGCTAGAAAAGATTTCTGATTTATTTAGAACGTCAACCTTTGAATTTTTTGCAGGTTCACCCTGAAAAGCGCCGCTGGCTGCGTGCCAGCGACTCTTCTCAGTCAGGCAGCAGGCTCATCGCAGTGGCCCCTTCCTCATCTGAAGTACCCCGAGGCGAACTGTACTTCCCCAAGCAGTGGTGGTTCGATTTCACCAACGAGTTTTTGCCCCAATACAAGCTCAACCTGAATTACGTGTCGCTGACCATTACTGGAGTTTCCGAGGGCAAAAATTGCCTGTTGGAGGTCGAGGGGCGAGAAGGTCAGATAAATCCGTCCCTGCGCACGTTTGGCTACGGCGTCAAGCAGCTGTTTGGCGATCTGGATCCTGAGGCGGGGGACCTTCTTATAATGAGGTTTGAGGCGAGCTCTGAGGGCTGGGGGGCGTACCCCACCGCCAGCGTTGAGGTGCTGCGCAAGGCGGACAATCCCTACGACAGCATGGAGGCTGTAGCTGCAGCAGGAAATGGCGGCATTTGCAGGTACGCTGTTTGCCTTTTAACTGATGTTACGCTGCTATTCACAAAAGCGGAAGGACCAAATTTTAGGACCCAAATATTTGTCGTAGAATAGGCTGCATTTCAAGCGGGTTTTGAATCTGGAATGCCTAAAATGCCGACTTCGGGTATTCAAGTTTTGCATTTCATTTATTTTCTTCTTATTTGCTGCAGAGACATGGGGGCGATCTCAAAGGATGGGACTGGTCGTACGCTGCGAGATTCTCGCGGAAAATTCACCAGCCGCAAGCGAGCGCCCGAAACTCAGCGGCCGTCACTTTCTACCATTACAGAAAATGAAAGCGCCTCAGAGGGCGAGGACTACTCGCCGGTGGTGTCGCGGGCTGCTGAGCGGCGCAAGCGGCGCCGCAGACTGGTGCCCCTGGGCGAGGAAAGCGGGGGGAAAAGGGAAGAGGCGGCGGCGGAGGAGCAGCTGCAGCCCACGGAAATTCTGCAAGAAGAAGACGAACTGGAGGATCAGGAGGAGGTGGTGAAGATGGCGCATATGGGGGAAGCTGGCAGCGCCAATGCCGCTTATTTCGGAGGCTCCCCTCGAGCTCAATTTGGTGGTGCCAACGGTGCAGCGGCCGCAGTGGCGGTTGCTGCCTCCTCGCTGGCGCTGGCGCTGGTGCTGCCGCTGCCGCCCACGGTCCTGCAGCATATGATGGCTGGTGGAGAGAGCACCGCATTTCAAGCAGCGCAACCGGAGCCAGGTCAGGATGAAAGCGGGCCAACAGCTCCCGCAGTCAAAATTTTGCAGGAGCCTCAGCAGGCGCAGCAGAGGGCTGAGAGCACCTCTCCTGCTGTCATGCGACCCTTCCAGCAGCCGGTGCCTGCTCCCGCTGAGCCCACCGTCCCCATGCAGCCGGCACCTCTGCCGCCGCCTGCTAGTGACAAAAACGCGCGCGTGCAAGCGGAGCAGCCTCCAGCGACCCTGCAGCAGGCATTTCCGACTGTGTGCGCTGCCAAACGTGAGGATTTCCTGCTGCCTGCTGCCACCGTGCCAGCATCGCACCAGCCGTGGCAGCCGCTGCCTGTGCCCGCTGGCACTGTCTTCATCATGCCGTACTCCCAGGATGGCAATGTGCTGTTCCAGCGTGACCAATTCCACCAGCAGTCGCAGCAGCCTCCAGCAATGCCTTTCAATATTATCGACATCGCCGCTGCTACTGACCAGCAGCAAGCTGCGTGCCTGCGCCAGGCTGCGCAGCCTCTCGTGGAGTACCCCCACTCAGAATCGGATACCCACGGGCAGCAGCTGCAGGATTCTTCCTTTTCCCCGCCTGCTGGCCTCGGGCCGCTGCTGAGCCTCAAGGCGCTGAAGGCGCTGCCGAACAAAAATGGAGGGGAGGGCGGAATCAAGGTCGTGCTGACCTGGAAGCATAGTGCGAACAGCGCCGCGGCCGTGAGCAACAAGATGATGGCATTCTGGACGGCCCGAAACGACGTCGGTAAGTTATAAGACTGTCTCTGCTTCTTCTTCAAGTAAACGCATTTTCCTTCAAAAAAAATCTTATGTGGCTGGCTGCAGAGCTGGAATGGGAGATTGACGAAAACCAGTGCGAGGTGACTGCCAATTTGAGGGGCCCTCAGGGAGGCGGCGGACAGGTCCTAGAGCAAGCCTTGAGGCAGCTGCTGGCCGCTGTGTAGTTAATAATTTGGAATTCACAATATTATTACATACATACATACATTACAGGGTTAAAGGCCACATAAAAAGGCTAAGGCCCCGTAGCAGACTGGCACGCTAGTGAAAGCCGTGCGCTTAGGAATAAGAATTTGTATTTTTGATGATATGATAATAGGTTTCAAGGTTTCAAGTTTTTACAGTGGTTTAACGTCTCCTACTGAGGTCGCTCCTGTAGAGATCCGCAAGGCGACGTGCCACAAACCCCGCCACAGTAAGGCAGAGCCCCCCCTCCTCCGGATCAATCCCAGTTAATAGGCTCTGGCCCCTGCCCCCGAGTCCCCGACGGCGCGACCGACATATAAAAAAACAGGTGCACAAGACAGGCACAGTTGCATGCAGAAATGCAAATCATGCAAGACATCGTCAAGGTACAGCTCGGGCAAGCTGAGACGCCCCAGCCCCCTCTCGTCCATAGTGGTCGCCCAACCCCTGGCATATAGGTTTTTTGATGTATTACCCGGTATGGTCACTTCAAAATGTGCCACCCTGCCTTTTGTAAACCGTCTGATAGAGACCTGTAGAGACTATACCCGGGGAGGTGATGCATCCAAAGTCGTGGTTGAGAGCATGTACCAAGGCAAGCAGGTGCAAACCAAAGAAATATATTAAACAAAAATGATCAGAATATTCGTGTAAGTGTTGAGGCCTACGCAAATGCGCTTCCGTAAACGAAAGAAAAGTATCTTTGCATTCATTTTTGTACGAGTGATAGGCGGTTAAGAACAAAATTCGTTATATGTTAGAACCTCCTCAAAATTTAAGGCTCGACAGCTGCGGTGCAGGCGCTGTTGTGATAACAATCACCGCGCCGCACACTCTACCAGAGCCAACAAAGTAAGGGAGAGGGAAAAAATGAAACGATTGGATCAATACGAAAGTCTCAGAAAATTTTCAGCCTGGAGGGCATCAGGCTGCCCAGGATGCGGCCGCTCTGGCGCAGTGCAGCAGCCGGCCCCACAATGCCGTTGACGGTCACCGCCGCCGCCGCCACGTACGCCCCAGCGTACAGCGAAGCTTCTATGGGCTTCAGCCACAGCGGGAGAGGGGGCAGGGGGGCAGGCTCGGCCGGCGCAGCAGGCGAGAGGGGCCGGTTAACGATGCCCTGGTAATCGTAAAACTCCTCCCAGGTGGCTGGGGAGACAAAGTCAACGTAGCTTTATGCGGGTTTAGGGCCGCCCACTGCCTGCACACCCTCAGCCGTTTCACCCGCTACAGGGTAAGTTGCCCCCGCAGCGCCGCCAGCGAACCCAGGTACATACATACATACATTACAGGGTTTAATGTCCGCACAAAAGGGCAACTAAGGCCCCGTAGCAGACTGGCACCGAAGTGCAAGCAGCATAAAAATTAATAAAAGAAAGAAAAACCAACCGCCAAAAGAAACAACGAATATTAAGAAAAGAAAACAAAGGAAAAAAACGAAAATTTCAAAGTATTGGTAGCCCAGCAGAGCGCTCTCGGCGGGGGCAGCGCCCCGCAGCACGCCCCCAAGGGCAGATCGAATACCAGACTTCGGCAGTTCACTTTTGAACGACCTGCATAAAACCTCAGGCGGCCTGCCAGGCGGTGAAAACGGCGGCAACGGCAAGAAGTATAGGGATATTCCCACCGCGCGCATGAGGCCGCCACCGAACCCACATGAAGTATAGATTGCAGTCGTGAGCCCTCGCAGCTCATCATTCAATGCGTCCCAACATCTTTTTTGTGCTGACCTGTCTCTAATACTGCCTGCCAGCGTGGATCATTGGGTGTGCAGTCATTTGTTTGAAAGCTTTATTCCACTCCGGTTCTGCTAGCGAGGCCATCGACATCACCTCGATACTCCGCAAATTTTAACCCGATCATCAAAGCTTCGAGACTCATCGCAGCTAGTTGCTCTCGCCTTTAAAGCCACGCGGAGCTGTTCTTGCACCGCATCCTTCCCACAAATACCCACCCCTCGTTAACACCTCCCACATCAAAACCATGGGCGGCAAGGCGAGCAAACCCGCTGCAAAGACAGTAGCCGTCTGCGGCGCCACAGGACAGCAAGGCGGCTCTGCAGTCGAAGCTCTGCTGAAAATCAAAGGCATCAAGACCGTGCGCGCCCTCACCCGCGACCCCACCGCCCCCAAGGCCGCTGCTTTGGCTGAAAAAGGCGTCAAAGTTGTCAAGGCCGACTTTGAGGATCTGGAGTCGCTGAAAGCGGCGTTTGCGGGGTGCGACGCCGTGTTTGCGGTGACCGACTTCTGGAAGGCGTGCGGCCTGGACCCGTTGCGCGAGCTGAAGCAGGGAATGAACTTGGTAGACGCTGCAAAGGCTGCTGGTGTCAAACACTTTGTCTTCTCCTCGCTGGAGGACCCCAGGCCGCTGGTGGGGGACCTTGTCAAACCCGTGAACGGCCCCTACAAGGCAAGCCCTATTTAAAGCGCCTATTTTTATTTAAATATTATTTTGAGGGGAGGCTTCAGCGGCGTCTCAGCTGTTTTACTTTAGGAGGCTCGATATAATTCTCGTGTGCCCTCATACTCTTCGTCAAATTTTTACGTCTCCTGTCTCTTTAGATAAATCCCTTTATTTTCTCCATAACTGATCTTTATTTCTCGCGCTCTCATGCAGGTTCCGCACTTTGAGGCCAAGGCTGAGATCGAGGTCTACATGAAGGAGCAGCTCGCTGGAGCCTCTACCGCCCTCATCACCTCCATCTTCTACGAAAACTTGGTGCCTGGGGACACCATGGCCCCCGCCAAACAGCCTGACGGCACATTTTCGCTGTTTTTGCCCACCGGTGAGAATGAATCGCGAATAATTGAGAATGCTTTGTTGTTTGTTTAAGGGAACTAAAGAATAAATTTTCTTTGAGAATGCAAAGAAACGATGCTTGGTAGTTTGCCTGGCTCTTATTTTGAGGGCGCTGAACGAGAGGCAGCTGTTTTTTTAGTTTTCATCTTCCGACCCTCCTTGTATGCTCAGAAACTAAAGCTGAATGTCGATAATATAAACTTCTAAACAGCATGTGGTCTATATCTTTGCTTTCAAATTTTAGTAGGAACATTGGACTTCATCTCAATCCCTTTTGTTTTATTCTTCCCCGGCGACTGCAGGCAATGCCAAGCTGGCTTGGTGCACCGTGGAGGACATCGGTAGCGTGGCTGCCGCCGTCATCGCTGCGGGCCCCGCCAAATTCGGTGGAAAGTCGGTGCCTGTGGCCGGCGAGCACGCCTCGCTGGCTGAGGTGGCAGAGACAATTGGAAAGGTGACTGGAAAGGAGGTGAAGGCAGCCACCCCGCCTGCTGACGCGTGGATCGAGGCCATGAAGAGCTTTGGGGTGCCTGAGCTGGTGGCCAAGGACCTGGCAAACATGTGAGTTGCCATACTTTTGGCTTCATATTATTTGCGGAGAAATGCTAAAATAAATTAAGTCCCTAAAATACCTATTGTTTTCTTCATGAATGTGTTTTCATCGCATATTTAATTGCGCCAAACTTTATGCCAAGCGTTGCCATGCCACCAACGTTTCTCTTTGTCCTCACTCCTCTTTGTAAAATGTAATCGTATTTTGCAGGTGCATCTACTACGAGAAGGTGGGCATGCTGGAGCTGCGTCCACTGGAGGGCACCAGCTCTGTGTTCTCTGGGGTGCAGAGCCTGGAGGGGTGGATGATCAAGAACAAGCAGCGCTTCATCGACGGCATGGTTTAAGGCGACCGCCGGTGTTATTTACTTAATTGTGCGATGAGCCCTCCTTGTTCTTCTTCCTGCATTCGATTGAAGACATCAATGCTTTGAAAAAAGCAGTATTTCCTCTTTAAAAAAACGAGCTTTTCTTACCAAGCTGTGGCAAAACATATTTGAATATATGAATACACTTTTTCCCTTCGAGTGTGCGTTCTCTTTTATAAACCCTCGATTATCTTCATGCATTGGCATTCAGCATGCTATAAGCACATATTATTCATTCTCTTTATACCCGCATGCTTCCTTTTTTTCTTTTGCTGGATTCAGCGCTCTTTCATATTTTTTCTTTTCTCCTTTTTTTCCTCTCTCTGTGCTGCATTGAGCACGTCTTTCTGTAACTCTCTTTCTCCTGATGGATGATTAATAATTTATTACCTTCTGCGGTGTGAAAAAAGTACCGACATCTATAGAAAAAACTGTGGTAGCAAAAACGAGGCGGGATGAAAATGAAAAAGAAAGGAATTTTGACAACAGGAATTCAACGCAATTAAGAGACCCCATAGGCTGACGCCGCGGTGAAGCGCCAGCCCCGTCTCTTAAACAGTAGAAAACGAACAAAGGTGAAGATTGGAAAAAGAAAGGCAAATACAGCTCAGCTGCCAAAGGAAGATGATTTAACGATTCAAGTACTGCCGGCCAGCGGGAAAACAACAACAAAGGGAGTTATGGTATTTTTTATTCATGGTACGCTGCGTTTGGTGCATGGTGATGGGTGGTTAAAGTGTGCGCTGCGGCGCTGCGCCAGCAAAGATATTTGCTGTCGCCAGCAGGTCGTGCGCAACTCCTCTATTCATACAAATGCTATGAACGGTGGGAGGGAAATGACGATGCAAATGAAACAGATGCATTGGGCGGTTTCTTCGTCATTTGCGGTTGCCAACCGTGATTGTGGCTACAGCCGGGGGATTACTCACCAGCGACTGCAGGAACGAGGCTTTCGATCTAGGGAACTGCAGCGCGGGGTCCTCTCCAGGCCGGGTTTTGATGGGCTTGAGCTTCTTGTGCACGTAAACCATGGATTCGTTGGTGTCCAGGGTGTACTGCATGAGGTACATGTTGCAACCCTTGGCGGCAGCCGCAGCATGGCGCAGGTATGAATCGCGGTCAGGGGAGGAGCAGTGACCCGTGGGACTGGGAAGCTCGCTGTGCAAGTTTCCGCCGCTGCTGCGGCTGGACATGGAGTCGGCGGGGGACAGCGGCGGGGAAGTGGCGTAAATATCAATGGCCGTCTGCTGCGCCGTGAGGTGGCTGAAGTCGCAGCTCTCCATGGAGGCCAGTCGGCGATGGCGACGGCGCAGGCGCAGCTTGGACAGCAGCTCAAGGCAGCTAGCGACGGAGATCATGGCTGTGGCTGGCAGGAAACGAAGGGCAAGAGCACCGGCAAAGGTAAAGCGAAGGGTGGGCGCTAACGCTGCAATCATGAAACAAAAAACAAAGTGAGAATGTTTGTTCAAAGTATGAAAGCATTAAATGATTTCTGTGGAGATTGCAAGGCTGATTGTCTGCTGGAAGAAGGCAGCCCAACTCACCAGTCAAGAGCGGTGCAAAAGCAGAGCTGAAGGCGGTCTCAGAGAGCAACCAGGCTACCTGAAGGGCGGTTGCAATGCGACGTAGTGTGAGGGAGTCTTTGGTGGTGACCCAGAAGCGGTCTGACTCCGCGAAGGCTTGTTCTGTGAGGAGAGAGGTGGTGAGTAGGGCGAGCACTCGAGGGAGCTGCACTGCAAGGTTTGCGTCTTGGCCTACACACAGTTGAACGATAAAGATGGAATGAGTAAGAATGCGCTTAAAGAAACAGCCATAAACAAGCGCAATGCGCTACCAAGAACCGTCCCCTGCACCCAAGATCGTACGAAAATTTTCGCCCCGCCTCACCGTGATAAGCGATTGCCAAGATTGCTATGACTCCAGTTATACTAGCAACGATTTGCACACGGGCTAATTGTCTCAGGCTGCCCAAAGAATCTACAGCAGGCGGCCTGACTCTAACAGCTAATGTCACAGGCAAGCGGAGGTCGTCGTGGCTGTCTTCTCTTTCCAGATCCAAAGTTTTCATGACCACAGCGCACGAGATTGCGGCGAAGCAGTGTTCATGTGAAATTTTTGGGGTAGATCTTCGAAAGGATTTTAAGATTCGCTTGCTACCGCACCGAAAACTAGATGTTCCGACTTTCTCTACACTCTAAAGTAATATCTATTGCAATATAACTATCTGATGGGGAATCGAAATTCAATTAGGGGCCTGCGGGACTGTTCAGGGGGAGTGAAATCTGTCAACTCGAAGAAGAAAGTTCGGCTTTGAACCCCTGGGTGCGCAGCTCATCCCCCTGGGTTTCAGGCTGCGTCTGACGCGACACGCTGCAACGTGGCAAAACATATCCGCGTCATCGGCTCCATTTTTCCAAAACAAAACAAAAATAAAAAAACACTGCCTGCTCTCCAGCCATTTTTATCGCCCACCAGCAGCACCCGCCGTCTCCAGCTTCGCCGCCACAGCTCGCCTGGCCCTCTCCGCCAGCACCTCCAGATTCATCACCCCCGTGCTCACTTCCGTAGCCTGGGACAGTCGATCCTGGGCTCCTTTAGCACCACTGGCTTTCTTCCTTCTATCGCTGGTCCCTGTGGTCACGGCTGTCCACCGACCGTCCACCGAAGGCGGGTTTAGCAGCGCGGTGGGCGTGGCGGAGGCGTTACCGTCGGGGAGATTCGCCCAGAAGTTGTCTACATCGCGCCGCCCGAACGCTTGCACCAGCGCTGCGTTGGCCCACAGCTCAACGAGGCCTAAAAATTGCAGGACGTTGCTGGGCGTTGGAGGGCCCTCCCGCGTGAGCACTGTGTCAATCTCGGGGCATGAGGTCCTGCAGTTGTAATCGACAGGCGATACTTGGGTTTTAAATGGGGCGAATAACGCATTTGTCAGTTGTATGTATGAAGGAGGGAAAACCATACCGGAGCCGCTCGCATACATACATACATACATTACAGGTTTAAAGTCCGCACAAAGAAGCAGCTAAGGCAACATAGCAGACTGGCACCGAAGTGCAAGCAGAAATAATAATAATAAATTGATGAATGAAAATGAGAATAAAGAAAGACCAAAGAAAAACCAACCGCTAAAAGAAAAAGAGAAAAGAATAACAAAGGAAAAGAAAAGAAAAGCTTATATCCAACCACGCAGCTTCTCGTACTCGCCAGCGTCATGGCTGGCTTTAATGAAAGAAGCAACCTGCTTCGGAGCTTGCTGCAGAAACTGAAAAAGATTCAAAGGAGAAAAAGGGGAAGACGAAGAAGAAGATGGCGCGTCAGGGAATAAAGATGGGTAGGATGCCCGCATTGCTACCAACGAAGGGCATGTGCAATGAAAAACCATGTGCTCTTCGTCCTCGCAAGAACCAGAAGCACACAAGCGGCATGTCCGATGCGAATGCGGCCGCCCAATGTAGCGCCCCGTCTCCACCCCAAGATGATGAGAGCTGCAGCGGAATCTTGCCAAAGAGACCCGCCGCGGAACCGAAAGGACAGAAGAAAGGTACGGCTGCAAAATATAAGAACTCATTGTGGTATCACCGCCTCGTATTGTTGCCTTGTAAAAGTCAGTTTTCGTCCCCGATTGTTGACGGTAAAAATCCATGTAGCGTTGGCGCATGGCCGCCTCTGCCAGCCTGGGGTCGTCCAGGTCGTCGCTCCCCGCGGGCACCACGCCGCTTTCCGCCACACCGCTTTCCAGACCTAAAGCGTCGATCAGGCACAGCACTTGCGCCGCCCAACAGCGCTGCGAAGATGAGTTTTGCAGCGCCAGCGCAAGGTTGTCCCGAAATGCTGCCTTGAGCGTCACCCTGGTGTCAGGCAAGGTGTGGAGTCGCTCCCAGTACCTATAGATACGTTTCGCCCAAGCGCACGCCAAGGGGAAGCGACCAAATTCCCCCAGTGTGACCACGTTGGCCGTGCCTTTGCGTACTCCCAACACACGCCGCAAGAAGGCTCGGTAGAATATCTCGCACTTGTCGTTGCCGTCACCGCCCACCGCAGCTGCCACCTGGGCTGGCCCCCAGGTCTCTACTCCGTATCCCAATGTTGGGATCACCACCGCATTAAAGAATTCGCCAAGAAGTCGTGCCGATGTGATCCCCAGCTGTGCGCACCGCCGCCACATCACTGCCAGCGCCCCCCTCGCTGTTTTCAGCCGTGCCGCCGCTGCCACAGCACCAAAATCCCTTCCAGTCGTAAATATCACGCCTAAATATTTGAACTCTGCCACCTCCTCCAGCTGCACCCCCCTGTAGGTAACCCGAACGCTGCTTGGCCCGCTGCCACCCCCCAGCGACATCACCTTTGTCTTTGCCAGGCTCAGGGTGAGGTCCCACTCCGCTGCGTATTCCGAAAGTGCCGCCAGCTGCACTTGTAGCCCCTCGATGCTCTTGGCCACCAGCGCCAGATCATCTGATAGAAATCATGGAGGCTGAGCCTGAGGGGGCAGTGGTCCAGCCTCTCGTGCGGTGGGGGTCCCTCTATCTCGATGCTAGCCTTGGAAAGGAGGTCTTGGTCAAGTAAAATATAGTCCGTGGTAGATTTTTGGTTACGTGAATTCCAGAAAGTAAAGTTACCAGAGGTGTCGCCGGCGACTCTACCGTTGGCGATGAAGATTTCGGCAATGGCCTCCTCCATGCCTAAAATCCATTTCCCCATCTCGTTTAGCGGCCGCGCAACATCTTCATTCCGCCGCTGCGCCGACGCTCCGGTGTGCGCGTTAAAGTCACCAGCGACGATTACGTTGCCCATTCCACTCGCTTGGGCAACCTGTTGTTCCAAGCAAAAGCATGCGTCAGTCATGTCAGGGTCATTTGGTTTAAAATAGCAGGCGGCAATAAACAAATCCTGGGGCAGTCCGGCCTCTTTATCAAATCGGAGCCAAGAAAATTGGCCACCGCGGTAATGTTCCTCTGGCCAAGGGGTGGCAAATGATTCCAGGTCCAGAGAAACGTAGACCGCCACTCCCCCGCGGGCGCCTCCCGCCGCCGTTGTTGACGCGGTTGGGCGTGGGAAATTGTAGGCGCGGTAGTTTGGCACCGTTGGGGGAGTGTCTTCGTCGCTCAGCCATGTTTCTGTAAGGATGACAAGGCGCTCCCCTCGAAAAAGTGAGAAAACAGCGGACGGCTCGCTTTGGAGGAGGCCTTTTACGTTGAGCAGGAGAAGCCAGGGGCTGCGGCGGACCACGGTGGCCGTTTCCCCTTGACTCCCGCCCCCCTATTGAGAGTTTACGGGTGTGGTGACACCCGGCGTGCGGTCTGGGGCCGCGCGATTTGGGCCGGCCTGGTTGTCATTTCCCCGCCGCGGGTGGTGCTGTGGGACGGCGCGCACCGCGGTGGAGGGGACAGGCTGGCGTGGTGGGACAGCCGCTTGCCCAGCACGAGTAGGACGCGTGTGGGGGCGGCATTGGGGGCGGGAGCGGGGAAGCTGACCGTGCCGTCTGGGTGCCCTCGGGGGAAAGCAGACATGCTGCTGGGGGGTGGGGCACGCCATAGGGATGATGATACACGGCGGGTTAAAATCGGGGGTGGGCGCCGGGTGAGGGCGCCTCCAGCAGTCGCGGTCTGAGCGGTGTAGCACAGCGGGGCGTCTGCGTTGAGCGATGCGGGCGCGGTGGGCCAGGTGGTCGACGTGATAGTCGATGGACACCTGGACGTAGCTTGAGAGCCGGGATTTCGCGCACCAGATCGCTTTTCGGGTTGCGTGGGGGACGTCGAGGACGATAACTGAGCGGGGGCGGCCAAAAAAGTCGTGAGAGACAAGGGTTTCCAGAGCACACACGCCATCAAGGGATTCGATATTTAAACAGTTGCGAGAGAACTCCTTAAACTTCCCCAAAGCGGTGTGGAGGCTGTCGTTGATTCTATGGTCCAGCCCATATACGACAATTTTTTCCATCCGCAATGATGGCGATGCCGTGGCAGCGTTGGTGGCGTTGGCGGCGGGAGCGGGCAGCTCCGGGGGGATAGTGACTAAGGGAGAGAGTTGACGCGGATGCTCAGGCTGTGGGACCGGTGTGGGGCCGGCTGGGGTGGCCGGCAGCGGCGTTGGGGAAGGTTGCGCCCGGAAATCCGCAATCCGAGAGACTGTCCACTTGAAAACAGTCCTATCATTGAATTCGCGGGGCACTAGGACATCCAGAGCGGGCTGTGACTTGTACATGCGTTGTTTGACAGCTACACCAATCACCGGCGGTCCGGGGGGAAGCGCGTTGGCCGTCCCGTCCCACTCAGAGCGTGGGATGGGGAAGGCAACACCAAGAAGATGCTTGCCGCAGGCCGTGGTTCGGATGCGGCCGGTGATTTTGGTGGGGACACCTGCTGCCTCACAGCCAGACTCGTAGTAATGAGCCACGAGCGCTGCTGCATCAAAAGTTGCGCGATTGTAAATGCATTTCTGCTTCCCAAATGGAAGCTGGGGCAAAGTAGGGATACTAAGAGAGTGTTCACGACGGAGTTTGCTGTGCGCATCAGTATGTTTCTTATTGTTGCCCAAGGTGTTGATGACGGTACGGGAAGATGAGATGAGAGTACTGCTAATCGAAAACATTCTTCTAGGTGACGGAAATCAAACAATACAATCGAAAGGTAGGAGGAAAGGAGGAAAAACACAAAGTAGGTTGAATTACTGATGGGAGATAAAATAAAATTGGACGAGATTTAAGAAGATTAGCGGTTGGAGTTTCTAAGATCTAATGTAAGACTGGCGAAAAAGGTTGGGGAATAGGTTGGTTATGGGATGCAAATGAAGGGGGAAATGTTATGGTTAGATATATATGCTTGGGGTGCGTTAAAATTTGGTTTCGTCCGGGTTGATTAGATGAAATATTTTTATAATTTTGTTTCTGCTTAAATGCTTGTTGTATCTGATCGTTTATATGCAAATATGCTTGTTGTAGGAGATGCTTAAAATTAACCGAAATTAATTGTTATAGTCTGTTGACTTCCGAGCACACGGAGTCCACCTGGTGCTCCACCTGTTCGACCTTGGTTTCTTGTACGCTGGCGGAGCTTTCTGAGGCAGCCTGGTCGTCCTGCTCTGCCTGGACTTTGGAAGCGGCAGCGGTGGCCTTGGCAGCGTCCACCCTGTTTTCGAGCTTCTCCAGGCGGGCGTGGGTGTCGGTGAGGGCCGAAAAAATGTTGAAACACAGCGTGCGCAGCTCCATCAGCGAGTGGATGGCATCGTCAGGAGTGTTGCACCCTGCAGAGAAAACAAATATTTTTTGTGCGTTTAAAAATATTACAAATAGAAATATCGATGGCGGCTTTTTAATGAAGAATTGCTGCTCGCCTTCAATACCGGAAACCACTACCTCCAGTAGCTGCTGCAGCGCGCGCAGGCGCTCAGCAGGCGTGCCTACATGAGCGTTGGCAGACTCCCCGCCAGCAGGCGCGGTATCCATGCTGCTGCTGCCCTCGATAGCTCCAGCAGTAGCGTTCGCCGCCCCCACCACCGCACGCTGCCTCTGCAGCAGCGCCTCCATGCGCTGTGCGCGCTGTGCCGCCTGCTGTGCTGCCTCCGCCTCTCGCCTTCCTCGGTCGCCGTCGATTACCTCCGACAGCTGCTTCCACTCCGCCTCCGCGGCTGACGCGTCCTTGTTTGCCTGGGTGGCCACCTGCGCCCGCATAGCTTCAGCTTTTCCTCGAGCCTCATGCTGCTCGGTAGATTTTGCCAACAAATCTGCCACCACCTGCGCCTTTTCCACCAGGCCGCCCTGCATCTTCTTCGTCAGCTCCTGAAACAGCCGCGTCTCCCTTCGCAGGCCGTCTACCCGGTCTTTAAGCTGCGAGGCTTGCAGCTCGGCAGAGCTGCGTGCCGCCGCCGCCTGCTGAATGCGGTTCTCCAGCAGGATGACCTTGCGCTGGGCGCGCACCGACACCTCCATCGCGCGGTTGACCCCGCCGATGGCTGCGCGCTGCGTGGCGATGAGGGAGCGAAGCCGAGCCTCGTCCCGAATCAGGCGCTCCATTTCTTCCTGCTGTTGCGCGATGAGGGTCTCGTAGGACTCATCCTGCTTGCCCAGGCTCTGGATGAGTTTCTTTGCGGACTGCGTGGTGGGGTCTGCGGTGTAGCGATTGAATTCCATGAGCTCATCTTTCAGCTGCCGGTTGTCGGCGGTCAAGGTGTCGACCGCGCTCCTGCGGAAAAACATGTTTTTTGTGTAAACTGTGTTTTTCTTATTTAATAGATTTATTTTAGATTCCAAAAGTCGGAAAAGAGGAGAACAGAGCGTGCCTGAGCTTTCGCATTGAGTGAGGTGGACCCTTGCTGGGCGACTTGGAGGGTTGGGCCTCCTTCCGTGTCATGATTCTGTGTTGAATGTTTGATTTCAATGGGGTTTGAGGGATGAACTGGGCTGGAGAGTGATAGATGAAAGAGCCTTGGGCTGAGAGTCAACTTGGGGCTTTAAGCGCGGATTGGCTCAGGTCTGATGTGACTCAGCCGTTTTGGGGACGATTATAAGTGGTTCTCACCCGACAATCGCATCCTGCAGCCTCCAAAAATCGCGTTTTCCGATCTTCCACCGGTCAATAACTTTCCACCACGCTTCTCATAGGTTTTCGCTGCAGCCCTTGCAGAGCGTCGCCAATTTGCCATAATTATTGTATAAATTCAAGAGTTTGAAACCAGAGGAGGGTCCCTGTGCTCCGGCCACTTTAAAGCCCTGCCCTTGTTTGCCGGCCTTATTTTTTTATTTTGCAAGCCCCAAGCGGGTCTTTCGCATAAATCTCTATAACCAGGCGCCCAATAAAAATGGGAAGGGACATAGAAACCCCAGAAAAGCAACTGGGGTGAGCGAAAGAACAGGGTTTTTATGATGATCACGCATCTCGAGCCTTTTTCGGGGTTCCTCGCGCCTCCCACCAGCTCATCGCCCCCAATTCCCATTCTGCAGATATGTCCGCAAGGTATCAGGTCCCGTGGTGGTGGCTGCGAACATGAGCGGGTCCGCGATGTATGAGCTGGTGCGTGTAGGGGCAGACAAGCTGATTGGCGAAATCATTCGCCTGGAAGCGGATACCGCCACCATCCAGGTCTACGAAGACACTTCGGGCCTCACGGTCGGAGATCAGGTCATCCGCAGCGGCAAGGTATGAGCTGTTGCAACTTTTTGAGCGGGGCGGCGGTGCCAGTCTTTTTTTAGCTATATTGCTATTATTTGGCTCACTCAACTCACGTTTCATCCTACTGCCTCGTTAAATTTCTTGAGGACAGTCTTGCATTTGCCAATTAACTATGTTAAAATGCTACTTTTCTGCCACCATCTTTTTAAATCTCTCGGCCTCGAATTTCTCACGACACCCCTTTCTCTCCTGCAGCCCCTCTCCGTGGAGCTGGGCCCTGGCATCATGGGCACCATTTTCGACGGAATCCAGCGCCCCTTGAAGGTAAGATTTTCATCTTCAACACCACTATTGATTGTATTGATTGAAATAACGCTGCGCTGCTCCTTTCCCCATTGGGCCACCATCACCCCCTTAATCGATACTCTTTAAACTCGCAGCACAAATTTAGTCGCAATGCTCCCTCATTATACTACTTCCTTTCTTTCTTTCTTTCTTCGTGCAGGACATTGCCCGTGACTCCAACTCGTGCTTCATCCCCCGCGGCGTTGACGTCCCTGCCCTGAACCGTTCCCGCATGTGGGAGTTTGACCCCGTCAACTTTAAGGTCGGGGATCGCATCACGGGAGGAGATATCTACGGCATCGTGCAGGTCAGTGCTGGTTTGTTTAGGGTTTGGGGTTTGGATGCTGGGCATGGATTTTACTGAACAACTGGACGAGTGTTGGGTTTGGGAATCAAATAAAGGCAGAAGAACCCTCAAATAGTATCAGAAACTTGATATCAGACTTGATTTGGCATTTTTAACACTCCCAGCAATCATTATGCTTATAATTATAACTAATAGTTTTTCGTTCTTTCTTTTTCTCTGTAGGAAAACACGCTGATGGAGCACCGAGTGATGCTGCCCCCCAATGCCCGCGGTAACGTCACCTACATCGCGCCCGCGGGAGAGTACTCCCTCACCGACAACGTCATTGAAATCGAGTTTGGAGGCGTTAAAAAGGAGTACAGCATGCTGCAGATGTGGCCGGTGCGAGCGCCCAGGCCCGTGGCTCAAAAGATGCTGGCCAACACGCCGCTGCTCACGGGGCAGCGCGTGCTGGATGGGCTGTTCCCTGGCGTGCTGGGCGGCACCTGCTGCATCCCTGGCGCGTTCGGCTGCGGCAAGACCGTCATTTCGCAGGTGGGAAATTTTGTTTTACATCCTTTAAGAGTTTTATTGCATTTTTGAGTGCCTTTTTAGCTAAAGGTTCTTTCCCCTCTTGATTTCGCACTTTTCATGGAATAGCTTCACAATGTCCAGAACGTCGCCACCGATGAACTCACCTCGTTCCCTCATTTCCACCCTGTAGGCGCTGTCCAAGTACTCCAACTCCGACGGCATCATCTACGTGGGCTGCGGCGAGCGCGGCAACGAGATGGCAGAGGTGCTGATGGACTTTCCTCAGTTGACGATGACCATGCCCGACGGTCGCGAAGAAAGCATCATGAAGCGCACCACGCTGGTGGCCAACACCTCCAACATGCCTGTGGCGGCGCGTGAGGCATCCATCTACACCGGCATTACGTTGGCTGAGTACTTCCGTGACATGGGGTACAACTTTTCTATGATGGCGGACAGTTCTTCGCGCTGGGCGGAGGTGAGAAAGAAAAAGGGGAAGAAAGGAGGAATTTTCTCTCTAGAAGCAGTTGAAAATATGTCAGAACTTTGCATTGGAAGAGGGTGCAACAGCTACCCTAGCGCCTCTCAAAAGACCTTTGTTGCCCACCCGCTTGTTTATTATTTCATTTAATCACCTGCAATGACGACCTCTTTTCCTCCTTCTTCTAATAATAGCTAATTAACCTAGTACTGATATTAACTAAACTTACAAGCTCCCTTCTTATCTCTGTTCTGCCTCTCACTCTCTTTCTCGATCGACTATGAAACTTTGCAGGCCCTGCGTGAGATTTCCGGTCGCCTGGCAGAAATGCCCGCTGACTCCGGCTACCCCGCCTACCTGGGCGCGCGCCTCGCGTCCTTCTACGAGCGCGCGGGCCGCGTCTCCTGCCTGGGCTCCCCCCGTCGCGAGGGCAGCGTCACCATTGTGGGGGCAGTGTCGCCCCCCGGAGGAGACTTTTCCGACCCCGTCACCACCGCCACGCTGTCCATCGTGCAGGTGAGAGAGACCTATATTGCATCTTCGTAATAAAATGAGATTCAAGGGGGGTTCCTCTATAATTTTGGGGTTTTGAAGTCAATTATAAGTGCTCGGAGAGAAAAAACACGCTGTATCACAATTTCTTTCCTTTGAATGCTTGAACTGATGAAATTTAGTAATGTGCTATTCTGACGCGCGCGTTTTATGATTGAATTTGCAGGTGTTCTGGGGCTTGGACAAGAAGCTGGCCCAGCGCAAGCACTTCCCCTCCGTCAACTGGCTCATCTCCTACTCAAAGTACGACAAGGCGCTGGAGCCCTTTTACGACTCGTTCGACTCGGAGTTCATCCCCACGCGCAAGGTAAACAAAAGCTCCACTTTTCTTTCGTTGTTATCTTTGGCTGTTTTTTTATTTCATTCCCCTTTTTTGTGCCTTCCCTGCTCCATTTTTTCCTCTCTGAATTAAATATTGTAGCTCTTTCCATCTTCACCTGCCCCTCTTTAATTTTATCCTCTCCTTCTTCCCCTTCACACCATTGCAGACCGTGCGTGAGATTCTGCAAAAGGAGGATGAGCTGAACGAAATCGTGCAGCTGGTGGGCAAGGACGCGCTGGCGGAGGGCGACAAGATCACCCTCGAGGTGGCACGCCTCATCAAGGACGATTTTTTGCAGCAAAACTCGTACACAAAGTGAGATGATAAATTCCGAGAAATAAATATTGGCAGAATAGCTTTGTTCTCTCCTGCCAATCTCTATTTCTGGCCCATTACTGCTACTTCAAGCTCATCTTGAATATTTTCTGCACTTTTGCAATAAGCTGAAACCTCGCCTTTCTAACCAATTTGTCTATCCTCGCTCTCTTTCTTTCTTTCAGATACGACAAGTACTGCCCCTTCTACAAGACCGTGGACATGCTGAGGAATATGATCTCTTTCTATGACTCCGCCAATGGCGCGGTGGAGCGCACCGCTGCTGGCGGCACCGACGGGCAGCGGGTGACCTACAACGTGATCAAGAACCGAATGGGCGACTTGCTGTACAAGCTGAGCATGCAGAAGTTCGAGGACCCCGCCGAGGGCGAAGAGGTGCTGAAGAACAAGTTCCGCGAGCTCAACGAAGAGATCAAGGACCGATTCAGGTCCCTGGAGGAGGAGTACCGGTAAAAAATGTTTTTTGAAACAACAAAAATTAGGCAGTAGCTTTGTGGACGGGTGTTTTTCGTCGTAGCCGTGGATAGAATGATGGAAATAGAAACTAGTGTGGTCGTGTACTCCTTTTTTTGTTGGATAATGGTGGAGCAATATGAATGATGTGGTCGGCTGTTTTCGTTTCGGCTGGATTGGCAAAGCTGGTGCGTGTTTTTTTTCTTTTCTTTTTACACTGATTGATATCTTGATTTGTCCAACAGCTGCAGCAGTGCCAATTCGATTTAAAACATTTACTATATAGCAGTTATTTTGTATAAACAAACGCTTGTGTAATAATCGTTTCTCTTTTCTTCTTTGGGGGGAAGTACAGCTGCCGAAGCTTTATTCAAATTCGCGAGCTTCGTCTAATGCTTCTGGGAGTACGGCATCCCTCCTTTATAAAAAAGGCGATGCCTCTGCCGCCCGCAACGCCGTTGCGCTAGCCATGTCAGTCAATAATGGGGGGAAGTTCGACAGAAGAAAACATGGTTCTATTCGAGGGGCAGAGAAGGAGTCAGGCTTCAGCTTGTGTGCACAGTGGCTCGTCAATGCTCGTCGCCAGAGCGAAAATTAACAACGAGAAAGAAACAGTTGTGGTTCAGCGGGCTTTGTCCCCATCCATACCATTCTCCGCAGCTTTGCACCCTGCGTGTATGCAGTAAGTTCTAGATAGGCGATCCTGCTTTTTACCACACTAGCAGGTGCAGCGGCGGTGGAGAGGCGGCGGCCGGCAGCACCTTCAATTCCTCACAGAGTGAGCCAGGCCCACACGCAAGCAAGTTTCCGGCTGATTCCTCTTTTCATTGAGCATTTCATCGCCAAAAAGTCCCACCTGACACTCAGAATTTGAAACCCCTATACGTAGTGTGGCCGAGAAAGTTCAACGGTTTTGAAAATTTCGCCATTTTCGCTCGTCGCAGAAACTCGGGACATTGTTTAACTTGCATTTTTTGCCACAACAGTCGACCATCGTCACCTGCAGCAATGGCCCCTAAAGCTGAGAAGTGAGTCTCCTGTTTGATGCCTTCTCCCGAATTCATCTTTTGCATTTTGCGTTTGGCACCTGCATTCCACGCCTTGAGAGGCGGAAACCGAGGCGCTGTATGAGCGTTTGATTGAAGCGCACGATCGCTGGCATTGCTGGGCTCGTTTTTAGCTCAAAATTTCTCGGAAAATAACAATTAAACTTTCGCCATATTTTTCGTGCGTGCAGGGCACCCGCCAAGAAGGCAAGTATTAACATATGCCACATGTAGTATATGCACGGCCGCGGCGCGTCGGTTCAGGGCTTCTCGTGCACAGTTGAAATGAACGTTGCTTGTCCGATTGATTTTGGCCGACAAACTAAGCCGCCTATCCTTTACATATGTGCAGACGGCCAAGAAGGTCGCGGAGAAGCGCTCCTCCCGCAAGAAGCAGGCTGCCAAGGTGAGCTCGATTTAAATTTAACATCGAAATCGACAATACGTGCGGAGCTTGTTTCTGTGGATTGTTATGGTCTTTGGTTGGAGAACGACCACTGGTGGTTGTTTCTGTGCCGGCCAGCCATTGTGCTCGCTGGTGGGGTCGGTAATGAGAAGAGTTTTCCGTCTCTCGACGCCGCCTGATTTTTTTCCATAGCAACAGCGTGAATCAGGCAGTTACTTGCCAGTCTCTTCATTATTACCTGCTCCTGCGCACACCTCCGTTCCATTTCTCCCTCTCTTCGTTTCCACCCTCTGTTCCCTTTCAAATTTTGAATTCTTCTTTCTTCGCCGCACCCTCACTTTCCAGCATTTTATTCAACTATTTCACCACGATAGTCCTCGATCTCTACCATTGTGCTCTTTATTTCAGCTGTGTTGCACCTTCTTCGCTGTCTGAGCTCGGTTTCACGTATTTTCTGAGTAATAACATTCTCTTCTCAGTACCTCAACATACCGCTCACAAAACCTCCCCACAAACCATCTTCCTTCACTGCAGGCCGAGACCTACAAGATCTACATCTACAAGGTCCTTAAGCAGGTGCACCCCGACACCGGTATCTCCTCCAAGGCGATGTCCATCATGAACTCTTTCATTAACGACATCTTCGACAAGATTGCCACCGAGACCCAGAACCTCGCTCGCTACAACAAAAAGCCCACCGTCACCTCCCGCGAGATCCAGACCGCCGTGCGCCTCATCCTCCCCGGAGAGCTGTCCAAGCACGCCGTGTCTGAGGGCACCAAGGCCGTCACCAAGTTCACCTCCGGCTAAGCGCTGTGCAGCGGCTCGTTTTTCGCCCTTCCTCTGAACGAACTACGCCAGTAGCGCGTTCTGCGGTGCAAACCCGCAGGGCATGCCTGGCCTCACCATAGCAGATGATAATGACGCACCACACTCCACTCACTGCATTCATTTGACTTCCTTTATGACCCGCCCTTCTTCTTCTTCCTTTACTTTATCGCCAGCTATTAACCAGCAATAAGTACAGTAACAAAAAGCAAAAAAAATCCCCGAATTCTGTATGTCTAGTCCCTTCTTTCGGGTGGAAGAGAGGCTGCCGATGTTTTCTTCATTTCTACAATCATTAGCTCCTGGCAACAACGTCTGTGTGTGTTTCGCAGCTAGTGCTTGGTTGAAGCTCAAATTCGTGGCCCTTTCTCTTCCGTCCGTTTCTATGTAACAAAATATGAATAACAATTACATTAGAAACAATTACATATAAATTCAGTCGTGCAAGTCATGAAATCATAATTAAATGGGTGGGTACAAAAGTAAGCGAAGAAAAGGTATGCTTCAATAGCGGTACTTGGTTGAGTAATCTGCATTTCGTAATAGTAAGTGAAAGGGGTCAGATTCTGGGAAAGTGGATATGAAGACGTAGGAAGAAAAAATTTCGACACTGTATGCAGTCCTCACCTTTGGGCGACACCACCAGACCCCTGCCTTTCCTGGCCCCCCTGTACACGGTCTCCACGATGTCGATGAACTCCTGCTTGTCGTTCATTGCCCAGTTGATCTTGTTGTTGTTTCCGGTGCCCAAGTCCACCATAATGTGCTGCAAAGCAGTGGTAAAAACAGACAAAAATGAGTGCAGATTCAAGTATCACAAAATGACAATAATTTCAGCGTGAATTTCTTGTGAGAAATGGAGTGTTCCGTGGGCCAAACAGCGCAGCTCTGCGGGGGGGAGCGCCTCCAAAGGAGGCGCAAGACAGGAAAATGCGACAACAGTACCCAGGGCAAAAACTAAATTTTGTTTCTGTTGCAAAGAGACTGTCCTGGGGACACGAGAGAGTCCATAGGGTAATTATCTTTGCTTTAACTTAAGTCTTGGAGGCGGTGGCGGTGGAACACCGCTGCTTCCCCTACAAAACTGCTGATTGAGAGTTTACCTTGTTTCGGAAGAAGAACATGACGGTGCAGGGGTCGTAGAGCTCGTACATGGCGTTGAATTCGGGGACTTCTGTGATGTCCACGAGGTAGACGACTGCAAAATTCTTCATTTTGTCGGCCACGGAGGACAGTACCTCGTCCATCTGCATGCATGTCTCATCCCAATCATGGCCAAATCGCATGCACACCACCCGGGCTTCCTCCTGCAGAGCATTGTCAAGGAAAAAGTCTTCGAATAAATTTTTGTCTCCTCCAAAACGTCTGCGCGAATCTCCAACTCACCGACAAGATAGCTTGATCAACAGCGTATGCAGTGTGCAAGTGGGGTAGCAAATAACTCATTCCTGTGTTCGATTTTATTGCAGAAGAGAGATGTCTTGTTTTGATTAGTGTTTGTTATCTCGCTTCTTCTGTTGTTCTTTATGTAAAGCGAGCTTGAAAATATATATTTGACAAAGCGCCAGATGAGCCCTTCTCTAAATTCCGCTTCCCTGCCCAGCAGCCATAGCACTGGCGCCGCCCCTCAAAAAACAATATCTCTACCACTGTCTGTCAATCGTTGACTTATATTGATATATTTGGCAGGCTGACACATGACACATGAATAAAGTAAAAGGAAGCGGGAGTTAGGAGTACCAAAAAAAAAAAAAAGAAGGAAGGAAGACAATGCTGAAACCGGAAGTGAGAAACCGGAAGATAAAAGAAGAAGGAAGGAGAACAAAAACTGAAACTGCTGCTGGTGTATGCTGACATAGGAGCGGCAAAGCACCATCACACGATGCGATCCGCCGCTGCAACAAATCGAACGAGGGAATGGGCTGACCTAGTAAACAGAAAACGGACGACGATAGAGGAAAAGGAAAAGGAAAAAATGAATGACAACTCGATGCGTATACCTCGGAAAAAGAAAGAAAGAATAAAGATTTGCTGTAGCATAGAAAGAAGAAGAAACGACCTAAAAGGAATGAATGAATCAAAAGCGTAATACGTACTGTTAAAAAGATTCTCGAGTATTATTTATAATTGGCTCACTGTAATTGACACATTTCCACCAATTTTGAGGCCACCTGCGGGCCCATGCTGCCTAGGGCCGCCTCCCACTGCCCCATCGCCACCAGCTGCGCTTTGTACGCTGTCATGACCTGAATGAGCTCATTGCGGAGCCCCTCGCACGTCAGGGCGCGCCAGCTCACCACCGCCTCGCACACAGACGCAAACGCGGCGGCACCCGCCGCCGGATTGATCCGCAGCAGGGCGCAAAGTCCCAGGAAGGCGTGCTCCTTCTCTACCCCGTCCCTCAGCCCCCTCAGTACCATGCACCACGGCCCAACGAAGGCGCCAGCGTGCGGGGCAACCGCGTCTGCGCAGGTCCACGAGATCCGGCCCACCGCAATCGCAGCATTCTCCACCAGGCTGCGAGGGAGGCCGCCCGCCGGAGCAGCAATGATTCTCGCGAGCCTTTCCAGCGCAGGGAGCGCGAACTGCGCGACCTCGGGGGAGGCACACCCCACCGCCAGCTCTCCCAGCGCCCACGCGGCGTTGTTGCACGCAGAAATGGCCTGGTGGGTGATTGCTTGAGGTTCGAGAGAGGCGAGCGCCGATCCCACTATTTCCCCCAAAACTGGCATTAGGTGCGGGCAGCAGGTGGTGGCGATGTCCCCCACCAGAGCGAACGCACTCTGCCGCACGTCGGGGTTGGCGTCAGCGCAGCACCGCACCAAAACCTGCGGCAGAGCGCTGCGCCCCACGAGACTCTCTACCCCCGCTCCCAGCCCCTCTACCATTCCACTGACAGCATCCAAACACCCCACGACAAATTCGTCAGCGTCATCCTTCTCGTAGGCCCCCCCAGCGGCCCCTGCGCCCATGCTGTCACCGGTGGTGACGCACCGGGCAAAAGCTGACTCGGCGTAAGGCTGCAGCTGGGGACCAGCGGCCTGCGCCACGGAGGCCACGCACTCGAGCACCGGCAGCAGGTCGCGATCGCCGTCGGGCAGGGAAGCGAGCTTGGAGAAGAGCGGAGGCAGGATGAGGGCGGCGCCTTCGGAGGCTTGCAAGGCGGCTGGGAAATGCTCCGCGACGGTGGTGACGGCGTCGTAGGCATAGCGCAGGGAGCGGCGGCCGTAGCGGTGCAGCGCCGAGCCCAAGGCGCCCAGAATTTGGCCGGCGTAGGGCATCGCATTATTCTGTTTCAGATTTTAAGTAATAATAAAAAAGTTAGCTTTATTGGTCAAATTTCGCACTTAACCATGAACTTATAACGTGCTTGAAGATAAAATAAGCATATACATTATACTAGCTATTGAAATTTGAGGAGACAATATTCTCTTACCTGCGCTTCTTCGACTATGGCTGCCAGGCTGCCGCAAGCCGCCTCCTGCACCCTGCGGTTGTGGTCTGTGGTCTTCTGGCACACCCCAGCCACCACAGAATCCAGCAACCCCCGGTCGCCCTCTCTCGCCCTATCCAGCAATCCCCTGGAGTAACGGGTGAGCGCCCAGCAGGCTATGCAGCGCACCATGGGACGGGGGTCTTGCAGGGCCGGCAGCAGCGCCGCTGCGATGCCTGCGAGGTGCTGGGCGAGGCCCGAGGCACAGCCATCAGAAACTGCTCCCAGAGCCAAAATGGCGCTCTCTCGGGCGCGCCAATCTGCGCCAGCCAGCCGTTCGTGCACCTAAAGAATTTAGATAATTGAAATGAGTGTCAAAATTGAGATTATGAACTGAATTATAGGTTGAAATTTGAATTGCCAAAAAAAAGCATTTTTTTATGGCATTTTTCTCGCAATTCATGCTGCCTAGACACTGATAAACACAATACAAAAGTTCCAAAATACAAAATGTGTACCTGAGGCAGCAGCAGAGGCAAAATTTCGTCGCCAAAGGAGGCCGATAACATGTCGAGGCCAGCAGCTGAGCATCGCCTCAGGTTCCACCGTGCTACCTCGCCGTCCTCATCATCGCCATCCTCGCCGTCTTCTTGGGCCCCACCATGGCCTATGCCTGCACAGTTGTTTGAACAAGTTGTTTCTAGAGGTCCTCTCGTAACACCAACCAAGCACATAGAGTTGAGAAAGAAAGCGTGGCTTTCAGCTTCCCCCCTCTTTCCCTTAGCATTCATCCCCTCTGCTTTAAGTCGGGGAAAAGCAAACAGAAAAATGGAAAAAAAATCCTTGAAACAGGCGTAACAATATCCTCTCTACCGCAGCATTATTATTATTTAAAAAAGTGCATCCAGCTTGCCTGTGCTTGCATGAATGTGGGGCTTGATGTCTGCATCGCGGTCCCTGCCACCTGTCCGCCCCGCCAGCGCCTCTTCCTCTGCTGCCTCGGCATCAGCCACCTCTTCATCGTATTCGTCATACACCATGTTCTTAAGCAGTACAGGCAATAGTCGTGGCAAGTACGGCCGCAGAATCTGCATTTATAAGTCATCACACAATGCACATTGGTTAGTAATGGTAAATGGTGCCATGTATTTTTGTTCGGCACGAAATATTGAAAAAATATTGGCAGAAAATGATTAAAATAGCTTATTTTAACGCAGAATTACTTTCGGGTCATAAAAGGCTATAGAAAATCGTTTAAAATAAACTTAATAACTCACCCCAACGTCTAAGCCTGATTCAGGGTAGGCAGACCAGAATTCGCACGCCTCCACCGCCACGCTTTCTTCTGCGTCCTGGGTTGAGGCCAGCATGTACTCGATGACCCCTCCCAGCTGGGACTCCAGGCGATCGGGCACGGTGGCGGTGAGCTGCACCAACCCAGCACAGACGGCCTTGCGGACGGAAGGAGCTGGGTCATGCGCTAGCGAGAAGAGACCCTGCGTGAATGAAATGATGAAGGAGACAAATTAGAAAGTACTGTAAGAAGAACAAACATCATAATAATGGCAAAAACTCTCTTAGAAGGAAAAGAAAAGGCATCTCTATAAGATCGACGGGTTCTCGCTTGCCTGAATGTATTGCTGCAGGTTGGCTTGAAGCGACGGAGGCATGTAGCCAACAGCCAAGTTGACAGCCGACACCGCCAGCGCCCGCAGCGCAGGCTCAATGTGCGAAAATTGCGCCAGCACGCGCGGCAGCACTTCATCGCTCCCCCTCTGGCCGCTGCCTTGAGGCGCCTCCCCTTCCATGCACATTGGCGCCTCTTCGTAGAGCTTGTAGACCGAATCCAGCGCACCGTCTATTGCCGCAGATTCTCCCGAGTCCAGCGCAGCCGCTAGCGCAGCAGGCAGCTCAGGCCAGGCAGTGCAACCGCCAGCGCTTGCGGTACTGCTTCCCACTGCTGCTATCGCTACCAGACAGGTGCCTGCGGTGTGCCGCAGAGCGCGGTCGGACAGGCGCAGGCCGGAGAGCACCGCGGTTTTGACCTCGGGGGGCGTGCCGGAGAGGGGAGCGGTGTGGATGTTATTTTTAAGGAGAAGGCCGGCGCTCTGCCGAACTTCGATTGGGAGGCCCTCTCCGCTGGCGAAAATAAAGGCGAGATAGTTGTTGAAGTCGGGGATGGCGCGGCACTGCTCCAGCTGCGCGAAAATCTAGGAAAAAGGAGAGAGAAGGGCAGGATTTGGAGGGGGGTAGTTGAGAGAGCGGCCAAGAGTATAGTTGTTGGGGGAGAAAATGAAGAGTTAAGGAGGGATGAGGAGGGGTTCGCTTGATTTTCGAGTGCAAAAGGTGTTGATCAATGATTACCTTGGCCTGGTCCGCGCCTGGCTGCTGAAATTCCGTGAGCAAGCCCGTGATTTGCTGCACGCCATCTTGGTGTGGCTGCCAGCTCATGGTTGCGCGTGTTCCACTGTCTTACGCAGTCATCAAGGAATTAAGAAGTGTCGTGATGCAAATGCAGGCCAAGAGGCTCAGGTTAACGCGAGCTTTCGATTTGTAATGTTGAGAATATTTGTGATAGAAGGCAGTTGGGTTTGATTGGCGCTTCAGATTGGAGTCGCAGCCTTAAATGTGATCTTTATTGAATTGCATGCAGCGCCAGGGCTTTGTTTTGTCAGCAATTTTGTTTTTGTTTTTCTTTTGATATTTTCAGCAGAGATGGGTGTTTTGTGTATATTATTTTTTATTGCGTTGTTATAAATCCGATTCTGAAGCCTCAAAGCGCCCCCTGAATTTGTGAAGCCTTGGAAAATAAAAGAACATATTTTTAATCACATTTTTTTTTTGAGCAGTCCTGCATCGGTGTTCGCCTGAATAAATCCAGAAGTCTCCTGCAACGATGGTGGGGACAACAAGTAGCGCGGATGCGGAGGTGCCAAATGGAAGCCATCATGAGACGAATGGCACCAAGCTCTCAGCCGCGCAGAAGAAGCGGTTGAAGCAGAAGCAGCGCAAGGCCAACAAAAAGGCCGAACGGTGCGTTTTGAATTTCACTGCAACCCCTTCTCTGCCCCTTCATTTTCAATACTAAATTAAAAAGCATCGCTCCCGCGCTCTTTCTGCAGGGAGCAGCAGCAGGCACAGCCCAAGGCCGCCCCACGCGCTCGTGCTGAAGAGGAGGTCGAAATTGAGTACGTCACGGCCCCTATGGACGTCGTTCTTGCTTCAGCACAAGCTGGTGGCTCCGGCGATGCGGCTGCTTTTGAAAACGACCCTGAGGGCGCAGCTGCGATGGAAGAGCTCGCGCGCATCATGCAGCGCTTCACAGGGGAGGAAGAAGAGCCTGCAGCGCCGGCCGCAGGGGAAGGAGGAACAGCAGCAGAAGGCCCATCAGCGGAAGGCGACGGAGGAGAAGATAATGCGGCTGTTAAAGGGGGAAAAGGGGGCGGGGAGGGGTCGGGGGATGATGGAAGCGACGATGAAGGCGAGGGGGGTGAAGAAGCTGGCGAGAAGCTGTCGAAAAAGAAGCGGAAAGAGGCGTCGCGGCTGAAGATTGCTGCGTTGAAGCAGATTTGCGACAGACCGGAGGTGGTGGAGGTGTGGGACGTGACGTCGGCCGACCCCGCGCTGCTGGTGTACCTCAAATCGTACCGCAACACCGTGCCTGTGCCGCGCCACTGGTCGCAGAAGCGCAAGTGAGTCCGTTTCTATTTATTATAATGTTTTTTTATTGCTGAAATGGTTTCCAGCGTGTTGATGGAACAGCGTGATGTGTCGTCATTGCGGTTTGATGTAGTTTTGTTTTTGAGGATGTGGTATGGCATATTTACTTAAATTTCTTACGCTCACCTAAAATTTTATTCCCCTTATCGCAGGTACCTGCAAGGCAAGCGGGGGCTGGAGAAGCCTCCCTTCAAGCTGCCTGCGTTCATCGAGGCCACTGGCATTGGTGAGATGCGGCAGGCGTACCTGGAGAAGGCTGAAGCTCAGAAGCTCAAGTCAAAGGGGCGGGAGCGCATGCAGCCTAAGATGGGCAAGCTGGATATTGACTACCAGATCCTGCACGACGCATTCTTCAGGTGGGTGAACAAACTGTAGCGGTAATTTCTTTCATCCGTTCTTTACAGAGACAATTTTCGTTTCTCATCTATAGTCTTTATTAATAATTAAACTCCCAGCTACCAATTACCTGGTTATTAGTAATTTTTTGCGGCGCATATGTTCGTATAGAACGTGCTCACCCCAAATATAGGCTTCTAATCGCTTTTCTTTCCCGAAATCAATTTCAACGCAGGCACCAGACCAAGCCCGCCATCTCCGGCTTTGGCGAGCTCTACTACGAGGGCAAGGAGTATGAGGCATCCGTGCGCCACGCCCGCCCAGGTGTGCTCAGCGCCGAGCTGCAGGAAGCCCTGGGCATGGAGTTCGGATCTCCGCCGCCGTGGCTGGTGTCGATGCAGCGCTATGGCCCGCCTCCCAGCTACCCCTCGCTGCGCATCCCGGGGCTGAACGCGCCCATCCCTCCCGGCTCGCACTTTGGGTACCACCAAGGCGGCTGGGGGAAGCCCCCGGTGAGTTTTTTGTATAGAAGAATGGGTGTTTGCATATGAAACATTCTTATATGCGTCAGCTTCCTTTTATTCAACACTCTCTGAACACGCGTGCCTATGTTTAAATTTTTATTTAATTAATCTTTCTTCTCTTACTTTCTTACTTTAATTATTCCACTACAGGTCGACGAGTACGGCAACCCCATCTACGGCGACGTCTTCTCCTCTGGCGCCAAGGGCAGAGGGGACGACGGCGACGCGGGGCACCTCATCGGCAGCCACTGGGGGGAGCTGGAGGAGGAAGAAAGCTCGGAAGAGGAGGAAGAAAGCGAAGAGGAGGGAGGGGAGGAGGAGGAAGAAGACGAGGACGCTGCCTTTGCGGACGGCACGGCTTCAGTGGCCAGCGGCATTGCCAGCACCATCCCTGGGGGGCTGGAGACCCCGGTGGAAGTGCAGCTGCGAAAGGCGGCGGAGGAGCACGCAGCAGCGGCGCCCGAAGCGCCAAAGCAGCTCTACCAGGTGCTGGAGCAGCAGAAGGCGACGGTGGGGGCAGCTGGCATCATGGGCAGCGACCACGTGTACAAGGTGCCAGGCGAAACAATCACCGCTGCTGGCGCAGGAAAGGGTGAGAAGAAAGTTTCAATTGCGGCGGCGCGGCGGTTAGAGGCACTGCGGCGGGAGATGCCGGCGGATGTGGACGTGGCCATCGACCCTGCGGACCTAGAGGCTTTGGATGATGACGCGCTGAAGGATTTGTATGAATCCAGAGTGAGGGAAGCGAGGACAGCAGCTGGGCGGGAGGATTTTTCAGACCTGGTGGCTGCCAAAGCGGTGACGCAGAAGCGCAAGGCGGACGACAAGACGGGCGGCAAAGAGAAGAAGTTCAAGTTTTAGAGAGCCGGGAGAGAATGATGAAAGTGGAATCAAATATGTTTGCTCATAAAAATGTTGTTGCTGTTCTTCGTCGACTGGTTGTTTGGGAGGGGATTAGTGGCTTGTCCCGAAAGTGAAACGCTGGAAATCATATGCCCCAATAAGTGTAACATAGGGCCCAATTTGGATGAGAAATTTTCTTTGGGAGTTAATATGGAATTGCGGGAGCTGTTTGGGGTATGTAATAAGCAATAAACCGACGTTTGAAAAGGGACTGCCCATAGTTGGGCAAAGCAGTCCGACAGGGGTTGCAGAGACGATCAGGATCAGCTGTCTGTCAGGCAGGAAAATGCCGTCAACGCCCAGTCGATTGCGCGCACTGCTGAGTCGAGAGCAAGGGAGATGGGGAGGGGAGAAGCTGCCTACGCCCCTGCTTTTAATCACACAACGCGTCGGCAGTGGGCTATTGAAGGAATTTTTAATATAAATTTGAGCCGTATTGCGTTGTTGGCAGCCTCCTACTTTGATTTTTCATTTGTTTTTTTTTTAAACATCGAGCCTCCTCCAAACCGTAGTATACTGGGGTTTTAGGGTTCGGCCACCAAGATGGTAATGATTGGGCTAACTCAGGCCCCTGGGAGACTTTGGGGCAACTACATGAAAATTCTAAAGGACAATCCTGTGCGCACAAAGATGGGAACCTCCATCGCGGCTGCATTCCTGGGGGATGTGATCGCTCAGCACGCTTCCAAACCCTCCCACGCCCCTGACTGGAGGTAAGGGCTGTCGAAGACAACAAATCTAGGAATTTTGTCCCCGCCTGGTGCCCGCCGCAAAGGCGATGGCTGGCGTCGATGGTCTTTCTCTTTATTAGCTGTGCCATTTCTGTAGTGATTATCATTTTAAATGCTATCACAACCTTATTATTTTTCTCGTTTTTTTTCAACAGCCTCGACTGGGCCCGCACCGCCCGCCTCTGCATGTTCAACGCCGGCATGGGCTTCCTGGGCCACTTTTACTACGGCGCGCTGGACCAAAAGGTGGGCGCTCTGGCGCCGACCTCTCCTCCCACCGTCTTAAAGAAAGTGGCCATTGACCAGCTGATATTTTCGCCGCTGTGTACGCTCATCTTCTACGCCTATAAAGTGGTGGCGGTGAGTGATGTTTGATTGAAGACTGTAATTACATGCGAAAAACTCGCATGAGTTATTCTCCTTTTGTTATGATATAATTTGTCAACATTTTTTTGTTTGCCATTGTATTTTTTGCTGCAGGAAAACCGGGCTGGGCAGTACCCTCAGGAGCTGAGAGACAAGCTGTGGCCCACGATAAAGGCCGGCTGGATGCTGTGGCCCGCTGCACACGTGAGAAATCGCATTACTCTTTATATGTTTGAGTCAGCAGTCAGCGAAAACCACCATTCTCACAACCACTATGAAATGTTTTCTTCATTTACACGTATTTCAGGTTATCAACTTCGCCTTCGTCCCCACTCACCACCGCATTCTCTACGCAAACGTGGTGTCTGTGGCTGGGACGTACCTTTTGTCACGGGCGGCAGCAGGAGACTTCACTAAAAAGAATGACGGCGATAAGCTGCCCGGCCGGGCGCAGAGCCTAAAGGAGAGCCTTCCCACTGAAGTGATTTTCGACGGTGTCAACGTTAAGCTCGACTAAGGGCTCACTTTGGTTCAGCATGAGCATTATGATGATTGATTTGTTTCTAATGTTTTTTTGTTCCCTTGCTCTTCTGTCTTTCTCGCAATAATTTTTGTCCCTAAAGGAGAGATTGTGTTTGCCTCCTCCTTTCCCAGTATACCAATAACGCTGTATTCCTTTTTTTGCATTCATGTCGATTTTTTGTCTCACGTTTAATTCGGGCTACGATAAAACTCAGCCTTGTTCTTTGGTAGCTTTTTTCTTCGGTTCAATGATTGTGCCTGCATCTTTGTCTCTGCATGTATAATAATATTCCAATGCCCCTGCGCATTCAGCTCTCTTCCAAAGCAAATAGCCATTGTGTCGTTTAAATGAATGATGTCTCGATTAGTAGACCCAAATGTCTTCTCATGCTTTCTGCCCATTTTTTCACCCTTTCTTTCCCATGCCTTAATTGCAAAAATGATGTTACAGGCGGTATTTTTTTCCGTCTGAATTGCTCTGTTTTCCAAAAAAAAATTGGTGTCTTTTGTGTTGGTTCTAGACTTTCTTACATGTAATCATAGCTGGAAAGACAAATTATTGCCGGGGGTGTGAGGACCAGCGCCAGCTGGAGAAACGAGCAGCAATGGCTAAGAAATCCTCGTGGGCATCGGCCGCAGCGGAACGGCCGGAAGCAGCCGTGCATTTCACGCTCTTTGGCCTGCACAGTTTCTCCCTGGGCTTTGAACGGCTTCTGCTATTCAATGGTGTCCAGCAGAGCTGCTAAACGCGAGCTGTCTGCCCTCGTTTTGAATCTTCAGACCTCCGGGCAGAGAGCTGTAATGAAGCGATGCAGCGATTTTGGCCGCATTTTCTGCTTTATTTTAATTTAAATACATCTTTTTTAATTATATGATAGCTGAAAAACACGATGAACGCTCTCACAGATATCACGCACCCTCCGGCCTCCGCGAAAAATGCTGCCAACGATCTGTGGCGCGAAACCAACAAAGCTTTGAGCGGCGAGTCACGTATATTGACTAAATCATGTTTTACGGACCGCACAGGCGACACACGACCACACCCCTAACTAACAAAATAAATTTCTTGTGTGCAGAGCAAGAGCAGCACTCTCAAGAGCTCTCACTCCTGGTGCAGACCGCCAAGACCACCCTTGGTGCCACCAAAGCCGAAATCGAGAGCGTCAACGCCAGTAAGCTGCTTTTTGCGCATTCTTCATTCCTCGATAATTATTTTTTACTCTATTTTCCCTTTGCACCCACCTGCAGTGAAGCGCGACGTGGATGACCAGCTGGCCAAGGCCGAGTCTGCGCTTGCTGCGGCATTCACCGAGAAGGAACGCCTCAGCGACCAGACAGTAAAATCGGCAGAGGACCTCACAGTGCTCAACCGCCAGCTGCGCCTGCTGTCCGCTGCAGCCGTGGAGGCCGAGCGCAAGCTGCTGCAGGAGAGGTAAGGGGATGTATTCCCCATCAAATTGATGTTGATTTTGTCCAACAATCGAATTCTTTAAAATTTTCTGGCCTTCAGGAAATCGCTGCAGAAGGAACTGGCGCTGCAGCGTGCGAGGCTGGAGAAGATCGTGCGCCTGGCATCCACAACCGAGGCTTGAAGAAGTGGCTGGCGAGCTGCATGGTGCTCGAGAAAAGTAATATGTGAAATTATTTACAGAGTGCGCTGATTTAGCGCCAAAGGAAGAGAAGATTAAAAGCAATACTGCAAAGCACGCATGAATATTGTTAATGATATGCAAAATAATTTATTGGAAGCATTGCACTAGGGAAAAAATAGAAAGTAGAACAGCGGACGCCATGCGGCATTTTCAAATTTGTCACTTGCTGTCAAAAAGAAGTCGGTAGGGAAAATGGTCGCTTATTTAGAAATCAAATCCTAAGAGGGTAAAAGATAAAACAATAAAATCAAACTGCGCAACTTTTTTTTTTTCATTCTTTCTTGTCGTTGAAATTCCACACGTAAGCGGTAAACTACGCAACTTTTTTTTTTCATTCTTTCTTGTCATTGAAATTCCACACGTAAGCGGTAAACTCCTCAAACGAAACATCGCCATCGCCGTCGGTGTCGATCTCCTTCAGCAGGTACTCCGCCTCTTCTTTGCTAAAGGTCACGCCCAGAACCTTCATCACGTGCTGCAGTTCGTCAGCTGAAAGCCTGCCATTGCCGTCTTTATCTATCGTGGTGAACAGGCTGCGAAGCTCCTGCAGCTCAGCCTCCAAATGCTCGGCCTGCAAAATATGAAGATTATTTTAGAAGGATGGTACTGCTGGACAAGCATTGCGCAAAAAAAAAACACGGCTTCTGGATTTGTAGGGGACTGCATCGCCATCCACTCACCCCCAACCGATCCCCCATGACGGCTGAAAACTCCTCAAAGTCGATCACACCGTTGCCGTCCGTGTCCATGATCTGTTTAATCAGGAAAGTAAATTAATTCATGATATGTTTGTTAAAGCAGAAAATGTAAAAACTGTCGTTCACGCGGCGGTGGAATTTTTTTAATATTGCCCAATTCGGAACAGCCTACTGAACATTTCTGAAATATTAAATCAAGTCAAACTCGTCACCTTCATGTACTCGTCGAGCTCCAGCGGGCTGGGGTGCTCCCCCATCGCCTTTAAGCACTCTTTCAGCTCTGCAGCGTCAATAGTGCCAGACCCGTCTTTGTCAAACAGAGCGAACGCTCGTCGGACTTCAACGTCCTTGGGTGCCCCACGGGTGAGACGCCTTGCGCCTTCTCCTCCCTTCATTATCTTGAAAAAGTTCTTCGAATTTGAAATGAAAATAAAAGATGTGCTCCACACCCGTCTAACGGACACACACGATTGCGTTCTGCTTATATTAATTAATTGATTTATTTAATGCCCAACTGCGAGAGAGAAACTCTGAAATACATGAGAGTGTTGCGCTCTCTTTCTAGGGCTTGGGAACTCTCCTAGGAGCAGAAAGGGCAAATTTTAATTGAAAAATATAAACATCCGTCCAGAACAGAGGTTATGCAACGAGGAGTGGCCCACAGAACTCGCAGTTTTTGAAGTTTGTCCCTTTTTCTGAACAAACTCGATATATTGAAAAATGCGACGCTTCTACCCCGAATTTACGTATTAGATATCATCTAGAGACGTTATCGCACCATGGTGAGAACTTGCAGCGCTTTATTCCCCCCCTGACTCTCAACTTTGGTGGCATCGAACAAATGACTCAGCTACAGAGCAGTTCATCTATCAAAACCAACTCAATTTATTTACTTTATCTGGTGTAACGCCTTGGAACGTCTCGCATTGCGCGTTTGCATCTTTTCCTTCACATTTTCACTTTTTTTCTCCTCCACAGGGCGGAGCTTTTGCCGACCAGGAGTCCTTCCTGGAGACCTCAACCACAGTGCTGTCGTTGGTCTTCGTGGGTTTCCTGTTCGCCTCGATTATTTTTCAAGGCATCATCGAGGGCATTAAGAAGTTTTTAAGGTCGGGAGAAATAAAATTCAGTCGTATCATTTCTGGGAACTGGGTGCATTTCACACAAAAAACAATCCAAACTAAGACTAAATCATCTTACCGCTCTGTTGATATGAAATAGGCGTCACAAGCGGCATGGCATGCTGGTGGCGTTTGAGCACTCGGTATGGGAACTGACGCTGGTGGGCTTCATTTCGCTGTGCCTCATCGCCCTGCAAGGTCAACTTACCACCATATGCGGTAAGAAATAAACGGATGAATATTGATAAAGCGCGCAGTTGAACCTCACAGCAAAGCGAGCAGAAATTCTGGTACTCGATCTGCCCTCGGGGGAGCGCCCCTGGGAGATTGAGCGGCGGCAGGCCGGCTCTGGGAATTCATAAGAGAATAAAATTTTCTTTTTTAATATTTTCTCGGCCTCAATTTACCTACTTCATATTGTTTCTTCATTGTTTTTCAACAGTGGATGTCAGCACCGACCGAGCAAAATGGTCCATTATCGACCAGGTCTACAGCGCTGGCAATTGCCCGTGCTGCCTCGAGCACACATCAGGTATAAGGCGTCAATCGACGTTTATTTCCTTCACGTCCATATGCATGTACTACCTTGAAATAAATGCATCAACCTCGCCTGTTAATTAATTTCGACTATATCTCATGCAGGCATTCAAAACTGCCTGCTGCAGACTGCATCCTGCGGCAATCCAAGCGACAAATTCTGCAACTGCGACGAGCTGGACCCTACCTGCGTGGCCCCATTCCACACAGACGCGTCCAATTTTTCCTCCTCTCCTTCTACTTACTACCCGCCCCCTCCTCCAGCAACAGCAGCCCGCCGCCGGGCGCTTGCTGCCGCCTCTTCATCTGTAAAGGCAGCGGAGCCGTACTGCGTGGGCGCCACCACCGTGCCGCCCACCTGCGGCCCTGGCAAGATGCCGGCGGTGTCATTTTTAGCTTTGGAGCAGGTTCATTTGTTGATTTTCACCGTAGCTTTGGTCCACGTGACCAGCGGCTTTCTTCTCTACTTGGCAGCGCTGATGCGAGTCAAGCTGCAGTGGAAGCGGTGGGAGGCGGCAGACGACTCGCACTCCCGAGCGGTGCGCGCCAAGCTGCAGGAATACTATGCTTCGCTGGACAGCAGCGAGAAGAAGGTGCACGGAGGCTCGGCGATCCTCTTAACAACCCTGGGAGAAGCGGGAAGTGCCGGTGTGAATGGTGCTGCAGCTCTGGAAAATGGAGGCGATGTGGAAAATCAGCAGCAGGGCCCGCAATTATCGACGGCAGCGGAAGAAGCGACGGCCAGCAAAACTACAGGAGGGTTTGCGGCGGTGGCGACGGCTGCAGCGACGGCCAACGGCATTGAGCTGGGGCAGCGAACTGTCAGCCAAGCGCTGCCTGACGTGCTGCGGGGACGCGGCCGCAGCTTATCGCGAAGTCTTGCAAGGAATTTTTCAGCTATTAGCGCCGCGGAACCGAGCGCTCCTACGCGTATTGGAAAGTTGGTGGAGTGGGTGAAGTCGTTGGGGATGGGGCTGTCTCCGTTTGTGGTGACTTCGGATGAGTATGCGCTGATGCGGGCATCTTATTTGTATACCCACAAGCTTAGCTCGCAGTTTGCATTCCTAGAGTGAGTTATATCAGCTAAATGAGATATTATTTCGTTAGGGCTGATGAGATATTATTTCGTTAGGGGGTGTTGATGCATTCAATTTCGAGTGATTCTTGGGTCTTTTTTGTACTTTCTTTCTCATTTTCTTCCTTTCCCCCCGCATTATTGCCAAATACAGTCACGTACAGCGCAACATGGAGGACGATCTGTCGCACATCGTGGGTCTATCTGTCGAGTTTTGGGCTGTCATCATCGTCTTTGTGCTGGTCTCTGGGCCCTACGGCTGGGCAGTGATGCCCTTCATGGCCGTCATGGGCGTCATCCTCTTCTTTACCAACGGCAAGATCGCCTGGGTGAGCAAAGTTGTTTAAAGATTAATATCTACTCAATAAGACCCCTCCCGGACGAAATTTTATATGGATATACTCTGAAGAATGCTGTGTATATAAAACATGCCTTAAATGATACTGAAATTATTGGTGTGCAGGTCATCCGGCGGGTCACTTCCAGAGGAGGGGCGGGGCGTCTCACCTCCGACGTATTTTGGTTTAAACGGCCCCAGCTGCTGCTCATTCCCATCAAAATGGCGCTTTTCCTGTGCGCCTTCATCTACGCCTCCTTCCTCTTCTTTGTGTGGCAGGTACGCCCATTTTGCAGTGCTTAATTTGGCCGGAGTGCTGCCCCGGTGAAATTGCATTGAAAGGCTTTCTATTTCATTTATCTGTTTTTCTCTGTTTTTTCTTCTGTCATCCAATGCAACGTATTGCCACCTCTCTTCCCATCACCCCCGTAATTATTCAATAGCTGCTTTCTTTCTTCGCAACTCATACTTGCAGTTCTCGGCCAAGTCTTGCGCCTTCACCGATGCTTTCTACCCGGGATGGGTGCTCCCCTGGTGGACCATCCTGCTCTTCAACTCCCTCATTTTCCTGCACATGGGCGCCGTCACCCTGCCCGCCTACTCTCTGGCTGTTTTGATGGGGTCGGACGTCAAAGCTCACATGCTGCCAAAACGCTTTGCGAAAAAGCTGCTGGCGGTGGCGGCTGCCGCCAAAACCAAGGTGCGCGAGGACAAAGCACAGCAGGCGCAGCAGGCGCTTCAGAACCGATCACTTGGGCCAATTCCTGCTGAGCTATCTGAGGTGGAAAGCGCAGCGCAGCCAGCAAAGCTGGCGCAGCAGGAGGCTGCGGCGGGTGCAGCTCCTGTTATTGCTGGCCCAAGCGAGGAGAATGCGGTCATAGTGGCAGGAGAAGAGGAGAGGAAAGAGGGAGAGACTGCTGTGGCTGCTGCTGTTCCGGTTGCAGCTTCTGTGGTGGCGGAGAGAGCGACGAAAGCGACCAAGGGAGGATTAAGGCGGCTGGGATCAATGATAGCGCATCATATGGTGGGTCACGGCGCTGACCACCACCGTCGCACTACTGATTGAGCTGGGATGGTTTTATTTCTGTTACCCGCCAGTGTGGCGGAAATGTCTACCAACTAAAATTTTCGTCCATTTTTAGATGTATTCCGTGGCTAACCTATTCTTTCGTACGCATTCTTCTACCCAAGCTTTTGATATTCTTTAAAGTAGTATTTTTAGCATAAAAATTCTCCCAATTGGATGACATTTCAGTGTGAATTTTTAAGAAACCAGATTTTTGACTAGTTCAAGGTCAAGTCCAGAGCATTTACGAGAATATTAACGCAGCGGAGGTTCACGTTTTGAAACTCCCAGCCTCGATAGAGCCGATGAACAGAAAGGGCGAAAATTTGCACGGAACTGCGGCTTGTTTTATTTTTTATAAAATTATTTCTGGTTGCGAGATACCGGCAAGACGGATTCCGCATAGTCCCATCGCACAGCCAAAGAGAGAAACCATTTATTTTTTATTTTCGCCGCGCCCGAGAAGCTTCACAACCACAGGACCCTCCTGGGACCACCGCGGCGCCCTTGGCGACCTCCTGCCACCCCCCACATCCTTACACTCACGGTGCTGAGCCTGAGATGAACGGAGGAGCGCCCTCAGCTCTCCTCATCCCCGCTGTGAAAGCTTCCACCGCCACCGCTGCCGAGGGGGCAGCCACAAGCGCCGGCAGCGTCCCGCCGGATCCAAACCCGCCTGGTGGTGAGTCTTCGGCACCCCAGGCCGCCCGGCCGGGCCCACATGGCGTACCTGAGGGGAAGCCATTGAAGATGCTGCGAGATCCTCGGCGGGCCGTCGCTGCTGTCGCCAACGGTTCGGCATCACCGCACGCGGAGCACGCTCAGCAACCTAAATCGACTCCTTTCGGTGGGGGCCCCCCTCCTGCTTCGGCTGCTGCTGTGCTTCCTCCGCCCGCCTCTATTCCACCGCAGCCGGCTGCCGCTGTTGCAGACGCAGCCCCCCACTCCATCGCGCTAGCGTATTTTAGTGCCCAGGCGAAAATGGCTGCCGCTGCCACGACAGCAGCAGCGAAGGTGGAGGCCCCTGCAGCGCAAGCTGCTGTCGCGGCTGCGGCAGCCGCCCCTGCCGCTGTTGCTCCCTCATCTCCGCCTGCTGTCGCTGAACCTGCTGGGCCGGCTCCGGAGGTGTTCCCAGCTGGCCTCCAGGTCGAGGCAAGTATTGTATTTTATTGCCTACCTATAATTTTTGCTAAATTTGTTTTTGCTCAGATTCTAAAGCTGTCTATTTAACACTCTTCTTTTTCATATGCAGCTTCATCCACGGAAGAAGCAGTGGGTGCGTGCTTCAGACCCGAGCAACCCCCTCAGAAAATTCATCGCAGTCACGCTGACGCCGTCCGACGCCAAAATGAATCGAATGAGGCCGCCCAGGCAGTGGTGGACCCAGTTTTATGGCATCTCGGAGCCTTTGAGTGCCATTAATCAGAAGCTGCTGGCCATTTCTGGCGACAATTCCTACCTGCTCAACGTCACGCCCTACGACAAGTACCCCTCTGAATTTTACATTCAAGGTAGGCAATTTCAACGCATTGTATCTCCATTTAAATGAGTTTCTTATCAATAATAGAGTCTTTTTTCTGCAATTAGGATGCACTGAGTTTTTTGGGCAGTGAATTGATGGCAGAGAAAATATTCCCATCATATGTTTTTTTAAATATTGTGATCGACCTATTGCATTTTGATTGCAGGCTCAAAGGCCAAGCTGATGTTCCGCGACCTCAGCATCGGTCCTGGTGACCTCATTCGCCTGGAATACGTCCCAGCAGGCGGCGACGAGGAACGGTACCTTTCAGCCGAGGTTGTGATATTTCACAGGGCGCAAAACCCCTATGCGGGCGCAGTGCTGGCCGCCGCAGCTTCCCGTCAAGCCAACACGTAAGTTTGTTTTTATAAATTTAAATATGGGGCTTTCTTTTTAAGCGTCATTAAATTTTGGGCTGTTGAGAAATTGGAGAAAACATTGCGTAATTTTGGCTTCTTTGCGATTAAATCGAGCTGGGCTCTATTGTCAACGTATGCAGGCAAGCGAAATCGGCTCTGAACCCAAAGCCCGAGAAGCGAAAGGCAGCAGCGACGGCTGAGCCTGGCGGAGGAGCACCCCGAAAAAGAAAGTTAGCGCCCAGAAGGGCCGACGCAGGGGACGCGTTGGCCGGGTTTGACTCCGATTTGGAAGGCGGCGCTGACTCTGCGGCGTGGGCGGCTTCTGGGAGCGAGGGAGAAGGCAGCGAAGGCGGCGGCGGAAAAAGAATGAGGGAGCCTCGCCGGCGGAGGGCTACAGGCGGCTGGCAGTTCCGCTACGGCGATGAATTTGCGGTAGGGGGCAGCTCCGACGAGGAGGACGTGCGGCAGGCCATGGAGGCGGAAGAAAGGAGGGAGTTTGATGAAGAAAGGAGCGTTTCGGAATCGGAGATGGGGTCTGAAGAAAGTGGGGGGTATGGGGATTACGACATGGGTAATGGAGGGGTGGAGGTGGTGGCGCCGGAGGGACAGCCTGATGATGGACCGGAGCTGCAGCTGGGCGGCGGCGGCGGCGGTAGCATCCCGACCTTCAAGTTTCGGCTGCCCCCCGATGCCGTGGCGGCAGATTTCGCCACTCTTAAACTCCCCATTCCCGCTGCTGCTGCTGTTGCGACAATTGAGAATGCTGATGCCCGGCGGCAGGACCGCGGTGGTGCTCGAGAAGCAGGCAGCCCCAGCCGCCTTCCCGAGCAGCGGCAGCAGCAGCAGGAACACCGTTCTCCAGCAGTTCTGCTTCCCCGCCCCTCCCCCAAAGCTCCTGATTCTTCAAAGGAGGGCAGCCCTGGGGCATTGCCACCCCCGCCCCGCAGCATCTCCGTGCGGCCTTCCCCTCAAAAAGAGCAGCGACAGCCGGATGCCATTAAAAATCAGGCAGTGGCGATGGGAGGAAGAAAGCCGAGCGCGCTGGACATGCTGGCAGGGGCAGCGCATGAGATTCCCATGTCCCCCCGCCCTATGTTTGCGCTGCGGGGAATGCAGAAGATCCGCGAGAGCGGGCAAGGCCTGGCGAGGTGAGTTTGTTTTGCCGGATTTTTTTTATCAGCAAAGTATAGTCAATGCGTGAATGGTGTGCAAGACTAAAAAGAGTAGTGATTTCATAGCATGCTGTGTATTTTATTGTATTGTATTCAGGGCTGCCAAGGTTGTCGTGGCTTGGGACAAGGCCATCAAGACCGAGGCTGACGCCAGTCTGAGCCTCACAGATTTTATGATCAAGCTGCAGGCGGGAGGACTGGTCGGCAAGTAGATTGAATTTATATGCTAAACGCAGTCTGGGATGTATTTTATTCAGAGAAATTTAGTGTTCTCTTAGTCTTATTACTGCCTGCGTAAATTTGTCTCTGAAAATTATTTTCTTCACAGCTAAGCTTTCTTTCTTTTCTTCTTCTAATGTGAACCATGCAGAGATGGACAGCTATTTCTCGAATCCCGATTCCTGCACCGTGACTGTGGAGCTGAGGCTGACTGAAGCGGGGCTGGCCGCCGCAGCGCAACAAAAGTCCCAGCCGCTGGACGACGCCGTGAAGAGCCTGGTGTCAGAAAAGGGCTGAGTGGAGTATCTGAAAGTGAGGGGAGCATAATGTACACACGGTGACACCGTAGGAGCCAAAATTTAAGCTGAAGTATGGTTTGCCATAAGAGCGATATCGATGATTAATGCCGTTTTTTTACATGGTTTTTAGGGTGAAAAGATCCTGCTGAGGCGGGCGTATCCACCTGCCAAATATTGGCAGCATAGAAGTTTGTAACTAATTATGACTAGTCCAGTATGGGAGCGCTTTGAAGTTGCAAGTTGAAATATCAAAATGCTAGATTATGATGAATGGCGCCATTAATTCAGCGCGTTCTGGCTTCACAAGCCCAAGTCAGTGTACAGAGGGCGCAGGAGGAATAAAAAAAGATGATAATCGGTTGCAGTTGGGATAGTACAAATTTTTACTTCTCTCCCTGTTCATTTCATTTTTTGGGGGGCCTGGATTTTGGTAACTATTTTAATTTCTGTCCAGTCGTACACGAACGACGAAGGGGAAAAATTGGACACTACTTTTTCTTTGTAGGGTCGCCACAACTTGGTCTTGCCAGCTGAATTCAAATGTACGCAGCTCGAGCTGATCCTAATCTTTATTTGTGTCATAATTGTAGTTATACAATTTTACATTAAAAACTATACCATTTCACGTTAATAACTCGGTGGAGTACTTCTTCCATTGTTACACCAAACCATGATTGCCTTGCGCAATCTCATCGCACTCGTGCTCATGGTTCTCAGCCTGTTTGCTGGCAGTGCCGATGCCGTTCTGTGTGAATCTTACACCGACCAAGCGAGATGCCAAGGCAAGGTAGTAGACACCGGCGTTTGCCGCTGGAACGCCAACACCGCTGCCTGCTCCTCAGACATGGCAGGCCTCCCCGCTGGCACCGTCGGCATCACCTCTGTCGTCGTCACCCCCGTCATGAGCGACCCCCTTCCCCCCGTCAAGAAGCCCGCCTCCAAGTCTCCTAAGAAGTCGTCGAAGAAAGGACGCAAGCTCAAGGCCTTCCGCAACTGAAACTACCAGTGCTAGTAGTGTTATCTGTCCTTCCCGCTTCCGCCACTCCATCGCCAGAGCCCCTTGCAGCCGTAGCAGCCTAGCTCCACCATTGCCGCAGCGATTCTTCACCAACCAACTACCGCGACTTTTTCCATCTCACCTTCGCCAGCACAGTCCCTACCTATTCCGTCGTGCATATCACCATCGTGTGAGCGATGTTTTCGCTCCGTTCCGTCGTTTATTTTCTTTTTCTTGGTTTTCTGTTGTAATTTCGTTTCTTCGTTGAGAGCAATATAGCCAGTTTTTCGTTCATACTCGGCTGCGAACACGATATTGAAGATTTCTATTTATCTTTGCTTGCTTTCATTTTGAGTTCCATCCAAGGAACAATTTGCTCTTATCTCCCCTCGCTTCCCTTTCCCGCTGTCTTCTTTCTTTGCCGTCCTGGGCGATGAGTGACAGCCTTTCCGTGCTTCTATTGGTTTGTTTATATCTTTTTGCTACCCTTATCTGTTTTGACGCTTGCTTTTCTTTTCGTCCTGGGCAGAGTCCCTAACGCTCTGCTCCGCTTTTGTTTGCTTCCATTTCCTGCTAGTTTTTTTCTATTCTTCGAGGGCAATGAGTGACCACCTTCCTGCTTCTTCTTCGAGGGCTTTCCTTTCCCTAATTTTTCGCTTGCTGTTCTTTTTGTGGAGGGCGAAGAGCAACCGCCCTTATTGCTTTGCTTTTGTTTGCTAATCCTTCCCTTCTGTCTGTTTATATCCCTTTATAATTTGGGCGATGAGTGACCACCCCTTGCTGCTTCGCTTTTGTTCGCTTAACGTTCCTGCTATTTTTTGTCATTTCTTTTTTTGTCGTTTGACCGTCGTTGATTCCCTGCTGAATACGTACAGAGAAACATACGTATTAGTTTTTGACAATTTCTTTTTCAAATCTTTTTTTAGTAAATTTTCTCGCATTCTTTGTGTAAGAAATCTCATATAGTTGACAGCGCAGAATGCGACAGAGGGGGGGCGACGGCGGCGGTACCTCCACAGCTGCCGCTGCCTGGGCAGCTTTCTGTATTATTATTTTCGGACATTCTACAAGGTAGTATCTCGGGCTGCAAAGCTCGGCAAGTATAAGCAAGGAATTCGAGACTCGTTTTTGAGCTGGAAGCTTGGCGGACCCCAGATGACAGCGCTCACCAAGCTGTGCCTCCCCCATTGTCACGATAAGTCCTTGCTGCCAACATGGATCAAGAGTCTCCCGATGCTGCAGAGGCTATATCTATTACAATGACGATATCACGATGTTACCAGCTGGCTTACAAACCTGAGGGTGCTGAAATGACTGGACATTACTGGATGCACGCGTTCAGTGGTTGGCCCATCCGTCTTCGCCATGTTGAGGAGCCGCAAGGTGCAGGTGAAAGGAGCCGGAGCTGCCTTGGACAACCTTGTCGACGCTGCTCTTGATCCCAACATTTTTGGCAACCTGTTCAATACCAGGCAGGCTGCTGAAGACGCGATGCTATGGTTTGAAGAAAGTGCTGGAGTGCTGAACGTCCTTGTCAGCGGGGTTATCGCCGCTGAGGCAGCATGCTGAAAAAGAAAGATAGACTGAATATTTGCAGGCAGCAAGTCGAAACATTTAAATTTATATAAATAGTTATTGTATCCAAGGTAATTTCTAACAGCAGCGCGAGCTCTTGAAATCAAATTCTCGGCTTTAAACCTTATTTTATTTTGAAAAAAACAGTTTCGACAAAATTTCGCGGCCTTCAGCAGCCTCTTTACATCGCAACGTTAATAAAACCCCCAGCTGTGCAACGAAAAAGCATAATATTGAAATTATGGAGGCAACTTCAGCTGCAGTGCCGGCTGCTGAGGACCATCCCCAGCAGGATGAAATCGCCCGGGTTTTTGGCCCAGGCTTCACAGGAGAGGTAAGACAATAATAAAAAATAGTATTATAAATATTCGGAAGTGTGCTTGGCATAAACTTCCCCCTGGCGGCGTTTCCCCAGCATGCTTCCAAAAATGACGTTTCCTAGTATCCACTTCTTCAGATCCACCCTCGCCGCCCTTCCTGGGTACGCGCCAGCAACCCCGCCGATCCCAACTCCAAGCATTACATCGCTGTCACTCCCTCCGCCCCAGACATTGCCGCATTTATTCTGCGGCCAACCCACAGGTGGTGGCGGCCAACCCACAGGTGGTGGGCTGAGTTCATGAAAGCTCCCCTCACCGAAAAACTGCCGTGCAAGCTGAACGTCGTCGTAGATGGCTCCACCTACGCGGTACACCGCGTAACTGATCACTACCCTGAGTACGACGACTTTAGAATTAAGCTGGGCAGCGAGCTGGGCGGACATGTGCTGGGACTAGAGCATGGGGAGCTGCTAATAATGGAGCTGGTAGATGCTGCAAGGGATGGGGTGGTGGGGACTGTTAAGATGAGCGTGGTGGCGAAAGACGATAACCCCTGGGTCGACGAGGCTGAAGTTGTGGCCGCCAGAAGGCGAGGCGAGCCCCTGAGATAAAAACCTTGGATAGTAGTACTCGATGGTTTGAATATTATAGTATCGATAGGAGCTTAAAGGACTGTGTTTTTTCATCTTTGCAGACTTGCGTCAGGAATGCACTCGGGAAAGAAGCAGGGGGAGAGAAAAAATGCAGCTCCTAGCGACGACGTGCAGCAGAAGAAGCCGAAACGAAAGGGAAGCCACCCACAGATATCGTTTCCTGACGAAGGCCCTCTGCCTCCCTCCCCTCTCCTTCCTTCCAAAAAGCCCAAGGAAAGAAAAATAGCCGCTCGGCTCCTCGCTGCTGCCATTCGCAACCCTGAAAGAAAAGAAACCCATGATGAGGCTGAACAGACGGCCGCGCTCAGGACAGCCCCTTCCACGGCGCCTGTAGGCGCAGCTGCAACGCTGAGCTTGCAGGAAAAGCAGCCAACATCGATGGTGCGTGTAGTGAGTCAGAAGCGGTTGAAAAGCGACGGGAAGGTAGTTGGAGCAACGCTGGTGCTGCGCTATGAGAGGAAGAACGCGGAAGCTGTGAACCGTCATCTGCAAGAGCTGTCGATGCAGCTGGAAGATGCCAGTAAGAAAGAAAACTAAATTTTTCAATTGAAGTCACCAGGCGCAGCTTTATACGTTGAATTTCCTTTCTAATTGCATTAATTTGCCGCAGAAATTGATTTGGATTTCGAGGAGGATGAGAGCCTGGCGAAGGTGCTCATCGAGCTGCCAGCTGATGCTGCGGTGGCAGCGGCTTCTGAGGGGGGCAGTGGCACGCAGCAGGGCTGCCCGCTGGTGATCAAGCAGGCGATAGCCAGGGTGCTTGCAATTTAGAATTGTTTTTAGAAAGCTGAGCGATACAGCGGAGGGATTAAATATGAAACATAGCGTAATTTTTGAGGAGTATTTCGCTGAAGGAGAGACGATGGAGTCTTTGCTGTATTTTATTTCCATGCTGCGCTACTATATTTGCATACTTTTGGTCATTTTCCCGCTCTGATCTAACGCTGGAGAGCTCATCCATTCTGCATCACCGCACTCTGCGCTGCGCATGCACAAGGGGTTCTGAAGTGCTCTTGGCGTTTATCTTGGTGCGGGGAGGTGATGTGTACTGTAACAATATATAATATATATTATCAAGAACGGCTTCTCAAGCCTTAAAAACCGCAGTCGAATTTTTCATTAGGTAGACAGATTTTTGGCGAGTCATTAATTCCGCTCCTCTTTACTTCCGACAGCTTTTTCATTAAAAAAAAAAATTTTGGTTCTCGCGCTGTTTCTGCAGGTGGCGATTTGGCCTCTACCGAAATCTTCTACAAAATTTTATCCTTTATAAAATTATCTCCAAGACCTGTTCATTGCCCGTTGTCCTTCCTGGTTATTTCCGAGGTTTACATTTGAGCCCGCATTCCATTTTGAGGGAGTCCGACAACAACAACAGCAGCAGCAGCAACAACAAGAAGAAATGGCGGCGTCTTTGATTCCTTGGCCAGGAGGACGCGGCTGCTGAGATATTTGGACCTGGAATAATTGAGGAGGTAATTGTATTTCTAAATATATTTAGCTCTTTATCTGCATGAATGCAAGAAAAACACCATCCTCAATATTTTTCCCTTCCATTTTTAGACGCACCCGACAAGGCATCAGTGGTTGCGCGGCAGCGACCCCATTAACCCTCAAACCAAGTTTCTGGCGGTCACAATGACTGCCAGTGACATAAAAAGCAATTGCTTTCGCGCCAGCAAGGACTGGCTGTGCTTCTTTCTTGGGACGCCAGAAACGGAAATTTCGCATCAAATCCCAAAGCTAAGCGCCGTTTTTGAGGGTTCGTCGTACGATATCAAGGTGATGCAGCGAACCCGCCCCGAATTCATTCTGCGGATGGAGACAGTCGTCTTTCAGAGCGTTCTGCGGTTGAGGCTCCGAGACCTGCTTATCATGGAGCTGGTGAAAAGCGCGGGCAATGAAGCAAATGCAGGCGAAGAAGAAGCGCCTGCAACCATAAAGCTGAGCGTGCGGCGCAGAGCTGAAAACCCCTGTGCCGATGACCTGTTGACTAAGCTGGCAGCAATGCAAGTTCAAATAGATTAAATGTTTTCCTTGATATAGAGCAAACAGCAACAGCATATTCATTTACCTAATTGTCAAATAAAAATTCTGGTTTTCAAAACAAGTGTAGGTCTGAGCGGCGTGCGAAATCAATCTACAAGCATAAGGTGGCCCTCGAGGCCGCTTCAGATTCTTCCGACGGTGAGGAGCTCCTATACGACCAGGAGCATGGAGTGAAACTGGCGCAGAAAGGAAGCAAAGGTGCAAAATCAAAGAGGAAAAACGGCGGCAGTGACTCTTCGCCTGCTGCACCAAATACTGTCCCGCCGAGCTCCAAGGCTGCTTTCTTCTCTGCTCCTGCTGCTGAAAAGCTGACCTTACTGCGCCTGAAGTCTCAGAAGAGGCAGAAGCGAGGGGAGCGCACTGCTGGAGTGAACCTTGTTCTGACGTGGCACCCTGAAGTGAGCAGCGTTTCCGCCGTCAGCCGCAGCCTGCATGAGTTCAACAAGAAGCTAAGGGACGCAGGTAAGACTGTTTTCTAGTCAATTTTCCCTGTATTTTGGGAGGAAATTGTGTAACAATAAACGTACTTAATTAATAATAATATTCTAATTAGTATACTAATGGCGTTTATTATTTATTATTTTATGTGAAGAGATGGATTTTGAGATGGATGACGACGCCTGTGAAGTCAGTATGGTGCTGGAGGAGCCTGAATCGGGGGTCGCAGCGGGGCCAGCTGAGCAGGGCATTCCTAAGGCTGTCAGGCAGGCGATGGCGATGCTGCTGGAGGTTTGAGCTGCTGGACGGAGAAAAATTTCGTTAAAAAAGAATTTGACATAAAGAAGAGAAAAAAAAACAAGACGGTCGCAGAAAATTAAAATTAAAATCTTACAGAAAAAAACAAAGCAAAATTGGATTAATTGGCAACAATTCTATACTGTGATGACATGCAGAAGATTGCATGTACAACTTACAGTTGTTACTTTGCTAACGTTTAATAACGATGCAGACGGTTTCATTGGCAGGGACGGCAAGCGAGAGCGCATACTGCTAGACGCTCAGCTCAGACAGCACTCCGCACCCTGTAGATTAAGGCTTAAAACAGTCAGGAGTTTTTCGCTTTGCTCCAAATGAAGGGGGTAGTAATTTAACTTTCTTTCACTACACTGCAGCTACACAAACACCGTTTTTTTTTGAAATTATTCGAGATATATTATCACAAAAGAAAGGTTAAACGGACGTCAGCATCGCTGTCTGAGTGCCTTATGAATTTATATCTGTGATGAAAATATTTTTCATATTAAAATTCCAAAAGGTCTGCCTTCTAATGTTAAATTATCATAATAGAAAGATTTAAGGATCAGGCACGCATTAGCTGCATGGAAAGAAATATCAAAAGGAAAGTTGCCACTGAAATGGACCCTCGACGACGATAAAAATAAAAACCTCGAGGGCTTTCTAGAAGATAAAAATCGTTTCTTTTATGATGCAATTATCGCCGCAATAAACAATTAGATTGTCGGGCTGTTTCATTTTTAGAAAATATTATCACGGATTAGTCAGGTTGCAAACGTGAGCGGTGAGCGCATGAAAATGATGGACGCAATAAAATGCGTTGTAAATCGCGCCTTCAACATTATGAATTATATTACATTATATTATTTCCTGAGGGATCTTGTTGAATACACCACAGAGCGGATCAGCGGAGCGTTGAGGACATGCAAGAATTTTATTTAGTCAAACATCCAAACAAGGTTGCGAAACCCCTCGATTTTGAATTAATTCAAATCTCAAAATTCTGAATCTTGTCTTATAAATACACTTCAGGCCTGCTAGGCTCCTCGCCTGCAAAGAATCTGAATCTCCCCTTCCAGCATCCAAAAAAATGCAAGCAGACGCATCGCCATCCTACCCAACAGTATTCGGTACAGGCTTGGACGAAACCGCCGAGGTGAGCAAAGCTCTTGCTGGGCTCCAAGGCTGCCGTAAAAAAACCCGCTCGAAATATTTCCCAACGCTGTTCTCTGACAGGTGCACGACTACAAGATGACTTGGCTGCGAGTGCACGACCCCAACGTCCCTACTGCTAGGTTTCTGGCCGTCACCCTCACGAAATCTCAAGCTACTAGGGATGCGAGGCTGATTCCTCCGCCGCAGTGGTTGTCGTGGCTGCTCAACAAGTCAGAAGAAAGCATGAAGGAGATGAAAATCCTGAAAGTGCACGCCAATGGAAAGGCATACGACGCCAGGGTTTCTTCTATTCGCAAACACGGGGTTCCTATTATATTTACAGAAGTTTTTGCCCAGTTGAAAGTGAATGAAGGCGACCTGGTGCGCTTCGAATACGCAGGCAAAGAAGAAGACACGCAGGGCCTAGGAGTCAACGTGGAGGTGTGGTCAAAAGAGCAGAATCGCTGGGCAGAGGCAGCGCTCGGGGCGGTGGCCACCAGAGCATGGAAGCGAGTTTTTTTCCTCCTTTTTTCCTGCACTGCTTTCCGATTGTAGCATTTCCTATACTATAAACGCTAGAACTAATGAATAATATGCTTTGTATCGTACCGCAGGCGGAAGAAAAAGGAAGGCTCGGCGCAAATTTTGGGCGCCGAGCTCTCCAAAGACGTCGGCCATAATGAAGTAAGAAAGGAAGAAAGGGACGCAGAAGACGAGGACGTGAAAATTGTGCTTTCCGATAGCGAGGTGGCGGCAAAAAAGAAAAACCGCTCCGGCGTTCCATCAGCAGGCCTGGTAGACTTGCTTCATCCTCAGCAGCCTCCGGTTGCCTCAACTCCGCTCGAGAGGCAGCTTGCGCGCATTGACAGGGTCTTTGCGGCTCGCCGCCCCGCTGCTGATGGTGCTGCAGCCGCAGCTGCTGATTCTGTGCAGCAATTTCAGCCTGAGAAGGCTCCCTCTGCCACCGCTGCTGCGACTGCGACTGCCGCCCTGCCAGTGGGCTCTGACAGCTGCTGCCCGCTGCGGCTGAAGGCACAGAAGCGGCTGAAGGCTCCAGGAGGCGAAATCGTGGGGCTGAAGCTGGTGCTGACTTGGCAAAAGGAGGAAAGAAGCGCCGCTGATGTGGTCCAGTGCCTCTCTGATCTGGGATTTGAAGGCGCAGGTAAGATTTTCTTAATGAATAACAGTGAGATATGTATGTATCACTATATTCAATGCTATAAATTATGAATACATTTCGTTAAATCAACTTCAGCGATGGAATTTGTCATCGACAAAGTAGCCGGAGACATCTCAGTGGACCTAGAGCTGTCGGATTCGGACGATTCTTCTATAGAAAAGGGGCCTGGAGGCGTGCCCGTGCCCGTGTGGCGGGCGCTGGAAAAGCTGTTGGGAGCATGACCGCTGGTCTCGTGCACAATTTTATTTACCCCTGGCGCATTCTTATTTGCATTAATATTTTTATTTTATTTTTTTAATTTGCTTGTTTGACTCGAATCTAGCTGTAATGCATAAAAATAAAGGAGGGAATGCTGTTTATATAGCCGCAAACGCAAACGCAGCAGTTGATATCTATTGAATGGCTGAAGCCCGTGGACTTCTAAAACATGTCATACTAATATAAATGCCGAAGGAAAGAAACAAAAGCTCAAGAAATGATGATGATGAGGGTGCTACAAGCCTAAGTCGCCGCAGGCGGGGCAGGGATCGAAATTGTAGGGGAATGGGCTACAATAGACCTATCCGGGGTCTATGGCCATATTTCGTATGGCTACAGGAGGCATACTTCAGGAGGGTACGACGCTCTAGCCCAAGCCGTAATAGAAATCCCGGGGGTCGGCACTCAAAATATTAAGAGTAAAACTCTAGAAAATGACGGATATACTCCAATCGGGTGCTGCCCGCCAGGGACACAGAGAAGGGACCCGGAAATTTGCAGCATGGTGCGTCCGTTGTCCTCGCTCCCCAGTGGGAGGCTGTGGGCTGTGAGTCTAAACAAAACAACAAGAAGGCCCTGATACAGCTGGAGCAGCTGGTCGGACCGGAAACAAAGGAAATCGAAGAAAACGCAAGAAAATTCAATTATTTTTTGTATGTTTTATTTTATTAAAGAAGGAAACACAGGAAAATCATTGGGCCGGCGGCCCCGCCACCCAAAACTCGGCAGCAAGGTCCCAGCGCAAGAAGGGGTGCATCGCCCCGCCTCCAAGCGGCTGGTAGCGGGGGTCTACTAGCCTCCTCCACCATTTCCCGAAACACCTCTCTGGCCCGCTTGACGCCGGCGGCTTCCAGCTCGGCCCCCCTCCTCACCCTGCGGTCACCCAGAGACGTGGAGAAGCGAACGTGACGGCATGCGGCGGCGGCGAGCAAGAAAAATGGGAAATTGAAGAACTGGGGGAAAAAGAAAGCAGACTTGAAATGAAATTTTATTTTTAGCGAGAGACCATAGATTAGTCTTAATTCAATTGTCTGGCATTGGACGTCGTTGCTTATCAAATCAAAGGTCTTAGAAAGACGCAGGCTGACTCTCAAGTCTAAAAAAACTGTTTGAAAAAAATAAAAATAAAAATAAAAATCTAAATATCGCAGTCTCATTGAGACGAAGCAATTGCTGACGAAATGCAAACCGCGCTGCGCCCAGTCTTTGGGAGCGCCCAGGCCGACGAGCAAGCCGAAGTTAGAAAAATATATAAATAATAAACGCCGCCCTCGTCGAAATTGGGATCCATTCTAAATAATGTAGCTTCACCCCTGTAGGTACATCTCACAAAGCGAGCGTGGGTACGTCCCAAAGAAGCCGGAGATAGCGCTCGCTCCCTCGGTGTGACTATGACCCTAGGAAATGTCAACGCCGGCAGCATATCGCCGCCAAAGCCCTGGCTCGCCTGGCTGATGGAGGGCTCCGAAAATTCTGCGCTCTCTCTGAAACCGATTATAGCATTTCACAGTGGAAATTCGTATAAACTATATTTATCAATTTCAGACACCCGGCCAACTGCTTCGTTGATCCGCTGCAAACCCCTCTTTTCCAAATTCAAAGAAGGTGACATTCTCAAGCTCGATTTCGTGGCGGACGCGGGAGGGGCGTACGTTCATCCTACTGTGAGCGTGGAATCGTGGCCGCGGGCTGAGAACCGCTGGGCGGATGCTGCACTGGGTCATGTGTTTCGCAGATACGGAAAGTAAGTATTGCAAGGGGAAAAAGCATGTTTAATTATGCAGCCGTGGTTCAAAAGAATAATCAATACTATGCAGGAAGGGAGAAAAGCAGCAGGTCGCAGCAGGCGGGTCAAGCAGTGGAAGCGATGATGATTTCTCTCGAGGACCTGCAGAAAAGAGGGGTTCTTCAGCTGCCCCCTCCGCCGCCGCTCTAGAGAAGCAATTGGACCACTTGGGCGGGCTTCTGCAGCAGAGGCGTGCGATCGAAGAGGCCCGTCACCCTGAAAGGGCAGCAGCGTCCCTTGAAGGCGCAAAAAAGGCACCGCTGCCGCCTCAGGCAGCAAAGCGCTCTTCCGCCGCGCCTGCAGCTGCCGATGCTGCTGGAGGGAAGTCCCCTTTGCAGCTGGTGTCCCAAAAGCGGTTGAAGAATGCAGCTGGAAAGGTCACTGGGGTCAATTTGGTGCTGCGATGGGACAAGAAAGAAAGAAGCGAGAGTGAAATCGCCAGCAGACTGTTTGAGCTGGAGCTGAAGGACGCTGAGTTGGACTGGGAGGTGGTTGAAACGTCATGCGAGCTGCGCGCTGTGGTGGAGCAGCCTTCAAGCGTGCAGCACGCGCAGCTGGGCAGTGGGATTCCGGCAGCGGTGAGGCTCGCTGTGCAGCAGCTGATGGAGCTATGAAGCGCTACATTAAAAGGGCGAATTGAATGGAATGTTGGAGAGGGTAGTTTGATTGGTTGAAGAAAGTTCACTATATTTGATGACCTTTGAGTCTTGGATGGCATGCTTGTTTTGCGGGTATTTTCTTGCAAATGACGTGCCAAGATGGATAAGATTAATAATGAAGAGCTGGGGAGAGGTGCAGCAGAGGCAGGGACTCAGAGAGGGAGGGGAATTCTTTCTTAAAGGAATTTCGTGAGCTTCTTGCATGGCTTCTTGAGGCCCTGACGTCTGTTATTCACTATATTTCACAACAGCTCGTGCTTTTATTAATCCCATAGCGCTGCAGCTCCGCAAAAGGCCTGGGCAGCCAACCTTTTTCACCACACCCTTTTTTCCATTATATTTTGTTCTCCTCTCACGAGCAATTTCAGAGCACAGTGACAACATTCTCAGCTTAAACGTGCAGCAATTGTAAACCTTGATCGCCTCCAAGGTTAAATCCTCGGGCTAGGAGAAACCCTTATGATGCAAGCCCCGACCAACATTCATCACTTTTCGCAGCTTCCCTTCGGAAAGTACCTCAAGCTTGATGATGGGTCGCTCCTCAAGATTGAAAACAACTCTGATGATGAGCTGACCGACGAGGACGCTCCTCCTGCCGCCATCCCATCTCACGAAAAGGCGGCACAGAGATTTATAATTCACCCAAACGCTGCTGAGCAGATAGCTCGCGCGCGCCCTGATTTTGACCGCGGTTTTAGTCGTCCCTCTTTGCCCTTCGCGGCCCCGGCGGCTGTCGAGAAGGCCCTTGCCTTTGCCTCAGCTGCAGGCCGTCCTGCAGCGGCAGCTGTATTTGGCCCTGCTGCGCAAGTTGAGGTGAGATAGTTCTGCAAAGCACGACATAATGTATAAATACGATGTGTAAATCGCATCCGAGCTATGCAGTTTAGTTTTATATTTAATGCTTTTGTCCAGGTCCACGTAACAAAGAAGGCCTGGCTGCGCGTCTCCAACCCTGCTGACCCCAACTATCGCACTCTAGCTCTGACTGTGACGAAGGATGTAACTAGCGGCACGGCGCGTAGCCCGCGCCCTTGGCTGGCCTGGCTGCTGTGCGGCGAAGAGAAAGTAACCTTTACCCAAAACGGCAAGATGACAGCGTTCGCTGGTGGGAAGCCCCACGTGGTGGAATTTGTAAGTCCGATTTCACGCTCGCACGACATTGATGTCCTTTTAGGCAGGCAGTTTGTCCGTGATTTGAGCGTGAAGCCCGGGGACCTCCTGTGCTTTGAATTCGCGGGGCTGGACGGCCCAAACAAGCTGCCGAAGGTCAATCTGACGGTGTGCAGCAACAACCCTAGGGCGGAGGCGGAGTTCACAGAGATGAAGCAAGGAAACCGGCAAGAAAAGCAAAGGCAAGCTGCTTTTTTTCTTTTTTCTCTCAGAACAACACAAAATTCAATTCGAATTTACAGAACTGATTCCTTCTTCTGGGCCGCTGCAGAGGGGCGAATGGGGCGGAAACCCCCGCTGCTGCCTCGAGCCTCAAGCGAAAGGCGCAGCAGCCTCCAGAGGAGGCTCAGCGGAATTTGAAAGGCAGCCTTCGCCCTCCGCCTGAACTCGCCAAGAGAGTCGCTGCCCCGCGTGCCAAGCATGCAAAGCAGCAGGAGCGGCCGAAGAGCAGCAGTGACCGTGGAAGCAAACGGACGACTCGCTCCTGCATCCCTCTCTCTCCCCCTGTCTCCGGAGCTACCGCTCCCTCGCGCGGGGGCGCTGCCAGCGACCGCGCCCCGCTCATTCTCAAGTCTTAAAAGAAAATTCGCGGTGGAGCTGACGATGGTGCGATGCAGTGGGAGGTGGTTCTCGAGTGGGACCCCAGCCTGCGTGCGCCCAACGAAGTCACCAGCTCGCTGATGAAGCTCGCTGTTATGCTGGAAGGAGTCGGCGAGTGACTCAAATCTTTAAACAATCTGTCTTTTTAATTTCTTGTATCGATAGTCGCGTCCCTGTATTGGTATTGTGGATTCATGCTTTTTAATTCATTTTACTGCTGCAGAGATGTATTTTTCAATCATCAAACCGTCTTGCAGAGCGACGGTGCATCTCACTCTGGAGAATGGAAGGGCAACGAAGGACCTGCACGCCGCTGTTCTGGCGTTGCAGAGTGCTTGAATGATAGAGAGCGTGTTGACTGAGATGAAATATATGAACGCAGCAGCAGCATCGGCTGGAGCCGAGCCGGCTGAGCCAGGCATTCCAGCGGCTCTTCGGCAGGTGCTGGCCAGACTGATGGAGTTAAAGGTATAAATGCAAGATGAAGAAGAAAATGCTTTGTTATTTAGAGTTTCAGAGGGCTATTCATTGGTTAAATTTGTTATATATATAAGAATGTCACAAGTAATTAAAAAAGTGAAAAAAAATATAAAAAAAATCACTACATATTCGTTCAAAGCTTATATTCAATTCTTGAATTTCTGTCTCCATCCAGCGCTGCCCAAATTTCAAAATGCCGCCTCAATCTCCATACCCCAAAAACCCATGCTGAGCCTCCTCGCCGTCGTCCACAAGCAGCCCAAACGTAGCCGATCGCCTCAACACTCCTGGGGGCCCAGAAAGTAAAACATTGGCACTGGGCATCCAGTGCAGCCCAGAAGAAGATTTTCGCATGCCTGGACCTTCAATGCCATCAGCGCCGGCATCTCCAGCCTCGACGGCAACAGCATTTTCTTCTGGCCCGCACAGTTCCACCACTGCGTCGGAAACCGTTCCCAGGGCTTGCACCACTGCCACAAAAACCCCCAGAGCCGCAAAGCCCAGCACCAGATCGGCTTGGGTGCAGCCCACTGGCGGCGGCGCCCTTTCCACCTGTGCAGAAAAGGCGAGTTTTTCGATTATTTAAAAACAAAAACAAATCCGATGAAATGAACAGAAAATTAATGTACAGCAAACAACAATTTACCTCCAGTAGCAGCTCCTGAACCTGCGCTCGCAGATTGACCTGCGTAGCTTCCACCCTCTCCAGCGAAAGCTCCCCCGCTGCAAAGCCTCCCACAGCCGCCAAGCACTCTCCCACTTGCTCCATTGCAGCGTCGATGTCCGGGCGATGAGGCAGCAGAAGCCGCAGATGCGGCACGTCGGTGCCGTCCAGCACGTGAGAGAAAGAAAGCAGCGTGTTGAGCAAGCGGCGGAGGGCACGGCGGGCGTTTTGAATGGCGGCAGCACGAGGCACGCCTGTCCAGCCGCGCAGAGCGCGCCGCTCAAAATCAGCGACCACCTGCAGAGATAGCAGGTATATAGTTGTTCAATTATGAAGAAAATTGGCATAGAAGACCACTATTACCTTGACGCAGAAATGTTTGATTTATAAATGAAAACAATACTTACCTCCAAATCTGACAAGCTTTGCAGCTTGGCGGCGGACTCCTGCCCTAAGGGACGCAGCTTGAACATCGAGTGCCCAAAAACTACACGCTTCAGCCACGAGGCACGATCCCGCCTGCCAGCCCTGCCATGCGGAGAAGCGAGGTAGAAAGCCTCGGAAGTGGGGCTAAGGGGGAAGGGGTTGGGGCCAGCTGCTGCTGCTGGGGTGGTGGTGATGGAGAAGGAATTGCCAGATGGTCGAGGAGTGAATCCCATTCCGATGGCAATTGGAGTGGAGGCCGAGGCGGAACTAGGAGGAGCTGGGAGGGAAACAGAGCGTTCTGCACCGCTGAAACGGCGCAGAGAGGTGCGGATGGGGGGTAGCTCGATGGCTGCGAAGGCTGGGGAAGACCCAACACGAACCTCCCCACCGCTGTGAGGGCTCGCCCCGTTGCCCTCCACGACTTCGTTAGAAGACCAAGGCGCCAAACTTAGGCCTTGATCTGTGGCAAGAGCCACGCCAGCTGCCTCAGTTACGAGGCCAGAACCCCGAAACCCAGCGAAAGGAGTGGGAATAACGGCTGGATTGGTTTCGAAAGAACTTGAGACTGCGGCGGGAGAGGTAGGCGAATGTAACGGCACGTGCCCAGCTGGTAGGGGAGGTTTGAGACCTGCTGCTGTGGGTGAAGTTGTTGCGCAGTTGGCAGGCAGGGTTGTGACAGCAGTATTATCGCTTGTCGTGCTGTAAATGCTACCAAGCCGCTGCAGCTGGCTGGGCGGCGTTCGAGATCCGCCGCCGCCACCGGATCTGGATGTGCGCACTGGCGAAGTGGATTGCGCGGAGTGCGTGGAGGCCCGCCGAGAAAAAGAGAAGGGGTTTCTGCTCTCCGGCATAGCCAGCAATTGGTGGCCTGCAGAATTGGTAAAAATATGAATGGGTATGAGGATGTAAATAATTGTATGCAGGCGGTGATAAAGAAGTACATTACAGCAACACAGTAGAAGGAACGAACAAAACAAAACTCCTTCCTTACCAGTGCTGGAGGCGATGTCCGCAAGGGAGTTGAGGACGTCACAGGTACGGCGCACCACAGCAGAACGGGTTGTCACTGGGAAGATCTGAGTGGCAACCAAATCAATGGCCAGTCCGATGGCAATGTTGGCCAGGCGCCACAGGGCTATCCTGGGCTGGATAGTTTCGCTGACATAACCTGTGCGCACAAATTATCGACGAAATGAGTTGGAGAAATAAGAAAGTGTTAATAACATATAACACATTCACATGCCCAGTGTACTACCTCAAGTTTATTAGGCTCGATGAAGAGTCCCCGATAGCAGGATTTTTCTTTCCTTTCCAATATAAATATATCTTTGTGTTCACTCACCCGCAAGCGCCACGATGGGCAGCGTGAACTTCCAGACGGTCCAGGTGTAGATCCACTGGTGGGGCGACTTCATTCCCCAGTACATGAGCAGCCCCTCTACTCCAGACAGCCCCAGCGCCATGAAAATGAACTTGGAGGCGTCGTTGGCATAGCTCAGGCCGTTCAAAAGGTAGACCAGGTACAAAAGCCTGCATGCCGCAGTTAAGTTAATTTTAGGAGCGGAACAAAAGGCATATTTAGTATAATATTTGATTTAAAATTTTGATCTGCTCGCTACGGGGAAAAAATGAAGCAAGAAATATGAGGCAAAATAACAAGAAATATTGAAGGATATAATGACCAAGAAGCTCAAAATTGCATTAAATGCAATAAATGACAGTTTCAACTCACCCTATGCCTGACAGCCCTGCAGCCACGGTGCCCATAATCCTATTGCAACCCCGCAGAAGCGCTCCCCCTACGCTGCGCTGCGCCATTACAACCACAGAGATCACCGCCCACACCGTAGAACGCCCCAGCGCTTCGTATGATGCATTGCAAACGTGCAACGCCGTTGCAGCAGCAATCGCCAGGGCTAGCTGAAAAGACAGCAGTAGATGCTCCCCTGTGAAACCTCCATACAGATGCGTGCCAAGATTGAACGTGGAGAATGCCCAGCGGCCGGCAGAAGGACGCGGTGCCCGCCAAGAAGGCGCTGGCTGGCTTGACCTATCAGAGGCATCACCAGTGATGGCGGGGGGGGTCCCGCTTCCAGCTGCCCCTTTTTCGCCGTTTCCTTTGCCGTTGACCGTGCTTTCTGTTGTAGGAAAAGCCATCACGAGAGAAGGGAACGAAGGGGACGGCTTTAGGGTGCATCCAGCGTGCGCAGGCTGCAACCGCAGTTCTGCTGTGTTTGTCTGCGCTAGCTGCTCTCCATCCATCACCAAATCCGCTGCAGAGGGGTAGCTCCGCTTGCTGGCGTCTCCAGGCCTCCTTCCATCCTCCAAATCCTCATCTGAGTCCACATCAAACGCAAACGACTTTGAGGTTGGCAACGGTGCAGTGGCTGCTGCACTTTCCGTCTTGACTAAGTCTGCCGGCGGTGCAGCCTTTTCACCGATTTTGCGTTCTGTCCGCTCGAGACTGACAGAGATGGGATGCGCCTGCATTGGGCTCCTTCCAGGCGATCGCCCGCGCGCTTGAGGGGAGCCAACCACAGCGGCGGCAGCGCGTTTCATTCGAGCGGTTGCCGGGCTGCCTAAAGGGGTTTCGGAGAGCCGCGCAATGTGATGTTGCGTCATGGGGCTCCGCGCTTCTGTGACCACCTGCTGCAGCGCCAGCGGGCTCTCCGCAGCGATGGAAATTGGGGTGCCGCCGCCGCTGCCTGCGGCAAAGTCCCAACGCTCGCCTTTAAAATGAAGGCGCCAGGCTGGCCAGACCTCCGGGTCTATGGGACCTACAACTTCAGAGAGGACGAAGAAGAGGCGGCGCACGCGGGTGCCCAGTGAAAAGGCAACTGCGACTAGCGTGTCTGCAACCGAAAAGGGGAAACAGTATTTTTGGTTGTTATAGTTATTAAGACGCAAAAAGGCAGGAATTAAAAATAAAATAAAAGGCGCTTCTTAAAAAACTGTTATTGGATTATCACGACTTTGGACAGTAAATACCACCACAATTTGGATAGAAATAGCTGCAAATAAGCAAAATATTTACTTTCCGCCCGCTTACCTGCCACGAGCACCTCTCCCTCTGAAAACTCCCTCCCAGTCGCAGGATCTACTGCAGGCACCCGCACCGTGTACAGCGAGTGCAGCAGGCTCTCCAGCTTGCTGAGATCCCCCAGCGCTGCAGCATATGACGCCTCAGGTTCCTGCCTGAGCACAGCTGCTGCAGCGGTCATGCAGGCGGCCATGCTATCCCCAATGGGCGTGATCTGAAAACTCAAAGTACGCGCAGCAGAAAGGGGAGCGTTCCCTTCCGTCAGGTAAACCAGCGTCATCATGGTGGAAAGAAAGTCACGCAGAAGGGCCAGCAGGGCAGCGTAGACGTGCCTGGAAATAGAAATGGAGAAGGAAAAGTGGAGCGTAAGTTCGAAATAAACGTACACTCAGTTGTTAAAACAATTACAGCAGTCTACATAATGCTTCCATAAATAATAATTAGCGTGAAAAAAATATTTGCCTTACCGTGGAAAGACGTGGGGCCGGTGGAAAACATCGATCTCTGTGGACACAGGATGTAACAAAGCCGTTGCTTTTACCAGAGCGCCGCTCACGGGGTGTGCCCACTCGTCGATGAAAGCTTGAATCGCCTCTGGCGCTACGAACTGCGGCTCACTGCTCCTCGCCTCATCAGGGTCACGAGCAGGCAACAATAACGTCATCAATTGTCGTGTCGCCGTGCCCAGCATCTCCAGAGAGGTGCAGGTGGTGGCATGAATGGTTCTGCCGGCGGTGATTGGCAGCACAAACATCGACGTTATAGCTGCGGCAACAACTCCCAAAACGACTTGTAAAAGAAAATAAGGCATGGTTTTAACCTCCAGGAAATCGAGATGGTAGCCAGAGAGCGCGACTACTGGCACAGAAAGGCCAGCAACGATGAAGCCAAACCAAAGAGAATTGAAGCGGAAAGCGCCGAGAGCTAGAAGGAAGCCGCCTATAAACATGCTGGCTGTCATCATGGCGCCTTTAGCGACAGACGAGGCGTAGGAGGCGGCGTTGGCGGCGTAAGTGAGGTACATTGCGACAATTCCAAAGGCGCCACCCACAGCAGCTCCCATGACCCGCTGCACCACTGCAAAATAGAAAAACGCAAAGCATGAAACTGGGGTGCTCATTATAATTCAGTATGCGCCGTTTGGGAGGAAGTGCCACTCACCGAAATTGAGCGCCGTGCCGACGTTTGGCTGCAGCACAATGGAGAAACTGACCACGGCGTACACCGGCGTGATCGAAGCGTAAGAAATGGAAAGAGAAGTCCAAACGTGAGGGATGCTGAGGACGATCAACAAAAGCAGCATCCCAGCAAAGCTTTGTACACCGCCTCGGACGGAGGGCTTCTTCAGGGCAGCGCGCAGGCTGGAACCAAGCTTGGGCCGCCTGAACACGCCCAAGATGTTCTTCCGCCGCGTGGATGACTGAAGAGGGCTCACAGCTTCACTCATTTTAAATAAGAGATAGATTTCGAATTATATTTGGGTTTCAAATTATGCGTATTTCTGCCGTCCAAGAAGCCGACTTTGAGCATTTTCAAGTAACTTTAATGCATTTTCTCTTTCAATTAATTATTGAAAAAGACGTGTCGCCATCTGCGTCATCGCCTTTGGGCAGCCAAAGGGAAGCTACCGGACCAGATTGGGTCGTCGGCGAGACCAGAACAAAGAACGCGTTAAATTTAATCACTGTTTTCGAGATATTCGAAAGTAATCTCCGGAACGCTGAGAGCTGCGAAAAATGGCCACTCAGGAGCATATGGAGTTGGAGATTGCCAAAGACAAGGAGGTGAATTTCTCGAATTTCTCCGCTACTTACACTACGCTGCACAAATAAACGGCCTTTAAAATATATAGGAGCTAGCAAGTTGTGCTACAAGCTCTGCCTTTTCGGTTTCTTGTATTTTTTACTGTTCTCGTCGTGAATAAGAGGAAATGGCAGGAAAAATGCGGTTTGACTCTCCTCCATGCATGCAAAATATTGCAGACACAAGAAATGGTGAAGAAAGCGGAGCAGCACTTCCCCAATACGGAGAAAAGCGAGGCCATCCAGATGGAGGCCAACATGGGTCCCGGGCGCGAAGCGGAGGTGGGAGAAGGCGCGCCCAAGGGCCTTGCGCAGTCGGTGAAAGAAACCGTGGCGGTGAGTTGAGATGTTTTTTTTTTAAATTTATGCCAGGGCTGGGTTCTAGACAATGCTAATGAATTTGACGCAGTGCTACCACCGGCCCGGCCAGTTTAAAGATCAATGCAGTAAACATCACTAACGTTGTGCAGGACGCTGCCGAGGCTGTCAAACAAGCCAACCCTGGAACGAGGGATATGCGTGAGAAGCACTGCTAGGAGGCTTATGGGACTTGTCAGCGGGATGCCTGTACTGCAGTAGTCGTTTTGTGTTTTCCCCCAAACAGAATTTTTGTAATCATTTGTTTTTGTTCTTTTTGAAGTTTTAATTCTCCGCATGTCTGGCTCACGGCCCGATCAGAGAAGAGAGAGGTCGAAGATCACCAAAATAATGGAGGAGAAAACCGAATATCAAGTGAGGATTGCCAGCAATTTTGTATCCTGCAGCCAACCCAATTTAATGTTGGCAAACGCGCTTTGAACGTTTCGCACGAATTTTTTTGGGGGAAAAATCTATAAAATTGCATCCCTTTATTTCTGTGCAGGACTGGTGGGCGGTGCCCACTCCTCTGCTGGCCCACCTCTTCCGGACGGTCGTAGAGCAGTACGACTCCCCCGAGGCGATAGCGCAGGCGTGGTGCAATTTGGCCCTCGTCTGCAAAGCTTGGTATGAGGCGGCCGTTTCTGTCCCTCTATGCTTCCAACTATGCGAGCCAGCGCATGTGACGTCCGGCCCCTGCAACTGGATGGCCTCCAAGAGGTTGCAGGTCGTTATTTTGAGCCGCAGCCTCTCGGAGCAGCATCAAACGCAGCAGGCAGAAGCAGACGCTGCTGCCCAATTCGACCTGCAGTTGATGGCCAACCCACGCACCATCGCGCAGTCCGTCAGCTCTCTCAATGCAGCCATCAATTTTTCGCTCAGAGCCGCCCCGCTGCTGCGTCCTTTTGTGAAACTTCACCAGGTTGCGCTTTTCACTCCACTTCTCAACCTGGAGATTGAAAACGCGGGCCCGGTGTACGTCGACCTTGAAGCCCTGCGCAGCCTGTCGGCCCTCACTTGCCTTTCGCTTTCAGGTAATGGGATTCTCGGACCTATTGCAAGCAGGCTCTTTAATGGCAATTTTTTTCCTTTCGTTTCAACTTTTTTTTTTTTTTTTTTTACCACATTATTCGAGAAGTGGGGGTATTGAAAGTAATTCCATAAATGTTTAATGCTCTTTCAAATATATGTTTTCTTACAAGCTTTCTAACTCTTACGTCTTTTAGGCTACATGGAGACCCCAAATTGGGAAGCTCTGCCCACCACACTGAAGCATCTTTCCGTCAGCATTCACACCCGCTACATGGCAGTAACCGAGCAACCCTTCAGACGCGTCACTCAGGTCAGCCCCCATACCTATCGTAAAAATATTACTGCTCTTTTTTACCTGTACACCTGTTAACTAATCTATTGAGTCCGACATTTTGAATGCAGGTTGTCCTTCCTCCCGAAATTTCTTCTTTGGATTTTCTTTGCCTCAAGGCGGATGGCCTGGCTGTCGACTGGAAAGATCTCACCACGCGATGCCAAGAGATTCACCTCTCGGCAAACTTTCTTGCATTGATCACGGGGTCAGCGGGTACCGCCAGCACGTTTGCAGATCTTGTGGTGGCGGCCCCTAAGGCTGAGTGTGCTGTGCTGGCATTCCACGACGCAGCGCTCTATCCCAGCAGGTGCGCTGACCGGCTGACCAATTTGTTGAATTTTTCTCCCCCTCTTTTTTTATTCAACTAATCTCTATTTTTTTTATAGGGAGAGTGTGCCCTCGCTGCTGTTGAACGGTCTGGACGATGCTGTGCTGCTGGACACGTTCCTGCTGGAGGTCAGGCAGCGCGCTCTTTCTTTATGGGACCTAGACCCAGTGATGGACGCCCCCCCAAACTTTGTGTCAGACCACGAGCCCTTTGAAGAGTGCTTCTGCCTCACCATGGAGAAGCAAGACGGGCCAGAGCCCAGGAGCTACCATTTTACGTGAGTTTGACAGGAATTTACATTCGCACAACACAACACGCTTCCAAAGTTTCTCATTAATATTAATTAACTTTAATTTCAATATTTATTTTCGCTTGCTCTTCTTCCAGCACCCCCATCTCCGACGCCGAAATCGACCTCTTGGTGGCCCACCCCGCCTGGCGCCTCGTCTGGTGCCCCGATCCCCGCACCATCGACGTCCTGCGCAACCCCGCATTTCTCGCAGCCAACCGCCGAACGCTGGCCCGCCTCTCCCGCTGCACCCTCCCTGAGGGCCTGCCCATCGATCTCACTCCATACGTCGCTCTGCGTTCGCTGCACTGCACGCTGCCCCCTACGCGCAGCATCCGCAGCATTCGCTTTCCTTCCCATCTCACTTCCCTGGAGATCGAAGTTCCACCCCGTCAGTCAGATATTGAGGGTGATATGCTGGATCCGGAAGGCGGCCTGCGGTTTAATTCCGAGTGCATTACCGCGCTGACTTCGCTGCGTGATCTCGCGCTCACTGGGTGGGCTCGCCATGACTTAGCGGAGCTTTCTTCCTCGGTGACTTCTCTTCGCATCATGAACCCTGATGTTGAGTACCCAGAATCTCTTGACGCGTCCAGGATGCGCTTCCCCACCGCTCTGGCGCCCGATGATGGCCCTGGGCCGTCTGGCGCTGGCGGAAGGGGACGCCGCCGCTCCACCGCTGCCCGACTGCTTTCCTACATTTTGCCGGGGCATGCGCAGGAGGAGGGGCCACCAGCGTACGATTGGGACGGGGTTGTGGAGGACGACCCAGGCATGGAGTATGCTTTCGAGGATGGGGTAATGGAGGAAGGAGATGGAAATAACCATAATGATCTGGGTGGAAATGGAGGCGGTGGAAATGGGGACGAGGCTGAGGGACAGCAGGCAGTGCGTCCAAGAAGGAGAAGGCGGCGACGAATGCCTCACAACGAGAATGGGCTTGACGAGGATGCTCCGTTTGCTTTTACCACCTCTGGGCACGATGACGATATGTATGACGATGGCTGGGGCGGCTTTGACGAGGAGGGAGATGTCGGAAATGGTGGGCATGGGGCTTCTTGCGGGGATCCGCACTGCCCTGTGCACAGCGGTAAGCCTCACCTGCAGTTGACATTTGCCGACAGCCGCGATGAAATTGTGGTGGACCTAGGGTGGCTGCTGCGGTCCAAGTTCCCCATGATGTCCATAGCATTAGACCCCACGGTAGAAGCAGCACAGCACGGGGTGTACATCCAGTTACAGGTCAGATTAATAATTTTGTTTGCAAACTTTCAAACTTCAAATTGACGGCTGTTTTCTCTCTCTTCCCCCTGGAAATGATTTTTTGGGAAGGTGCTTGATTTATGTACTATTTTTGTTTATATTCTTTTAGGTGGGCGAGTGGGACAATTTCTTGGCCATTCTTCGTGAGTCGAAGGTTGAGGTTTTGGAGATCAACCACCACCGCCACGGCGGAATTTTCATCAACAAGAGTCCGCTGGCCAACGGCGACAGGCATCACTACTTGTGGGAGGGGCTGAAGGCGCTGGAAGCTGCGATTGGAGGGGAGCATTATGAGTTTAGGACGTGGGATGGCCAGGTCTCTAGAGTCGGGCTAGTGATGGAAGGAGTGTGCTATGCGTTGGTGAGGAAGAAGGACAAGCGGGCTGGGTCTAGTGCCGAAGAAGAGACAACCACCGCTCAGTGAGAGATAGCCTCTTTGTATTGCTGCTGAAGTTTGTTTTTTTGTGCTCAAGTCTTTTTGTTTGTTTAGTGAGAGAAATGAAGATCATCATCGCGGTTTTAAAATGACGAAAACATCTATGTTAACATCCTATCTTCTGCTCAAAAGGGGGAGTCGCTGAGAAGCACAGCATCCATTTGTTTCTGAACTGAAAAGAGGAAAGCTGCTAATTAACCAAAATTATGTGAGAAAATCATGAGAGATGACAAAACCAGCTGTTACTAATTATACTGCATCTACGCCAGCTTCAGCTTCTTCTCCTCCTGCAGTTGCACGTAGCTCTTGGCGTTCACCATCGGAAGCAGCAACAATGCCGCTACCCCGCAGGCCGCCAGCAGGGCCGAGAAGTATGCGCCCCAGCCAAAGTCCCGCACCACAATCGACAGCGGAATGCCGGCGTTCGCCGCTCCCAGGTACGCCACCCATCCCAAAAAGCCTTGAGACGCTCCCACCGAATCCGGCCGCACCAACTCCGCTCCGCACAGCCCAATCATCATCTGAGGGCCGTAAAGGAAGAAACCAATCATGAAGACGGTGATCCACTGCAGCCAGGACATGGAGGCGGGCGTAGCAGCGAAAGCCAGCAGCATCGCTCCGATTCCGATGGTGTAGGCAATCACGATGCGAATGCGCTGCCCCACGGTGCCTACGTCGGGACCACCGCGGGCAATGAGCATGTCAGAGAGTTTTCCAGCAAGGAGGGACCCCAGGAGGCCGCCCAGCTCCAGGCCTGAGACGCGAAGGGAGGCGGCTCCAGCATCAGCCACTCCTTTGACTTGCAAGAGGTAGAAAACGAACCAGGAGGTGACGCCCTGCCTCACGATATAGATGAAGAAGTAGGTGATGGCCAGACCCACCACAAAGGGGTTCCTTTTTTTTTTTAATGGTAGGGAATATCGGAAAAAAATGAGTGAGAAATATCGTCGAAAAGAAAATTAATATCGAAAAAGAGCTCAAAAGCAAACTTGAGTAGATGGTATTATAAATGGCTGGCTTACTTAAGAACGTCTGTGACGAGGAGATCGACGAGGGACTCCTTCTTCTCCTCGGTCTTGGCGGCAGATTCCCCATCCGCAGCAGGTGAAGAGGGCTTGGCTGCAGCACGCTCCACTGGAAGGAACCCTGCAGACTCGGGGGAGTCCTTCACTCCCGCCAGGATCAGCAGACCCATCGCCATGCCCACAATTCCAGGGGCAAAGAGACCTGTACAAAAGACAGCGCTTCAAGATTGAGTAAAATCCAACGGAATCCATGTGGAATGGAGCTGTATACATAATAACTTGGCCAGTGACAGCTGTTTGGATCCGTTATTCACAAAATGAAAATAACCAGTTCCAATATCTTTCTCTGTTTTCCCCACCCAATGCAAACCAATATTATTATTTCAAGCTGCTGCTACTCACCCCACTGCCAGCCGTACAGTTTTGCTGCCGTGCCCGCCAGCAGCGGCGCCGCGAACCCTCCCATGTTGTGCGCGATGTTCCACATGCCCCAGTACGTGCCACGCTCCTTGGCTGCAAACCACGACGTCAGAATGCGGGCGCAGCCGGGGGCGCCAAGTCCCTGCAAATAACCTCAACATAGAAGTTCAGTAGTAATTCGATATAAGAAAAAACATTTGTAATTATCGATTTGTTCAAGCAAGCAATGAAATGTCGCCTCAAAAAAAATATGCCGGAAATAAATCTGGCCTTCCTGCCTTGCATAAATGCAAGATAGATGGATATTAAATAGAAAACGTAAATTACCTGGAGCATGCCGTTGATGGACCAGAAGACTGCGAACCACAGCATGGAGGTTGAGAATCCGAATGCAATGTTCATCACCGCTGTGGCCATGAGACCGCAGGCCAGCAGGAGGCGGGGGGAGGTGCGGGAGCCCAGCACACCCGAGGCGAACTTGGACATGCCGTACATGATGGGGAAGATTGAGGTGAGGGCACCGATCTGCATCAGAGTGAGAAAAGGAATGGAGGTCGTTTAAAAGGCAGCGGAGAAAGGGGGAGGGAGGAGAGGGAAAATTGCTCTTCAAGGTCGATATTTTTGTCCACAGAATTGAATTGCTCACATCAGTCATAGAGAGTCCGAGGGTGGCGTCGGCGACCATTGCCGGCGCTGTGTAGGTGAGACTGTTGCGGGTGAGGTAGAAGCAGGAGTAACCAAGCACAATGCCTGCAAATGTGATGAAACGCCGGCGCACAAAGTCTGCTGGGTAGGTCGGCAGCTCAGAGAGGGTCTGGGGCTCTGAAGCTGGAGAGATGGGCGTGGCAGCGGGGGCAGTACTCTCAACCAGCAAAGACTCTGCCTGGGAGGGAGGTTCGAGGGAAGAAGGCTGGGATGCAGCGGGCTCTTTGGGTTCCTCTCCGGCGGCCCTGCAGAGGTCACCCCTGCGTGTGCCAGACAGGCGCTGAGGCAGCACCGGGAATGAGCGGCCAACTTCTGGAGCTTTTCGAGCTGCGCGGGGCGATGTGCCCATCGGCCGGCCCGCCGAGAGGCGGGCTGACGGAGACAGATGGTGCAGCATTGCTGCAAGCTTGTTTGCGTAAAAAAAAAGCGAGGACATAAACGAAATTAGCAAAAAAATTGACTACCTGGCACGGGGCAAACCATAGACGTATGGACATGCAAGATCAAGTAAATCATTTTACTCACTTTGATGGTCTCTCGGCGATCGAACAACCAGAACGCAACACGGTATGGGCTCGGGTGTCTCCGACAACCAAAATGGCACAAGATCAGAGACGTCAGCAGATGGGCACCTGGCTCCGTTGTTTTTGATAGCGATTAACACTTGTGGTTTTGTCAGAAAGAAGAAGAGGAAGCTGCATAATCATAAATTTTGGTCGTCTTGTTGTTGCAGAGAAAGTTAGAATCCCCTCCTCCATTTTTCCATTAAAAATCCTTTGTCACCTAAAAACCAGAAGCCGAGACGCACAGAGCACAGTCCATGTGGCTAATCAAGTGCATGCAATTGGCCTCCAGCATCCCATGCAAGCTGAACATGCGGCGTCAACCAGCGCGTCGGCGGACGAAACAAAAACAAGTCGCCTCTCGTGGCTTCGATTCAATATTTCAAGACTGGGCGTCGATATCAAGGATTAGTCAAACTGGTCCAGCTTTCAAATTGCGGCAAGGCATTTGTAGCAGGCTAGCCTGAGAATGCCGCCACTCAATGACTTAGCTGCTTCACAATCTTTTGGCCAGAGCAGCCCCTGAGAAAGGGTTTTAGATGCCAGTTGATGCCCAAGGATGTACGATCTACTTTAGTTTCATCATCGTGACTGCTGGCTTGCTTCAAATTTTTGTTGCTGGCCTAGGCGGGCGGTGGGCGGTACATCATGGATTGTTGATCTAGAGCGTATTTTCCTTGGCAAGTGTTGTTTTATTTAGTAAAAGATTAAAAAAAAAAAAAAAAAGTGCTGACAGCAAGCTGGAGGCCTTCTTCTCCGAAGTCTTCTAATCCCAACGAAACGATGTGCTAATTTTTTTCGGCATTTTTGCTTGCAGTGGCAGATATTTTTGCAAGAACAAATACAAAATATATCTGAGCACCCTACATCGAAGAACAAACAACGATGGCTGAGAAGAAGACAGTGGTAATTGTGGGCCTCGGCTTCGTCGGGATGAGAGCTGTGCGGGAGCTCGCTGGCGATAAATCATTCAATATCATCGCCATCGATGCCAAGGACTTCTTTGAGAACACAACTGCCGCTGCGGAGTCTATCACAGACGCTGAAAACTGCGAGAGGTAGACCAATTTTATTCTAGTTCTTTTTAGCGACATATCGCATTCATTTACTTAATCCACACTGCAGGATGATGGTGGATTACACCATAAACCCAGCACTGACATCCATTTTCAAGCAGGTCAGTCCTTTTCCAAGCCTCCCGCTCACCGCTCATAAATAAACAGGTCTCTCCTTGATCTCATAATTTCCAAATTTTTTCTACCCATCACAGGGCATTGTTACATCCATCACTGCCAATGAAATCGGCCTTTCTTCGGGTGAAAAGATTGCTTTCGACTATGCCATCCTCGGCACTGGCTCAACCTACGCAGCAGGCATCAAGACCGATCCCAGCGCGCTCACCTCAAAGTCCGAGCGTGTTGCCGCGCTCAAGAGCTATTCTGCCTCCATTGCCGCCGCCCCATCAGTAGTTATTGTTGGAGGTGGCACCGTGGGAGTTGAACTGGCTGCAGCTATCGCCGAAACCTTCCCAGGAAAGTCTGTGACCATCATCGCTGGCTCAGGGCCCCGCATCCTAGACCGTTTCTCCGAAAAGGTGTCAGAGTATGCCACAAACTGGCTGGAAGCAAAGGAGGTGAAAATTGTGACAGGGGAGCGGGTTGCAGACTGGGGCGGCATGGGGGAGCTCCCTGCAGAAGGCAGCGTGACGACAGATGCTGGGACTGCGTACGCTGGGTTGGTGTTCAAGTGCCTGGGGGGTCCGCCTGCGACTGCCGCGTTTGCGGCGTCTCTGGAAGGCAAACTCACCGCTCGTGGGGCGGTGGTGGTGAACGACAAGCTGCAGGTGGAAGGCATGCCTAGCGTGTTTGCAGCGGGGGATGTGGCCAACACCTCTGAGGAAAAAACGGCGAATTATGCGGACTATGCGGGGATGGCGGCAGCGAGGAACCTCAAAGCGCTGGCGACCGGCAAGGAGATGATTTCCTTCCCGGCAGGACTGTTCAAAGGCGCGGAGAAGCTGCCGTTTGCCAGCGGCGCGACTTTGGGGAAGAAAGATGGGGTGATGCAGGTACGGCGGGTTTCCTTTGCATGGTATCCACAAGCGTGAAGAAATCACCTGAAGACAAACGGGTGTCTTCTGTTGCACTATTTTTGCATCGTTTTGAAAGCATACGAGCGGTGTTATTATTTTATCCATTGCAATACAACAAAATAGTGCTCACATTTTTTTTTTACTTACTTTTTTACCTGTGCAGATGGGCAGCAGTGAGGTGACGACTGGGAGCAGCATTGGGACGATGCGTAGCTTCTTCGGGAAGCTCATCATGGGCAGCGCGGCTGGCTCATGGTTTTGGGCTGCGCTGTACAGCTTTATCAAGAAGATGTTCGCGGGCCAAATTGCCAAGCTCGCTCAGGCGTGAGCATTTTAATTTCCTGCCATTCAACATATTGATTCAATCCTTCGTATGTTTACCATTTGAACGAATCACAGGAGGATTTCCCCCCCAAATTATCTGCCACTATTTTTTTTCCTAATTTGCCCCTCTTCGATCTTTAGTACTTGCTCAATACCATGTAATTCTATGTTATGGTTTGTTCCAAATATCCATAGGAACATGTGCAAAACCAATAGAAATTATGACGTAAAACTCGCCTAGATTGCGCCCTAATTTTTGTGGTGTTGAATCCACGCCGATTTTTTTAATATATTGCAGCACCGCGCTGCTGTTATCTTTAAACTCAATAATTATAACAACTGAGTCCGGGGGGGGGAAATGCGGCGCCTGTTGTGGGGCGCTCTGCTCTGCATCTTTTTCAGCAGGCCAGGTGCACTTGCTTCCCGAGTCTTGAAAAGCAATATTGTTGTGAGAAGCAACCAAGATCGATACCAGGTGAGAATAGTTTCTCTTGCGTCCGGCCACAAAAAACACGGCAGTTTGACAAATAAAATGTTTGCAAAATCCATTATTGCTGATGTCTGTGGCTTGATTACGCAGGATCCTCTCCAAGCCGGTCCGTCGAGAAGGATACTGGTGAACGTGTATGATTACGCGCAAAGCTGCACCGTGGAGGCTTTGGACTACATTGAAACGAGCTCCTGGGCGTATACTGCACGAGATTATTATTCAATAGAAATAGATGGGAATGGGTGTGGAGATGGCGACGAATGGACAACATGCTCCGATTACAACGATGTGGAGATTCTTACATTTGCTGTATTGGATATGTCAGTAAGTTACCAATGCTTCTCAGCACGATAATTTTGTTCTCTCAAATAACTGAAATAAATCCCATCTTTGCAGGGAGATGATTATGCCTCAGAGGTGGATGTTGCAGTCATTGACCTTGACACCGGAGAAACGTTAAAAAGCTTTAGTGCAAGCAGCTGCGTAAAATTTTCCATTGACGCGGGATCTGGCTGCCCAGGGGCAAACATCAGGATCAAAACCTTCTGCTCATCCCCTGGAAATTGCCGATTGAATTATGGATATGGATACACTACGGCATTATGCTCTCCTACCCCCTCCAGCCCCCTCAATACAAGCCCACCGGACACCCCAAGCCCATCTGATTTCACACCTTCCGTCGTCATTCCCTCTCCCCGATCTACCGTCAGAATTGGGGCTGCCGTGGGGGGCGCGATAATTGGGATTCTGAGTGAGTAGTATTTTTTTCATATACCCAGTGTACTCCGAGGATAATTAATCTCTTAGCTATTAAGTAATGACTTATGTCTCTCAAGAGCGCTCCATGCATGCAACGTCTTGCTTCCTTTTGTGCATTCCAGTTTTGGTGTAAAGGACCCTGATCAGCGATTTTCTTTTGCCCTCATTTTTCTATATATTATTACTGTAGGCATAGGTGGAGGCATCGCCACATTAATTGTGCGCCGTAAAAACAAGAACAAACAGCCTGACCCCGTAATAAACGAAGAGTATTTGACGTCGCCATCAGCAGCGCTGAATGATCTGCCGCCCCCACTGACCAGTGATGAAGGACCCACCATCTCCAACAACGCGACAAAAGACGACAGTTACCTTTGGGCTACATCACCACCGGTTGAAGATGGAGGAGAGGGAAGAAAGACAAAATTCTCGCCTTGCGACACTCCTGCCGCAGCTGAAACCAAAACAGCTGCACTCGCAGCTGGAGGCGGCATGTCTGAAGCAACAGCTGCGCACTCACAACTTTCTGCTTCGACCTCCATGGCCTCCATTGAGCTGTCCAGTTTGGGACAGCGGAGCGCAAGCCTGGCTGCTCCTCAAGACCCGCTCCTTCAGTACGTCAACAGCCAGCTTTCTACAGCCAGTGGCAGATCATCTGTTTCAAAATTCTCCACCAGCTTGGAACTAAGCTTCAAAGACCTCCAGGTTGGAGCCTTGCTGGGGGAAGGCAGCTGGGGACGTGTGTTCAAGGCTACGTACCACGAAACCAGCGTCGCGGTGAAGGTTCTTCTCAGCGAAGACAAGAAAGTCACCGCCGACAACGCTGCTTCGCTGCTGAGCATGTCCGCTCCGGTTCTTGAGCGCCTGAAGCAAGAAGCTTCAATCATGGCAAGCCTCGCACACCCTCACGTTGTGCAGTTCATCGGCATGACGACTTTTCCTCCTGCATTGGTGCAAGAGTACTGCGCGCGTGGGTCCGTGCTGGGTGTGCTGCAAGCCGCGGCCGCAGACCCTGCCGCCGCTGCTGAAATGACGTGGAAGCGACGTTTAGGCGTCGCTATTGGGACAGCGAAAGGGGTGCTGTTTTTGCACGCCCGCTCTTCCCCCATCGTGCACAGAGACTTGAAGAGCGGCAATGTGCTTCTGAGCCACAACTGGACTGCAAAAATCGCAGACTTTGGATTGGCAAAATGTCTCGAGGGCTCCGCCCGGTCGGCCTCCTTGACAGCGATGAACCCCCGGTGGCTGTCTCCAGAGCTGCTGCAAGGTGGATCTGCAACGCCGGCAGCCGACGTTTTTGCATTCGGTGTCTTCCTTTGGGCAAGTTTTATTTTTATTTTTAAATTCATTCTTTGTGAGTTTCAAAGATAATTATCTTATTCAAGCATGACTTAATTATTTTACAATTCATTGCAGGAGCTCCTCACCTGGAAGCTTCCTTGGGGCTCAACGAGCCCTTGGACCATAGTAGGGTCTGTATGCAGGGGGGAGCGCCTGCCCATTCCGCCGACGCCTTCTCTGCCTGGTCCAGAATGCGGCTGGCCAGGGCTGCCGAGGTACACTGACCTGCTGCAGCGGTGCTGGACTCAGGAGGCGGACCAGCGCCCAGATTTCAAGCAAATAGTGGAGGAGCTACGGGCGATGGCGCCGCCAGGGACTGAGGAGATGCATTTTTAAGTATTTTTAAAGTAAATTTGAATATATTAATATTTTTAACCTTTCAAGACCTTGAATAAAAGCTCTACCTCCTATCTTACCGCCATTTGCATTACAAATTCAATTGCCAATTAGCCTGCGTACATATTTTCAGGACTAAGCACGTCCACCGCCATTAGTAGCGACCCAGAGCGACCTGGCATCATGTTTAGTAATCCCTCTTATCGATGCCGAATTTCTTTTTACTTCTTTTTTATTGATTGTCCCTGTAGTGCATCACAAATCCTTTAGCCAGGGGTTGATCAACTCATGAGTTACAAAATGTAGCCCGGATTTAATAAAAGTAAAATGCTTTACTCTTGCGCAAGGTTTCAAGTTTTCAAGGGTTTTACATATGGTTTAACGTTCTCCTACAGAAGGCGCTCCTATAGAGACCTGCAAGGCGACGTGCCACTCCCCGCCACAGTAAGGCGGGGTCCTTCTTCCATCCGTGGCATCTACCTCAGGTCCTGGGGACGTACGGATACTTTATTACGCCGATACTGCACCGTCGCCCACAATGTACGGCTCTGGCCCCTGCCTTCCTGAGTCCCCCAACAGCGCGACCGACATGAATAAAAAAAATGGGTGGAAAGCAGGACTTTCCGGACGGCAAGGGGCCCATCCGGTTTTTGGTTCGCTTTTGGGCAATGCTGGCCCGCCCAGCACCCCTCCCATCTACAGCGTTCACTCAACCCCTGGCATAAAGAGGTAAACCTGGTGTAAAAATGCGCTTGTTGCTTTCTTTGCCAGCATGAAAGTCATGGATATATATTATTTATTACAAATCCAGCAAATGTATATATTTCTAATAGAAGTATTGGACAGCAGCCTAAGATGGTTTAAGGTTACGCTGGTTGCCGCCGGAAGCATAATTTCCCGCGCGGTCGCACACTTGAAACATCGCGAAGCGAATGTTATTGTTGAAAGGGAAAGGAGTAGGGTTTAAGAAGCTGTTTGGCTTGCGGAACACCTGCAAATATGCATGGAAGAAAATCACCCATTGAATCAGCAAGACTCGTTCGGAACGTTGAAAGAAAGAAAAAAAACTCTAAATCAGCACCAACACACCTGGCCCAGCAAGAATCCTGGTGCTACTTGCCGAATTTCATCCCTGGTGCCGCGAACGAGCTGTGCATATGCGTTCATAGTTCTTTGCAACGCCGAACTATTGCCGGTCACCTGCGCAGGCTCAACGTCATCATAGTCTATGATCCACGCTGATCCCGTTTTAGTCAACAGGGGTCTCGTATAGAAAGCATCCCACCAAGACAGGCCAGTGGAAAGTCTCCCAGGGTACTGTTCAAACACCGGCGGCGCAAATGTGGTCCAATTGAAAGCGTCCACCACGTTGACGAGCCCACCGATTGAGGGAAGCGGCGTCAGCAAGTTGAAGACGCTGGAACCCCCATTGCGAATGCATTTGCCGTTCCAGGCTCCCGACCCAAAGCGCGATGCCACCGCAAAAGAATCTTTGCCCACTCTGCAATATTTCAATGTTTATTGCGTTTATTGCCTATAAAAAGGGGGAAAATCAAATGATGGAAGCTTGGGCGCTGCATATCTCACATACATCCCAGCACGCATCCATCCATGGGGATTCTAGCGTCGCTTCGCGGTGGTCCGCTCGCGTTCTTGTAGACCTTATCCCAGTAATCATCATTGGCAAGGGAGAGTGTTTTGCAGAGGTCTTGGTAGCTGGCGTATCCAGCCGGCAGCGGATATGGAGTACATTGTGGCTTGGTGCGGCTCTGGCGGCTGCCGACGAGCCGATCAATGACATCTCCTAAAAATATCTGCCCAAGCTCAGCGATGGTTCCTTGATCTAAAACAATGTTCTGGGCTTGTGCTGTGGCCAGTAAAAGCACGAGATGTAGCACGCATACAGCGCCTGCCCGCAAGATTGCATTCATTTCACCCGTTTTGGGTTTGCTTATTAAACTAAACCAACGCCCGAAAATGTTTTGATGGAGGCAGGCAGAGTAAACGAAACAGCAAAAAGAAGAGGTAATCATAGGCCCGAGGCGAGGTGGGACTTCGGTCAAGCAAAAAAAAATGGTCAAAATTGCGCCCATTTGTGCCAAATTTGATCAGATCGCGTGATGATGAAAAAACTCGAGGATTCTGCTCTTTTCATGGAATATTTATAAATTGATGGAGAGGCTGGGCTCCTCGCCCCGCTGTCCGGAAATTTTTGAGCCCTTTATTCAAATTTAATGAACATTTTTTTCCGTCCCAGCCTCCCGCTGCATATGAACGCGGGCCAATTTGTGCATGCGCATCATTGAAATCTCAGCTCCCTATCGTCCAATCGTGCCCGTGCGACCATGCAAGTAAATTATGCCCAGCTTCCCGTCCCTGTAGTTGCATTTTGCAGTGGTCTGCTCTACACGAGCGCCTTGATCACCTGGCGTTCCCACTCCGAGAAGCGCTGGAAACGGTCCTACGCCTCCTTGTCGACTGTCGAGCAGCTGGAATGGGCAGGCAAGGCGCCTTCCACCCTCCATGCCCTCGTTTTATCAGCGACCTGCATTTATCTCTTCCTCATCGAGGATTTTTTCAGCGATAGCAAGGTACGAGTCTTTAAAAAGCTGCTTAAAAAACGTGCTGCTTGGCATCTTACCGCATTGCTCTCACATCATCCCAGCCTTTCCCTTTCTCCAACCCTCATTTTCTCATTGCTGCTACCCCTGTCTCCCCCTTTCAGAAATCGTCTATGTCGCTGCTGCTGAGGACTTCTCCTGTTTCTACCGCCGGTCTCGCCTTCTCTTTTGGATATTTCATAGTCGACATCGCGATGCTGGCCATCCACTACCCTTGCGTAAGTATTTTACAGGCTTTATTTTTTCCTACCCATACCGCAAGTGATTCCTTATCTATTTGTGCAGTTTGGAAACGTAGCAATGGGTGCGCACCACGTGGCAGCCCTGGCTTCTGTGGGCGCTTCTACCCTAACCGGACAGGGCCATGTTTTCACTCTGTCGCTGCTAGCGACAGAGCTCACAACCCCGCTGGTGAACGTACGATGGGTGCTGGACAAAGCGGGGCTCAAGCAGCACCCTCTGTATTTAGTAAATGGCGTTGCAATGATGATATCATGGTTTTTTGTTCGGGTGATTTTTTTGGCTCTCTACTTTTTTCCTTTAGCGTGGAGGCATGCAGAAGAAGCACGTACGGTGAGAAATATACCTTGGGGAGGGTTAACGAAATTTAATTGCAACATGACGTATAGCTGTTTGAGTGGGTTTATCTGCAGCAGAAAGAACGTTTAGCAGTAGCTGCATTAAGTTAATCAAGAGTTAATCCAATTCTTTCTCTTATTTTACAGGTGTTGCACACCTCTTGCTACATTTTGTTGCTGTCTGTGCCTCCGATGCTGCTCACATTGAATGTATTTTGGTTCTGGAAGATTTTCAAAGGGGCACGCTCGCTCTTGCTGCAGACACATGGGAACGTTGAAAAAAAACTAGAAGTTCCGGCGGTTGATGCTGCGAAGAGATACACGAAAGATGAATGACATAAGATGTTCATTGGTGTTGATTTTATCTCCTGATATGATAATGTTTTACCTCGACTTACCGTGCCTTAATTACCACATATAATTTTTATTTTTGGAGATACCAAGACCTTTCTTTTACTACTCTCGTTGCTTTCATTCTCTCCCCTTGTTCCTATACATTATGTTAGTGCTCTCGGAAGGAAAGATCTCTCTCTCCCCGAAATCTCTCGGTTTCTCTAGCTTGGACGATTTTATTTGTGTGGAATGAAGATAAAATATTGCTAAGCCCCCCTTTAACCCTATTTATCAAACTCGAACCGCTCGGTTAGTTAGGAAAACCGAGCGGTTCGAATTTATTTCCCCCCTTTTGCCAAGCTTCTTTGTTTTTGATGGCGAATGATAACGCAGTTTTCGTTTTAGCAGGATATAAAGGCCAAGACTGAGCGATGGCTCTACGAAATGGAGAGATGGGGCATGAAATAGTTAGTCGACTGTTATTAATGATACTTTCTTTTGACTACGACGTTGGATGCTTCACTTCCCAAACAGCCAGGGTTGAGTGACCTCACGTAGGAGAGAGGGATGCTGGGCGACCCAGCATTGCCCAGGCGTATACCTTGACCGGACGGTTCGCGTTCTCGCCGTCCGGAGCGTCTTGCTTTGCACCTGTGCTTGCACCTGTACCAGTTTTGCACCTGCTTGCACGTCAGTCGTGCCGTCGGGGACTCAGAAGGCAGGAGCCAGATCCTTACATGTGGGCGGCGAGCTGTTTATAGCTTTTAGAATGGCGCTGCTGTGTCGTACGTCCCTAGGAACTGAGGTTGATCCGGCGGGTTTGTCTTTTTTTCTTGCGACCTGCAAAATTTGAGCTGGTAATTTCAGGAAGGACGAAATAGGAAGTGAATAATAAGGATGTGCACACTGGTTACCAGGAAAAAATAAAAAGGGGGGAGTGGGGGTTCTACAAATACTCTGAAAGAAGTCGAAAAAAGCTGCGTCGTCGTAAACGTCGCAGCCTCATCATGCATGCAAAAAATTATCAGAAAATTAGAAAAAACTAATACTCAAAATTTGATTACATGCGCGGTTTCAAAGTGCACGTGTTTTACCGCTTCAAGCAATCAGCGTAAAAAGAATGACAGCCGCCACGGCAGCCACCAAGCCGGTCAAGCGCTTCGAAACTGCTCCAGAGGGCGCCGGCGCGGGGCTCCCCCCCGAGATTCAACTACAACGGCGCAGGTGCGTGCCGCCTCGCCTGGGATGTCTCTAAGAAACACAAAAACATCCAGCGCCATTGCCGCCTTCAGAATGCATAATAGTCGTCGTTTTCCCATCCGCAGCGATGGTGCGGATCTGGCATATGTAGCCTGCCGTAATAGTGCCGTTGGTCCACCGCCGCTGGAACTTGGAAACGAGGTTATCAGTGTCCGCGTCGATGCATTTGTGGCCGACTACAATCGCTCTCGTGGTGAAGGCGTCGAGAGGGTCTGCCAGATAACAGGCCTGCGCCCACCCCGCCGTTCCCCACTCAATACCGTTCTGCAGTCGCGTTCGAAAACTAGGACAAGCGGTCGGAAAAAGCTCGCAAAAATAAAATAAAATTGAAATCTATGTGGCTTATAGGTTTCAAAATTTCAAGGTTTTACAGATGGTTGAACGTACACTAATGTGTTCACTCCTATAGAGATCCGCATGACGACGTGCCACAAACCCCGCCACAGTAAGGCGGAGCCCCCCTTCCCTCCGTCGGATCAACCTCAGTTCTAGGCTCTGGCCCCTGCCCCCGAGTCCCCGACGGCCCGACCGACACAAAACAGGTGCAGAGCAAATACAGGTGCAAAACACGCACACGTGCATGCAGAAATGCAAGGCATGCAGGACGCTCCGGACGGCGAGAACGCGAACCGTCCGGTCAAGGTACACGCTATAAATGTGAAGACAGAAAACAAGGTGGACTCGAGGGAAAACGATATATCACCGCCTTAACTGCCCCCAGCTTTTAAACCCCAGCTTTTAAACCCCAGCTTTTAAACCCTAACTAAACCCTAAACTCCATCCGGGTAACGAAAGGCAACAGTTTCAAGGTTTTACATATGGTTGTAACGTCTACTATAGAGACCGACCTGCAAGGCGACGTGCCACTCCCCGCCACAGTAAGGCGGGGTCCTTCTTCCATCCGTGGCATCTACCTCAGGTCCTGGGGACGTACGGATACTTTATTACGCCGATACTGCACCGTCGCCCACAATGTACGGCTCTGGCCCCTGCCTTCCTGAGTCCCCCAACAGCGCGACCGACATGAATAAAAAAAATGGGTGGAAAGCAGGACTTTCCGGACGGCAAGGGGCCCATCCGGTTTTTGGTTCGCGCTTGGGCAATGGGCAATGCTGACCCGCCCAGCACCCCTCCCATCTACAGCGGTCACTCAACCCCTGGCTAAAAGGGATATATATATATAACCCTGGTGTACTCACAGAGATATGTGGTACCCGCCCTGTGTACCCGTCCGATGAGACTACGATACCGTGGGGAAGTGATGCATCTGACGTCGCAGTGCAGTAAACAACCAAAGTTTACGCACTGGCAGCTACCATGAGCTAACTAGTAGGGAGCGAGAACCAATGCATAGAAGTTTAGGAAGATCTTTGATGTAGTAAAAAAAAGTATTTGGACGAGGGAAACCTTTGAGTAGGAACTGTGCATCTACCAAAGGCGTCCTCCCCCTGGGGTCTCTCTTTAAATCTTATTTCTGTTGAGAAATAAGACTGAGCTTAATTATCCTCGGTTCTTATCGGGCATATGAATACATTACAGGGTACATTCTGACAGAGATTTGAAAGAGAGAAAAAAAGGGTTGTGAGCTCCATATTTAGGGGCTCGATTGCTGCCCGATATGCTTCAGCAACTAAATATACAATATCGACAGAAAGAAACTCTGGAAAATGTGTGTCGCGTGCGTTTGTTGAATTTTCTTCTTCTTGACGCATACATACATGAGGAGAACAATCTTCTACACTTGCTTCAAAACATTCAGCAGTTTTACCTCGTATCACGCGTTTAAATTTGCATACACTGTGTATCATTCAATCAACGCACAGGGTCTTTATCCTCGGTTTTCCGGTTTCACTGCCGACGCCTACGCCTAGCATCATCGCTCACTCGAGTAACCCTCCCCTCGAGGATGGCGATGGTGGTGCCGTTGCTGCGCGCCCCCAGAGTGCGCCGCCCCAGCCCCCCAGGCCCTTCAACAGTGGTCGTGCCGTCGGCCAAAAAAGTGGCCATGCTGCCGGCCAAGCTACTGACCTGGAGGCCACCCTCGCCCAGCAGCGCAACCTCGCCCACCTGCCACACCGCGTAGGGCGCTCCAGGCTCGGCGTCGGCGATGATGAGGGCGCGCAGGGATGCAAGCTGGTGCTGGACTTCTGCAGCAGAGCCATTGCCAGAGTACAGTGTCTCCACCCAGCTTGTCAAGCGCGCCTTCTGTATTGTTGTGGTGGTGGCTACCGGACCGGCATCGCTACCTCGCACCACCAACGCGCCCGTCTGGGGGTCCACCGCAATCTCAGAGGACTGGGCTTGCAGGGGCTGGCCTGTGGACTTGTCGACCAGAACATAGGTGTTGGTCACTTTGGTGTCTTTGTTGAGGGCGACCATCGCGTAGGTGAGCCCCGTGGAGGCAGCCACGGCCAGCACTGCAATGACGCCCGCCAAAATGGCCCCCCACTTGAAAAACGTGCGCTGGCGCTCAGCTTCAAGCAGCTGGGTGACGGACTCGACGATTTCTTCGACGTCGAGCTGGCCATCACCGTTTCTGCGAGGAGAGTATGTTGCGAAAATTTAGAGATGTGGGGCAAGAAGAAGAGGGCGCGGAAGTTGCCCGGGAGTTGCCAGATGCCTTCCATGCATGCCGCTAGACATGTAAACCAGGACAATGAGCTCTCGTACGCACTTGTCCAGTCGCTGCAAGCGGCTTTTATACCGAGCAAACTGGGGTGCCATGGACCCGCTCATTTTGAGAGCCGCAGGGGCCGCCATCTCGTCAGCCATTGTGATTTGTATTTGAACAACTGCAGAAAATACTTCTCTAAATTTAGGGCCGTTCACAACCCTGACGAGCCTGAAGACAAAATCCCGAATTTTGTACCGTATATGGACATTTTTTGGTAGTACCGTGCAGTCGAAGAAGAGGGAGTCGAAGAAGAGGGTGCAAGTCTCGGCTATTTATACACTCGATTGTACTCCGAAACTTCTGGCATTGCGTGGCAACCATGACTGCAAGCTGGGGGGACATTCCTGCGAAGGATTTGAATCGCTCAGACACCCTTGTCAATCGATTGGACAAGTAAGTTGCTGGATTCATTATATGGCAATCCAAAGTTTGCATTTAGGGTGCCTGCGCCTGATGGCGTCATTCCCAATATTATATGTAGCTATTCACATGTGTCGAATGGTTGTATTTTGGAAGCAAACCCGATTGTATTTTGCATTTCGCAGAAACGGGGATGGCCGCGTCACCATCGACAAGGTCTGCAATGTCATCGACGAGATTGTTGCGCAGGAGCGCCAAACTGCGATCTTCAAGCGCGTCGCCTGTGTGGGTGTGCTCATAAGTTTGCTGGCGGTGGCGGCCACAGCCGGTCTCACCTACGCCGTGGTGAAGGGCAGCAAGGACACCGAGATCACCAACGGGGTGCTGGTGGCCAAGGGAGGAGACACGGTGATGCTGGAGGCGGCCGACATGACGGTTGATGCCGACGGCGTGCTAGTCAGTCGACAGGAAACAGCTGGAAGCATAGGTTGGTTATTTCGGCCCACAAAAAAACAGAGCAATTAACGTGGTTTCTCAGTAGCTCAAGCACCCTATTCTGCAGGCACATCTTCGGTGGTGCTGGAGCAAACCATGGCGAGCTTGGTGCAGAACCTCCAGAACGCCTCCGAAGACGAGGCCCAGCACATGATGACCTCATTGCGTCAAGTGGTCGTGCCCGGTCCCGTCCCTGGGGCGGCATACGCCATTTGGAGGGTGGCAGAGGCCGCTGTCCTGTCTGGTGGCGAGCTCTTTGTAAGATATGAACTATTTTAATTTAGACAGCGAAAGCTGACGATCGAGGATTTCTTGATTGCGATAACGCATATTGACACTTTATCGTTTTTATTTTGTGCAGATCAAGAGCGCTGCCGGGCACAACCTCACGATTTCTTCCAACGGTACTGCCATGGCAATGACCAGCGGGGGGCCTGGCGGGCGACGCCGCCTGCTTCAAGGGTATATCGTGTTCAGCGGAACCGTGTACAGCGAGTGAGAATGAGCATTTTTTTAATTTAAATGTACAGCGAACTCTCGTCCTCTGCCGTGACCTTTCCCGGGATTTGTTTTGCGCAATTGGAGGGTAGGCCATATAAACGACATTACCGGGGGGATTCTTCTATAGAAAAGGGGCCTGGAGGCGTGCCCGTGCCCGTGTGGCGGGCGCTGGAAAAGCTGTTGGGAGAATGCTGGTCTCGTGCACAATTTTATTTGCCCCTGGCGCATTTTTATTTTCATTATTATTTTTAGAAGTATTTTTTTTTTTTGCTTGTTTGCCTCGAATCTAGCTGTAATGCATAAAAATTAAGGAGGAAATGCTTATTGGTTTTTCTTTCTTTTATCATCTCAAACTTATTTTTCATTATTTTTTATTTTTATTTTTGTTTTCTGCTTGCACTTAGGCGCCAGTCTGCTACGGGGCCTTAGCTGCCCTTTTGTGCGGACTTTAAACCCTGTAATGTATGTATGTATGTATTATATAGCCGCAAACGCAAAAGCAGCAGTTGATATTTTTTCATGGAAATAAAAACGAGTTTTTACACTCGGTAATTTTTAACATCTTCACGGAGACTGAAAACACCGTGGGGCTCGCGTTGAGCTCGAACCTGGCCGAAAAACTAGCCAGATCTGGAAGATCTACCTAGGATGTCGGCCGTCGGCACCATCCTGCGCCCTCCGTCTTCCGAGGGCTGTCTACGCGTGGACGTTAAATGGCGTGGGGCGGCAGTGCGGCTGGCGCTCGAACCTGCCGACATACTAGCAGCGGGCGGCGTGGAGGTTGGAGATCGGCGCAATGGGCATCCAGGGCGAGAGCTGCGGCTGGCGTTTGGGCGGAGCTACGGCTGGCGTTCAGCGAGCGGCGGTGATGCGGCTGGTGACCGGCGTTGATGACCTGCATGCATTTGCTTTTCATAGGGGCGATTTATCGCCCCTTTAGTCACCCCTTTGGGGTCTTCGTTTTGTTTTGTTTTTTATGCCCAATGATAAGCACCCAATGATAATTAAGCCCAGTCTTATTTCTCAACAGAAATAAGATTTAAAGAGACCCCAGGGGGAGGACGCCTATAGTAGGTACACAGTTCCTACTCATAAAGGTTTCCCTCGTCCAGTCACTTATCGAGTGTACCACACAATCAAAGACCTGATATCTATTGAATGCCTGAAGCCCGTGGACTTCAAAACCCTGTCATACATTAGTAGTATTAGTATTTTACATTAGTAAATGCCTAAGGAAAAAAACAATAGCTCAAGAAATGATGACGATGAGGGTGCTACATGCCTAAGTCGCCGCAGGCGGGACAGGGGATCGAAATCCCGGGGCACTCAAAATATTTAGAATAAAAATATAGAAAATGACGGATATACCGGATATACTCCAATCGGGTGCTACCCGCCAGGGACACAGAGAATGGGTCATGTGTTTCGCAGATACGGAAAGTAAGTCTTGCAAGGGGAAAAAGCATGTTTGATTATGCAGCCATGGTTCAAAAGAATAATCTATACTATGCAGGAAGGGAGAAAAGCAGCAGGTCGCAGCAGGCGGGTCAAGCAGTTGAAGCGATGATGATTTCTCTCGAGGACCTGCAGAAAAGAGGGGTTCTTCAGCTGCCCCCTCCTCCGCCGCTCTAGAGAAGCAATTGGACCACTTGGGCGGGCTTCTGCAGCAGAGGCGTGCGATCGAAGAGGCCCGTCACCCTGAAAGGGCAGCAGCGTCCCTTGAAGGCGCAAGAAAGGCACCGCTGCCGCCTCAGGCAGCAAAGCGCTCTTCCGCCGCGCCTGCAGCTGCCGATGCTGCTGGAGGGAAGTCCCCTTTGCAGCTGGTGTCCCAAAAGCGGTTGAAGAATGCAGCTGGAAAGGTCACTGGGGTCAATTTGGTGCTGCGATGGGATAAGAAAGAAAGAAGCGAGAGTGAAATCGCCAGCAGACTGTTTAAACTGAAGGACGCTGAGCTGGACTGGGAGGTGGTTGAATTCGCAAATAAATGACCATACCCGCGAAGCGCTGCTCTCTGTTCATATTTTGAATCGTACTTTTTCTTCGTATACCGCGAGGGGTATAAAATTCATACAGAGCAAGACATCGAGCCCTGGAATGGAACAGACAAACTAGACCAGGCTTTTTGTCTGGAGGGTTGTTGTAATCGTTTAACGCTAGGCAAGCTGTTGATTGAGGCAATGTCTCCTCCGGGAAACCATCCTTCTCTAGGAAAGAAAAGGATGATCTAGCTAGCACACTTTCCATGCACCGCCTTGGGAAGACTATGTACTCCTCACAGCCTACAATAGCAGCTTAATATCCACTCGAAGACACCTGACCTCTCGCCTCCCTCATGCCCCCCTACCTCCACCTCCACCCCCACCTGCCCCAGCATCAGGGATCGGCTAAAACCTCACCCCCCCTTTCTATAGGGGCAATTTATTGCCCCTTCAGTCATCCCCCTTGGGGTCTTTGTTTTGTTTTGTTTACTGAAAAGCAGCCGTGCGCGTGTTTGGCATCCCAGGAAAATGCTGCTAAGCTGGGATTTGTACCTCCACCACAGAAAGAGCAGCCCGTATATATGTGAAACGAGCTTCATGTTGAACAACATGTCTGTGCCCTCTGCATTTCCATTCTCAATTCGCTGGAGGCCGACGCAGCCACTGCTTGCTGTTATAAAGTTGTTGGCGCCCAGTCAGACGCTCGCTCTAGCCACCATTCCAGCGGAAGAATCGTGGCATGCATTTTGAATGGCTAAAATTTGAGCTCCAACTCCCAGTCTCGCGAAAAACTCGCTACTTTGTGTGCATCTATGATCACATTACAAACCCAAAGGCATTTTCCCCCGTCTTCTCGCCTGAAACACACTTGTTTCAATTTGGGCATGCTCGTCGTTTGAAAAAAGAGAGGAATTCCTACAAGTAATCCGTCCACTTTGTGTGCATCCCATTCAAACCTCAAAGGGTTTTTGCTCCCGCAGCGATGGCCTGTTCGCGCTGCTTATTAAATGGAGAAGGTTATTGTCGACAAAAGTACGCTTGACGATTTCCCGCGCATGCCCGATGCTCGCCGGGAGCCGCAGTCAGCCGTCGCGTTGAATCCGATCTTGGGCCCGATCTCCCAAACTTTGCGCTGCCGGCGCGCCTCTGCCTCCCCCTCAGAGGGAGGTCTTATCTTACAGGGCTGCTGGTGCGCGTGATCGCATTCCAGACTCCATTTCCCGCCGGGGCGCCCGCCCTTTCTTTTCTTCGCCAGCCTGGGAACCGCGTAAAATATTTTTTGGCTAAAGTCTGAAAGATCTGAATCGCAGAGCACAGTGAAATCTTTGGCCCCTGCCTTAGCAATCACTAAGATACAAGCGCCTTTTCAGGTTTTCCCCTGGTGAATTCTCAGATCCGTTTGTCGTTGAGAAATCTGGTTGGTATCAGTAATGCAGCCAGAGAACACTGAAAATTGTGTACGTGCAGACGCTTCATCCTTGGGTACCTTGCGAATCCAATCTCTACGAACGATACCGTTCTCTTTCCCAACTGGGTACTTTCTGAGATTGTGAAATCTGAAGGGATGGTCGGAAAAAATTATGTCGGGCTTTATTGCAGACTCCCATCGGAGGTGAGGGAAACCACGTCGGGAGAGCATCAAGGGTGTATTAAACCGTTTCATCAGCCATATAGATGTGGAAGCAAGTATTGGGGCCCTCTCGCATATAGCTTTTTTAATAAGGGGAACTGCATTGCCACGCCGATTGCAGACCCAACTGTGAATTATTTAGTGCTCGCAGCCGCCCAGGACACATGTCATTGGGATTCATCCCCGTGATTGCATAGAGGGCATTTGGGGTTTATCGATGTGTTTGCGAAGGCTAGGCGAGCACATATTACTAAGCGGTTGGTTTTAAATTTTGCACACCAAGCATTTCAAACATTGCCGGATTGACGTATTGGTTGGACAAACAAGCCTTGTTTGTCCAAGCTGATTGAGTCATACCAAGTACACTCGATACATTAGAAGTTTCAGTCCATGCAGACGAATAATTATTTATTTATTTTCTACAAGCATCTCTGATTGCCACGGAAAATTTCCAGGCCATCTATCTGTGAATGCAAATTCACTAATATAAATATATTGTCGGAATCTGATCACCAGTGTTATCGTTATCAAGCTGTTCTGTTCTGATCACCAGTTCAATTTGGTTAGTGAACTCTTTAGGGCTAGCCAAAAGCTGCCTGTGAAGTCCACCAATCCCATTATGGGGTCCTCAGGGATCGCGCCGTTTCCTCGTTGCCGCTGTCATCAGGCGGCCGCCAACAACGTGCACACTAGGCGTGTTACCTAGCAATCTCGACCAGCAACTACTCTCTCTCCGCCACATATTATTATCGTCAACGGCGGCGATTAGGATCTTATTTATCTTATGGGTTGCTGCTAAGGCAGACAGCAGACCGTGATAAAAACATGCGAAGGCTGCGGTGGATTAAGATATATGAAAGCTAGTCCTGGAGCAGCCGCTTCAGCTTTTTCGAGCGCTGCGCTTAAGAAGCCTAATTCTCAACTGTGGGCACCCCTTTTTCATATATTTACGTAATGGTTCAATTAAATATCTTAGTTTTATCCTCCGGCTTGATTTTTGCTCACGCGAGGTTTACCTTGTATATAGACCACAGTGGGATCAGATGATCCATGCGGAAAACCCCTGCGCTTGGATTCCATATTCATTTTCTTCGGTAGGCAGTTTACACGGGTTTGGTATATGTAGAATAAGTTCTACATTAGGCTCCATCCAAGGATAAATTGCCGCAAACTCTCGCTATCCTGCAATTTCGGGACATTGACCCTAGAAGCTGTTTTCTGCTCATGTTTAGTGGGGGCTGCTATAATGAAGTGTTATGCAAGGGGACAGCTGATATAATAGAGGGTTGTTTGGGAACGTTTTGAGCCATTCCATATGCCGGCGGCAAGGTTTCAATGTTTACAACTGGCTGTTACGTCCACTACCTTGGGTGCTCCCAATGAGACCTGCAAGCGGACGTGCCACAGTAAGACAAGGCCCCTCCCATCCGCAGGGCTCCTGGATTTATTGGCAGGACCATAGCTTGCCTCTCTGTGTGGCTTTTGTTGCCGTCTCTGTGCGGAGTCTGAATAGATATTCATCTATTGTTTGTAGTTTGCATCTGAAATTTTTCAGTGCCCATGACAAGTTTGACAAACCCCAGCAAGTCCGTTAGAACAAGCGCTCCGCTTGCGTTTTCCCCATCTAAGGCTTGCCAGGACCTTAAAAAAAAAACAAAATTGTTGGCGAAAGGAACGAATGGACTGGGCTTATCGGCCTAATGAGAAAAGATGTTATGGAAAAACATATCACGGCACACGTTTTATTTCTACATACTTATATATCTCGTCCATAGAATAAGTAAGATGACAACTGATTATAATGGAGCGCAGCACAATGAAATGATGACAAAATACTTGATGATGTCGTATTGGGATTTAAACCCTGTAATTCATGCCCTGTAATGTGTGAAAGTATTGGTCTGCTAAGCTTAAAGACGAAGCATTCAGCGAGAATAGAAGAAAGACAGGCTTATTTATTATTGAAACGTGTATCAACAAGTTCACATGCCCGTTGTACCCCTGTGTCTAAGTTTGCATGCTCGGCAGATACAACAAAGCAATTCGAAGGCACCAGACCAGAATCACTAGGCGTTTTATTTATGATAGATTTTCCCAAGCAAAAGCAATTTATGTAGTTATTACTTCAGCCACGCAATTTTCGGTAAAATGTACAAACGACGAAACAACTCTCGGCTGTACTTACGTCCAATTGATTAGGAATCGTAAACGCTGTCATTGCTCTTTCTCATAAAAGTGACAATAATATCGAGGTAATAATATAATAGTGTTTGCCTTCGTAACGATAACAGAACTTATGTTATGCTGGCTAGCTAGCCTATGATGTACCTTCAGTCCCCACTGAGGATTCTGGGAAACGCGGTATACGAATGGATGGATAGGAAAGGAACACCCGAAAAATCGTCGGGTGGAATTCACAACAGTGGTTGTTCGTTCGTTCACCTGGTGTTTGTTGTAAACGCTGTCGAACAACATGGACGGTCCTGTCCGCGTCCTTGCCTGAATGCGGCGCTGCTTTTGCCCATAATTAGATGAGCTAATACATACATACATACATTACAGGTTTAAAGTCCGCACAAAGAAGCAACTAAGGCAACATAGCAGACTGGCACCGAAGTGCAACCAGAAATAAGAATAATAAATAGATGAATGAAAATGATAATAAAGAAAGACCAAAGAAAAACCAACCGCTAAAAGAAACAGAGAAAAAAATAACAAAGGAAAAGAAAAGAAAAGCTTATATCCAACCACGCAGCTTCTCGTACTCGCCAGCGTCATGGCTGGCTTTAATGAAAGAAGCAACCTGCTTCGGAGCTTGCTGCAGAAACTGAAAAAGATTCAAAGGAGAATAAGGGGAAGACGAAGAAGAAGATGGCGCGTCAGGGAATAAAGATGGGTAGGATGCACGCATTGCTACCAACGAAGGGCATGTGCAATGAAAAACCATGTGCTCTTCGTCCTCGCAAGAACCAGAAGCACACAAGCGGCATGTCCGATGCGAATGCGGCCGCCCAATGTAGCGCCCCGTCTCCACCCCAAGATGATGCGAGCTGCATCGGAATCTTGCCAAAGAGACCCGCCGCGGAACCGAAAGGACAGAAGAAAGGTACGGCTGCAAAATATAAGAACTCATTGTGGTATCACCGCCTCGTATTGTTGCCTTGTAAAAGTCAGTTCTCGTCCCCGATTGTTGACGGTAAAAATCCATGTAGCGTTGGCGCATGGCCGCCTCTGCCAGCCTGGGGTTCGTCCAGGTCGTCGCTCCCCGCGGGCACCACGCCGCTTTCCGCCACACCGCTTTCCAGACCTAAAGCGTCGATCAGGCACAGCACTTGCGCCGCCCAACAGCGCTGCGAAGATGAATGGCAACAGTATATTCAGTTCGCTTTTTTTTAACTTTGCTAACGGAACATCTCAACCTCCTCCACTCAGAACTTAATAGCAGAAACGTGAATGGACGATTTCATTTCGATCCCGCTCCAATACACCGTTTCGCTATCCCCCCAAGTAACCACATCAATCTTGTTGCAGAGAATCATGACAGAGATGTTTGCTTTAAATCACGAATAATACATTATATCAGGCCCGGCCAGGGCAACTATTTAAAACCTCAAGCAGCACACCACAACAACAGAAAATATTTTAAGATTTTAAGATTTTAACCTCTCTACTTTACTTTAGAATAATTCCTTTTCATTAACTACCGACACACGAACCAGCCATTTCATTTCTTTATCTGTCTTCTTCACTTCACGATCAGTTAGTTATCTTTGTTGTGTTACATCATCATCTACTTTTTATTAATGGGGTTTGATCATCACTGCCTACAAGATGTCTGCAAGGTCATAGTTTGCCACGAATTCAGCAGCTGCCTTGTCTGTGGCGCGATCATCTCGAGGCATGAAGGCCTTCCAGTCCAAGCCCGCGCTCTTCCAAGCCGCTGTCGTCTCCTCTGCGCCCTTGGCCTCCTTCAGTCCTCTTAACATGCCTCCAAGCACCTTGAGCGCGCCTCCGCTGGACACCAGCATCGTGTCTTCGCCCTCCGGCGGCGGCTCCAGGTCCGCCTCGACGATGTGCTGGCTTATGACTGCAAGGTCCGCGGCGTCATGTGCAATCATACCGCACAGCAAGTCGGCCACCTGCTCCGGCGCTTTGGGCACGTCCACGGTGAGGTCGTCCAGGACGTCCAGCAGCTGGCGAGCGCCTTGCTCGAAATCGGCACTTGCGACGAGCTTCTCGTCACTGCACCACAGCAGAGGAAGAGACATTAATAAACATTCACTATAGGTTATACGAATCGTTGATGCATACGTATACATCTTCATGAAGCCTTTATATGTTATAAAATATTCGAACAAGCAAAAAAGAAAACGGGATGCTCACCTTGCGCCCTTCAGCAGCTCCAGCACGTGCTCCCAGGAGGTCGCCTTGCTTTCCAGACTAATGATCATGATAGATTCCACAACTGTGACCATCTTGGCCTGCGCGTCGACAAGCTCCTTGAGGCACAGCAGCGCCTCCTTCACGTCCAGAGTGTTGAACAGCTCAGCCAGAAGGCCCTTGACCTTACTCTTGACGGCGTCCTCAGACAGCGCCTCCATCTCTTTCTGGGGCTCCGAGGAAGACTCCTCAGCCGCAGGCGCCTCAGCAGCCTCCTTGGGAGGCAGCGCAGCCTCCTGTCGCTCGGCAGGAGCGGCGGGTGCGGCAGCAGGCCTACAAAAAATGACATTAAGGCGATCAAGTCAGCAACAATTGGGTGGGATATACGATGGGGGTTTGTGCCCGCACAAAGAGTCAAAATAGCCCACATAATAGAGCTTTTTGCGTGCCATTGTGCAAATGGCAAATCGATTTCGCAAAGTTAAACCAAAGTTTGCATCTCCACAGAATTAAGGAGTGCACCCTGACACTAGCTTTGCGTTGCAATTAGAGCAATGTATGAAGAATCTCATCCCACTTACTTTGCTGCCTGGGGTGCAGGGCGGCCACCCGGTCTGAAGCTCTGCGCTCCCAGCGCGTCCTGGCTGCCCACCCGGTTCATCGTCCTGATGGGGGCGTCGATCCGGTTGTCGTAGGGAGGGCGACTGCGGCAAGGAGAAAAAAAGAAAGGGTTTCAGCTTAGAACAACAGTACACTGAGCTTATTTATTTTACTGGTGCTCGGTCAATTCTATTACTTACGTAGGAGGGCCGCCGCGAGGGGCGTCGCGTCCGCCACGCGACTGCTGCCGATCGAGCATCTGCGACCTGCTGCGCTCCATGGCCGCGTCACGGTGAATCTCCTCGATGGTCTTGGGCCCTTCTGTTTTTCGCCGCAGCACCCAGTTGTTCCTCCGCAGGTCAATCAGGTCGTGCAGCATGAAACGATGCCGAGAATCCAGGGCTTCGTTCTTCGACAGGTCTAGGATGCGTTTGAAGTAGACCTCCATCATGTCCTTGGTCAAGATGGTGGTCACGTTGCCCTTCTCATCGGCGCTCTTCAGGCTGCGCTGGGAGGCGTCCATGGGGCGACCCACGGTGGTCAACAGCTTGCACAAGCACTCCACATCCTCGGTGCGAGGGTTCTCCGTCTGAAAAGCAGTTGAAAAGAGCCAGGGGAAGTGTGAGAGTGGCTGAAACGTTTAGAGCTGCTTGACTTTCCTCGGTTAAAAAAAAACTAACCTCTTCCAGCAGCTGCTTGATGCAGGAGTGCATCACCGTCTCCGTGAGCACGCCAAACCGGTAAAGCTGCCCCACGAAAATGATGTTGCCCAGCATGCGCTTCCGCGCCTTCACCTCCGCATCTGCTGCCGCCTTGTCCCGCCGCCTTGCCTCCAGCAATGCCTGCTTCGCCTCGCGCTCCTGACGCTTCTCATCAGCGATCTCCCCTTCCTCTAATTCCACAGGTGCCTCCTCTGCCTCTGCTTCGACCTCCTCCTCTTCCTCTTCCTCCTCTTCTGCCACCGGCTGCAGGTGCGGAAGAAATGAGGGGAATGTTAAAAAAACAGCGTCTAATATCAATTAATTAATCTAATTACGTTGCTTACCTCCTCCACTTTCTCGTGCGCGCGTTTCTCGCGCTCTGCCACGGCCTTCATGGCCAGCGCGCCCGTCTCAAACTCCTCTTGGCACTTGTTCAGCAGGGTGCGTCGGAACTGCACCGGGTTGCCCTCATCGTCCAGCAGCTCAGGCAGCGCAGGGTTCAGACTGCAATTCAATGAATTATATAAAGCGTCATTTAATGGGGTTTAAAGGCATAATATACGATTCTTAATTCTTCGTCTAATTTAACACTTAAAACATAAAGTTCTTATTTACCTGGCCACCAACTTTGCATACAGCTCTGAGAAGGTGGTCTCGGTGAGGGCCTTGTCGAAAATCTGGGCGATGAAGCCCTGCAGCGTCTTGGCCTTCTTTCGCTCGTTGATCTTCTCCACGATCTGCGCCGTGATCTTCTCAAAGTTCTGCGGCGTGATCTTGTTGAGCATCGACTTGAGCGCCTTCTGGGCCTTCTCCTCCTCGGGGTCCTCGGTGATGACGTTGCCAATCTTGTAGGCGCTCTCCGTCTTGTGCAAAGCAGGCACGGGGCCGGTGGGCATGCGCATGCCGGGCGGGGGGCCCCGCCCGCCGTACGCCATGCCAGGCATCATGGGAGGCAGCGACTTGCCGCGCTCCCAGGTGTCGCCGTCGATGCCAGACATGTTATGGCGACCACCACGACCGCCACCACCACGTCCGCCGCGGCCAGCGCCGCCGGGCGGACCGACAGGGGGGCCGCCGGGCTGCGGCCGCGCAGACTTCCAGTCCCGATCGGGAGGTCCTGCTGAAGAAGATGAAAAAACACAGAAAATGTGATTTAATTAGAAAACTGAAATGATAAACATTGCAGCGCTGAATGAAGATGCTAAGCTCACCACTACCACCACCACCAGGAGGCCCTCCACGGCCGCCGCCACCGCCGCCACCAACTACTCCCCTCTCTCCGTTGTTGTACAGCGCGCTCAGGGTGGCAGTCTCGCAGTGTGGGGGCAGCGTGATGTTGGCGTCTCTCACGCTCAGCAGAAACTCCTTGGAGTATCTCATCCTGCCAGTGCCATCGTCACCTTCAGTCAACTGCGGCAGCGCGCTGGCCTGCACCTCTGCCGACCCAGAGGGGCTCAGCACAGAGGTCGCCGCCTCGCTGTCTTCCTGCGGCGGCGGAGATGCCGCTTTGGGCTTCTCCGCAGGTTCAGGCACAGCTGGGGCCTCTGCTGACACAGCAGGCTCCTCCACTGGCACCGCTGCCGCCTTGGGAGCGGGGGCGGCAGAAGCGGCAGCAGCAGAAGCAGTGACGGCGGCGGCGGCAGCAGCGACAGCAGGAACAGGCACTGATACCGCCGCTGGCTTTGCCTCAACCTCGGCTGGCTTCGTTTCCTCCTGCATAATTGGGTGAATGTGCATCACAATTCAGGACAAGTTTAGGCATTAAGTGGCCGAATTGCCAGACATGTGATCCTAGGATGCAATGTACGCAGCGATATGCACACGCTGGAGACCATTAACAGGTCAGCACGCCGGCTTAATTACTGCGATATAGCGTCACGAAAACCGTCCATTTTTCATACCTTGACAGGCTCCGCTGCAGCTTGCGTCTTCTTGATTTCCACAGCAGCAGCAGCCTTGGGCACCTGAGCAGCCGGCACTGCTGCAGGGGGCGTCACTACCGCAGGCTTGGCAGGCTCCTCGCTCTTGGGCTGCTGTGCCACGTCCTTGAAGGATTTCACAGCAGCAGCAGCAGCTGGAGCTGGAGCTGGAGCTGGAGCTGGAGCTGGAGCTGGAGCTGGAGCTGGAGCTGGAGCTGGAGCAGCAGCGGGCTTCTTTTCCGCCTCCTTCGCCGGTGGTTTGGCTCCTGCAATGTCCGCCAGGTTGAGCACCTCGTGCGTCTCAGGGTTTTCAATGCGCAAAATTTTCTTTTGGCGAGCGGGCGGGGGAGTCACACTGCCAGTTTTCACCGGCAGCGGCGACGTGGGGGCGGCGCCGTAGGGCGGGCCCATCGGTGCACTACTACCGCCGCCGCCTTGGGCGACCTGCGCCATCGTGGGAGGGCCACCCTGCGGCCCTGCACCGGGCACGCCACCGCCAGCCTGCACTCCCGCCGGGCTGCTGTACGAGCCATATCCCCCCTGCTGAGGATACTGCGCACCTCCTCCATACTGAGTATTGTACATCTGGAAGGGAACGCCTCCCATCCCCATGTACTGCGCAGCAGCGTAGGGGTAGCCAGCGGCACCAGGGTAAGGCCCTCCCGGCTGCATGGCGTACGGCCCACCCTGCGTCTGTATCTGAATGCCCGGTATTTGCTGCGGAGATGGCCCACGCTGGGCCTGGTTTGCGTTCCTCCCGCCGCGCTGCTGGTGCAGCGGTGGCTGCTGCTGCTGCTGGTGGTGCGGCGGCGGAGGCACCTGCTTGGGCGCTGTGGCTGCCGCGTAGTTGATAGGCTTGGGGGGAGGGGGGGCTGCAGCTGCAGGCGGGGGAGGAGCCGCCTTGGGATTGACAGCCTCGTTGACGTCCACAGTGCCAAACTGAATGACCTGGGAGGTAGGTGCCACGCCAGCAGGGAGTTTCACGCCTGATGCGGCGGGCGCCGCAGGCGCCGGGGCAGCAGGAGCCAGTGCCGGCGCCGCTGCAGCCGGCTTATCCTGCGGCAGAGGGGGGTTGCCGTTGGCGGGCTTTGCCTTGGCGGCGATGTTGGCCCACGAGGTGACTTTGGGGCCGCCTGCACGGATGAATTGCATGCCAAAGTGAGTTGAAGGTGAAACCCGAGGCCAATTGAGCCTGTGGTGTGTGTCGGACAATAACAAGTGGGGTGGGATGATGTGCAATCTTGCTTAGCGTACCGTTGGGGGCCTGAGAGGCGGGCGCGACTGCTTTTTGAGTTGCGGGAGGCTGAGAACTGTATTCCAAGGAAGCAAGGAGAGAACATTGTCGGGTGTGCGAGTAAAATAAAATAACTTTGATGAGTTGCATCTATGCATTTTTGCCGGCGCACCTTTGCTTGGCTGGGGCCGGCGCCGATTGGCGTCCAGGCTGTTGATCTCCACGCCCATTGCCCGCAGTGGCCGAGCTTCGGGCCACAGGCGGCGCAGGCTCAGAGCCTTTTGCCGGAGGCTGCTGGGACATATTGCCCCTTCTCGGATGTTCTATGTTCTCTGTTCTCTGGATATTTCAAGTGGCCTAAATGTTGAGTTTAAAATGGGTTAATTTTTTAGCTGTAATGCGAAGGAAAAATATATTTATCTCTAGCCGAAAATGAGTTGTTCAAAAGAAAGAGTCACGCTCTGTTGCTGCTGGTTGATTGAATTTACATCATAATAATATTATTTCGAAATTTCGAATCGACATTCTCGGACTTCCAGAAAGGCCGCTTCTGGTCATCACCCTCTCTCTTTGTTTTTGTGTTTCATTTTAAATAATTTATTCCGAGGGACTCGCTGGCTTCATTTCAGAGGGAAGCGATTGTCATGAACACGCGCCTGTGGGGCGGCAGACCGTGCGGCCGTACCAGCTTGTGCCTCCCAGCCTTTAGGGGAAAGCCTTGTGTGGCAGCAGCAGCAGCTCAAACTCAGAGCCCCAGAAAACGGGCACGCCTGCAGCCCAATCTGCAGCTGGTGAGTAAAAACCAATCTCCAATCCCCAATCGCCCGCGATCTCCAACTTCACCCACATTTCCCCCGGTTCAGGTTTGTCACACGCCGCCAGCAATTTTGCCGACGAGAAGGCACCTTCTGGTGGCCCAGGCCTCGCGCGATGAGTCCACCGCGAGCATGGATGAGGCAGAGAAGCGACAAGAGATTCAACGGATCGAGATAGATGAGCCAGCGATGGAGCAACGGGCGGAGAACGCAGCGCTGACGGTGGCAGCTGCTGTGGCCTTTGGAGGCGGCATCTGGGCAGTGCTGGGCAAAGCCAAGGCAGAAGGTACGAAATTTCAGGTTTCTCTTCTTCTTCAAGTTCATTTACATGTCAGAATTCGCCATAGTTTGGAAATTGCCCGTTTGCTCATCACGGCTTCTGAACTAATAAACTCTTCTAAATTATTTTTTCACTGTGCAGAGTACTTTGCCGGCTACCTGTTGGAACAGTCGCTGTCGGTGGACAATTTGTTTGTGTTCATCCTGGTGTTCAACTACTTCAAGACCCCCATCGAGTACCAGAACAAGGTGCTTACGTACGGCATCGCCACCGCCGCTGTGCTGCGCCTCATCCTCATCGTGCTGGGCGCTGACATCGTAGAGACTTGGAAGCCAGTGATGCTCGTCTTCGCGGGCATCCTGCTGTTCTCCTCGTTCAAGCTACTGTTTGAGAGCGGAGAGGACGAAGACGACGGCGATCTTTCCGACAACGCCATCGTGCGCCTCTGCCGCTCCATGTTCACCTTCTCCGACGCCTACGACGCCGACAACTTTTTCACCACCCTCGCAGACGGCACTCGTGCGGCCACCCCCCTGCTTTTGGTGCTGCTAGTGGTGGAGCTCAGCGATGTTGTTTTCGCCGTCGATTCCATTCCCGCAGTGTTTGGAGTCACCCTGGACCCCTTCATCATCTATACCTCAAACCTGTTTGCCATTCTGTCGCTGCGGGGGCTGTACACCTTCGTGGCCACCTTCATGGGAAAGTTACGATTCCTGGACAAGGCGGTTTCGCTGGTACTGGGATTTGTGGGCGTGAAGATCATTGCAGAGTTTGCGGGGATGGATGTACCTACTGACCTGTCGCTGGCCGTGGTGGGCGCCATTCTGGCGGGCGGTGTGGGGTTCAGTCTTTTGCTGCCAGGAGAGTCTGCCAACAGCTAATTTTTTTGCTACTACTATCGAGGCATGAATGATAATATATGCTCTGAAGGAGGGGTGCTCTGGAGTGTTTGCACTCTATTCTGTTTTTTTACTTCCTCCTTCGAATTGAATGATTTTTTAGACTGTATTCAATTTTGATTTTATTTTCTTGCACACTGATGGCGTGCTGAGATTTGCGCTTCCTGCTGCTAACCCTTTCTTTCTCTACCTCAAAAATCAGTTTTTTTTACTTAATTAAGATTTCCATACTATAAAATGAGATAATAAGATATCAACAGTCGGTGGCTTCAAAAACCAGAGCACCAGAGCTCTTCTCATTAATCACTCTACTGCCGCCTCTTCCTGCTTGGGCTGCTCCTCTTCCTCAGCGACAGCCTTTTCAGGCTCAGCAGCGTCCTCCTCAGCAGGCATTTCCTCAACCGCCTCGGCCCTTGCGTCAGCCCATGCAGACATCAGCTCCTTGATTTCTTTCTTCCTAGACTTGACAGGGAAGCCATAAGTCTTCGTCATCGCAGCCAGCAGCGTGTTGGGCGTCACCCCGCCCAGCTCCTCTTCATTCAGACTCTCCAGGTAAGCCTCCACGTCGGCTTTCAGCTTCTCAGAGGTCAGCTACAAGAAAACGTGAATTATACAACAAATTTATATTTCGGTATTCATTTAAGCATCTAAAAAGGAGCGAAAAAAATTTCTCGATCGATATTTACCTCTGCAGCGGGGTCCTTGGGTGACTTTTTGGGTACAGCGGGTGACTTTTTGGGGGTGGGGGTCTTCTTCTTGGGAGTGGGCTCTTTCTTCTTCTCTTCAGAATCCTCCTCCTCCTCCTCGTCGTCAGTTTCGTCGTCAATCACCATCGGTTTGGCAAAGGCAGCAGGTTTCTTCTTTGAAAAGGCAGCCTCCTCCTGCTCCCCTGCGCTCTCCTCCTCCTCACTGCTGTCCTCCTCACTGCTGTCCTCCTCGCTCTCTGCGGCTTTCTTTGCCTTTTTCTTTGCAGGATTCTTCGCTACGGACCCCTTCTTCCCATCCTTCTCCTTGGCCGCCGCGCGCTCACGCTTGCGCTTATCCTTCTCCCTTTTCGCCGACTCCCGCGCCGCCAGGTCGACCTCGCTGAGCTGCGAGGGTTTCTTGAGAAAGTCCAGCAGGCGGTCGATCTTGGCAGCCTTATCGCCCGACCCACGCGTCACGTCCATGGTGTCCATGGCTTTGTGAATCAACTCCAGCTTCCACTTGCCCAGGGTACCCCTGCGCGCCTCGATCTCCTTGTCCTCCTGCCCCTCTTCGAACTCAAACCCGGCAAAGTCCAGCACGCCCTTCTTGCGCAGGTGCGCCACTCCCTTGCGGCGGAACAGCAGGTTGTGCAGCCCCTCGACCAGCTCATCCTTACCCTTGATTTTGGACATCTTGAAGGCCACTGCAAATAATAATAAATAAGAAGGTTTTATTATTATGGAATTATTTACTTTTTAGTATGGAAAGCGAAAATAAGGAAGAGGTTTGTTCGGTTGAGCTCTTTCCAATAAAGAAAAAATAGCATAGGAATATACAGATGCCACATACCATTGGGGATGTCGCGGAGCTTGGTGCCCTTGCCGTGCATGACCTTGGGGGTGTCAGCTTTGGGAGTGCCAAATGAAAAGTGCTGCACCGACTTGCGCTCGCGCTTCACACGTCCGTCGCCTTCAGCGGAGGCGGGGGTGGGACCTGGGGTGGCCTTCGCCTTGGGGGTGCGATTGGACTTCTTCTCGGAAGCAGAGGCAGCTTCTTTCTTTTCCTCTTCCTCACCAGTAGGGGGCTCATCATCGGCGGCAGAGGTCACGGCTTCTGCAAGAATTTGTGTTTTTTCCAAAGGTTTGATGTTGAATTGCTTTTTAGCTGTTAAAACGTTTTTTGTTGTTGAACCCTTGAGTCGGCTTGAATTATAAATTCAATTACCATTCCTTACCAGGCTTCTCGATCTCCATCGCAGCCTCCGGGGCTTCAGCAGCGGGCGCGGCCTGCAGATATGCAGAGTACACAGCGACGGTTAAGATCTGAGGCGCGATGGCAAATGCGCTTTGCTGATTTTTTGAAAGTGAAGAATGATCGTTCGTTTCGTGTTCGAAACATCACCTCCTCAATGACCTCCTCCGGGCCAGGGCCAGGGGCAACGGTTGACTCTGGTTCCATTGTTAATAGAATATAAAAATTCTCAAGGTGGTTGCAGAAAAATACAAAGAAAAAGGCTTTTTCACTTTTTTTAATTGATTGCAATTGCTCTTTCGCGACTTGTCGAAGCAACACGATGTTGCTTAATTTTTTAAACTAAAGGCTTTTCAAATTAATTATACGCATCGATATGCTCTGCATCGTTCGCAGACGCATTTTTTTGGCCGAATCCCGTCGCCTATTGTCTCCGTGCTGCCCACCGGTTGGCTGAAGTTGGCCTGCGCTTGAGCCTGGGCGGCAGGCAGAGGTAAGCTCTACATTACGCCAGGAACCTCGACTTTTTCTTCGGGGGTGACAAACTCTGATCGAGTTGGCTCCCCGACCTTCTTTGTCTGCCGCTGGTGGGATGGGGGGCGGGGGGGGGGGGGGGGGTTCGCGTAGAAAAAGTTGATCAGCATCTGTATGAAGAAGTTAACAAACTTCATGAAGGCTGCTGGCACGGGGAAACACAAAAAGCACCAGAGAGAGTACGTCGAAGAGAAAGCGCATGCCCGCCTTCATGACCTCCTCGAAAAACAGCACAGTATCCAGCGCAAAACGAGCAACGCTGACAGCCAGCAAGCAGAGGAAAACAAAGTTAAAGTGGGGCCATTTCTGAAGAGCCAGCATCGTGATGCCGTTGGAGCGTCTATGGCGGTGGGGGAAAGTTGTGTCGTGACCGCCCCCCACTGAGTGGGGCGGTCACGATGGATTTGATGCCTACGGTCTATTTTCTCGACAATTCAGTGCGTTCTTTCTTTTCCTCTCCCTTATTTGTTGGTTCTGATGGAGAGGGCGGCGCGACGACAGCGCCTGCCTCCTCGGCTGTTGAGACTTATTGTGGGGAGGTTTCTATATATATATATATATTTAAATAAAACAACTTTGGTACTTGATAATCTATCGCTTTGACTAATTGAACATTAAAAACCCTTCACAGTGTTAGTATTTAATAACACCTAGAGAGGTGAAGAAACACCGAGCGGCGAACGGGGGCTGGGTTACACATCCATGTGGAGGAGAATGCAGGCCGCCAGGGGTGGCTGCTGTGCAATTTGCTGGGTCTGTTTTTTCTTTCGGCTGAGAGATTTTTTCGTCAATGAGCAGATTCGCTTGCGCGCAATTGCGCCCCAATCTCGAGAGCTCTGTGGACCAGAAATACTGTTTTTTTTTTCTTGTTTTTTTAAAATACTTAATAAAAATGAGCAACGCTACATAAACACATACAGCCCCAGCAATCATGCACACACATTATTGCGTGCGCCTGAGAGGACTTCCGCCACGGACAAATTTTTCCGAATTGAAGGCCTTTCTCAGCCCCATTGACGTAGATGAGGGATCCGTTCGTCTTCACTCTAAAGAGCGTCGTACTGGCGAGGTGAGGGCACCCAGATGACACTCCAGCTTTTGCGTGATTCATTGAATGATTGATTCAACACAGGGGTCTGCTTTCCCTCCCTTCCTTTAGTTGGACCCCATCTCCTTGTTTTTCAATCTCCAATGGCTAACCGTTCTCAGTTTTCACCCCACATTGCAGGCCTTGGTGGTGTTTTCAAACAACGACGATGCCACCTCTGCACTCGGAAAAGATCAGGACTTTTTCAACGAGGAGCGATTTGGACAGCGCTTCGTGCGCGTATCGTCCGCAGGGGAACTCTCCCCAGAAGAGTCAGCGTGGTTGGCTCAGGTCCAGCAGCTCCACTCGCGCCCGATGCCTTCCGACGCGGCAGTCAAAGTGAACGGTCTCCCAGCCAACATCAGCATCCCTGAGGTGGTTCAGCTGTTTTACGGCACCCGTGCATCGCATGCTGGCACCGTGGTGAAGCGGAACGCCACCCAGGCCCAAGCTTTTCTGGATTTCGGGGATCCTGAGCATGCTGCGCGTGCGGTGACCACCTGGAACGGCACCGTGATGACCACCCACGCTGGAGTGTTCCCTCTCTCGGTGCAGCAGATTCCGCGGCATGAGTGGGCCGCAGCGGCGGCAGAGGCGGCGGCAGCCGACGAAGCGCCGCAGCCAGCAGCTGCGCCGGGGGGAGATGCGGTGCTGAGGGTCCGCGGGCTCCCCATCCGCGCGGCAACCGCAGACGTTGCCGCGTTTTTCAGCGGCTACAAAGTGTGTCCTGGCGGTGTTTACGTGCAGCCCATCAGCGAAAATCGCCACTCAAAGGTGGCGTACGTGGAGTTTGAGTCCGCAGCGGAAGCGGCCCGCGCCATGGCAGAGAGGGACCACCAGCCGCTGGGCAAGGCGTTCGGGGAGCGCTACTGCCTGGTCCAGCGAGCCACTCGCGCAGATATGCAAGCAGACGTGGCGCGTGTCGCCTCCCTGGGCGCTGCGTCCACCCAACCCCGCGTCCACGCCACCACCAGCATTGCTACTGCCACCCACGGAAACGGCGGCGTGACCAGCACCGGCACTGCCCCTTCCAGCGCTGCCACTGCCACCACCAGTATGTCCCACCCGTACTACTACGGCATGGCCCCTGCTGCTGCCACTGCAGGGGGGAGAATGCCCGCTGCTGCCGCCGCCGCAACCTACATGATGCCGGGGAGCTACGGGGCACCTGCTTGGCCCGGAATGCCAGGCATGCCGCCTATGATGGCCACCATGCAAGCCATGCCGTTCTTCGTCCCAGGCATGCAGGGGTACCCCGGCATGGCGTGGCCGATGCAGATGCCGGCAATGCAGGCTCCGACCACTGTGGCCGCTCGTTACATGGTGCAGGACCTCACTACAGGGCAGCGCGTCTACCTGGACCCGCGCTTTAACCACATCTACCCTACAAGTGCGGGTGGAATGGCCGCACCTGCGCCCACGATGATGGGGGGCAGCAGCGGCTTTAATCAAACCAGCGGAGCACCTGTGGCTGTTGTCCCTGCGGCTCCGGCTGTGGCGGACCCCATTGCCAATGGCAGCGGGTCCCTGACCGCACACCCGCCACTCGACGAGCTCAGCGGAGGAAAACTGCTCTCCGTGAGGGTGCGAACTGGGCGGAGTGCTGCCGCAGGCGCCACTGAGCGGCGCAGCAAGAGCAGCGAGCCCACAGAAGAGCGCTCTGGCACCGATTCTGGCAGCAACGAAGGGGGGAGCGACGATGGGCGGTCTGTGACTGCTTTTGAGCACCAGCGGGGCAGTACGGAAGAAGCTGCTGCTGCTGCCACCGCAGCCACCGGCCTGCTGGGCCTAAAAAGCGGCGGCAAGCGGGTGTCTGTCGACCTGCCCGAAGACTGCCGCCCCCAGGCCAAGTTTCAGCACACCGAATGAATGATCTCACGAAAAAAAAAATGATATTAATGAATATTCTTTATTTTAAGCCTTTAATGTGATGACTCCCACACGCAAAAAAACAATCCATGTTACTCTTCATTTCGTTCAATTGGGAGCTTGATGTTTCTAGAAAGGTTGGGGTCCGTCTGTCCCTCTTATCGAGCGGGGCTTTTTTTTCGCATGCAAAATGAAGGCATGTGCTATGCTCTTCTACTCCCGCTAATGGACTGACGGACCAATATATCTGATATTTTATTTTTATATTCTCTCTTTATTTTATACACTATGTATTCAATTTTGTTTCGTATGTTCATTCGGGTTTTTTCGTTTTTCTTCTTCTCCTCAAGCATATATCCTAAATGATAGTTATTTTCATTACAATAAAGGATTTTCTCTATTTCGGACTTTAATTATCATTTTCTCCCTTTCTTTTTTTAAGGACATATAATGCATGCTGCTATTTTTTGTCTCTCCTTTTTTTTTCTTTTTCAGCGCCGAAACATTTCAAATTTCATTTAAGCCGAGCAGGCAAAACACGATACGCCACTGTAAAAAAAACCCATGAATCATATCATTTTAAATAAGTCGATTTTCAAAGTTAAAAAAGTCTTTGCACACTAACAAAATTCAAGGCGCCTTCATGTGGCCCTTCTCTTCCAAGTAGCTGATAATCGCGGCAGCCATGTCCTCCGCGGACGCCATGTTTCCAGCCGCGTCTTTGGCGTCCAGCACTAGCTCAGGGCTCTCGGGTTCCTCATAGGGGTCGTCAATGCCGGTGAAGTTTTTGATCTTGCCGGCGCGGGCAGCCTTGTACAGCCCCTTAGGGTCGCGCTGCTCGCACACCTCGATGGGGATGCGCATGAACACCTCCACGAAGTCGCCGGGCGCCACGCGGGCGCGCACTTTCTCGCGGTCGGCCCTGTAGGGCGAGATGAAGGAGGTCAGCGTGATGACGCCAGACTCGGCAAACAGCTTGGAAACCTCGCCGATGCGGCGGATGTTCTCCTCGCGGTCGTCGGCGGTGAAGCCCAGGTTGGAGTTGAGACCGTGGCGCACGTTGTCTCCGTCCAGCAGCACAGTCATCTTGCCCCGCTCCGCCAGAGCGTGCTCGAGGGTGCAGGCAACGGTGCTCTTGCCGCTTCCACTCAGGCCTGGGAGGGAGGGGGGAGCGGGATGGGGTGGGAGGGTTAGAGGGAAGCGAATCAGCGCAGAGGAGGTGTGTGACAAATTGTGAGGCAGCGGCAGTTGAGAGAGTCTACTGCCAAGATGAGAATTAGGAATCAGGCGTGGAATTTAAAGGCACCCACCGGTGAACCAGACGACGACTCCCCTCTGGCCCATGATCTTCTCCTTGGTGGCGCGGGGGACCATTCCATCGTGAAATTTGATGTTGGTTGCTGCACCCACATTGTACACAGAGCTGGTCATGCCGGCCGCCTGCTCCAGACCGTGAGCCTCCTGCTGCATCATCGCACCGCCAATTGAACGGAACAGCTGCGAGCTCTTGCGCAGGTTCCTTGTCAACGCAAACATTGCTGATCAAGAGTTTTCTCTCAAAGAGAGGGGGCAGCGTTTGTTGTTGGCGAAACTAATAACAAATGAAAGCGGTGAATTGCGATGCGTGCAAACTTCAAAAATCAAATTTTTGTAGGAAAAATTCTTTCCAACAACTTTTTCGACTAGCTCCTCCGCAATGGGTTTTCATTCAATTAACAAAACCCATGAATATGCAGAGTTCGCTGTGCTCAGCGTCGGCGCGTTGCGCCACTTTGCCGTTCTCTCGTAAAATCTTGTCCTCCAGAAATTTCCATTTCCATTTTGAGCCCAACAGGCCCCGGCGCCTTGCAGCTTCAAGTCACCGCATCGTGTGCTCCTACGGCGGCGGGGATCCAAGGTCCAGAGGAGAGCAGAGAGTTCGGCGAGACCCGCAGCGTGGTCGACCTGTTGGGCGTTCACCGCCTTCTCGACAAGTAAGGATTTAAATAGTTAAAATTAGCCGGCCACCTACAAGGAGTAAATGAAACTAGCCAGCCACCTACTCGGCGGGGAAAACCATTTTAGTGTCTCTTTCCTCCGTCAATTGTGCATTTGAAAAAACCACTTTCTCTTTGCAGAAGGTGGAAATCACGGTGCGAGAGTATGCAGTTCCGGCCATCGTGATGGTGGGCGCAGCAGCCCTGCTGGGGCCCATCCTCGGCGCCATGGTCTTTGCTAGCATCGGCTTCACTATGGCCATCGCTGCCGCAGTCGCTGCCTTCAGCTTGAGCTGGTTTCTGGTCCCTCTTATGGCAGGGTTCTTCCTCGGTATTCCTTTGCTCTTCGGCGGCGGCCTGGCAGGTGTTTTCGTGGGAGCTGGGGCGCTGCTGTTCTTCCCCACGTTCATTAAGCTCGGCTTGGTGGGCGCAGCCATCTGGCTGGGAGCGTCCATCGCTCAAAATTTGTGGTTTTCGTCTCAGCCTAACGATGGCGGGTATTCTTCTTTCTACGACCAGGAATCTAGGGGGGATGTGGACCCCAGGAACGTGATTATTGATGTGGACGCTGCTTCCGCTTCTGGGGACTCTATCGTGGACGAAATGGAGGAGGAAGCACGGCAGCGGCAGCAGGAGCTCAGAGAGTTCGATGAAATGCTGCGGCGGCGAGAGCAATTCCGGCGAGGAGGCTAGTTCTTTACCTAACGTTCAGCTCAAAATCAATTATTATTATTTAGTTTTCCTTGTATTCGACAGCAAATTTGGAATATTTTTTCCCCTTGAAGAAATGAATTATTTCTTCCCCAATTTTCACCCATTCTTAACTCTTCGAAAGTCTCTTCTATTTTCATCACTTTCTCCTCGCTCAAATCATAAGAAATGCATCCATAAAAACGTTTTCAAAAACCCTGTGTGTAAAATGTTGCTATACTTGAATCTGCCGAGTTAAGAAAGAATTCGCTCCTCCTCACCGCTCCAGGATGCCCTTGACGTACTCCATGCCCTTCTCCACCAGCCCCAGTTCCCGCCTCAACCTGTCGATCTCCTCCTCGTCTCCCTCCACCACGATATCAGTGGTTGAGTCATCGTCAGCAGTCACCATCTTCACCTTGAACTCCTCTGTTCGGTTGGCGTTCTTCAGGTAGTACGCCCCCGCGGCAGGGCTCACAAGGCACATTGTGTACCACCAGTTGCCGGCCCAAGGCGCTGCAATGCTGAGCACGAGCGCGGTGCTGCCCAGGCTGATGAAGGTGTAGAGCACCAGCGCAGCTGCTTGACCTGATAAAGAGGGCGAGGAATGCAAAGATGTTAGCAAGGCCAAGAAATATATAGAAAAGCGGATATTATTTATTTTTCTTCAAAAAATAAAATAAAAAAAAAGAATTTAATACGTAATATTCTACTCACTGACGCTGGCTTTGTATTTGCCCTCAAAGGTGATGACATCCCCGGTATTTTTAACGTCGTAGTTGTAGTTTTTAAAGTAGCTGAAGATTTGCTTGGCCCGCACGTCCAGAGGCACCGCCCCCTCCACTGCAGGACCTGCCACCTCGAAGGTCTTCCTCTTGACCTTCGCCTTGGGCGCGCGCTTGATCAGCGACCACAGACCTGCAACACAAAAAAGAGGGGAAGAGAGTAAAAAAGGACTGGCAAAAAAAAAACAGACAGTGAAAATTTCAAGTTTTTTTCTCCATGACAATATAAGCCAAAAAAATTAGGTTTGAAGCGCTCTCCCTAGCCCCCCAAAAAACGTGAAACATCTAAAATAACTTCATAGTGCAATAAACAGCCAGCACTCTGATTTTACTTGCCAGGGAGGGTGATCACGAAGAGTCCCAGGCTGACGTAATAACTGGAAGCAGGAGGGGAGCCCACAGGAGTGTCGACCGCTGCAGCCGCTGGGAGCGCAGTCGTCAGCATCCAAGTGGTGAGGCTGGCGATGGCGGCATCGGGGAGAGGAGGGCGGGTCTCTTCAGGAGCTCCGCCGCTGGCTTCCACACGCACAAACCGCTGCGCTCCGACGATGCGGCGATGGACCACTGCGCTGAGTTTGGGTCGGAAAGAGCTGGTCTTCACCCCGCTGGCGGAGCCCACTGCTGAGGTCCTCAACCCAGCCTTCAACATTATTTTGAGATTGAAATTTCACCACAAAAAGTGAATGCAAGACGAAGGCCGGGCGGTCAATCGGTTAATAGATGTTTACTTTTTTACAATTAAAATTATTATCCACAATGTGCTGCTAGAATTTCCACGCATTTGGAAACGAGTGGTGCTCACAGGAAAGTCGACAATCCTGCGCCGCCACGGACCTACCTGTTTTTTCAATTAAACTATTAAAATAATATTTCGAAAGATAGCAGTGACCCAAATCTTTACACCGGCTGTACATATAGGGAGCCTGAATTTTTTTTGCATACATTTTTTGGAAAAAGCTTGAAATAATGAGCAAAAAAAACAACAGGACAACACGAAAAAATGCCCATGACTTTGCTATGCGACGTGAGTATGGGTATTAATTATAACTTACGTAAATTTGTTATCTTCTTGCGTCGGCGCTTCCCCTTCTCCTCCATTTGAAAAAACACCCCAACAATACTGTTAATGAACATGCAGGAGAGAAAGAGGCGCAGGACAAAAAGATGAAAAAGGCAGAGAAGAAGAAGGAAAAGGATATTCGAGAAGCCACCGCTGTCGTTGACAAGGAGACCCTGCCTGACGCTGGAGCCCCAAGCGCCAAGCTGCACTCGGTCGCAGGAGTAGAAATGAAGCGGAAGTTCAAGAAGAAGGGCCTCAGAATCCGAAAGAACGCGAGCATCAGGTAATTTTTTCTTTTTCTTTTTACCCTTTTTTTTATTTCTTCACAATGCTGGCCTTTTCAACTTACGCATGGCATTTTCTCCTCAACTATGCAGAGGAATCCGCATCAAGGACGCCAGCAGCAAGCAGAAAGTGAGGGAAATTTTGGCGGCAGAGGAGGCGATGAAGATGGTGGTTGACGTGCAGGAAGAAAAGAAGGCAGCGAAAAAAGGGGCGACCAAAAAGAAGACAAAAACGTCTACTGATGCCATGGCCCTTGACTGATGGAGTATACACATGTTTTCACTCAGATATGGCTAGCTTCATGCAGTTTCTGCCTTTTGGGAAAATTAGTTTGGCTGAGAAACGGCTTATTTTACTTGTACCACTTTCAAAGCAGTATATGCGTTGTACTCTTATTATTGTTACATTTAACCATCCATTGCTTATTTCAAGCAAGCGAATGGCTGTTGAAGAGCGCATGGGGCGCCATGGGGCGGCGAGAGTTGAAGGCAGAGTCGTGCTTAACTAAAAAGCAGAATCTTCTTCCGCGCCTGATCATGGGCTTGCCTACCAGACCCTGTAGCGCTGGGAATAGCAGACTCTGAGAATTGCAGCTTTTACAGCTTGAATTTTGGTGGGTCAGAAGTCCTCCGCAATTTCTCGACAATTTTATAATTATTCTCAAATTTATTTATTTTCCTACCACGATGAAGTCAGCCATGATGTCAATGCAGCAGCGGACGATGCAGGGCAGCAATTCCTTGAAAACATCGAACATTTCTCGAAGCCACTCCCCACATGTCGCAGCTTTTCCGCGGAATCGGCCGTCATTGCAGCTTCGTAAACCATTCGCAACACAACAGCTGTCCCGGAAAGCGCTGCCTGTGCTCAAGCGAGACCGCTCTGCCACTGTGGCTGTGCAAGCTCGGCAAGGCAGTGGCGGTGGAGGGGGACCTCAAGGCACAGGAGTGCAGCTGAATCTGCTTCCGGTAAGCAGCTCAAATTTCAACAGGCAATGCCTCAATGGACAGCACAGCAGTACCTTGACTTTTGGGGAGAGAGTTTTTTTCCCTTCTCTCAACGCTCTCCTTTTCTTCTTCTCTTCTCTTCTCTTGTGATTCTTAAATCCTTCTCGTGTGTCTCGTTTTGAGGAATCAATGACTTACACGCGCACGCCCTTCTTTCTTTTTCGCAGGCGGTGGCTGGAGCGGGTATTCTCTTAGTCGCAAGCACTGTTCTTGGGGGCGGCGCTGCAGTTTTTGTCGGCCTTCCGCTTTTGGTCGCCGGCGCTGCTGGAGCTCTGGGCTTCTTGACTCCTCTCGCAGCCATCCTGGGTGTAGACGTCCTGACAGCAGGCGGCCTCATCGCCTTCGTCACTGTCGGCGTCCTCCTCATTCCCGCTTTTTTGAAAATTCTCTTTCCGTTGATAGGGGTTTTGTTTCTAGGCTCCTTTGTTAACGCCATCTTTAACCCTAAGGAGGAGCCGGAAATCGACGCCCGGGACGTCACAATCGACGTGCAGGTGAGAGCACTTGAGCACTAACCCCTGTCCCTAATAGTTTTTCGAAATTCTGCATCTCCGTTGCCTTTATTCTCACTTGTATTGCTTCAATTTCTTTGCAGGCTGAAACAATCGACATCGACGTCGACTGAACTTCATTTACAGCACCACCATAGTTTTCAAACATTTCATTTCATGAATATACATATCACAATATTTTTTTTTCCAAAAGACTTTTCATGTACCCGAAAGAAAAGAAACGAGTTGACTTTAATTGTCGTACCATTTTTTTTCCAACACCTTTCATATCCGAAAAACATGCCGAAAATGATGTAATAAACGCACATTCTCACTTCAACGCATACACAAAAAGCGACGCGCACTCAATCAGTGCTGCAGCGTCACGTTGCGGCCCTCCACAGACACGTGGGCAGCCCTGCCTGCGCCTGCAGGTTTTTTCATCGTCTTCAGTTTCTTCGTCAGCTTGTGCTCCCCCGAGACCTTGCCTCCAGCGCGCTTCTCCACCATCACCGCCCGGCTCTCCGGCCGCTTCACGTAGTCCAGCGACGCTGCCTGCGGGATGGAAGCGTGGAAACGGTAGCCAGGTTGGCCGGGGCGGAGCGCTGCCACCCCGCCCTCCAGCTCCTCGCCCCCCGCGCCACCGTCGTCATGCGCCACCTGCTGCGCGCGCTGTCGCTGCTGCCGCGCCTGCAAGATGCGCTCCATCTCCTCCTGATCCACGGAAGGCCCGCCCCGAGGCGCCAGAATGGGGCGGCTCCACTTTTCCACCAGCTCCCGCGCCGTGCGGCGGTTTTCCGGCGTTTCTTCGGGCAGCTTGGACAGGAACATGACCACCTTGCCCAGGCCGCTCTGTTTCAGCTGCTCTCGCCGGTCCTCAAAGGAGCAATCCACAGGGAGGCGCGTCAGCAGCGTCAGCACGGCGCTGCGCACTTTGCTGTTGGGCAGCGTGCCCACGTTGGGCATGGGTTCGATCCATGACTTCAGCACGCCCAGCAGACCGTTATCCAGCAGGTCGTTGTGCAGCTTTTTTATGGAGAGCACCTCTTGCACCCGGCCCAGCAGCCGCAGCTTGCTCACGGCCGGTTTTCCCGCCTCGCATGCACGGATGTCCGCTTCCACCGCCACCTCCATCTGCGACAACAAGTTTTCCACCGTGGCGCGCGTTTCTGCGTCCTCGCCCGACTCGTGCCGCCGCCGTTTGCCAAAAATTTTATCAAATTCGTCCTCCATGTCGTCCTCCATCGCTTCCTCCGCCTCGTCAAATGTCATCCCGCCCGGGCCTTCCTCCGGTTCGTCTCCAAAGTCGATTCGCTCCTCAGGCGCCAAGCCAGTGTCGTCGATGAAAGCTCGGTCAGCTTCGGTCACCGCCAGGTTGCCCTCCTCTTCCTCGTCGCCAAAGTCGACTGCGGCAGCCCTGGAGGCGTCCTCAGGGGCCGCTGCAGGGGCCTCCTCATCTTCGCTCTCGTCACCGAAGTCGATGGCCTGGGCCTTGGCCTGATGCTCTCGCTCCGCGGCCTCCTCCGCCTCCTGCCGCTTGCGGTTGGCCAGATCCAGCAGCTTGGAGCGCTTTTCGTCGGCCATGGTGCGCGTGCGGGCGGTTTTCTCGCGAAATTGGTGATTAAAATGTTTTTTAGGTGCTGTTTTCAGGACAGCTATCGAAGCTGAGGCGTTGCGTAGGGACGTTGCGCTGTGTGGCAATTATAATAAAATGAAATAGACAGCTGTGCGAGGCGGAGAGGCTCTTAGGTGCTTTCGAGGTACACGGTCTGTTGAGCACTAAAATTGATGCCTGGAGCGCATACAAATTATAAATAAACTCTCTATAAATCACCAGAAATACCATGGCGCCGAAACAAGCCTCAGGCGTTGACAACACCTTCCGCAAGACATGGGACAAGGCTGCATTTGCCGAGAAAGCCAAGGAGAAGGAGAAAAAGGCAAGGGAAATGCGGTAAACATGAAGTTTAAGTATGCTGGAGCACCCAGTTCTCACCCCAGCTGTTGCTGTGTGCAGGAGGACAAAGACGACTTGGACCCGCTGGCGGAAGCAAGGAAGAGGAAGCGGCAAGGTAAGTAGTGCTGCTGCACAGGGCCAGAGGGCAAGCCAAAGACGATACGTTCCCCTCACACCAATATCCTTCAATTTTTTTAAATAATCTCTCTAACCTTCCAATATTTCCGTGGTTTGTGTCTTTTATTATTTGCAGAACGGGACCCACTTTACCAGGGCCTCATTGTGCAGCGCGCCAACCTCAAGGCGCGAGACTTCCAGATCGACCTCGCAGCCAACCTGCACAAGCAGACGGTGCACTCCGTGGCAGGCCCTTTGAGCAGCCAAGCGGGGTACTACTGTGAGGTTTGCGACTGCGTTTTAAAAGACAGCATGGCGTATTTAGACCACATCAACGGCAAGTGGCACAACCGCGCGATGGGGATGAGCATGCGGGTGGAGAAATCCACGGCGGACCAAGTGCGAAAGCGGTTGGAAGAGGCAAAGCGGCAGAAACGCAGCGGCGGAGCAGAAGGGAGTGGGCGGGATGAGGAGGATGTGCATGTGCCGGATGGGATGAGAAAAGAGGAGCTGCAGGCGCAGGAGAAGGCGGCGGGGGAGAGCGAAGAGGAAGAGGAGGAGACAGCGGAAGGCGATTTAGCAGCGATGATGGGATTCGGGGGTTTTGGAGGCAGCAATAAGTGATTACAATAAAATAAAGTTTGCATCAAACTGGTCGATCATCAAAAATGAGTTCGGAGAAAACTGTTTCGTATAAAAAAGCATTGAAACATGTGTGGGTTTGGGGGCAGTTCAGATGTAGTTTAATTGTCGGGAGTTTGCTGCGGCGGCATCCGTCTGCTGGCCAGGCCGTTCAAGGGGAGCTGCGATTCAGTTCGGGTGCGACAGTAGCAGTTCCCTGCTGCTCTTCCACGTCTTCGCCGTCTTCTGCTGACCCATCCAGGCGAGAAACAAAACCAGCGTACTGTTTCTTGGCGAATTCCCGCCTGTCTCCGTCGCAGTCAAACATTCCACCCTTGCACTTGAAGTCCATAGCATCATCGCGCTCCTACAGGTAGATGAAAATCTAGTTGAAACACAATTTTGACGTTTCAGTCATTCAAAAAAGCTCCTACCTCCATCTTCGCCTTGACCTCTGGGTTGGCATATGTGATTTCCAGAGCGTTTACCGGCGTTGGAGCGAACAGTAATGAAGAAGATGCCAGGAGGGCAGCAGCACTCACGGCCTGACGGGCCGGGGAGATGCAAAATCTCTCGGTGGGGGCTTGACAATGAACCGGAAGGGTGCGATGTGCATATCCATTATAGCACCTAGGGTCTGCGGCCCGCTTCTGCGCCCGTACCCCAGCTGAAAAAGCCGGAACTGCTCTCAACAGCATCGCAACTTAAATCTCTTTAACTGTCAGCTCAAATACGCAGAATAAATATGTTCAGTTTTTTTTAGGAAGTGGATATTCTACTAGTCTAATTTTTTTTCAAGTCCTCAGGGGGATGAGGAGATTGGATGAACACCATTTTTATGGCGACCAGAACCCTTTTGCAAGAACTCTTGTCCCTCTATGTGGCCCATAATGCATTATATATTTTTTTTTCTATACACAAACATACCAACACCCCAGGAACAGGCGCGCAACGCACACAAACACGGCTGAGCAGCTGGATCTCTGCCTGAAAAGAGAGATGTCTTCGGAGGCCCCCGCCAGCGGCCAGGAGACGGGCGGCGTGGCCGCACACACAGCATTCGCAATAGGAGGGACCAATGACGAAGGCGCAAAGCAGTCCCCGGTGTCTCCTTTCGCAGTGGTCCAGCGCCCAGGGGCGGCCGCCGACAATGCAGGCCTCAAGCCTGCAGCCGACGCGCCCCAGCCCTCCCGCGTGGCGCAATTCATTAACAAGTACAAGCGCCAGCAGCTCGGTCAGTAGTCTCCTCGTTCCACACAAAAAACCATCTACTACCGAACTCCCTGGTTCTGTCCCCCCGCCCCTCATAAAAAACAGTCCCTACTACGTCTAAAATCCCTTATTTTTCGTGTCCCCTGCAGACACCGCCATCGACCCTTCTTTTGTCGTCCTCTGCGTCGTCGTTTATGGCGCGCTGTTCTTCTCCATGGGCGATGCTTTCTTACCCGGACACGCCACCTGGTGCCTGCTCCTCATGTGGGCCTGCTCGCTGCTGGGCGCGATGATTGCGCACCAGATGTATCTCCCGCGCGTCATCGGCATGCTGGTGGCCGGAATGCTGCTGCAGAACATCCCCTGGGCGGCCATCGACGCTTTTCCGCCCAAATGGGGCACCCAGCTGCGGGCGGCTGCGCTGGCCACCATCTTCCTCCGCTGCGGCCTGGAGCTGGATTTTGGTACCATGCGACGCTATAAGTACCCCGCAATTCGTCTGGCCCTCATCCCCGGCATAACGGAGGCACTTTACGATGCAGGCCTCGGCGTCGCACTTTTCGGCATGGACTTCACGCTGGCGCTGACCATGGGTTTCATTCTGAAGGCGGTAGGGCCGGGGCTAGTGGTCCCTGCGATGTTCCGGCTGCAAAAGTCAAAAATGGGCACAGATCAAGGCATCCCTGCCATCGTCGTTATTTCTGCATCCTTCGATGACATCGTGGCTATCACTGGCTACGCCATTTTCAGTACCATCGCCATCCAGCCGTACGGAGATTCAAGCGACGTGGAAACCGACGCAGCTTGGAGCATCGCCTCTGGCCCCCTGCAGGTCGTTTTCGGCATCCTCGGCGGGCTGCTCGCCGGCGTGGCGATCGGCGCCACCCGCGTCTGGAACACCCACCCCAAGCGCTTTGTCGCGCTGTTCTTCTCCGGCATGCTGCTCATGTTCTTCCTGGAGTACCACAACCTGCTGTCTGGCGGCGCCCTGGGCGCTCTTTTCACGGGACTGGTGGCGTCGAATCTGTGGGAGAAGGGACAGCCGCGGTTTGCCTCGCTGGGGCCTTCCTTCGTGTACTCCCCCGAGTGCGAGCGCTGGATGAGCGTGATCTGGCGGTGGGTGATGGAGCCCATTCTGTTTGTGACCATCGGTTCCACGCTAAATTTTGCAAAGCTGGCGTCGGGAACCATCCCCAAGGCGGTGTGCATCGTGGTGACCGGCTTGATTGTGCGCATCATCTTCACCTATGGCGCCATGAACGGCTTTGGCTACTCCGTCAAGGAAAAGCTTTTCTTCGCCGTGGCTTGGACGCCCAAAGCCACCGTGCAGGCTGCCCTGTCAGGTAAAAAGCTTACAAAATGTATACTTGGCGTTTTAAATACCTTCTTTTTATCATTTTACTTTTCGTTGTCGATTAACACATTAATTTTAATTTTTTATTTCTAACTGGTTTCCTTTTTATTTCCTGCTTGCACAGCCGCACCTCTGACCTTAATCATGCGACTCAAGGTAGGCGCCCCTGACTATGACGAGTGGGTGGCGTGGGGCAACGACATTCTCACCACTGGGCTATTTGCTATCATCATTTGCGGCACGCTGGGTGTGCTGGCCATCCACGTGCTGCACCCGATGCTGCTCAAGCCCGCTGCCAAAGAGGACGATGAAGTCGGCGATCATGAAGACGGGCAGCACGACGGAGGCGCCTCCATATCCCATGGAGCAGGCGGTGAATTTGCCGGCGCTGCTATTGCCGTTCCCAGGGAGCAGTCGATCGACAGCCGGCCGTCGTCCCCAGGCTCCCACCGCCACCGCTCGATATCGCGGTCGCGCATTGCGGCTTCATGTGGTGACGTTTTGCACGCGCAGCAGGCTTCGGATCTGAAGCGGGTGGGCTCTGAGGGGCCGTCCCGTGCCGCCAGCCCCTCGCCGCCGTTTGCCGCGCTGGTGGCAGGCGAGGATTTAGCGCTGGTGGCGGAGTACATCGAGTCCATTCAGAACCTCACCACTGCTGTCAACGCTGGCGACTCTCGAGACGATGTGATGCGGCTGTCGCAGCGGGTGCAAGACATGCAGCACCGCATCGAGAGCGAGGTAGGCTACCGAGAGCCGTCCGTGCGTGAGCTGTTCAGGACGGCGTCGATTCTGCGGGTCAGGCCGGCTGCCGCCAGGCTGCAGAGCGGGCCCCGGCTGTCGGGGTCATGGCTCAACCCCAAGGCGCCTCCTCCTGGCGATGACGCGGTGTAAAAAATTCTTTTGGTTTTTTTCGTTTTCGGAGGGCAAAGCGCTGGAGGAATATCTGTTTTTTCTTCTTTTCTTAACTCTTTAGCCTTTAGCTGAACACTTCCACTCAATTTTTCCTAATACTTTTGTTTACTACGTCTACTCGCTTTCATCTTTAGTATTTCATCATTTCTAGAGACAAGGGGAATCTCTTCTTCACATGCATTTTGTATGTATGCTGCATTAAAGTGAATTTGAAATTCAATTTCATGTTTAAGGATTATTTACGTATGTAATGTAACGTTCATTTTCTTCATTTTCAGTGCCTGGAACTGTTGTGCACACCGCTGGGGTGTACTGCATACATATCCGTAACTATAGAGAACAGATAAAGGGGAGCAGCTTGTAAATATATATACATATATTGGCGTTACCTGCTGCTTGCGCGCGGGGGCGATAATGCTCTCTCGCTCTCACCCATGTTCCCTTTGCAGCCTGCGGCAGCCTTGGCTCTTGTTTCGTTTCCAGGGTGTCCTGTTCGTTTCTTAAGCCAGGCTGGCAGCGCGCAAAGTAAAAAAAAGCGCGCTCTGCCGTATTTTCAAATATTATTTTTTAAGCTAAAAACCAGGAGGTTCACGAGAATTTATTTGTTCTATCATTATAACATCGAGCCCCTTGCTTGAGCGACCCTCCAGGTGCTCTTTTTACAAGCACAAGGAGATCTCATACCCTAGCCCTAAACCTTTCGACTCGATTTCGCACGAATTCCTTGCAGAATTTGACCCCATTTATCATTTCTGTGTTGCGGTTTTAAGAAACCCTTGCTCTTAGCTCCTTTTGTGTAAAAAGAACATCTTTCTCTATCTCCTCTTCGACGGTACTTTGTTTCTTGCCACTATGGAGGAAGCAGCTGAACTGGGCATGACCTTCCTGCCCCACGGCAAAAAATGGGACCTCAAGGGGTTCTCTTTCTCTCTCACCGGCCTCAGCGTCGTGTTGTTTGCGTTGCTGTCTCTTTTCTCCGAGTATTCGTCTGAGGCTGCCACCGATGCCCACGTCGACCAATACTACAGTTATTTGTCCGACGTCTACCTCATGATTTTTGTCGGTTTCGGTTTTTTGATGACTTTCTTGAAGAACTACAGCTACTCGGCCGTCTCCCTCAACTTTGTGACGTCGACGCTCGTGATTTTGGAGGCCATCGTCTTCATCGGCCTTGCCCAGCAGGGCTGGGGCGTCATTTCCATCGACCTACCGCTGCTCATAGATTGCGCGTTTTGCTCTGGTGCCGCCATGATTTCGTTCGGCGCTGTCCTTGGCAAGATTTCCCCCACGCAGCTCATCTGGTTGCTGGCACTGGAGGTCCCAATTTATGCCTTTAACGCCCACTACGTAGCTGATTACCTGAAGGTGCTGGATGTCGGCGGTAGCATTACCATCCACGCATTTGGGGCGTTCTTTGGGCTGGCTGCGTCGCTTGTGATGTGCCGAGGCCGCGGCGGAGGAGACAACCCCAAAAACGGGGCTTCCTATACGTCCGACATGACGGCAATGATCGGCACAATCTTCCTCTTCATTTTCTGGCCCTCCTTCAACGGTGCGCTTGCTTCTGCGCCGGGCGAGCACAAGCAGCCGCAGATCTATTGCATTATGAACACAGTCATAGCTCTGCTTGGGTCTGCCCTCGCCGCCTTTGCCTCTTCCGCGCTCCTCGCCGGCAAACTCGACATGGTGCACATTCAGAACGCGACACTGGCTGGCGGAGTGGCCATTGGCTCCGCAGCCAACCTGCACCTGCCTCCCGCTGCGGCGCTCGGTGGCGAGTTTATTTACAATTTATTTTCATTTCTTTCTCAAACTGATAAATAAACTGGCGTAATGCTACTCATAAAAAATGCATGCTTGAACGGTTACACTGCTTGAATCAAAATCAACCAGCACCCAACTCCAACAAATACTTTTTTTTTTATGCAGTCGGTTTGGTCGCTGGCTGGTTCTCAACGGTCGGCTACGTCATCGCATCCCCCTTCTTCGAACGCAAATTTAAGCTGACCGACACCTGTGGAGTCTTCAACTTGCACGGCTTCCCAGGCATTCTTGGCGGCCTGGCGTCTGCAGCCTTTGTGACTATATTTTACTCCGCGAACAAAGGACTGATTGTGCACGGGGCAAAGGCGCAGCCCATGTACCAGCTGCTGGGGCTGGGAATTACGCTGGTAGCTGCCACCCTGGGCGGGATTGTTTCTGGTTTGATTGTGACTCACATCAACCTTCAAAAGCAGAGCCTCGACGAAGAGGAGCTCTTCGAAGACGCTGTATTCTGGCACGAGGTGGAGCACGAAGACTGAAGTTTGATTTATATACATTCAATGAACGATTCCCCCCCTTGGCTTGTTGTACTCTTAGTGAATTATATTAGCAAATAGCGTCCTTGTACTTCATTGCCTTGCTTGTGAATTTTTAATCCTTGTCCTCCTAGATGCTTCAAATCCATATAAACTACTCTCTTCCTGTTTCATGGCAAATCGTGTTTGAAGAGATGTTCATCTCCATAAGCTGTAAAACTGCAGTTTCAACGAAACGAGGGGAGCCGCTGGCGGTGAACATAAATTGCTGTGGTGGAGCGCCGTGCTGAGGCCAATAGTACTGCATACTGCATTTGAGTGCAGCCATTGCCAATGGCATGCCATATGGTGTTGCCTTGCGCTGGAACCAGCAGCGACGTCGGTGCTGAGCAGGTCCATTAGATGCTCTTTCAATGGTTGTTAATGTGGTGGATTTAATTTTAATTTTAATATTCATAATAAAAAGTGTAGAATTCCCGCTACGCAGCTCTATTTACTTTTGATTGCGCAAAGGCAATAGTTTGATTTTCAAATTCGGAGTTTGATCTAGGGAGCCGCAAGCGAAGGGAAATGGGAATTCAGGTACATTGTGATGAAAAATATCGTCTTCAATGCCCCATTCTCTGCAACATAGCGCAACCTTGTCCTCACAAAATTGACTTGTTTTTTAAACAGGGGCTCACCAAGCTGCTAGCGGACCACGCCCCGGAGTCGGTCCGTGAGCAAAAGTTCGAGAACTACTTCGGGCGCAAGATTGCTGTGGACGCCTCCATGCACATCTACTCTTTCCTGGTGGGTCATACTTTTTCCGCTCGTCAGTTAGTTAGGTGAATAGCTTATATTACGCCTTACTTTACACTTCACAGGTGGTTGTAGGGCGTACAGGTGACCAGCTGCTGACCACCGAGACGGGAGAGGTCACCAGGCAAGTTTTCGAATTTTATCATGGTTTTTTCTTCTCGCATCGAACGCTCAAATTTTGAAAGTATTTTTTCATTCTGACCCTTCTCAAATTGTGCAGTCACATCCTCGGCATGTTCTACCGCACCGCCCGCATGCTGGAGGCCGGCATGAAGCCCGTGTAAGCTAGTATTAAAGAAATATTCCTCAATTCTTTTCCCACCCACCAAGACCTATAGTTTATAGTCATTTTCCCCCTTTGGAGAACACAAAGTTGCACCCCAATAAATGATATCCCCAACCCCTCTTAAAATGCATTGCAGCTTCGTGTTCGAGGGCAAGGCCCCCGAGCTGAAGCGCGACGAGCTGGCCAAGCGCTCAGCCCGCCGTGAGGGCGCCACCACCGACCTGGAGGCAGCACGCGAAGCAGGCAACCACGCCGACGTCGAAAAGTACTCCAAGCGCACGGTGCGCGTCACGCGCGAGCATAACGAGGAGTGCAAACGGCTGCTGCGGCTGATGGGCGTCCCGGTCATCGAAGCGCCCTCCGAAGCGGAAGCGCAGTGCGCCCAGCTGTGCAAAGACAGCCTGGTGTATGCCATATCCACGGAGGACATGGACTCGCTGACTTTCGCCACGCCCAAGCTGGTGCGCAACCTGATGGCGTCGCAGTCGCAGAAACTGGCGCCCAAAGAGTTCGACCACGCGGCGGTGCTGGAGGGGCTGGGACTCTCACAGGTAAATACCATTTTATTAATTCATGGTTTGGGGTTGAAAGCCTTTCAAATTTGGGTTATTTTCATCTAATTTGGTGCGAAACAGCCCCCTATAATTAATAATCTCTGACATTTTCATCAAAATATTCAGGACGAGTTCATCGACCTGTGCATCCTGTGCGGGTGCGACTATACCGACAAGATCGGGGGAATCGGCCCCGTGCGTGCGCTGCAGCTCATCCAGAAGCACAAGACCATAGAAAAAGTGCTGGAGGCGCTGGACCCAACCAAGTACAAGATTCCTGAAAATTTTCCTTACGAGGAGGCGCGGCGGCTGTTCAAGGAGCCCGACGTACTTAAGGGGGAGGCGGTGCCGGCGCTGAAGTGGAGCCTGCCCGACGAGGAGGGGCTGGTGAAGTTCCTGGTGGAGGAAAAGAGTTTTGACGAAAAGCGGGTGAGGAACGCGGTGGAGCGCATCAAGGCGGCGAAATCGAAGAGCAGCCAGGGGCGGCTGGAGTCGTTCTTCGGGCCCTCGAAGGTCGTGCACTCCACGAGCGGGGCCAAGCGGAAGGAGGAGCCCAGCAAGGGCAAAGGCAAGGGGCCGGCGGGCAAAAAAGGGAAGAAGGGAAAATGAAAGGAATGTATGAATAGGATGACTGAGAGTGACCTAAGAGAGACAGAGTGTGTGGGTGCGCTTGACCTGACTGTAATAACGAATAATAATGAATCAAAAGAAGCGATCGGAACAAAAACAACGAAAAGCATGAAATGACTTTCTTCTTTTTCAAGTTGGTTCGTTCAAATTTTCAATTTTTTAATTTTGTCACTGCGTGAACCGGGACCCATACTCCATCAAAAGCTTTATGTATTGAAAAGAAACAATCTTTATAGCTTTCCGCTGCTGTTGCGCAGGCTATCGCTGCTCGGAGAGATCGAAGGTGAGCAAGAAGAGGTGGGAAGCTGGGTGAACTGCGACAATACCTGGGCACGTTTGGCTATAAATGATTGCATATGTTTCCCTCGTTTGTGGGCGGTCTTGGAAGCTTAATCCATCGAGGCCCTGAGGCTCCCTCACATTCGGCGGACTAGCAACAAGGCACTCCCTCACGCTTCGTTTCTTGTCGCGCGGCACCCATTGCACAGTTGTCCACCTTTCCTGTTCTGGGGAGCAGCGAGCTTGATCGAATTTGTCGATGGCGCGGTAGTTAGTTAAAAATTGGATGGTTGCAACCATAGCAACCGTCATCTGGGGTTTCGGTTTCGTGCGCACGCGAATCGTCATTTAACAGCAACCCGTTTTTTTCCTGCAGGCTGAGACGCGCCTCGCTATTTCCCCCATAGTGGCTCTTGCTCAACATGCCAGGCCCGCTGTTGACGCTCCTCCTCGTGGCAGTCCTCGCGACCACCGCGTGCGCTCAGGGGAATAAAAATGCCAATGAAGCTGCAGCTAAGCCTGCAAACGTCACAAAGTCGTCGCCGTTGTCAGGTGAGCGGCGAGAGCTCAAATTCAAACTCTCTCGCCCAAACGCTGCTGCACTTAATCCTCTCTTATTTCGTTATCTTTTATATAATCTTACCTCATATTCCACTGCAATTTATTATTACGCTTTAAAACCCCGCTTTCTAACGAGTTTTTCCTTTTCCCGCAGCACCAGAACTTGGCACTGTTCTGTGCCGCACCCACACAGTGGCACCTGGGGACAACCCCCTCACCCTGGCGCAGAAGTACAACGTGGAGTTTGACGATGTGGTCGCCGCGCTGAGAGAGTGCGTCGGCTACACCGACACTTTCTTAAACGTCGGCCAGGAGGTCTGCCTGCCGCCCTACTTCCCCGCGTGCAAGAACGTCGACTCCGTCACCTCCCGCCGCCCCAACTGCAAGGTGTACACCGTGCAGCAGGGCGAGACCCTGGCCATGATCTCCTCTTCCCTGGGCATTGATGCCGACGCCCTTGTGGAGCTCAACGGCGCCGGAGAGTTGCAAACCGGCCAGAAAGTGAAGCTCACGCCGTGGCACCCGGGCTGCCCCGACCCCACCGAGATTCGCAGGCCTTCCTGCCGCCTCTACAGCGCCAACGCCGGAGATTCGCTGTCCAAGGTCGCCACCGGCTTCCAGGTGCCTGTGAACGAGCTGATCGCCGCCAACCCCGGAATCACCCCCGACATGGTGCTCGCGGTGGGCCTCCCCCTGAGAATCCCGCCCTTCCCCAACTCCTGCGGCACTGGCACCAAGGTAACCACCTTCCCGACTGATAACATCAAGTCTTGCCGCGCCTACGCCGTAACAGAGGGCGATTCCATCGCTTCCATCGCGCTGGCATTTGGATCTGTTGGTGCGGAGATTGTGACCCTGAATCCCGAGCTGGTTGACCCTTCCCTGCTCACCGTCGGCGACTCCATTAAAATTCCGCCCTGGGACGATTCCTGCCCCGAAGAAGGCGTCCTCGTGAGCCCTGACCAGCCCAAGACCCCCAGCGTGCAGCAAAAAACCCCGCCGCCTGCTGGCCCCTCCCCCCCTCGCCAGGGAGTGCCCTCGAAGGTCGTTCAAAATCCCCCGCCTCCCCCGGCCCCCGTTGCAACCCCCCCCCCCTCCGACGTTGACATGTACCAGGTCAAAGTGGAGATGCACATCACGGAAACCACCGAAGCCGACTTTGTCAGCCAGCAGCAGACCGTTGTGGACATTATTGCCCGCGCAGCCGGAGTCCCGCCGGCCAATGTCACCGTCACTTTTGTGCTGCCCGCCACCTCCGCCTCCCGCCGCCGCCGCGCGCTGCTGGCGGGCGAAGGCGTGGAAGTGCAGTGCCTGGTGTCCGGCGACCCCGTTACGATCATCGCCAACCTGCAAGCCACGCAGGCGGCGGGCACGTTGGAGGCGGCTTTCCAGCAACAAAACCTGGTGCTGGAGGACCTCACGGTGATTGATTCTGCGGGTACCGTCACCGAGATTGTGGCCCCGGAGGCTGCCGCGTCTGCCACTACTGAGGGTTCGTCGTCGGTGCCTCTGGGAGTGATTGTTGGCGCCACCGTTGGCGGTGTTGCCGTCATTGTGGGAGCGCTCTCTGTATGGTGCTGCCTCACCCGAAAGGGCAAGGGAGACGACGACAGCGAGGATGGGGGCGAGGTCGCCGACGTGGAGGCCGGCACAGTTGACGTTTTCACCGACACGTTAAAGAATAAAGCGGCGCTGGAGCAGCGGGCGTTTGACAAGACCTACCGCCCCCGCAGCCCCACGCGCAAGCCCGCCGCCGACGCCTCGCGCGCCTCCTCCCGCAGCCAGTCGCGCAGCCCCTCCCGCAGTCCCGCCCGCAGCCCTACGCGCACCCCTACTCGCGCTGGCGCCTCCCGCAGCGACCGGGCCCTGCTGGACGCTCTCAACCCCAACCCCATTTCCCCCCCATCCCTTCGCAGCGTGTACAGCGGCGGGTACGTCATCCCGGCGTCCATCTCTCAGCCCGCTTCCGTGCGCCGCCAAGTCCCAGTGGAAATTCCCCGCCAGCCCAGCTCCGATGCTGACTCCATGCCTGACCCCAACGACGACCGCAGCCCCCCTGGCTACTCCGGGGAGGGGCGGCTTCCCCGCGCGTTCAATGCGGACCTGGTTGCCCCCAACGTCGCCATCCTGCCTGAAAATCTGCCGATGGTGGTTGAGGAGCTGGCCCCCGCTGCCTCCTCCCACTCGGTATCCAAGCCTGCCGAGCCCCTCGATAACTTCGTCGACGCCCAGGAGGAGCCAGATGTCCTAAACCAGGTTGCGGAGAAGCTTGCAGAATCGCAGCGCCGCAGCGTGCCGCCGCTGCAGCTGCCTCCCGCTCGCCAGAGCTCTTCTAAGACCGCTGAGAGCAGGGTCACGCCGAAAAAGACGCCCAGCAAGGTGGCGCGGGCTGTCGAAACCACGCCGTACCGAGGCCGCCAGTCGACTCCCGTCCGGCAAACAACCCCCGTCCGCAGCCCCTACAGCATCGGCACCTCTGCATCAGGGTCGCCTGCCTCCCCCTGGCCACAGCCTCTGCCCCTCCCCCTGCCCGCCTCCGACCGCAAGCGCGGCTCTGGCAGTGCGCTGAATGGAACTTACGTCTCGCCCTATGCTCAGCAAAAGACTCGCACGCCGTCGCGCAGCCCCAGCCGCAGCCCCAGAAAAGAGCACCAGGACCGTCTCAAGTCCATGATGGAGGGCTGAAAGAGCTTCCTTCGTGTGGCGGGAGAGAGATAGCTAGCCAGCGAATGAGTCGAGCGGAGTAATAAATAATAAATCATTTTTGGATTTTTCTTTTTTCATCTTCTTTGTTTCATGTGGAATTTAGACAAGGTGGAATGCCTTTGCTTTTTAAAATGTTTTTTCCCCCGTCGAATCCACACAACACAACTTGCTAATTTACTACCTGTATCCTCGGCAAACGACCGCCCCACCAGTTTCAGACATGAAAAGGTTTTCTTCTGCCTTTCCCTTTCTTTTTATTCCACTGCATTCCCTCTTTGTAAACATTAAGTAATGCTATAGATTGTACGTTTGTTTTTGCTAAGCTGCGGGCGGGTATTTGAGCCGGCAGGTTCGGGGCCCATGCAGAAGGGGGGGGAAACTTCTCAAGGCAGGGTGCACATTCCTGGCATTAACAATCAATCAATAAAAGGAACATGGAGATGATATAATGGCCGTGAAATTCGAGTCAAGGAAAAAGCAGTTGTAGCACATTGTTTTGGACTGTCCCCCAACCACCAGCCGCGTTGCTTAATGCTCATGGCAATGCCGCTCTCAATTTGTTATTGTTTTGTAGCTATCTAAAAGCGGAAAAGCCATGGATTTGGTCCGGTTGTAGGCACCCTCGGTGCATTCAATTAAAATTTAGGTAAAAGACAAATGTATAGCTCTTCTTTATTTTTTACTTTAGCAGCATTGGGAAGCCATAGATCTACTTTATCCGATCTGAATTTTGCATTTTGGAGCTTCTTTTCTCGTCCACGCGTACAATCATCTTTGTCTCTTTTCCGCTTAATTCTATGGCTTTCGACCCTTAATTTTATAGTCTTCTTACGATTAACCTCATTCCGATCTCAAAAACGCCGCAGAGGAGAGCTGGGCCCCCAATGAAGCTTTTTCTGCTTGCAGCGGCGCTTCTTCTGAGGAGCTTCACCTCAGCCCAGAGTAAGCTTTGCTGCTCAATTAAATTTTCATTCATGCAGCTTGCTTTAACTTGACCTCCCCGACCTCATTTCTCTACCATTCTGTCGCAGTCTGCTCTAAGTACGTCGTGCAGCCTGGCGACGTCGTTACAACCATTGCCGATAAATTCCAGATTTTGTCAGGTACGCAGCTCATTGGTAAACTCAAAACCTCTTCATTATACATACAATCTAAAATTTTCAATTTCTATTGTTTTCTTTATTTGCAGATGACCTCATTGCCTCACTTGTGGCATGCGGCCAAGACCCAGAGGTGCTCCAGGTCGGCCAGGCGATTTGCCTGCCTGGGTCTGACCTCCCTGGCTGCGCCAACGTGATAACCTACGAGGGAAAAGAGGACTGCAAGATGTACGTAGTACAGCCAGGCGATACCGTCGGCTCTGTGGCAGAATCCCTCGCTTTATTCGACCAGGAGATCGTCAACCTCAACGACGACCTCCTCACCAGCGAATTTTTGCAGCCAAACACGATCTTGAAGCTGCCTGTGTGGCCACAGTCCTGCGGCGACCCGCAGAAGTCCGAGGATGAATGCCGGGTTTATATCGTGCTGGAGGGCGACACTGTCTCCACCATTGCGACAGGATTTTCGATTTTAGTTGAAAAGCTGCTGGCCGCGAACCCCGGCCTCGCTGCGGACTCTGTGCTCCAGCCCAACCAGCCGATTCAGATCCCGCCGTTCCCTGCCACGTGCGTCGGCGTGCCCACAACTTTCCCTACTGAAAACACCGTCAGATGCCGAGGGTACCGCGTGGCTTCCGGTGACAACCTGGACAGCATTGCCCAGGCAGTGAGTCGCGGAATTTCTCTTTGAAAATAAATTCAAAATAAATCCACCAGTTTCCCACACTGGTATCATTCTCAATTTCGTTATTTTTTCCAGTTCAAAACGAGCGTTAACGATTTGAAGGCCGTCAACCCCGAGCTGGCTGGCGGCGCCTTGGTGCAGCCTGGTTCAGTGTTGAATTTGCCGCCATATGACAGCTCTTGCGTGCAGCCCATCTTGGTGTCCTTGCCTGGAGGTGAAAGCGACGATGCAAACAGGCCGCAGACCCCCCCCAGTTATCCCGCGTCAAGCCCCCCGCCACCCACAATCAGCGCTGCAAGCCCGCCCCCCGAAGTGGAAATTTTGCCGCCGCCTCTAGCTCCACCCCCGCCCGCTCCTTCCCCCAATCCGTCAATTATCGTTCCCACCGTCAACACTACCTCAACCCCTTCCCCAGACCCTCCCTCCCCGGTCGAAAACGCCTCGCCACCGCCGTCTCTCTCAGTTGACGTCTCCTCGCCTGTTGAAGGCCCACCTCCTTCCCCTCAAAGCGCGGCGCAAGTTAACTGCAGCACCGTCGTTTTCTTGGTGCTGGTCGCGTTATCTGCCGCTGGCGTTGTCTAACAACTGTGGGAGATTGAAAGGAGTAGGTAGGGCGGTAAAAATAGTTTTTGGAGCCCAGCAAGCGCTGAAGAAGGCTTTTACAGATGTTTATACAATTAAATTTTATGGCGGCGATCTGGTGCCTAATATGAGTTTGCGGTGCTTGATGCCGTGAGACAGAGGCTCGCTAACAATTTTTTTGGCGTTGTCGTCAAAATTGTTTATTATATGAAGCTGCTGGTGCAGCCTCCTCTCACTGATGGATGTTGGAGCAGGAGCAGAAAATTGTACGCTCCGCTGCTGGCCCTTCTCTTTGAGCTGTTCTGCCGTTTTTTTAGGGGGCAAAGTAGCAATGAAGACGGAGGCTTGCGTTGCGTTGACGCGACTCATGGCTGCGCTTGAAAACTAAAATGAACTCTTGAACTATGGATACGTAACTCATTGATATATTTTTTTCTATGCTTCGTATACTTCTACCAATTATGCTCAACAGTTAAAAATAATAGCTTTGCAGGACCGATATGGATGTAAATGTCAATATTCTTCCGTAATATAGCTGCTGACATAGCAACTCGTGCTGTGGTGCGGAGATAAACATCCCAGGGCGTATACATATCGTGTTGTATAAGCAAATGAGCTTGTGGGTTCCCCAAGCTTTTGCCGCGGGTTCTCAACGGGTATTGTTAAAATGAGCTTGGTAGTGCAGGTAGGGGCGACGGGTGCTGGAAAAGCCAGACTTCGCTTTCGGGGGAAGGTCCCACATGGCAGCGAGTGCTGGACTTTGCCCACCTTCTGGACATGATGGGGAAAAAAACGTGTATATTACTGTATGTCTGCCCCTGCTGAGCATGCTGGTCCCGTTTGGAAAAAGCAAAAAGAAAGATTTTTAATTTTCCCGCGGCCGGGTTTTTGTAAAAAAAATGCTCGTCTCGCCTCCAAAATCATTTATCTTTAAAGTTCGTAGCTGGTTGCCTCACGGCGGATTACAAGGTGCAGGTGAGATTATATTCCAACTTTTGACGCGCACGCGGCTCCTCTCTCAACCGTTAGCGTGTTGCGTCACACAGCCCTGTAGCAGCTCAATTGACAGCACCCGTGGCTTGTAAAGCCTTTTACCAGTCTGTTCCTGACTCCGCCGCCCCCTGGCGTTCTCTGTTGCTGCAGAAAAAGTGGTGGAGAGATCAACATGAAGTTCGCTCTCTTTGCCCTCGTCGTCCTGCTGGGCTTCGCCAGCACCTTGGCGCAGAACACTGCCCCGAAAACAGGTGAGCTGCGCTGACTGATTGCGTATCTGGCAGGACGATGACCCAACGGTCCGGCGATTTTGATGAACATGCGTCAACCAACCCGTTGACGGAGCCCATCGAGCGCTTTTTGCTGACAACTGTCCCTTTCTCTTAATGAATTTAGTCTGCCCCAAGTATGTCGTGAAGCCGGGAGACTCGCTTGCCACCATCGCGACGAATTTCAGTATCACACCCCGTGAGTTGACCTTCTTACGCGCACGCGGCCCTTTTGCAAGCTTACTCACCCCATTCCCCTATCATCTTTTTCTCTCTAGCCACCCTCCTCGACGCGTCTCTTGCTGCCTGCGGCCAGTCCGCCGCTCTGCTCCAGATCGGTCAGGAGATCTGCCTGCCAGGTGCCGACAAGCCCGGCTGCCCCAACGTCATTGCCTTCGATGGCAAGCAGGATTGCAAGGCCTACATCGTGCAGCAGGGTGACACCATCAACTCCGTCGCCGAGTCTCTTGGCATCTTCAACCAGCAGCTCCAGGAGCTCAACGCCGACGTCGTCGCCGGCGGCATCCTGCAGCCCGGCAAATACCTCAAGCTGCCCCAGTGGCCCCAGACCTGCGGAGACCCCAACAAGTCCGGCGAGTCTTGCCGCGTCTACATCGTCCAGGAGGGAGATTTCATCTCCGGCATCGCCACTGCCTTCTCGGTCTCCATCGATGATCTCCTCACGGTCAACCCCACCCTCGCCAACGGAGCTGCCACCATCCTGCAGAAGAGCCAGCCCATCAACATTCCCCCTTTCCCCGCCTCTTGCGGCGCCGGTATCCCGACCAAGCCCCCCACCAACACCGTGATCAAATGCCGTGGCTACCAGGCCCAGACCAACGACGATCTGAACACCATTGCCACAGCAGTACGTCCCTCTTTTAAATTTCCTCTTATAAAGCTCAAAATAATTCACTTAAATGCTGTATTTTTCTCCCTCGCACGCCCACCACCTTATTATTCCCTCGTCCTCTGTTCTTTTTGCTTGCAGTTCAAGACCACCGTGTCTGAGCTGTCCAACCTCAACCCCGAGCTGGCCACCGCCGGCATCGTCAAGCCTGGAGACGTCGTCAAGGTGCCCCCATACGACTCTACCTGCACCGACCCCATCTTGGTGCCCCTCCCCTCCAGCAACACCCCCCCGGCCCCCGTGACCCCCCCTTCCCCTGTCATCCCCTCCCCTCCCCTCTCCCCCGTAATCCCTTCCCCGTCTCCCCCCCCTGTGGTGCCCAGCCCGCCTTCCCCCGTCCCCAGCCCCCCCGCTATCGCCCCCTCCCCTCCCATCGTGGCGCCCTCCCCCGCGCCCGTCCCCTCTCCCCCCACCGAGGAGGCCTCTCCTCCCCCCTCCGAAGTGGTGGTGACCTCCACCCCTCCCCCCCCCGTCAGCGGAGCTGTCAGCAGGTCCGGCGTGGTGGCTGCCGTCGCCACCGTGCTGGCCGCTGTGGCTGCCTTCTAGGGCGGTGGAGCGCAAGCGGATTATAAGAACGAGCGGTGCTTATTAGAGAGTGAACACAGTATCAGTATCAATGACAACGATTATCTCAGCGGTACAAACCTCCAACATTTACTGTCGTCTTCGTCATATTTATATCCCTTTTTTCGTAAACGTTATTTTTCGCTTCTTTGATGTCTTGGTGCTCTGACTTGAAGGCGGCGGAGCACGTCGTGGCAGAGACACTTTTTGTTTGATAGAGGGCCAGGAGTTTGTATTTGGACTAGGTTATTTATGAGGAGCGGTGTTCCAAAGAATCAAATTTTCTCGGCATGGGTAATTATTAGGTAGGATTGTCTCATTTTTAGCTTATATAGGCACGCTGTAACTCCCCAAGAATAAAGCATTAAATGAGAGAAGAGGAATAAGAGCTTTGTGTTTGAAGCAGAAACAGCAAATTTCCCGGCTTTGAAATTGGATATGGTGGGATAGCTCCAGGAGGAAATGCACTTTCCCCTACGAGAAATATAGGGGCGCTGCAGAGGCGCCCTCGCTTAGCATGGAGCAGCTCTCTTCTTCCTTGCTAGCTGGTATTGGAGCATTACAGTCGGACGCGCGTTGGACCGCCGCTGTCACCTGCTGCTGCTGCTGGCTTTTCATGCAGAAATTGCATGCGGCCTGGGCCGGCCACTGAAATCTTGGGAGCGGTGCTGGGTGCGCACTCTCGCTGGGTCTGCACCTCTTTTAGCTTTTTTGAGCTGCTGCCCACAATCCTCAACTGCTGCACGGACTTTCCAACCATTGAAATTTCTCAAATTTGCAACGCGTCCTCGGCTCCACCGCATATTTATTTTTATTTTTGAATACGTAAATCTGCAAGTAATTTCTTGATCGTTGCGGGACGGTGCTGTTTGCTTGAGGCGACGGCAATTTCGTTTTTCTCGCGGCGTGTGGAGTAGTTTGCTCTGCGCAGCGGGTCTGCAGAATGGCAGACCCTCGCAAGGCTGCTATGATGGAAGATGCCGGCTCAGATGTGATGGAGGACGTGAGAGGTGCGTGCGGGCAATACTGCTGAAATCGAATCCCTTGAAGCAGCATTGGCTTGCAAGCGACCAGCGGGCCGGGCTGCCGGTGTTGGAATTAATTCCTGCATATTTCATCGGCACTGACCAGACCAGCGCCGCGGCGAGATCAATGCGGCTTGCGTCACTGATACTAACTGTCTCTTGCCTTTGTTTCCGCGTGTGCAGCCGAGGAGCTGCCCGACCTCCTGGTGGCCAACACCGACGTCACTATCCAAGCCCCCATTGACGAGTACTACCAGAACCTGTCGGTGCGGCTGGAGGAGCTGAAGCGGGAGTTTACAAAAATTGAAGCTCGGGCAGGCCACGAGCAAACTTTCGAGGATTACATCCAGGGCGACAGGGAGTTCGCTGAGGGTGTGCAGCAGAACAGTCAGCGCTACTATGATGCGCTCAAGGTGCTGCGCGCAGACACACAGGTGAGATCTCCTCCATATTCAATTCAAACTCATTTTTTCAGTGCCCAATTCGCACCCACTTCGCCCTCCAACCCCTTCAATGTAACCCTCTCTTTCCCCTCTTCCAGATCTTCTATCCGGTGCCCAGTGAGGTGTACCGCGACGAGTGGGACGACGTGATCATGGACGACACCATGGAGTATACTCACTGCCGCTACACCCCCGTGGTCACGGAGGACCCCCGCGACTTTGGCATCGACGGCTACACGCTGCGCCTGCAGCGCGAGGACCGCCGCATCCGGCTGCTCATTTGCGTGACCCTTTACAACGAGGATCAAGACACGCTGCGCAAGACCCTCCTGGGCATTTGCGACAATCTGGAGGTGCTGTACGAGAAGTTCACGCTGGCGGACGGCCGCAAGGGCATGGACTGGCAGGAGGTGGCGGTGGTCATCGTGCAGGATGGCCTGCAAATGGCCGATCAGTCGATCGTGGCGGCGGCCACCGTGCAGGGTTTTTTCTCGCCCGTGGTGCTGCAGAGCGAGGTGCTGGGCACCCCCACCTCGCTGCATCTCTTTGAGTACACCGCGCGCTACAAGAAGCACGCCGGTATCGAGAACTACCCGCCCCTCCAGGTAAACAAATATAACTAAAGCAACCGCTGGCATCAACACACTCCTGTTTTTTTTGCTTACATTTTATTGAAATTTATTCTAAAATGTCCCTTATAAACTCACCTTTTTCCTTCTCCCTCCTAATTTATCAATCCCTGCAGGTCATTTTCGCCACCAAGACCCAGAACAAAGGAAAACTCGACTCGCACTGCTGGTATTTTGACGCCTTCTCCTACCTCATCCAGCCAGACTACTGCGTGCTGTTCGATGCGGGCACCCGCCCCATGCCGTCCGCCCTCAAGGCCGTCTGCACGCACTTCCAGCGCTACCCCAACGTGGGAGCCCTCACCGGAGAGCTGCGTGTGGAACGCCCCTACCGCACCTTCCTCGCTTCCGTGCAGTTTTGCGAGTGGAAGGTGTCCCACCTGCTGCAAAAGCCCATCGAGTCGGTGTGCGGCTTCCTCACGGTGCTGCCTGGCGCCTTCTCAGCCTTCAGGTGGCTGGCGGTGGACGGCGAGCCGCTGCGGCGCTACTTCTACGGCCTCTACTCCCAGGCGGAGCTCAACGCCTTCGAAGCCAACATGTACCTGGCCGAGGATCGCATCCTCTGCCTGGAAATCGTGGCTAAAAAGGGCGCGCAGTATCGGCTGGAGTACGTCAAGGAGGCAGTGGCGGAAGCGGATCCGGTGACGAGGCTGATCGGCCTCATGAAGCAGCGCCGCCGCTGGTTGAACGGTACCTTCTTCGCAATGCTGTACGCGCTGGGCAACTCCGGCCGCATTTGGACGGAGTCGGGGCACTCCTTCCTGCGGAAGATGGTGCTGACGCTGGAGTTTATCTACCTGACGACCGTGACGGTGGTGGGCACGTGGTTTGGCATCGGTATCTTCTACGTCATGCTCACCATGCTGCTGCAGGTGGCCTTTGACGGCCCCGGGTGGCTGGTGGCTATTGGCTATGCGGTGCAGCTCATGTACCTCTTCCTGCTCATCATCCAGCTCATCGTCAACCTCAAAAACAAGGTCGAGGCCGTGGAGAAGGTGAAAACCGCGTTTTTTTGCATTTTTGTCTTGAAATTTTATGCTTTTCTGCCTTCCCCCCCCCCCCCCTTGTTCTTTTTACGCCCACCCCCTTTTACCTCCCTTTATATTTCATTGCTGAAATTATCTTCCATTAATTAACGTTTCTGACCATCATTTTCTTTCTTCCTCTCCCTCCCACAACCAACCAACCATCAGATCCACACCTTCTGCGCCCTCTACTTCTGCCTCTACATGCTGGTCTTCACCGGCGTCACCATCTCCTTCTTCGTCACCTCCAGCGACTTCTCCTTCGCCGGCATCTCCTCTGACACCCTGGGCCTGCTGGTGCTCACCCTTATGTCCGCCATCGGCGGCATCCTGCTCACCGCCCTGCTGCACGGAGACTTAATGTCGGTGCTGTGCGCTGGCTTCCAGTACTGGATCATGCAGCCCGTCTTCTACAACATGCTGCAGGTCAGTAGAAATCTCCTTGAAATTTCTTAAATCCCTGTATATTTTCCTCTAAAAACACGCTGCTAAATAGATCAGTAGTCCCTGAAACACATTTCCACTTTCTGAGTTATTTTGTACTGACAACGTCAATTTCCCCCTCCCCTCTTTCTTCGTTAGGTCAACGCCTTCTGCAATGCTGACGACATCTCCTGGGGTACCAAGAACCTGGACAAGAGCGGCACCCACGAGGCCGTCAAGACGCAGTCGAAAAAACTGGCCTACCGCGTGCGCCCCACCCAAACCTCCCGCGCCTTCTGGAAGGCCATGAACGACCTGCAGTCCCACCTCGTCGACGAGCAGCAGGTCAAGCGCTACAACGCACGCAAGGAAGCGAAACTCCGCGCCTTTGCCTCCTACCTTCTCATCGCGTGGGTGGGCTCCAACGTCATCCTGGCCGCTGTCATTCGCCTCATTTCCAACTACGAGTGGGAGGTGTGCGCGGTCACCGAGTCGGAGATGGCGGTGTCCGCCATCCGCTCGCAGGCGGACGACTACGACAAGGCGCTGGCCATCGCCGACCTGGTGCAGACGGCGGTGACCATCCTGCAGCGAGGCTCCCAGCTGTACCCTTTCAACGGCCTGCAGGGCTTCCCGCAGCAGTACCCCATGCTGGTGAGCGGCGACGCGCAGTCCGCGGCGCTGCGCGGCGCCCGGGTCACGGTGCTGGCAAACGCCACCGAGATGTTCTCCAACCTGGACCAGTCGATGCCCAAATTCGAGGAGTGGCTGGCGCAGGCAATGGGCATCAACGCCTCCGCCACGCTGGCCGAGTTCAACCAGATTTGGCTGCCTATGCCCAGTAACACCACTGGGTTTGACACCACCATCACCTGCAAAAAGGAGTTTGGCTACAAGTACTACCTGCAGGCGCAGTTCCTGCTGCTCATGTTCATCATCATCTTCCAGGTGGGCGGCTCCGTGCTGTTTATCATCTTCACCTGGTGGCGGCGCTTCACAGCGGCGGCGTTCGGCGCGGGGTCCAACAACGCGCCCTCCGGCGTCGACGCTGACGGCAAGATCCTGGACACGGACGATGAGGACGACATCGGCAGCGACTTTGAGGTGGCAATTCAGCCCAGCAATGCCCGGTACATTGCAACGCAGCGGAGGGTGCCGTCTAGTGATGAGATCGACTCTGCCACAGACAGCGGCTCGTACACCCCCACCTCCATCAACAGCGGGCACGGCGGAATCCGCCGCCGCGGCGGATCGCCTCGCTACGTCGACTGAGTGTGCGGGGACGATGTGATGTGTGGCTGCACAGCTGCAGCCGCAGATCTTTTTGCTTTTCGCCTTTTTCCACGTTTTCTCTTTCTTTCTTTTTCTTTTTCTTGCTGTGCACTTTTCCTGCCTTGACATCGCCCCTCTTTTTTCTTCTGCATCATCATAAGAAGCTGTCCTCCTCAAAATCAATGAGCACCGACTGTTTAAAACCCTCTCTTGCATCATCGATATTTCTTCTTTCTTGGCTTTTGTTAGTTGGGCAGGGATTGGTGGCGGCGACCCTCATCCCCATTCTGCTGCCGTCCATCTCCTCTCTCCCCATTTGCCACAATTGCTCTACCGCCATTATTTTGTCATTAAATATCTTTTGGGGGGTCTTTCTTCAGCTCTTTCCCCTCTTTTTCATAGTTTAGCTCTCTTCTACTATTAACACACCGCAACTTAATACTAGGTTGATCTCTGTTTGATTATCACACGCTGTCGGCCAAACTTTTCAAAAATAATCGCAAGCTACTCAACGAGGCCACAGGCTGCGGGCTGCAAAGCCACCCTCGGCCAAAAACGACTATTCATTTATTTGTTTGTAAATAATTCCACCGACAAACAACAATAATACTCCAGAGATCTTTTTCAGAAATAGCGCTTCTGCGACGCCGGAGCAGCATGCCTGTACTTCTCCGCTCCAGCGGCACGCACCCTCAAATCGCCCCTCCCCCTCTCTTTCAAACTCTCTGCCCCTCAAATCATTCCATATCATCATTATTTCGGTCGGTTATTTTACAAATTTATTTTCACATTTAATTTTCCAAATCAGAAGCCGCTGAATCCCTTCTTGGCGCCGGACCCTGCGGGGATCACGCGCAGCACGTTGAACCGCACGGTCTTGGACAGCGGCCTGCACTGGCCGATGATGACGGTGTCGCCCTCGTGGCAGCGGAAGGCGGGGGAAATGTGCGCGGAGATATTGGTGTGGCGCTTCTCGTACCGCTGGTACTTCTGGATGTAGTGCAGGTAGTCGCGACGCACGACGATGGTGCGGTTCATCTTGGTGCTCTTCACGCGACCGCTGAGGATGCGGCCACGGATGGAGACATCGCCGGTGAAGGGGCACTTCTTGTCGATGTAGTTGCCCTCAATGGCCTCCTTGGGGGTGCGGAAGCTCAAGCCAACGTTCTTGAACCACCGGTTGCCGCCCTTTCCGGGCTTGCCGCCTTTCCTGTTGGACACCTTCTGGTAGCTGCAATAACGAGCGAAAAGAATGAAAGAGGTGAGAGACGTGTCTTTGCGGCGTATTCTGACCCCCGCTCCAGTCCTTGCTCCATTTTCTCCTCTCCCCATCCCCCAAAATAAGGCCTCCATTTTGATTGCGCACAGCCGCCGAGTTGCACCGCATCGCGTATCTTTCCAGCTGCTACCTCCGAGCCGCATCAGCCCAGCCGCTGCGCTGCCGCACGCTGTTCAAGCGCCACTCCATCGCATTTTTAATTCCATTTTTCTCGCCACCCCCTCTGCTTCCATTCATTTTGAAAAACCACTCACCCTCGGCTGATGCCAATCTGCTTCTGGAACGCCCTCTCCGTCTGCAAAGCACACCAAATAAATCTTAATTAAATTCATGTCTCATTTTGGGGGGTGCGAGTCTCTAAAAATTTACCTGGTCAGCCATGGTGCCGTTTCACGCAAATTTGAACGAAACGGGCGCGTTGATGGCTTGTAAAGAGGGCTCCTCACGAAAAATATCGAGTGTAAAGGGAGGCGGCCTGGGATTAACGAGCTCCTTTCTTTTTGGTCTCCGCATTCAAAGCCAAAATTAGAGGTTTTTCAGAGCTCTGCACCATTAATTCGCGTCGATTTACGTCAAACACACTCCCAAATGGGTCTCTGACACACCAACTTACGCTGTCTCTCCAACTTTATTATCCCAAATCCTTGATCTCCACCCACACCTTAAAAAAATGGGCAAGGCGGACCGGGTGCTGTACTCCTCGGCGCGGCGGCTGCTGCAGGCCTTTGATCACGCCGGAATTCCCTTCACTGGGCCAGCAGGCACCGACTTAACGTGCTGGGACCTTCGCCCTGTGGCCGCCCTGCAGTCGTGGTTCCGCACCAAAGACGGCGCAGGCCCCTCCTTTGAACGTACGTTGCTGTTTGCGACAGTAAATTCTCTTTAATGAGGGGATAAAATGCAAAAATAAAAAAGCAATGCGATATTTTGAAATTTTCCAACGCCTTTTCCGTCAGGTGATTTTCCTGTCATAAGTATGGAAAAAAGGGGGATTCTTTCTCCGCATCACTGCGTCTTACAACGCCGTTTACTTTTGACTGCAGTTGGGGTGCGTTTGATAGAGCGGATGGACTCCCAGCTGGCGGTGCTCCAAGGCAGCGAAGAAACCACCAGAGAGGCCAGTAATACTATTATCTACCCTTAAAACACTTGATATTCGCTAAAATTAACAGTTTTTTCCATAAAAATACTAATAAATGCAGGGCTTCGCTGGGTGGGCAAATTTAATGAAGCAGTATGGTGGCCTCGCCACCGCAGCGCAGGCTGCGGCAGCATGCGAAGCAGGTATGGAGCTGCTGCGCGCCCAAATTGAAGAGCTGACGGACCCGCTGGGGCTGGACAGAGATTTTGCAGCGCTGCAAGAGGGCGCCAGTACCGCTGATGAAGAACAAACGATCAGCAGCGTTTCTGAAATTGCAGATGAAGTGAGACAACGCCACCCTGCGCTGTTTTCAGCGAACGTCGAGAGCAGGAACTCGGAGGAGCGGCTGCGCGCCCTCTCACACGTCATTTACCGCGATTTAAAGTTCAAATACGACCCTTTTGAGTGGGTTTATGAGGGGCTCAAGCCGATGCTGCTACCGGAGGTGCTGAAGAAGCGAAGAGGCGCCCCCGCGGCGCTGGCGCTGGCGGGGGTGGCGGTGGGGCGGGAGCTGGGGGTGACGCTGCTGCCCATGCCTGCTGCGCCCATCGCAGCGGGGGCAGAGAACGATGCGCACGCGGCAACGGTGACGGCGGCAGCAGCGGCGCACCTGGACTCGCTGCCGCCGGAGATGGCCTGGCGTATCCGCGCCAAGACCGAGCAAGCTGCGGTGGCGCCAGGCCCCGGACCGTGGCTGCTGCGATTGGCGGAAACTAGAAACTTCAATTCTTCCGCTGCTGCTGCTGTGGAGGGAAACGAAAGCGCGTTTTTAGATGCTGGCAGCGGGGAGGTATTGGACGCGGCTCAAGTGGCGCAGCGGTACCCTGCTGTGGCGCATTTGTCAGCAGAAGAGTGGCAGGGGCACTGCGTGCTGCGGACGTGGCAGGGGCTGTGTCGGGTGGCCCTGCAGGCGCATCAGCGGCGCGGGGAGAGTGATTTTGTGGCGCATTGGCTGTACATGGGACTGGCGCTGGACCCTGCTGCGCCAGAGTGGGCTCGGGCGCTGACGGCACCTGAAATACGTTGAGAATGTCGGTGGGGAAAATTAAGGGGTATAAATATTTAGTAGTTCTTGTTACTGTTGTATTAAAAGAGTATTCTTTGTATTTTTGTAATGCATTGTTGGCATTACTGAGCCTGGGAGTGGAGCAATATGGGGAAGGTGGAGAGCGCATGCAGCCTCGCCAACGATGATTGCTGGCTAGGCAAAAGCAGTCTAGAGCTAGTACAAAGACTCGTATTTATGGACGCCATAAACTGTTTGGGTCGGTGCAAATTGGAAGAAAGTCGTAAAGAAAGAGATAATATCTCATGGATAATATGGGACAAGGTGATACTCGTCACTTTAATGCGTTTTTTTTTAATTAATTAATTACTTCTCGCAAGATTCATTGGAATTAACACGCGCGTCTTCCCCGATTTCACATACTTTCCCTAACGAAAAAATAGGTGGTGAGCCCTCTCTATTGAGCTGCATGACTTGCTTTCGCTTTGCTGCTTCTGTAAATGGATGAACATGTTATTTTCAGCATAACTACGAGGCGATTTTCTCATTAATAAGCCCGCCATTCACTTTTTGAAAATATGGGGGGGCTCACTTCGCAACATGTTTCGCGAACACAACGCCCAGCGCAAGCTCGTTAATTCATCTGAATGCCTCCAGGAACCATGCGCGTAACGCTTCTCCTCTCGTTAGCGCTACTGTTAGTCATGGCTGCCTCCGCTGCTCAACCACCTCGTCTCATCTCCAACGTGATCTCCCCTGCGCACTGCCCCGACCCTGATGTCATCTTCCATGAGGGCTCCTACTACGCCGCCCGCTCCCGCATCGAAGCTTCAAACGGAACCAACCTCGACCCCCCCGGTAGGAGCGGAACCCCCCCCCCCCTGAAACTACTGATTTTTTATATTAAATAACTTCAATCACTCATTTTCTTCGTTTCTATTGCAGGATGGAACTGCTGGGCTGCAGCGCAAGACCAGGTCGTGATCACTAAGGCTCGCCGACTAGAAGATATTTACCTCTCACCCGAAGCCACTGCCGTCATTATCGACCGTTCCAACCCCATGGGAGGCGGCTCAGGCGGCGTCTCCGTCGGTGCGTTTCAAATTTCATACAACCCGGGAGACCCCTGCCCCTCTGCAGGCTTTTGGGCCCCTGCTTTAAAAAACATCGACGGTCATTGGTTTCTCTTCATTACCGGCCACCGCCCGGACGTTAGCGGCGAAGCGAACTTCGTGATGGAGAATGTAGGCGGGGACCCTATGGACGTGGGGTCTTGGCGCTACTGTGGCATGCTGGGGCACACCTTGCCAGGGCTGGACGGCGAGCCGATAGTTTTGCCCACTGGTGACCACCACGCCGCCACGGTCACCCTCAGGTCGGGTTTCTCTTCAGTACTGGTTTCCTTCTAAGCCCACTCTCAGTGATCAGTGGAAAAAGAGCTGTTTTTAAGTATAAATTTGATGATGTTTTGCAGGGATAACGGAAAAACGATCACCGGTCAACTCTACTTCGTGTACTCGCACAATAACCCAGATGCCGCCAACTCCCAGCAGCTCAACCTCGTGCGCTTGCGTCGGGACACCTCCACCTTCTCAGAATATGACGCAGACCTGGGACAAATGATGAATTATTCAAAAGCGTGGACAGCTGTCGGCGAGGCCCCCATCAGCGTTCCCATGCTAGACTGGGAGCAGCAGTGCTGCGCGGGGTGCAACTTCAACGTAAACGAAGGTCCCACTGCGCTGTATGGCCCTACTTCCACGTTTATCCTGTACTCTGCGAGCTTTTGTGCTACAAAATATTACGCCGTGGGGATGCTGGAGTTTACGGGAGTAGGGGCTGGGTTTCCGTTCATGTGGACGAAACACCCCCGCCCTGTGTTCTCTGGGGACATTTTTCGCCACGCCAAGCTGTATGGCGTGCAGTCGAACGCGTTTGGCATCGGTAAGAAAATAGTTCTCTCGAGAAGAATATCTGCATGAGTGCTTGTTATTTCCATCATAATGCCTTCAAGTTCTCAAAGACTCTTCCAAATAGCATTATCTGATATTCTACTCATGTTTTACTGGTTTTCAAGTACTAAAATATTATTGTTTTTTTAAAACGACGGAGAATTTGTTCAGGTCACAACTCCATTGCGACCTCTCCAGACCTCTCCGAGCCCTGGATCATCTACCATGCCAAAACCACACAAACTGAAGGGCCCGCAGACCGCGAGGCGCGCGCCCAGCGCTTCTCATGGAACCCTGACGGCCGCCCAAATTTCGGCAGCGGGCCGGTCGGCCGTGGCACTCTCCTGCCCGCTCCCTCCGCAGCGGAGGCGTACGCCGTGCTGTGCGAGAGCCCCGGCTTCACTGGGTGCTTCTGCGTAGGCGTTCCGCCTGGACGCTACAGCCTGGAAGCACTGGCAAGGAGGGGGGTAGTTATGAAGGCGGTGCGCTCTATTCGGCTGGTGGGAGGGGCTGCGGTGCGCGTTTTTGGTGACGAGGGGGTGACTGAGCCAACGTGGTCGGCTGACGAGGATATGAGGGAGATAGAAAGCGAGACTGTGACAGCGGCAACAGCGGTGGAGGTGGTGGCGCCTGGAGTGCCTCAAGCCCAGGTGGCGACAGCGTGAAATTTATTTAGATTCTCGTATATAGAATGTAGTCCACTCACAAATTTTGTCATTTATAAATAAAACAAGATCTGGCTATTTGAGCATTTTTTGTGTGAATCACGACGCTGGTTTGATGGTTTGATGGTCTGATGGTTTTACATATCGTTGTAACGTCTACTACCGAAGGCGCTCTTATAGAGACCTGCAAGGCGACGTGCCACTCACCCCGGCACAGTAAGGCGGAGTACCCCCTTCCACCGGTGGGATCGACCCCAGGTACTGTGGACGTACGGATACTGCCACTGCGCCGGCGACCGCACCGTCGCCCACAATATAAGGCTCTGGCCCCTGCCTTCCTGAGTCCCCCAACGGCGCGACCGACATGAATAAAAATGGGGGGGGGAAGCAGGACTCTCCGGACGGCAAACGGCCCGTCCGGTTTGGGGTTCGCGCTTGGGCAATGCTGGCCCGCCCAGCACCCCTCCCATCTACAGCGGTCACTCAACCCCTGGCTAAAGGGTTTGTGGTGTACTACCCGGTGTGCTCACTGGAAATGTGGCACCCGCCATTTGTACCCGTCCGATAGAGACTACGATACCACGGGGAAGTGATGCATCCGACGCTACTTAATGTTCAAAATTCTCAATTATTATTGCATGGCGTCCAATTTTCTAATAAAGTTCTGCATTCGATATTAAAAGATTACAATAAAGGCTCCTTTAAGATTATCTCCTTTTTGCTGCAATTATTTATCGGGTGATGATCGGATATGTTGATTTAGCAAAGCAGCTGCCTTAATTCAGTCGAAAATGGCCTTGAGGCTGCCGGCAAAGCGGCGGCCCATCCACAGCACGCCTTCTGAGGTGCAGCCGGCCGCACGGTCAGAAAAGCGGTGCCCCATCCCTCCAGTCCTTGTACACCAGCTGCAAAGTTTTTTGTATTTTTTTCTCCCATTAAACCGCCTGCCGCCGCCGCCACATCCCCAGCTCTGCCGTTCTGGAGAGCAGCTGTGTGGCAGCACCTAGCGCAGCTGAATTCAGCTGAAAGCCACGTATCTTCCTCTTCCAGCGCCATTTTTGCGTTGGTAAAGGCAGGTCGACGGTGAAAGAAATTAATGCTGAATGGGCGGCGCGGCGCCATCAGAACAAGACGCCATTCGATGCAAAACTGCCGCTCTTCGCCACCGAAGACCTCCACGGCATCTAGGGGCCCAACTGCGACGTGTATATTAAGTCTAGCCAGCAACCAAGGAGGCAGGCAAAGACAGGCAACGGGCTGTCTTTTATGGATTGACAAATTCCATGCGGGACATGTTTGCTGCCATCATTCGACCCAATGTAATAATGGACTGACAATTCAATTATCTAGCTCGTTTAAATGCATAAATCACCAAAATACTGGGCTGCATGAGAAAAATCATTCGTACGAAATCGGGATTGCAGGGTCCTTGTCGAACCCAATACAGAGTGCAGATTATCGTCGAGGCCACTGAAATGGCGTATATTAAAACGCAACATCGCATCGCACGAAAATTAAGCATTTTTCAGGAAAAAATTCAAAATGATTTCGTGTGTCGAATTCAAATATGGCACGTTTAATAAATTTACAAATAAATTTATTTACACAGAAAATCTTATTCGGTAGCTCGTACTAGCTGGCACTATTGCATCCTGCGTAAGGACCCGAGTTTCAAGCTCCACTACTAATAAATTAAAATCCGGGAATTCTGTCCTCGTTTTTTCACCCGTCAACTCAGAACCTGCTGGTGAGTTTCTATGACCCTGGTGAAGTCACCACGGGGGTGCACCAATCGGCATTGCCCATCGTTGCCGTAAGAGCGACCTCCTCACTTTCGCAATTAATGTTTTCAAGCGCACCGCGAAAACAGACCTTCTTGCTGTCATATCTCACTATCTCCCACTTTCTGTGACCCTACAGGTGTGATGAGTGCGGCTGGACCGTTCGAAGCGTTTGCTGTGCGAAGCTCTCCCACCGGGGCGCCTGTCATCATCGACTCTGCAATGCTGGGCGATGCTGGAGCCGCTGGGCTGGCGGTGAGTAACCCTGGGTCAGGGCAGGCAGCCTCTGTAACCCAGGCGATGGTGTTTGGCGGCGCTCCTGGGGCTCAAGGCAGCGGCAACGGGGTGCCGCCCACTGCCGTTGCGGCAACGGCAACTACCGGTGAGTCCCTCTCTTCCAATCAATCGGTAGCACGTGATTGATGCATCATGCCTGGACGTTAATTGCCAGCTTGTGTCGGTTTGGGACATGAATCCTAGGGCTTCTCCATCCCTGTTTTTCCTAGCTGAATTTCAAATTATTCATATCAAGGCAGGCAACATCAATTGAATTTTCCTTTGTGTTTATGCCTCTTATTTCCTTGGGCTTTGTTTTATAACTATTCAAATTGCTCAATCTTTTTTTCCCATTCTTCTTGGGCTGTGAATCTCTTCATTCATACCTCAATTTCCACATCTAATCCTTGATTATTTGAAATGCGCTGCAGGTGCCCGCGCGAGCAGGGCAAGGCACCCTACCAAGACGACCAACCGCCAGGGACGCCCCCAACCCTCCAACATCCCCACCGGCGCTGCCTTCAAATTGGTGGCGGTGGGAGGCGGAGCGGCCACGCTCTTTTCCCCCTTCCAGCCAACCCCGCAGCAGCAGGAACAGCAGCAGCAGCCCCTGGCTGCTGCCCACACTGTCCTCCCCGCGGTTGCGCCCGCTGATATCCCCATCCCCACCCCCCCGACTGCTCCTTACCATGCAGTTTCTTCCTCGTTCTTTGCGGCGACGTCGGCAGAGCTCGACGCAATGACCCTCCCGGAAGTGCGGGCCAAGCTGGTCTGGATGCGGGATCAAAACAGCCTGCTGGATTTGCAGCGCCTGAATGCGATGAGCCAGGCACATGAATTTTTCAAGGCGGGCCAGGGCACGTCCGACACGATGCACAAGCTGAAAGAAGAGGTGGCGGCGAAGAAGCACGAGGCGGACGTCTCTCACCGCAACCTCAAAGAGGCGATCCACCAGTTGGCCTCGCTGCGTGAGGAGCTGGCGGCAGCGCAGCAGGCAAGAGTAGATGCTAATGTCCACCTGGCGACCTTCGGAAGGGAGTGCACAGCCCAGCAGCGGCTGCTGGAAGGGGCGGAGGCCACGATGCAGGCGCAGAAGGACGCTGCCGCGGCTGAGAGCGAGCGGCTGAACGCTCTGATTGAAAAAATGCAGGCAGAGCGCAGTGAGCTGGCAAAAACGGTCGCCGTGCTGGAGGCGACGCAGGACTCGCGCGAGGAGGCGGTGAGCAGCCTGGAGACCCAGCTGGTGGCGGCGCTGGAGGAGCAGAAATTGCTGCGATCGGAGCTGGCCGCTGCCCTGTCGGCCGCCGCCAAAGTGGCCCCTCTGCAGGAGAAGGTGTACGCCATGGAGCAGGGTCTGGCTGCGGAGAAGGTCCGCAACGTCGTTCTGGAGGCGCAGGCGGTGGATCTGCAGCAGCTGATTGCTGAGTGCGACGCGGCAGTGAAGGGGCTGCAGCAGGCAGCTGCCGACCTGCAGGTGGGGTGCGACAACCAGATCGTGAAGCTGAAGGAGCAGGCTGCGGCAGAGGCGCAGTGCATGGGAGCAGCGGCAGAGAAGGCTGCTGCGGAAGCCGCGGAGAATGCGGCGGCGGCGGCAGCCGCAGTGCAGTCTGCCAAAGCGGCGCAAAAGTCCGTCGAGGAGGCGCTGGCCGCCTCCCAGAACGAGCTAGCTGCGCTGAGGAAGGAGCTGGAGGAGGTGCGAGGCCGCGGCAGAGTGAACGTGGCGGTGCAAGCGCCGGATGGAGAGGAAGCAACCCGGCAGCTGCTGCTCCAGCGCAAAGCGGAGCTCAAGGCTGCCGAAGCCAAGGTGTGCGCCGATGCGCTGGTCAAGTGGCAGGCCAAGAGGGACGCCGAACGGCTGAAGGCAGCGGCCGAGAAGGCGGCTGCGGTTACGGCAGCGGAGCGCGAGGCGCTGCAGAAGCAGCGCAAAGAGGAGGATGCCATCGTCGCTGTTGTCGCCGCTGTGGTGGATGCCACTGAGGATGCTTCCGCGATCGAGATCAAGGCGGCTGAACAGCACCAGCTGTCTCCGGTGGTGGCGGAGCGCAGCACCGTCTCTCGCACCCCTGCCCCCGCTGCTGGCGGCGGCGGCGTGTCTCGCCACCCCCACAGCCGCAAATCATCTGGATCGGCGTCGGCCTCCAGCGACGCTGCCAGCAGCGCGTTCTCCCTGCAGCCCAGCAACGGCGGCGGCGGAGGCCTTGCTATTCTGCTGCAGGGGGAGGCCAACCCTGCCTCTGGAGAGGGTGGCGTCGTGATCCTCAACGAGGGCGAGTGCCATTTGGTGTTGCCGGTGCAGGAGCAGCCTGTCCAGGGCGCCCCCATCACCGCTGGAGAGAGCGAAATGGCGGCAGCGGCAGGTGCCCCCGTTTTCGCCGCTTTCAGCGCCCCCAGCCATTTGGAGCAGCTGGCGATGATGCAGAGCCTGGAGGGGTGGGGCATTACCTTCCTCACCACGCGCCCGGCTGCGGCGCAGAAGGCGCACCGCAGATGGGGCGACCGCTTTGCCAGCGGCCTCAAGGCCATTTTCGGCTGAATTAATGTAGCTGTTTGAGGAAATTAACGGCAACGGCGGCAGTGGTGGTGGTGGTGACAGCGTGAGTGTGCGCTTTTTTTTTTCTTTTTTTTATTAATTTGCATGTATTTGCCTGAGCGTGGTGTTTAATTTGAGTGGGTGGCGGGTTGGGTCTCATCCCAGGTTTCTTCCGAGGGTTTTTTCCTCTTTCCCCAATCTTTCTAGACGCATTGGTTTTGTTTTGCGCTTTCTTTGGTCCCCCGCTGCTAACGAGAAAGAGCGCTTTTCCTCTTGGCTGCTCACCCCTCAACTTGATTCGAGAAGGGGGCGTGGGCAGTGACTGACCAGGGATTTGGCCTCTACGTATTCTCAAGCTGGCAGCCGCGGCCCGCCTTCTTTCTCCAAAAGAGAGAAAGAGGGAGGTGCGTGGCGTAGCTTTAGTGTGTGTGGGGCTAGAAACAGTGCTGGGACGGAGATTTGCTTTTAGGTCTGCGCGCACAGCGTTTTACTCCATCCATTACTACGTGTGTTGTATAGTAAGTTCGTCGCAATTTTCTGCAATAATTTCCAATAAAATAATAATTACCGTACAAACTTACATAATTTCGTGTTTTTTAGGAGTAGATCCGATATGGCTTGCCTGCTCATTCGTGCCATCCATCCTTCATTCAATAAGTTATTCATCCATCCTCGGTGCTTATCGGGCATATGAATCCACCCATCATTCTGTAGTTTGTCCTCTTCATTTCAGAGCGAAGTCCATTAGCTTGCTCCATTGATTCATTCAGTGATTTCCCTTTTCTTTATAGCGAAATTGCCCACCTCGCCGTTATTTTCAGCGACACTTTCAGCAGTACTCTCTATTCATAATGGTGCCTATTGGCCTGTGTGATATTGTAGCCCTATTTGTTTATTTTGATTCCTTGTTTCGTGCTTCCTTTGTTTTCATGTAACTCATTTACACGGTGAAACAGCAAGAGAGAGAATCGCCAACGAGCATTGACATCCAAGCTCAACGTTGCAGCAAAAGCGGCTAAGTCTCAAGGGGTAATAATGGACAGAAGGATGGATTGCATGCAGCGTGGAGCGTGCAGTGCAATAGCTATAAACAAACTATATTGTTAACAAACTATTTTTTAGTCTGGCATGCGAGGATATACAAAAGAAGAATTCCATTCCTATTTTCACTAAAGAATAGTACGAGTGTTAGGCTAGAATTAAATGCATAGGTAGTTAAATACGAGAAAGGAAAGGTACGAAAAGAAGGATTGGCGGACGCAAATATTTTAAACGCAAACGCATATGAAAAAAAAAGCGTTGAATGAAATTTTCAACACAATAAAACTTCATGCAGCAAGCGCTGGAGGACAAGGACAAACATGATAAAATTAAAACAGGCAAACTGGTCCCCATCGGTTGTTGCAGCTGGGGGTTTTAAGGGCACTTGCATATGCGACAGCGTTACGCGAGTATCGGCACCTTAGACTGAGGTTATACCAAGCACACGAGTTGCGCACTCTTGAAGCACACCTGCATTTCAACGTAAATATATGAATGTCAAAAGGTACTTTCGTTTTTTTGTGCCTAGTCTGAGATTTCTTCACTTACGTGAGGAGATTGTTTGAGCAGCCACAGTTTTTGGTTGAGAAGAAACAATTTCCTTGAAAACATTTGTCATGCGCTTTGCAGCACACATCCATGTCGTCAATTGGAGCCCTCGGTCCAGACCTGCCGGCACCGCACCACCTTCCTGCGTAAGGGGCGGTAAAAATGCACACGAATGAATGTTGGAAGTTTAGGATTGATTATTGTGCTTGGGTTTCTCATTGGTCGTAACTCTTGCAAAACAGTGCGATTTCAAGGCCGACAGGACAGCAAGCACTTGTCCCATTGTCGTTTCTTTAAAATACAACTTGCTGGAATTGAAGTAATGTATTTGATTGCTTACCATAGGATGTGGTAAGGGCAATGAAGCGAGCTGAGCGGGGACTGACCATCCCGTATGCCTTGCGAATCTCGCTGTCAGTCATGTTCTCATACTTCTTCGGCTTTGGCACGCTGCAAAAAATAATAATGGGGGGCATATTCAAACATCTGGTGGCATCTCTATTTTTGCAGATTCACCAATAGAAGTATTTAAATGTGGGATTTCTCTTACGTGTGGCCCTCCTCTTTGGCGTTGGCAAAGGGGATGCAGAGCAAAAGCCCCAAAAGAACAGTGAAGACGAGTGACAGCCTCATTTCTCCTGCGCAAACAGATGCAAGTCAGAGCAAGAGATGTATTCTCAGCAGTTTGCCTGATCTATTGCCTTGTAAGACGTAAGGGGCAAATAAACTCGGCCTGGCTTGACGAGTTCTCCTACCTGCGGCGCTTTAGAGAGTGCTGTAATGAACTATTAAAAGTTTTTTTGGGAAGATATTAAGCGTGTGATGGTTTTGGCAGGGGAATCATTCCGGCAGGGGAATGATCGATCGCCAATAAAGATCGCATTACGCCAAAATTACACGAACCACGCAAAGCAGGTCCTATTATGTGGTGGAGATTTCTTCATCGGTAACAGGACGAAAATAAAGAGGAAACTGAAGCTGTGCATCCTTCAGCACGCTTTGGAGGGCACGCACGTGCCGTGAAAGCAGCTGGTGACGGCGTACGGTTGTCAAATCCCCGGTGAGAAAGTTGTCGCGAGGAATTTTCCCGAGGGTGCGCAGCGTGGAAGGGTCAAACTCGATGGTTCCAGCCACAGTCTCGGTGGCAGCCCACATGTGGCCACCCTGCAATAAACCCTGATTTGAATGCCCCGCCGTTGCCGTTTAAATTCCCCATTTTGGTACTTGGAACGCTTCCTTATTTATCTTCAATATTTTCCCCTAGCTTAGAACTCAGTGCAATGGTTCATGCCTATCCCACTTCCTTTCTCAGAGCTAGCTCAGCCATATCCGCGCTCTCCACAATGTTCGTCCGCTTCACGATTAGGCCGACTCCAATCCTCCTCATAATGCCATTCTTCTCCAGCTGCGACCACCAACGCAGCGTTTCCAAGCCATGAATCAGCCTCGATAGTCTTCAAGAGCCGATTTTTCAAAGAAATTTAGCTACGCATGTATAAAGAAAATCAGGGTACCACATTTCGAAACGTCAAATTTATCCTTGCACTGTCCACGCCCCTCCTTTTCGGCACGGCGTGCATCCAGTTCTGCTGCACCGTCCCCCGCATGACCAGCAAATCCCCGCTTTGCAGCGCAAACACAAATTTTTCCGACCGGTCGCTATTTCTCCGAAAAAGAAAGTCTCTGGTGGCGCCCAGCGACACCGAGGCGATCGTTGGCTCTGCACCGTACTCCTTTTCGTTGTCAGAATGCCAGCTCAAGCTGTCGGCGCCGTCCCGATACATGTTGAGCAAACAGCTGTTGAAGCGACAGCCAGCCGCCGCCTCAACTTTTTCCTACATTTAGACGGACGTGGAGAATAGTTAAATTTATGCGGTGTTTATAGGAAAATATTCGAATTATAAAATGGGATCGAATAATAATAGTATTGATTAATTTCATACCTTGATGAGGGCTACAAGTTCATGAAAAGGAGCAGGAGTGTGCTTTGTGCCGCTGTACGTGTAGGAGAGCTGCTCGCTGCTGGCTTGGTAGTCGGTCAGCCGCGGCTGCATCATTTTCCTCCCCATCACCGTCACCTCCCGCTGTTTCCAGTCTATTTCCTTGAGCAAGCGCTCTAAGTAGAGGGGCGCTGCGTCCTGTATGGCAAAAATTCAAGAGATATGAGCTGTATTTTTTTAAGGTGACGCAAATCGACAGTATGCAAGTACACTAGGCAAGAATGGTCTCACCAGGAGCTGGGGCTGGTAGAGCAGCTCAGCGCCGTCGCCAAGAGCGGTGATACCTGGCTGTCCAGGAGTTGGCTTAGAAACAGCGCTGCCGCTTCTATGCACTGCAGTCTTTGCAGCAGAGGATTCTGTGGCGGAAGCGTCCAGTTTGCGCTTGGGAGCCATGGTTCGAAGCGATCGGGAGAATTGACGACACCACATTTATGAAATGGACGAGGCAATCACGCGTAGCGCAGCGCATGCATCGAGATATGATTTAATTGATTTTTTTCAATCCATTTATGATTTAAATTATCATAAAATCGTCGTGTGTCCTCGACATTTCAAAAGTGAATGGCTTCGTTCCAGCTTTATTTATTTTCAGCTGACCAATAATGCTGACATTTACTCGCCAATTCACATGCCTTCGGGCGGGGTCGGGGGGGGGTAGGGGAAGAAATCTCAGCCTGCCAAAATTGTCTGCAATGAGAACTGTCAAAACTGGCGCTTTGATCCCTCAGAACCCCGCTCCCAAAGAGAAATCTAGAACGGTCGTTGCAGACCCGTCGGCGGTCCAGGAACTGGCCAGCGTCCCTGCCTGCGGCCCTCGGGTGAGAAACAACGCCGCTGCCTTGGAAAAAGCAAATAAAGATTTTAATTGCTTCTAACATCCATCCACAACACTGCAGGGAATCTTGCTGTTTGGGCTGACTGCGGAGGAGTCTCAGACGGTCGTGCAGTGGCTGGCAGCGGTTGAAAAGGAGCTGCCAGTTGTGAGTTTTAGTGGCAGCAGCGGTCGCAGCGACTTAACCGTGGAAGAGGCGCTCAGCTACATCCAATCTGAGCCTCCTTCAACCGCTCCGGCGTGTTCAGACGTTAGCCAGCCAGTGGTACTGTTCAGCGGACTAATTGGTGAAGAAATTATGGGTCTCCTCGAAGCTTGGGAGCCTTTCACTGGTTGAGTGTCATGTCAATGACAATTTAAAGTTATTTTTTACTATTAATAATAGCCTTTTTCACCACTGTTTTCGTCTCCCTCAAGAATCAGCAAGCTATTTTTTATCTTTGCTTTTTCTTTGCCTTTTTTGTTCTTTAACAGATTTCTATCAAGCTAATAATACTATTTCCCCCCTTTCTCTTTATCTCAGAAATGCCATGCCCGGCCTCTGCTTCGGTTTCAGCCAGCATTCTGCAGCGGAATTTACAAGGGTTGCTAATGGACGTCATTCGAGCCAACGCCTCTCCTTCCCCCTCCTCCAAGAGCGAGTTCACCGTGATGGGGAAATCCGGGTCGGTGCAGGTGGCAAAACCTGAAGATTTGAAAAGCACAGTGCAGGAGGCGGTGGCGAAACAGCGGCAGCGACGGCGTAAAGAAAAGGCAGAGGCGCCTGTTGACGAAGCGGACGCCGTGCTGGGTTCGTTAAGAGCTGGGAAGCGCCGCGGCGAGTCAGATACGAAACCTAGTAAAGGATTTCAGTGAGAGAGAGAAAGCGCGGGAGCCAACTCTAAAAGGTGGCAACAACAATGAGTATTTTGGGACAATGAGTATTTTAAGTTTTTTTAATTAAAAAATAAAGCAATTTACAAGGCTTGTTACAGTGCTGCATCACCCTTCCAAACCACTCGCCCACAGCGCAAATTCTGATTAATCACAAAAACATTCGCAGCTCGATTTCGCTCTGCAGAGTCTCTTCTCAGCACAAAAGGCACGATTATATCTCGATCACGCGTTTGACCGCTGTCAAAGCCAAAGTTTCTCTTAAATCTGCCATCAGCAATGGACGTCGACGGCGGCAGAGCTCCCACGGTGAAAAAGGGCCGAGGCTTCGGCGACGCCATGGACATGGACGACAGAGCGCGGGGGGACTATGACAGTCTGCCAGCAGAAGGACGGGCCGGCAGCACCACAGGCCCTGCCAAGTGTAAGAAAAAAATATCATTTTTTCATTTTTCATCAACACCCTTTTTTTTCTCCACCAAAAACTCAATTATTCCGGTTTTTTCGGGCTGCAGCTATTGAGGGTTGGGTCATCTTCGTGACTGGGGTGCACGAGGAGGCGCAAGAGGAGGATATCCACGACGCTTTTGCCGAGTATGGGGACGTTAAAAATATCCACCTCAATCTGGACAGGCGGACCGGCTTCGTGAAAGGGTACGCGCTGGTGGAGTACGAGACGAAAGAGGAGGCGCAGGCGGCGATAGACGCGCTGAATGGCAAAGAACTCCTCACGCAGGTGATCCAAGTGGACTGGGCCTTCACGGGAGGACCGACTGGAGGCAGGAGAGGGGGAAAGTGAAGGAGGAACTAGTAATTGACTAGAGCGTTCCTTTGCTCTCTTTTACAACAGATTTTTGTTTAATTGACGGAAATTTTAAGGCAAAATAAAATTATGAAGGAAAATAAACTAAATGAGCATGATTGAGTTCAAATCAACGAGTGCTGCACCTGGCCCGCTCCATTCTGCTGCGGTTTATTGTCGGAATGCTGCAAAGCCAAGTCGTCAAAAGGATCAAAGGCCGCAGAAGGAACAGCTGCTGCGGGACGCGCTGCCATGGCTGCGCTGCTCGACCACATCGCCGCCAGCGGGTCGGACGCAGTTGAGGTCTTTGCAGCGGGAGCTGGAGTGTAGCTGTGAGCAAAAGCTGGCTTTGGCGGGGAAGGCTGCGAAAAAATCTGCGGCTGCTGCTGTTGCGGCGGCGGCGGCATGGGCCACGCAAAAGGATCCGACTCGGGGGCAGCGCGAGAAGAAGGAATAGGCGCTGGAGAATAATAAAGATTACTACTCGCCTTTCCACCAAATGGTACCGCTGCCGCTGCTGCTGCTTCCCTGCTAGGCATTGCAACCCCGCCGCCACCACCAAAGCCAGAATGCTGCCCTCTCGCTGCTGTCGGCGTTGCCCCGTTGCTGCTGGTAGCGGGGCTGTTCCTTCCGCTGGCAAATGCCGCCTCGCCCCCCACTGCCCCGTCTTGCCCGCCTCTGGCCTTCTCCACGAGACTCACGATGTCGCGAATTGTTTTCGCGGTCGTGGCAAATTGGGAGCTGGTCAGCGTGGGGACCACCAGAAGCGGCGCAATGGTGGGCAGCACCCGCTCCGCCGCGAGTTTCGCTCCCCACTGCTTTGCGAGCGCTTCGCCCAGCCCCAGAACGCACATTGCAGTGGGAGCAGTTTTATCTACCGCTACGCAGGTTGTGGCTGTCTTCAACATCGTTTCCGCGTCCGCAACGTCCACGCGGTGTGCTGCTGCCGCCAGGGCTCTGAATGCGGCCACCCGCACGGCTGCGGCGGTGGTGGAAAGGCAAGTGGCGTGTACCGCTGGCAAAATTTGCTGTTTTAGGGCTTCGTAATCTAAGCCCTGCGCCAGCGCTGCCACCTGCTTGAGAGCGTCCTCTTGGCACGCGGGGTCGCCCTTTTCCAGCGCCCGTACCTGCAATGGCGCGAGATTAGACGAAAAATAAGGAACTTGTCTAATAGTATTTAATTTTATTAGCAAAAGACCTTTTATATCAAGTGATCAAGTAGTTTCATTAGTAATAAGATTCCCAAAGTCATCCCGTGGGCCACGTTCAAAGCTGAACAACAGTATGAGCGAAACAAACTCACCAGCAGCTTGGGCACAAGGTCTCCAGCAGCTCCACCGCCGCCGCATTTTCCGCTGCCGCCAGCGATGGCATGCAGCAGCGGCGCAGACTGCGTCAACTGCAGCAGCGCGCCACCCGTGGCGGTCTCCAGCAACGGCCGCAGCACAGGCAGCGTGACATCCCGAAACTCCCCTGGACTTTGAACTTTTAATATCGTCATCACTGCCGGCAACGCTGCCGCCTGCAGTTCAGGGTTGCGCAGCTCGCCGAGCAGCGGGGGGAGCACCCGGTACAGCAGCACCCGCCGGTCAAAGTGCGCTGCTAGGGCCGGCAGGTCGTTCAGGAACGCCGCCCGCTGCTGCAGGTCTCGCTGCAAGAAAGTGTCCAAAAACCTCAGCGCCCGCAGGTGCACGTCGCCCATGAAGAAAGAGGACCCAGAAAAGGCGGCGATGGGGGGTCGCGCCTCGGGTGCAGGGGCCAGCATGGGTCGCAGCGTGCTTTCTAGTGCATGGGGAATTCCCGGCAGATCTGTCAAGGCAATGCCGCGAATGCGGCTCTCATACTCTATTAACGAGCAGTAGACAGGCAGGAACGGTCGGTGCGCGAACAGTTCGTACGCCACGAGCGCCAGGGAAAAGACGTCCGCTGCTGGGAGTGCCGCCACCGGCTGCCCTGTTGCGATGAGTTCAGGGGCGGCATAGGCCAACGGCGGGGTTAAAGAAGGCCCCAGCGGGGAGGGATCTTGCTCAGAGTAGTCGTAGCTGTTGCCGGCGGACGCGTGCACGCCCACTGGGGCTGCGAAGCCGAAGCCGGCGAGCTTCCATGCTCCGGAGCGGGTGAGCAGAATGCTGGTGGGGCTGACTGCGCGGTGCACGATGGCGGCGTCGTGGTGCAAGAAGTGCAGCGCTTCTGCGTTGGTAAAATTGAGAAAGAGAAGAAGACGTAATTTTCAGCAGAGGGGGAAAAAAGTTTCATTTGCGATGGGATAACTATGAAAAAAGATTGGCATTTTGGGGGGGATAGTATTAGATATTAATATATAAACCCTTTGAAAAACATGACTAAACAAACCTGCAATCTGGCCCAGCCCAGCCTTGGCCTCCAGCTCCGAGGGCTGCGCCGACTGCAGCTCCCTGCGCGCCTCTGCAGGCAGCCGCTCCCCGCCGTGCACCACGTCATCCAGCGAAGCAAACACCGGCTCCGTCAGAAACACCAGCTGCGTGCGCGTCTCCTCCAGGGGGTGCACCAGCCTCACCACGCCAGGATGTTTTAATCTCGCCAGATGTTGCACGTCCTTTTTGCACAGCTCTATCAATGAGTCCAACCGACGAGCGCCGATGCGGGAGTTAGAGGCACCGGCGGTAAGCGCGCGTTTATCCAGCACCCATGCGCTCACGACCGGGTGAGGGGCGCCTTCTTTTTTGCTGCGTGCCAGGTAAATGGACCAGACTGGGCCGCAGGTGGCAGTAGGGTTGGGCTCAACGTGGTAATTGAGCAGGCACTCGGCACCTGAAAAGATAAAACAAAGAAGGGGAATGGAGGTAGATTAGCAACAACAAAAACATTCCGTCCCGCCCTGCGGAGATTTTTCTTCTGTCTTGATTCTTAGCAACTAAATTGCTTGGTTTGGTGGGTATATTGCACCCCCTCAACGATCTCTCAATGAACGAGGAAAATAAAGCATAAAAAAACTTGCCTAGCACGCCGTGAATGACTTCTGCCGTAAACGCCTTTGAAACTTTAGTGGCAGCTTCTGCGGTCTTTTTGGTGGCAGCGCCGAGCGCTGCGGTGATAGTGTCGAGGTGCCACGTTCCACCTTTCATTCTGTGGGTCCGTCAACACCGAAATTTGCGAGGATTTTAAGGACTCTTGTGATCGCAGGTAGTCATTTGACTTCGCCAGGCAGCCTGGTTTTATGTTATCATGTCCATAATGACCCTCTTTTTTAAATCCGTACTTAAAATAATAGAATTTAAAATAAAATGTCGTGGCCTAAGACGTTTTGAAAAAAATTACACGGGAAAACACGTTTGAAGCACTACTCTGAGCCGCTAAAATAGCAAATTCAATATTAAAGAATTATTGTGAAACAACCCAACATTGCTAATCTTTCCAAAAACCCTCTCGCCAACCAGTCATTCAAAAGATCGGGCGGGGGCATTGGGCAGCTTTATAGGGCTCTTTCTTTTTCTATATATATCACAACAGCATGAACGCAGCCACGTCGCTCAGCGAAATCACGCCCTCCACGCGCCGAGTGTCAGGGTGCACCACGACCACCCGCCTCACGCCCGGCAACGCCAGCCGCTCAACCACAAATCGCAGAGCATCGTGAGAGGTGCACACGTGCAGCCGCTGCCTGTTCGCCGCCGCCACAATCTCGTGCAGCGACGTGGTGCTGCTGTTGGGGCTGTAGCGCTGTTGGGGGGAGGCGGAGGCGGGGGAGGGAGACAGCTGCGGGTTGGCTGCTGCCGCCGCTTCCGCAGCTAAAACCAGGGCTTGCCCCACTGTGACGTCCTCAAACTGCAGCCGGCTGTAGGCGTTACCCTTGGCCAGCATGGTGATGTCCGAGCGCGCGTAAATATCCACCAGGGCGCCATTTTCGTCAACCACCGGTAAACAACTCATTCCAGCGGTCAGCAGCAGCCCCAGCGCGTCTGTGAGCGGCGTGTCCTGCCGCACAGAGACGATGGGCGCAATGCGACGGGTGTCTCGCCGCTCAGCGCGCGCAGGCGACGCGCCGTTCCTCTCTTCCGCAGCTGCCGCCACCGCCACCGAGCTGTCAGGCGCCCAGGTGCCCACAGGCAGCGAGTGCAGGGGCTGGGACAGCAGCGGGAGGGAGGCAAGGGACGCGCGAAAATGCCGCATCAGGCAGGCCAGTACTCCAGCCAAGCTGGCGGTGTGCAAGGCCAGCGGCCCACTACCGTCCACACTTCCCTCTCCTTCCACCCCAGAAGGCCCCGGTTGCAGCACCGGAGCCATGCTGCAGTGGTTGTCGTACATGGTGCGCACCACCTGCGCCAGGCTGTCGCTAGGCGACACGTACACCAAAGGTTTTGGCGGCCGCCCCTCCGCCGCCAGCTCTTCTCTCAGCCCTCTGATGGTGTGCTGGTCCATCTCCGCCTCACTCATGGGGTTGCTGCTGGTGCTGACCATACTGCGCAGCCGCTGCAGCGTCGCAATGAAGTCGGAAGCCGATACAACGCCCGCAATGCAGCCGCCCTCACAGTCGTACAGCGGCGCCGAAGCGAGCCCCTGTTCGTTCAGCGCGTGGAACGCCTGCCGCAGCGGCAGATCGATGTCCAGCAGCACCACTTTGCCGCTCTCCGGAATCAGCTCGTACGCGGTGTGGTGCGTCAAAAATTCCTTGATTTTCCGACGGGTGAAGACTGGCTCATCCACCTGCGCTGCAATCGCCGGAATCACGCCGTCTGCGGGGGAAGCATTTGCGGGCGTGCCCGCCGCGACTTCCATGGCTGCAGGAGGGTATGGGGACGGCGGCGTGGGGGGGCTAGGCTGGTGGTTGATTGGCGGAATGACAGGCGCAAGGTCGTGCGGAGGAGAGACCGGCGGTGCTGCTGCGTGCGAGGTCTGCGCGTGGCTGTGCGTCTGCAGCTGCGAGTGCAGCGCCCCCACGGTGTGGCTGCAGAAAATTTTCATGATGACCACGTTAGTAGAACTCTTAAATTGAATATGACGATGACTGAAAAAGTGCTGAGATGCTGTTGTTCTCACCTGGGCTCTGGCTTGCGAACAAACAGCCAGTTGTTGACGTTGCCGAGAGGGTCTGGCATGAAGGGTTGGGTCTCGTCATGCCGCCACTCCCCATCCACAATGAATTTATACTGGTGATAGCTGCAAAAGAAGAGGGCGGCGAGCGGTGAGTTTTTTCCCTTCAGGTTGGCGTAAACCGAAGAAAACACAATTTCGCTGCGTTCTCACCCTGTCGGAAGGTGGACAACTACCGAAAACGTGCCAGTCTGGCCCTCCACGGGCATCATCGGAACTGTTTCTACCCATCGAGTGAATGAGCCGCAAAGATGCACCTAAAAATAGGCAGCGGGCGATTGACGGTGAGCAATAATACACTGCAGTACCAGGGATGCATGCTTCCATGACCCCCCCAAGCAAAGAGCAGCCCCGCAGGAAAAAACAGGGATGACATGAAAACATCGAAAGCACCTGGCTCCCCCCAAACCGCCAAATGAATTTTGTGGGCACAAATAATGACATGATCGATTCGATCTAGGTCAATGTATGCACATATTGTTTTGTTCCTCGATGCTCGGCAAGATGGGAAAAAAAAAACCAACTTAAAACTCTTCACCAAACTACGCTACCGGGGTGTCGAGCATTTCCACATGCCGATCTGTCCACTGGACAATAAAAAATTAATAAATGACGTTTTTAATTTCATTTTTGCCGCCTCCGACACCTTTTCGTCCGCTTTTTTCATTTTTCAGGATTTTTTTTTACATGCTGTATGTTTGTTCAAAAAGTGCTAGTACACATCATGCATAGTACACAGATACTCTCGTCTCTCTTGGCTCTCCATGCCCACGCTCCTCTCCTTACATTCAAAACTCAGTCACGTTGCCCGCCGGCCACTGCCGCCGCAGTATTCACACTGGCACCGCCCGCTCCCCTTGCACCTGCAGTAATGAACACCCAATGTGAGCTGCACACATTTCGGGCTAGCAAAGAACGCAATATGGGAGCAAAATAAGAAGAAACGTTTGTTCTTTTTGTTACCGTGGGCATCGATTCGTTTTGATCCAGTCGCTGTCATGCATTGACGACGATTCCGCCCCAGACATCATTGTCGACAGTTTATTGAACGCGTGCTTCACGGAGTTCATCTTGGCGACCTTTTGTGGGGCCAGAATTCCGGAACCTTCGCAGGCAGAGCAGACAGCATAACCGGTGCCCTTACAGGCCACGCAATACGCCGAACTCCGGTCGGATCCCAGCAGCGAGGCAGCCTGCACACCGAAGAAGCGCTGAGAGTCACCCTCCGAAACATCAGCGCAGAAAAAACAGATGAAACTCACGTTCTTGAGCAAGGTGTCGGCGAGCGACGTCAGTTTGCTCGAAGACTCCTGTGTATAGAGGGAAGCGCCGTGCGTGCGGCCGAATCGAGTGAAAAAACGTGTTTGCAATGTTCTGCTGGGTGAAATGTGCAATGGCGAGAGCGAAAAGCAAGGGTTTTTGAGTGCGAAAGGCTCTCTCACCTTCCCACCCAACGCCATGCACCTCTGTGGCAGCCGTTCCCGCGGTGTTCGTCGTGTCGTTAGCGATGGGATCATCCGGGGGTGGCTCCCGAGGCTCTGCGGCCGCATTGAGCAGGCCAAAATGTGCTGGCAGCAAACATCCATGTTTTTTTTTGTTTTTTTTCGTTTGTTGTCGTATGTGGGTATGTCTTGGCGTTTCGAGTTTATTTTTAGTTTTTAAATAATATCACTTTACTGGCATATGGCATTTCCAAAAATTAAAGCTTCTTTTTTCAAAGAAACTCAATTTTGGTTCATTTCCCTCGTTCTGTAGCACATTGTTCTTAAATTTTATTGCATTTCGTTCATCACACTCACATCTACTCTGAACAGGCGCCACACACCAATTTTTTGTAGCTGGTTCGTTAATCAAATTAACCCTCCTCTAATAATGCATAGGATTTAATAATAGCACAACTCAGGCATGTCATTCCGCATAGACGTATGGGATGTCAAGAAAAACCAGGAGCCCGTGAATGTGGACTGCGGCTACCGACGAGATTTCGATGAGCTGTTCACTGTGGACCGCACCATCGGCAAGGGCGGTTTCGGGCTGGTGCGGGTGGTCATCGAGAAGGCCACGGGCAAGGAGTTTGCGTGCAAGAGCATAAAAAAGAAGTTGGACATCCCCAATCTCTCAGCTGAAAAAGTGGCCCAACATTTAGACAACGTGGACCGAGAGGCCAAGATTCTAAAGCGGCTGCGCGGCACGCTGAGCGTGGTGGCCTTCAAGGGCGCCTGGGAGGACGACGTGGACGTGCATCTCGTCATGGAGTACTGCCGAGGCGGCGAATTACACCATCGTATTGGCCAAAAAATGTACACTGAGGGCACCGTGGCCGCCTACATGCGCTCCGTGCTGCACACCCTGGCGCAGTGCCACTCCCACCGCATCCTGCACCGAGACATCAAGCCTGGCAACTTCATGCTGCTGAGCGACGAGGAGGGGGCTCCACTGAAAGCAATCGACTTCGGCCTGGCAGTGTTTTTCGAGCCTGACGCGCTGCCACGCACCGATCTGGGGCTGGAAGGCACCCCCTGGTGAGTTTTATATGGGGAACCCCCCCCTCCAGTCATTTTAATTTCGACTAGTATTCAAATCAACAGCCCTCTGTAATTTGCTTTTATTACGTGCTACTAAAAAAAAAACATTGTTATTCTGCTGAATGACCTCTTTCACTCCTCTATCTTTCCTACCTAACTCCTCCTTCTATCCCCTCATTACTTTCATTTTTTATCTATTAGGTTCATGGCGCCAGAAGTCCTAAATTCTGAGACCTGGCCCGCCTCAGACGTGTGGGCTGCTGGCATCATGTGCTACCAGCTGCTCAGCGGCTACCTCCCCTTTGACGACAACCGCAACCCCAACGCGCCAGCGCTGTCCGTCATCTGGAAAGGCATTTTAACCGAGGAGCCGTCGTTTCGGCGCTCCGCCTGGACTGAAGTGAGCCAGGAGGCCAAGGACTTTGTGAAAACGCTGCTGAACAAGGACCACGAGCAGCGCCCCTCCTCGAAAGAGGCGTTGAAGCACCCTTGGATACAGCCAGCCTTCCACGCTGGGAAAACCCGGCCGCTCAGTGCAACGGTGGTGCAGCGCATCCAGCGCTTTGCGCAGACGAACATCCTGCGGCGCACCATCCTGGAGCTCATGGCGGGAGAGCTCCTCAAGTTGGCGCCGCCACAGCTGTCGTCAGACGCCTCCCTGCACGCGGCGTCAATGGCCGCTGCCGCCCTTCACGCTTCTGCCGCCGCCACCCCCGTCAGCCCGCTCTCAAACGACCACGCCGCCGTGACGCCCACTGCTGAGGGGCTGTTGGCGGACGAGGGGTCCGCGCACAACGGTGCTATGTTTTTTCCTATGAGCCCTGAAGGGGGAATCGGCGGTGACGGCGGTGGTTCCATGCTGGCAGGCGGTGGTGAAGAAGGAAGCAATGGTGGTATGGGCATGAGCAGCAGCAGATCGGGGCCGATTCCCATGCGGTCAAAGTCGGGAGGGGCGGAGCTGTCGTGGCATGGAGGGAGGAGTTTTCCGAGGAGTCCCTCGGTGCAGCAGCTGGCGACGCTGGCAAAAGCAGCCAACAGGCGCGGGGTGGCCACGGTGCACGGCCCCAGCGATTACTGGCGCATTATGCGGCAGGCCGCAGAGCTGGGCTCCATGAGTGAGTCGGTTTTTGTGGAAATATATAATATAAAATATCGCCTTTTTTTCCCTCATGAACTACTCCAATATTACCGCTTTTACAGCTGTTTTTTTCCTATCAAAATGTTTTATTACATTTTTTCTACCCAACTACCTAACTAATACCTCTTTCCTTCAATTGTCTCTCTCAAATTATTTATAGGCTCCGGCCACGGACAGATGAACTACCTTCGCGCGGTGCCCCGCAGCGAGGACGAGCGCCAGGAGCAGCGCAAAGCCGCGCGCCTCAGCATGGACACTTCCTCCCACGGCGGCGGGCGTTACGCAGAGCTCCTGGCCAAGCTGGAGGCTGAGGGCAGCTACCGCCCCCGTAAAATTTCTGGAAACATGCGTGGCAGCGCCTCAATGGGGGCTCTCATGCACCACATGTCGTTGTCTGCCCCCGCCAGCGGCGACGGCCTCGCGGCGGCTGCAGAAAGCATGGACGATATGCAGATGGAGGCAGAGGCGGGGCCAGCTGCTGCCCGCACGCCGCTGCCGCCTGTGCCGCTGTTTCCACCCGTGGTAGAGGACAGCGCGGCGGAGGCGAGCCCCATGGACACCGAGGAGGTGATGGAGCGCGGCGGGCGCGGGCGAAAGCTCGCGTACATGGCGCTGAAAAGCGAAGAAAGCAGCAAGGTTTCTTCGCCTGAAAAAACGTCTGGCAGGCCTCCTCCCTCCCCTTCTCCCTTCGACCAGCCGACGCAGCAGCAGCAGCCGGCAGCAGACAAACCGTCTCTAGGCTCCGGTCCGCGCGTCGTTAAGCGCGTCACCTTTCCTGCAACAGAAATACAACCGAGCGGGTTTGCTGTTCCGCCGCCGCCAACTGCCCACCCCCACCTCCCTGCAGAGCCCTCCCGCCCCATGCCCGTCCGCGCAGGCTCCCACTCGGGTCCCGTCACCAACCCACAAGAGCTGGAAAGCCTCATGCGGCGCCTCAAATTCAAACACAATCAAGTCCTGGGAAAGGACGCGCTGGCCGAGGGGCTGCGCCAGCTGGGGTACGACCTGGCCCCCACTGAAATGGCGATTCTACTGGACCAGCTGGACCTAGATGCGGACCAGAGCGTCGCTCCGGCGGAATTTGTGGCATCTCAGATGGATTGGGGTGCGATGCAGCGCAACAACCGGGAACTGTGGTTGGAGTGCGCGCGCCGCGCGTTTGCGGACCTGGACTCCACCGGAAACGGGCGGCTGACCGCGGAAATGCTGGTGGGGTCGCTGCGAAATAAGCTGCCGGAGGAAGAAGTCGATTTTGCGCTGGAGGACGCGATGCTGGAGGCTGGCGGCGTGAATCCCGAGGACATTGACTTTGAAGGGTTTCTGAAGATGCTGCATGTGGGCTCGTTGGATTCGCTGGACTCGCTAGACCAGTATGATGATAGAATGCGGAGAGTGACGTCGGCAGATTTGCTAGACTCCTCGTCTCACGGAGGGCCATCGTCGCGGCTGCAGACGGTGCTGGAGGAAGGGGTCTCAGGGCAGCAGAAATGAATAGCAAATTAAAAAATTATCTATTTAATTTTTCATGATTTTTTCTCATGATGGGATTTTTATGTACTCCCAGTTTTTTTCACTTGTTGTATAGATAACGATTTGAAAGGAGACTAATGGGTTTTCTATGAATAAATAAAATTTATCTTGTGTTAATGTCATGCTTTTTACCTCTGTGGTTCAATATGACTTGTTGTTCACTGCTCTTGTGTCAAAAAGCAATTCTGCCTTTAAAAAAACTTCTCTACCCGTTTTATTGGTGGAAGTATGCATGCTGCCTTTTTTTGTCAGTCCTTCTCCTTTATTTGATTGCTATGCATCTAGCGGGCGGGTGGGCTGGCGGGCGCAATGACTGCTGGGAGCAGCTGGCTTTCAAAGCAATATATCATTTCTGATGGGAAACCTTTGAGTAGGAACTGAGCACCTACTACAGGCGTCCTCCCCCGGGTCTCTTAAATCTTATTTTTGTTTAGAAATAGGACCTTATCCTCGGTGCATATTGGGCATATGAATATCATTTCTTTGGGCTACTGCCAGATAGAGACAGCAGAGGAACATGTTTTGGATACGAGCTCTTTGGGACCTATTACTATAAGCAAAGGAAAGGGGTTGAGGTACAACAATCGAGAAGTGTTGCAGTACAAGCTCTGAGATAATAGAACGTCATAATAAATCTGTTATAGAACCAAAAAATAAAATAAAGGTGAAGCAAAATAAATATAACCAGAAGATCTTACGCGAGTGCTGTAGCGGAGGTGCAGCGGCAGTGACGAACAATTTCATTTCAACTTTCGACTGGCGGTCCCGATCTTTTCGCGATTTTTGATAATACAGGTGCTGCATCCTTAAAGAATAGAACAACAGATCCAGGTAAACTGAAAGGTATCATGGGCCGTAACTATCTGTGGCTCGTTTTGTCATAATTTTGTGACCTTCACAAAAAATGGGGCGAACATATTTGTCAGGTAAGACGAGACATCTGCAGCTGCAGCCAGCCTGTTCTTTGAGGGGTTCTATCAAGTTTTCTCAAAAGCCACTAACATCTGGATGTTACTCTGGATGTTTCATATTTCCAATCCAAACATCTCAATTTGCTGCTGTCCTTCGTCACCAGCTCCTATACGTTAACATGCATTCGCGTCATAACCATGATTGCAGATGGAAAGTTGCAGAAGATGAACATTGCCTTCTTGCTGGCAATTTTGACTTGCAAGCGGCTCTTCTCTGAACCATTGACGTGTTACGTCACATCACACAGCCCTGTACCAGCCCAATTGACAGCGCCCGTGCCCTATAAAACCCTGCATGTTTATTCATGACCCCTGGCGTTCTCTGTCGCTGCAGAAAAGTGGTGGAGAGATCAACATGAAGTTCGCTCTCTTTGCCCTCGCCGTCTTGCTGGGCTTCACCAACACGTTGGCCCAGAACACAGGTGAGCTGCGCACTGAATGATTGCCGCGTATCTGGCATGGTTGCATGATGATGACCTCAACGGTCAGGCGATCTTGATGAACATGCGTCAACCAACCCGTTGACGGAGCCCATCGAGCGCTTTTTGCTGACAATTGTCCCTTTCTCTTCATGAATTTAGTCTGCCCCAAGTATGTCGTGAAGCCGGGAGACTCTCTTGCCACCATCGCCACGAAATTCAGCATCGCACCCCGTGAGTTGCCCTTTTTACGCGCACGCGGCCCTTCTGCAAGCTTACTCACACCATTCCCCTGTCACCTCTCCCTCTAGCCACCCTCCTCGACGCGTCTCTTGCTGCCTGCGGCCAGTCCGCCGCTCTGCTCCAGATCGGTCAGGAGATCTGCCTGCCAGGTGCCGACAAGCCCGGCTGCCCCAACGTCATTGCATTCGATGGCAAGCAGGAGTGCAAGGCCTACATCGTGCAGCAGGGTGACACCATCAACTCCGTCGCCGAGTCTCTCGGCATCTTGAACCAGGGGCTCCAGGAGCTCAACGCCGACGTCGTCGCTGGCGGCATCCTGCAGCCTGGAAAGTATCTCAAGCTGCCCCAGTGGCCCCAGACCTGCGGAGACCCCAACAAGTCCGGCGAGTCTTGCCGCGTCTACATCGTCCAGGAGGGAGATTTCGTCTCCGGCATCGCCACCGCCTTCTCCGTCTCCATCGATGACCTCCTCACGGTCAACCCCACCCTCGCCAACGGAGCTGCCACCATCCTGCAGAAGAGCCAGCCCATCAACATTCCCCCTTACCCCGCCTCTTGCGGCGCCGGTATCCCGACCAAGCCCCCCACCAACACCGTGATCAAATGCCGTGGCTACCAGGCCCAGGCCAACGACGATCTGAACACCATTGCCACAGCAGTACGTCCCTCTTTTAAATTTCCTCTTATAAAGCTCAAAAGAATTCACTTAAATGCTGTATTTTTTTCTTCTCCCGCGCACGCCCACCACCTTATTATTCCCTCGTCCTCTGTTCTTTTTGCTTGCAGTTCAAGACCACCGTGTCTGAGCTGTCCAACCTCAACCCCGAGCTGGCCACCGCCGGCATCGTCAAGCCTGGAGACGTCGTCAAGGTGCCCCCATACGACTCTACCTGCACCGACCCCATCTTGGTGCCCCTCCCCTCCAGCAGCACTCCCAGTCCAAGTCCACCTAAATCTCCCTCTCCTCCCCCCTCCGCTTCTACCTCTCCCTCTCCCTCCCCCTCCCCACCCATTCTCAGCCCACTGCCTCCCAGCCCAACTCCCGTCCCGGCTGAAGCTTCACCACCTCCCACAAATGTGGTTGCCAGTTCGCCTCCCCCTTCAACCGTCAATCCTGCCGGCACTCTTACTTTTCCGCCCCCTCCTAGCTCCCCTCCTTCTTCCTCAAACGCTGGAGTCATTGCCGGCGCTGTTATTGGGGGGCTGTTAATAGTAGCTGCAGGAGCAGGCGGGGCGTGGTGGTGGGGCAAGCACCGCAAACAGCGAGGTGGCCCTCATCTCAACGAAAATTACCCACCGCAACTCGAGAGAGTTGTCGTGGCAGGAGAGGGCAGTGCAGTAATTCCTGTGACTGTAGCACAACCCATAGTAAAACCTGCAGCAACAATTACTGCACACCCACTTACGGAGCTCCCTGTGACGCGGCCACAAGACTCTTTAGTGTTGACAGCGCTGCCTAACGCAGCCGCCACCCGCCCAGAAGACTCTCTGGCGGTGACATCAATGTCCAGTATGAACACCTCTAGCGATCCTATTCTGGAGTGGGTGGCGAGTCGGGCGCAAGGGTCTCTCGCCCCCGCACGCTCCCAGAGCAGCATCATGAAACGCACTGGATCTACCACAGTCGTTCCTGCGCATGTGAAAGAGCTCGAATTCCAGTGGAGCGATGTTCGGGTGCTGAAGCCCATCGGCATGGGGTCTTTTGGCAAGGTTTTCTTAGCGGAAGTTCACCATTCCCTCGCCGCTGTCAAGCTGCTGATCGACGCCAAGGCGGTGGCCACAGCTTCGGCGGGACCCGCAGGCGTCAGTCACATGGTCGGTGTTTCCGAGCCCTCTCGACAGAAGCTGGTCGAAGAAATCGCCGCCATGGCGCCTCTGAGACACGTCAATGTTGCGCTGCTCGTTGGATACTGCATGGAGCCCCCATGCCTGGCTACGGTAGGTCTAAACATGTGCAAAAGTGATACCATTTTCCCCCTCGTAATTACTGTTTTTTCGCTAATTCGTTTAATTTTCTGCTGCAATAGGAGTACTGTGCGCGTGGCTCTATGTTTGACGTTCTGCAACAGGCGAAAGAAGACCCTGAGGCAGCCAACAAGCTCACCTGGGAGCGCCGGGTGCGCATGGCTGCAGACGCTGCAGCAGGCATGCTGCATTTACACACTCGCAGCCCCCAGATTCTTCACAGAGATCTCAAGAGCCCCAACCTTCTTGTTGCCGTGAGTTTGAAATTGCATAACGTTGAAATTTAATAAATATTTTGTTTGGAAAAGCTTTTTCATTTTGTTGACCACCCATTATGCAATGCGTGCAGGCCGACTGGACTGTGAAATTGGCTGATATGGGACTGTCTAAGCTGGTGGACGATGCCACCCGCCAATCCTCTCAAACAGCAGGCGGAGCGTCTAATCCTAGGTCGGTGAAAAAACCTTTCAAGAAAGAAGCTTCAAACATTGCATTTATAACGAAATTAACAATGTTGCATGCTGCTGTAGGTGGTTGGCGCCCGAAATTTTGGAGGGAGAGCGTGCGACGGCTGCTGGGGACGCCTTTTCTTTCGGAGTTGTTATGTAGGACAATTTCCTCCCGCGTTCCTTCCTCCTATCTTTTTCATATCAAGCTCGATTCTAATGAATGGCCAATTCAATGCGTGCAGGTGGGAGCTACTGTCGTGGGCAGTTCCGTGGGATGGCATCAACGCTTTTGCGATACCAATGAAGGTCACTAGGGGCGACCGCCCGCCGGTGCCGCCCATCGCCGAGCTGCCTGGTTTTGGTGCAGTGGAGGGGTTGCGGGTGGAGTATTTGGAGAGGCCTGTGAAGGAGGTGGAGGCGTACATTGCCTTGATGCAGCGGTGCTGGGCCCAAGAGCCGAAAGACCGCCCTGGGTTTGACGTAATTGCTCAAGAATTGAGAAGCTTGTCCAAGCTTGATATGAACCCTGAATAAAGCCGAAATTTCCCATAGTGCACCTCATTATTTTCAGGAGTATACTGGGCATTTGAACAGAAAAAATCAGTTACTCTTCATTTATTTCTTCTTTTTCGCCGTGCTTTGCATACTGCAGTATGTTTAGTTTCCTTTTGTCTGATTTTCTGATATTCCCGCGTTTCTGAAACACGCGAGACCCCCTCCATTGTGCGCACTCAGATTTTGTTGCTAAGTCTTTTCAAAATGCAGCGTAGAGCTCAAGCATTCTTTTTCTAGTTTCAAGCTCGTGACTCATCATCATCTGCATGGAGGACGTGTAATTTTATTAAGAACAGGTGTCAGGTTGCACACAGGGATACCAAAATTATTTGCAACACCGCCCCATCAATAACTGTTGGCAAATGCTGACTCTTGCACCCCTTGTGAAGCGCTGCTGGAATGTTCAGAACGGTGAATACATTTTCTACGCGTAAGACGCACCAGAACAGGTGCTGCTATGAGATATATGAAAGATGGAGAGAGGGATGCCAAAAATATCCAAAAATCTAAATATCTTTGGCTGCCAGCTGCCCTCCTGAAATGGGCATTTGAATTTTATTAGGTTTAACTTTGCCGTATGCCGGCCGAAAGCGTTATTAAATTCGCCAGATTTCGCCCTTTTGGCCCTTTTGCGGAAAGGAAAGTCGTCCTGGACTGATCTCCTGACCCACCGACCCACTCTCGTGATTCGTTCATTCAATTTTGTCGAGAAGAGGCATTGGTGGCGCTCCACCGCGAGCCAGCCGTGCTTCGAATTTAGTGTGTTCAAACATCTCCCCCATATTTCCTCAAAGTTTTGCCCTGGTTTATAATAGAACAATTCACAACTTGGTATCGGCTCGATCTTCATAGAACACTGGGATTTGCTGTCGAACAACGTCTCGCGTGCGTGTGACTGGGGCTGGTAGAGCAGGGCCGTGGTTTTTGATCGCCCTCTCACCCCCCTTTACCCTCTCGAGCGCACCATGTCACGCATCAGCTTCGAACCCACGGAAGATGTGCGCCAGAATGGACTCCACCGCGACAGCTCTACGAGTTCCGTGAATCAATTCAATTACACATCTCCCGCTGAAGACCAACGCCATCAGGCCTGGTTGGTAAGCCATTAATGCCCACAAACCCTCTCTTTCATCCTTTCCCCTGCCCCCTTTACCCTCCCTCTTCACTTTTGCCCCCAATACTGCCACCCCCACCGCCCCTATGTTATTCCACCCTTCACCCCCATTCCCCTTATTTTTTTACAGGAACAACACCCCTGCTTGCTGCAACACTTCGAGCAGTTTGAAGCGGCAGCGGCCGGCAAGCGCGTTGCGGTGTTTTTAGACTACGATGGCACGCTGACTCCAATAGTGAATAACCCCGATGCTGCCTTTATGTCTGAGCACGCGCGGGAGGCGGTGCGCTGCGTGGCCGGGCTGTTCCCCACGGCCATCATCAGCGGCAGGGGGCGGGAGAAGGTGGAGCAGTTTGTGCAGCTGAGAGAATTGTTCTACGCCGGCAGCCATGGGATGGACATAGCAGGCCCTCAAGCGGCCACAGCCCTATCATCCAACCCTCCCGCGGACGGGAACTCAAACCCTGCTGCCAACACCGCCTGCAGCAGCAGCGATGACTGCGCGCATCCAGCGACAGTACCAGGAGCGGAAGTATTTCAGCCTTTTCAACCTGCGGCGCACTTTGAGCCGCTGATGCAGCAGATCAACGAGGAGCTGTGGGCGGCGGTGCGGCACATCCCGGGGGCGTCGATAGAGAACAATAAGTTCTGCGTCAGCGTGCATTTCCGCAACTGTGACCCAGCCGCTTATGAGAGAGTGTTGGCGGCGGTGGAGGCGGTGGTTTCGCAGCACGAGTGCCTGCACATCACCCGCGGGCGCAAGGTGCTGGAGGTGCGGCCCAAAATGGAGTGGAACAAGGGCTCAGCGCTGCTGCACCTGCTGCGCATGCTGGGGTTAGATCAGCGGGACGTGTACTGCCTGTACATCGGCGATGATCGTACGGACGAAGACGCCTTTCAGGTGCTGGCACAGACTAACGCGGGAGCAGGCATTCTGGTGTCTTCTAAAGCGAAAGAAACCGCCGGAAAGTGGACCCTAAGAGATCCGGCAGAGGTGGCAGCATTCTTGTACCGCCTCGTAGCGTGGGGTCGTACTGCCTCTAACCTGTGGCACCAGCACCTTAGCTGCACTGGCTGGGCACTGGCGGCGCCGGAAGCAGGGGCGGCGAATGGGCAGCAAGATGCGGCGGCGGCCATGGCTGCTTTGAGTGGCTGTCCCGGAGGAGGCTGGGGTCCGCAGTCTGCAGCGTTGAAGCTGGGGTGTGTGGGTGCAGGGCAGAACGGCCAGCCGCAAATGCTAGGGCTCCCACCGCGGCCGCCCTTCGGCCGGTAGTTTTCTTTTTTTAATATTATATTTACGCCCGAGAAAAAAAAAATTCTCTCTTTGTTGGAGGATATTTCACTGTATTTGGAGAAAAAATAACCCCCCCTATGTCCCCCTTTCTTTCCTCTCTATCCCACACTGTACTTGTTCAGACGCTGAAAACACGTTTACGTTCTTTTATCCCTCCCCTCTTTTCCTTTTCTTCTCTTCTTAAAGCTTCGCTGGTCTTTGTTCTTCTCCTCTATATTCTTTCTTCTCCGCATGACCTTGCTCCATGAAGCGCTCAATTTTCTCTGGGTTTGCTGTAACTTAATGACCCCCTTGCTACTTTACAAGCCCTTGCTGTGGGGAAGTGAGACACAGTGGAACACAACCGACACCGGCATAAAAAGCTGTGAGCGCTGCAACAGCTGGGTAATGGCTATAAGGCAGCCTGCACGCTGTGCGGGTGGCCGAAAACTATCTGAATGCAGCGTCAGGGTGTTGAAAACAAAAAAAACAACAAAACAAAGACCCCAAGGGGGATGACTGAAGGGGCAATAAATTGCCCCTATAGAAAGGGGGGGTGAAGTTTTAGCCGATCCCTGATGCTGGGGCAGGTGGGGGTGGAGGTGGAGGTAGGGGGCATGAGGGAGGCGAGAGGTCAGGTGTCTTCGAGTGGACATTAAGCTGCTATTGTAGTTGGCTGTGAGGCTGTGGATTTTACGTACTGTGGAGGAAATTTCTGTGTGGTTGAGGCCACAGTCTGTAAGCAGCTTTGTCGTCAGGGTGTGTGTGATGCAGCCAGAGTAGGTAATGAAGATTGTGTAAGTGCGAACTGTCCATCCTTGGGTATGCAACCATGCTGCATATGGGGCGTGCTGTTGAGATTTGAAAAACAAAAAAAAACACAAAAACTTTTTGAAAAAGAGCGTGCTTTCTTGCTCTGGCCGCGGGCACAGCAGGTGCACAACCGCGTTCGGCAATTTTCAATTTCCCGCCTCAAATTGTATACATTTTGATAGCTGGATACATTATATAAATCTTTACAGTGCAACAACATAGCTGATTGGGCTGAAATAGGTAAGCCCAGCGGTGGTTGGTCGGTGATGCGAGAGAGATCTTGGAACGCACTTTAGGCGCCGCGCATTTCTGCAGCTCTCGATGCGTGTATGATGTTGGGCGGGTGTTAATTAATGGGGCAGTCCATGCCGCGTTGATGGTGCGGTACAAAATCAGCTGCACAAAATACTAACGACCGGAATCCGCACCCATTTTTCCTGCGTGTAGGACGGTTTTGCCTCTCATATTTTTTAATATCAAATAAATCATCGCTATGTCCAAGCTTTTGGGCACCGCGCTGCTCCTTGCGGCGGTGTCTCTGGCCGCAGGTGAGCGAACCTGAATCTTAACCATCTTCTAGTCAGACCACGTTCCCCTCACCGCGTTGCCCCCCACTCTCGCAGGATTCGGCCCCGGTGGATATTCTTGCGACCCCGCAGTCTGCACCGCCCCGGCCTGCATGTGCCCCAGCACCTCTGCCCCTGGAGGTCTGGCGCCCGCCGACACCCCCCAATTCGTCCTCATCACCCACGATGACGCCATCGTGGGCACCGCAGACGCCGCCATTCGCGGCATCACCGACATCCACAAGAATCCCAACGGTTGCAACGTCCCTGCCACCTGGTTTGTCACCCAGACCGGCACTGACTGCGCGCTCGCCAAGGCCCTGTGGGAGCAGAACCACGAGATGGCGCTGCACACCATCAGCCACCCCGAGCTTTCTATGGCTATGGCGCAAGCCACCATGACCAAGGAGGTTGTTGGCCCGCGCGACTTTTTGTCAACTCAGTGTGGAATCCCGGCCGCTGAAATGGTGGGCTACCGCCCCCCCTACCTAATCCACAACCCCAAGTACCGCAAGACCTTGGCTGACAACGGCATGCTGTACGACTCCTCCATCATTGAGTACGTCGGCCCGCTGTCCAACACCACTCTTTCTTTTGCTCAGCGCCTGTGGCCCTACACCATGGACAATGGCATCGTGCAGAACGTGAACTGGACCTACCCCGCCGGCCAAGGCACCCCCGACGAGCGCTACCCCGGGCTGTGGCAGATTCCCATGTGGGACTTGCCAAAAGACACTGTGGATACCGAGAAGAATGCCTACACTATGGACCCTGAGGGTGGCTTTGGAGGTGACCTGTACACACTGCTGTCTACCAACTTTGACCAGGCGTACAACGGCAACCGCGCGCCCTTCCCCATCTACCTCCACATGCCGTGGTTCACCCCCGAAAAGACGGCGGCCACTAACAAGTTCATCAAGTACGCGCTGTCCAAGCCCAACGTGTACTTTGTCACCATGTCCCAGCTGATCAAGTGGATGCAGAACCCGGTGCCCGCCAGCCAGGTGGGCGCCGCCCTGACCTGCAAGGCGGTGACGATCGAAGCGCCCGCTCCGCCGACGCCGTGCCGCCTGTACACCATCCAGAAGGGTGATTACCCCGAGCTTATCGCTGGAAAGTTCGCGGTGGGGCTCCCCGAGCTGCTGGCCCTCAACCCCGGCATCGACGCCACCAACGTGGGTCTCAAAGTTTTTTCCTTCTCAATTTCATAGTTACTCGAAAGATGACACTGCTAAAAATTAGCTTTTTGAAATTTTATAATTCTTTCTGTCTTTTCCCTCCTATATTAAAATAAAAATCTGACCTTTTCCCCTTAAATTGTTTCTTTTCGCAGATTCTGATCGGCGAGAAGATGAAGCTGCCCCCCTTCCCCGCCTCGTGCGGCGCCGGCACCCCCATCGGCACCCCCGCTCCCGCGCCCGCGCCCGTGGTCCCTGCCCCCACCCCCGCCCCTGTCGTGCCCACTCCCGCCCCCGCTCCTACCACTTTTGCTCCCGACGTGCTGCCGCCCGTGCTACAGCCCAACAGCGGCTCCCCCCAGACCCCCCCCTCCAATCGCGTGGAGGTGGACTACATCCTGGCAGACATGACGGCCGTGAAATTCAACGCTGAAGGCAAAACTAAGTCTGCCGCCGCTCTGTCGTCGGTGATGGGCGTCCCCGCCAGCGAGATCGTCCTCACCGCCGCGCCCTACAGCCGGCGCCGCCGCGCCATGCTGCAGACCGCCACCTCCATGAAGGTGAAGGCTGTGGTGGGCGCCGCTGACCCCGTTGCACTCTATACCACCACCGATGCCGCTGTTGATAACGGCAGCCTGGAGAAGGCGCTGGTGGCGCAGGGGCTGCAGCCCACCGGGGAGCCCGTGGTCACGGCCTACCAGGGCAACGCCATGCTGCAGATCGTGGCCACGCCTGTTCCGGCCGGCGAGAACGCTGCCCCCGCTGCTCCGGCCTCTGAGGGCAGCTCTGGGCTGTCGACGGGTGCCATTATTGGTATTGCGGTGGGCGGCGGCGTGGTGGCGCTTGCGCTGGTGGCTGCTATTGTGGCGGTGGTTGTGCGCCGTCGCCGCAAGACGGCCGATCATGAGTCGCCGTTGAGCGGGCATGTTGGAGGAATGGCGGACCTGAAGTTGCAGTCTGGCTCGCAAAAGGGGGCGCAGGATCCATTTGCGGTGAAGGCCTAGGCATCAGCGGAACAATAAAAATTAGTATACACCATAGAGAGCGAATACGATCCAATACTATCCAATATTATCCAATTTGTGTGATTTTTAATATTATAGTCAGTCTTTTGCTGTTTATATAAAACTCCCTTCTTCAATTTTTCTTGCTTTTTTTCCCCATTCATCCCCCCCTACCCCCCCCCCCATTCTTTCTGTGCACACCAGAACACGCAACCCAACTCTACTGACCTGAGACCTTCCTCGAGCACATTAAAGTTATTTTATTTTCGCCACCCTCTCATAATATTAACTCGTTTTCTTCCTATATGTTAAACGCCGCTCGATAATAATGACGCTCATTGATTGAGACCTCTGAAAACTGGAGGATGACGTGTAAATTGGGTGATTCTTCTTCTTCGCAAAATGGCAACGAGGGGGACAAAACAAGAGGAGGTGTTGGAGGAAGAAGAAAGGCGCTTTTATAATTTTGATTTCAAAGTCAAGTAAAAGGAGATAGGAGCTGGCCAGCTAATGCTGGCTTAACCTTTTTGCCGCCAGTCGTCCACGTCAATTTCCTCACTGCATGGCACCCAGCCAACTGCTGCATGGGGTTCCTTCTGTGATGGTGCAGCAGGGGAGAAGCATGCTACACCTTTACCCACTGTGCAAAGCAAAAGCGTTGGCAAACTGAGCTCCTTGGTCTCCCCCCAAAATTAGCAGCCCATCAAGAGAGAAGGAAGCCATTTTGGCGAACTTCTGCCTCGTTAGGAAAACGAATGAACGAATCAGTAGCTCTGTGGCTTCTCGTTGTGTAGGCCCTGAGCGCTCATTCTCCCCCACCCACCACGAAACAAATTTCCGTTTGAATTTAGTCAACTCCAAGTCACCTTGCGGGAGTGGCCTAAAACCACTCTTGACGAGGTCATTTCACATCATACATGATAAATGTCGCAAGCCCAGGCAAAAGCTGAGGCTGCAAAGCCCGCTCACGGTGGAATTGATTATTCAAAGTTTGATAATATAGCCGACGACTCCGATACCGAGCCCATTGATACGCCATTTCATGGCGCCGACGAGGATGATGCGCCCTGCACCTGCGACCGCTGCATGCGGGAGAAGTTTGGGTCCCTGAATGTTACTCAATCTGGTGTAGTTGGAGCTTTATACGGGCTGCTCAACTCCGCCGCTGGGGCCGGCGACCCGGACGCCTCCAAGGTTTCCGCCTTCGTCAAGTACTGCCAGGACAACTTTGGCGCTGGCAGCGGCGAAAACGGCACCGGCGGCGGCGACGGCAGTTTAGAATTTGCAGTGGAAGATGACTCTGGCAGCGACAGCAGCGAACCCCCCGGTCTATGTTCTGACGATTTTGACGACGATGACGCTTCTCCCGCGGCTTCACTCCCCCACAGATGTCGGCGGCGGCGGCGGCGGCGGCGAAACAAAAATCGCCCGCTGCTGCTGCTGCTGCCGCCGCCACCAAGCCCTTTCCCAAGAAACCTTCATCTACCGCCGCCGTCGAGAAGCCTCAAGCGCCTGCAAAATCCCCCACCCACGCCGCTGCTGCAGCTGCTCCCGCTCTTTCTGACAAGAAGACAACCCCGCCGCTGCAGCAGCTGCACCCGCTCTTTCCGACAAAAACTCCTGCAGATGGGGAGGAATCCGAAGAGGAGCCGCCTGCGCTAATCGACACCGACACCGATGAGGAGAAGAAGCCGAAGAAGAAGCAAGCCAAGGCTCCTGCTCCGGCAATGGAGGCGTGGTGGTCTTCGGCTCCTGCTGCTGCTGTGGCTTCAAAACCGACTCTTCCGCCCCGGGAGGAGGCGAAGAAGCCCTCTGCGCCCCGTGCTGTTTTGGCTGATAAACCGACTCTTCCGCCCCTCAAGGAGGAGGCAAAGAAGCCCATTGCGCCTTTTGCGGCTGTCGCAAAGAAGGAGACGCCCCCGCCCTCGCCCTCCATCGAGAGCGAGGAAGATGAGCCGCCGCCTCTCGACAGCGATGAGGATGAATTGCGGCCGCCGCTGCTCGAAGGTAAAAAAAAATCGTCTAATTATTATAACAATTTAATAATTTCACCGTTAATGCTCAATTCAAACGTTTTTGTAGCTGCTGTATTGAATTTTGGTTATTGTTTGTATTTTCCCCTTCGATCACCGTAGATTCTCATGTAAACTTGCTTATTTTTATAATCGCAGATTAAGTCATTGAAGAATCGCCAAAACGCGCCGCTGCGGCCCAAAAAGCGGCCGCCAAAGCTGCCGCCAAGCCAGCGGCAGGTCCCGCTGCTCCTGCCGCCCCCGAGCCTGACCCTGCTGTCGCTGCTGCGGCCGCCAAGGCGCAGGCAGAGGCCGAGGCAAGGAGGAAGGAATCATTTGGAGCGGCGTTGCGCGCGGGGGAGCAGGCTGTGCTGGCAGAGGCCAAGAAGAAGCAGGAGCAGGACGACGCGGTCGCGCAACTGCTGATCGAGGAGGAGGAGCGGGCGAAGGCGGTGCAAGAGAAGAAGAAGGAGAAGAACAAGGCAAGAAAGAACAAGAAGAAGAAGAAGAGGGAGGAGGAGAAGGCTGTCACTGTGCCCACCAAGGAAGAGGCAGAAGAGGAGGAAGACGAAGCTGGTGAGCATCTATCTATCTGACCCTCCTAAATTGAGATTTATTATAATTTTTTCTGACGTTTTTTTCTTCTTCTTTACTTTCTCTCTTTTATTTGCAGGGCCCAGCAACGATGCAGCGTCCCCGGTGGTCAACTCGTGCTTCGCCCTGCTCGCAGAGGCCGAAAGGGTAGCAGACATCGCTTCTGCAAATCTCGCAAAAGAAAAGGTACGCAGGGTGACGGAGGCGGCGGCAGCAGCCAAGGCTGCCAAAAATGCAGTGGCGCAGGCCAGGCCCACCTCCGCCCAGCTGCGCCAGCAGCAGCAGCAGCAGCTGCAGCAGGAGAGGGCGGCCTCTGCCGGTTCCACGAGCTCCGCCGCCTCGGCGGCAATGGCAGCCGCAGCGGCAGCTCTCCGCCCCAGCTCCCGCATACAGCAGCAGGCTGTTCCGCAGCCCCTTCCTCCTGCTGCGGCTCGCGCCCCCTCGCCTGCTGCAGCGGCGACAGTGCAACCGCCGCCTCCCTCCGCATTCCTTCCCTCACAGGCTGGCCCCCCTCCTCTCCAGCACACTGGCACCGCCCTCACCATCAACACCCCCGCCATCCAGGTCCTTACGCAGCTCATCGGGGCCATCGACCGTCGACAGCCCGGCGAGCTTTCAAATTTCGTCAACGCTGTCACGCTGTGGTTAGAAACCAACAGCGGCGCCCAGAAGCGAGCGCCCGCCCAGGTGCAGCAGATCCGCGCCAAGCTGCACTCCGCTGCCAACCTCCTGCGCGACCTGTCCGCCTCTGATTCCGCGTCTTCGTTGCCACCCTCCTCTTCATTTGGCGGCCGAAATGCCGCAGTGCCGCCGCCGCCGCCTCCCCCGCTGCCCTACATGTCATCCACCTCCGTCCCTGCCCCGCGCGCGTACAACCCGTTCGCCGCGCAGCAGGCAGCGCAGCAGGTAGCACAGCAGGCGCTGCAGGCCGCTCCTCACCCCGCCATGCCCTTCCCTTCAGCTTCATTGGTCCACGGTTGTCCCCAGCAGACCTACCAGCCCCCCGCCAACTCTCTCCCCGCCATGCAGGCCCCCCGCACAGCGTTCCAGGCCCGTCAAGCGGCCAGCTACAACGGATGGGGCCCTCAGGGCGCGCAGCAGCCGGCTCCGCCCGTGCCTTCCATGCCTCGAAGCGTCGCCCCCACCCTCGCGGCGGTCCCCCAGCCTGTGCCGTTCGCTTGTGCGCCCTCTGTCCCGCCTCCGCCGTCCCCTAGCGACGAGGATGGGGAAAGCGAGTGCATGGTGTGCATGGAGTCCGAAGTGTCTGCAAGTGAGTCATTAATTCCTTATTTAATATCGTTTAATCAGTTTTATTGTTATGTTTTTTGTATTTGTTGTTTAAATGCGGGAAAATGTTATAGTTACGGCTTTTTCTTGATAAGCATAGAGTTTCTGCATCATTATCATCGATGCGATGAACGAAATTGTACAATACCCTGACACTCTTGGCGTTTCGTCGTTTTTGTGCGCTTGCAGTCTGCATTCCGTGTGGCCATTTCGTCATGTGCACACAATGCGCCAAGAACTGCAAAGAGAGCAACTACAACGACTGTGTCTACTGCCGCCAGCCGCTGGAAGGATTTTTCCTGCAGGATGAAAAGAAAGAACTTGTCATCAAGGCCAAATAGTCCCCCCGGCCGAGAACGGTCATTTGTTTTCTTTCAGTGTTTTTCCGGGTAGAAATTTGTTTCGTTCGCAGCTCTTTGTTTGTAATTGGAATACGTTTTTTTCCGCTCAATTTGCACCTCTACTGCGAGCTTTGCATTTCTGGATACCTTGGGCTGTTTGATGCATGTGTTTGAGCGAAACAGGTCCGTGTGTAACAGCTGTTGTCGATTGAGAAATGACGGCGTGGTGGCGGCGGTGGTGAATAATAACTTCAATGGAAAGAAGTAGCAGTCCAGGTGGCTGTCAGTCGCGGCGCTGAGAAGGACTTCCTGTCAGCCAGACTACCTGTCGTGTGTATCCTCCTCTCAGCCGAGCTAAGTCAGTCCGAGTCTCCTTGAAAATTGCCAGCTAATGGAAAGGCCGGTCTCGCGAGAATCTCTTGGAGACCACCCCAATTTCTTTAGATTGTGAATTAAATAAACTATTTGCATGCATAAGAAGCCGCGCATTTCAATAAACAGATAATAGAATAAACATGAGGGTCCTCAATCAAGCACCAGTTTATGCTGACCTGAAACCAGAGGCCCAGGCAGGCTTCATCCTTGGATTCATCAGTGAGTGATCTTTCTAAACGGGCGAATGAGGAATTATACTATAGCCAAGGATATTATTCGATGTTTTTTTTTCAATTTGCCCTAACTCTCGCTCTCTGAAGGGTGGTTTTCTAATCTTTTCTCACTCGCTCACATCATTTTATTATTCTTGCAGTCGTTGGGTTCTTCCTGGCTGTCGTGGCGGCCTACTGCGTGTTCATTACCTCGATCGTAAACAATCTGAAGCACCGAATTGGGGAGGTAAGTGCAGTTTGAAACTGATTTCTTATGCCTCGCTTTAACCGCCTGGCTCAAACTTGTCCTCCTTCTCCTTTCTCGCAGTTGGAAGTGTTCCAAGCGGCGGTGGAGAAGGAGAAAGAAAATCCCGTCGAGAAAGAATAAAAGGCGGTTGAGCGGGGCGACTTTGTTTTTGTACATTAATGAAAAGCGGCGGCGCAAGTTGGATTGGATTGAAAATAGAAATTGCGTCGGTCGGAGAAACTAATAATAGATTTTTGTACATGCTCTATTCACTATTAACTGATACCTGTGGCACTGTAATGACGTATTCTTTTAGTAGTGCAGTAGTCAAGGGAATGCGTCAAGCAATGAGGGCATTGATGAGCGGGTGGGTGGTCCTGCTCTTTCAATTTATTAAGAACCAGAGGGCTGCCTTGGAACCCCAGCATGGGCATGTGCAGCCAGGCTACAATCAGCATGTGTGGTTTACCACGACCCCAGAGACGATGGAGCTGAGCAGGAACCAAAGCAAAAAAAATCTCTGAACTTCGAAATTTAAAAGAAAGTGTAATTTTCGGTTTATATGAAACATCGACGCTTGTCTTTCCTTTACTACTTAAATTTTCACTTAACTGCTGCTTCATCCTCCTTTGAATCGGAAAGCGCTCACCTTTGTGCGTTTGCGAGATCTTGGTCATTCCAACTGCCCACCAATCTATCAGCGCCTGACGCCCACTTGACGCGCCGCTGTGGCCGCGAGATATAACCCAATATGTGTGGTAAGCCAATGCAGCGGCAACTGTCTAAAATTTGAAGGCCAGCGTTTCCCGCTTGCCCCAAAATGCGGTTGTTTGTCCGCGGTCTCACGCGCTTCCCTTGCCCGTTCCTTTCTCGCAGGAATATTTGGATTTTACTTCTACGATGTGAGTTATATCATGGGACGCAGGCCCGATGCGCCTCGTTGTCGGCCGTAGTGGAACAACAAGACAAAATGAGATGCAGCTGCGCTCACCCCGCACTCTCTTTTGCCCCTGCAGGTCAAGCACACCAACCAGGAGATCCTAAACATCTTGTTCGAGGGTCTCCGCCGCCTGGAGTACCGCGGCTACGACTCTGCCGGCGTGTCGGTCGACTGGCCGGTGCAGGCAGAGGGCGAAGACGCCCCCACCCACAAGCCCGTGGTCATCAAGGCCAAGGGCAAGGTGGAGGAGCTCGTGAAGCTCGCGACCGAGGAGGTCAAGGCCTTCAACATCGACGGCACCGCCACTCAGACCGCTCACGCCGGCATTGCCCACACTCGCTGGGCCACCCACGGCCCGCCCTGCGCCCGCAACTCCCACCCCCACATCTCCTCCCCCAACCACGAGTTCGTGGTGGTGCACAACGGCACCATCACCAACTTCCGCGCTCTCAAGGAGTTCCTGCTCAAGGTAAAGAAGAAAAAATAACACTCCACATATACATCCAAGGCACCAATTTTTGCTGATTTTATCGCCCTGACATTGCTATCAACCGGTATTTTTTGCTAATTATGACTACAGGAGGGAGAGACCTTCGATACAGACACCGATACCGAGGTCATCCCCAAGCTGTGCCGCTTCCTCTACTCCCGCCTCCCCGAGCCCATCCCCTTCCCCCAGCTCGTGTGCGAGGTGGTGAAGCAGCTGGAGGGCGCCTACGCGCTGCTCATCAAGTCCTCAGTTTACCCTGGCGAACTGGTGGCCTGCCGCCGCGGCTCCCCGCTCATCCTCGGCATGAAGTACGGCATCCAGGTGAGAGAAAAGAAAGCAATAGAGAGCAGTACTAATTATTGCCAGTAATGAACTATAAAAGTTGCCATGCTGGTTTTATTCCATTAAATTCTCGCCCACTTCCTTTTTAAACCAATTTTATGTTTTTACACAATTTTATTTTTTGTCCTAATCTGTTTTTTTCCCTTCTAATAAAACCTTGCAGACCCCCCGCGCCAACATGCCTCCCCAGTCCCCCACCTCCCCCAACACCCCCCTCACCCCCAAGCTCAGCGGCACCACCTCCTCCGGGCCTCAATTCTTTGAGCAGGTCACCGGCGCTGCCGCCAACGGCGTCGGTCACCAGTACGGCCTGGAGCTCTTCATGGCCTCCGAGGCCTCCGCGGTGGTGGAACACACCAAGCAGTACGTCCTATTCCAACCTCCCTCCACTTTTCCCCTCCTTTCCCTTCACTTTTCTACGTACAAAATCTGTTGAGAAGAGCATGTTTTTTATGGGATTTTTTCGCGGTTTTTTCGTCTGCAGGGTGATCTACCTGGAGGACAACGACATTGTCCACATGCATGGCGGAGAATATACCGTGTACAACTGGTCCGACGTGGATTCTGCTTCCGTCGAGGTTCGCCGCCACATTCAGACGCTGACGATGGAGGTGGGGCAGATCATGAAGGGCGGGTACGACCACTACATGCAGAAGGAGATCTTCGAGCAGCCCGACACCATCGCGCAGACCATGCAAGGTCGCGTAAAGGTCACGCCCCTCTCCCCGATGAAATTTGCCATCGACGCTGGGCTGGCTGACCCCTATCTCATGCCCCGCGTGCGCCTGGGGGGGCTGGTGGACCACGTGCCCACCATCCGCCGCTCCCGTCGGCTCATGTTCATCGGCTGCGGCACTTCCTACCACGCTGCCATGTGCGCGCGCCAGACTGTGGAGGAGCTCACAGAGATCCCGGTGGTGCTCGAGCTGGCGTCCGATCTGCTGGACCGCCGCTGCCCCATTTTCCGCGACGATACCTGCATTTTCGTGTCCCAGAGCGGCGAAACGGCCGACACGATGCGCGCACTGGAGTACGCCAAGGCCAGCGGAGCCCTGTGCGTAGGCATCACCAACACCGTGGGCTCCGCGATTGCGCGCAACACCCACGCCGGCATCCACATCAACGCCGGCGCTGAAATCGGCGTGGCGTCCACCAAAGCCTACACCTCGCAGATTGTTGCCATCACGATGATGGCCTTGGTGTTGTCTGAGGACACCATTTCGAAGCGCCACCGCCGTGACGAGATCATCGACTCCCTGTGCAACCTCCCTGACGCCATCCGGCGGTGTCTGGAGCTGAACGACACCGTGCGTGAGCTGGCCGAGGCGCTCAAGGATGAAACCTCGCTGCTGGTGTTTGGGCGCGGGCGCAACTACGCCACCGCAATGGAGGCCGCGCTCAAGGTCAAGGAGGTGTCGTACATGCACTCTGAGGGCATCAACGCGGGCGAAATGAAGCACGGGCCGCTGGCGCTTGTGGATGAGCACATGCCGATTCTGGTGATCGCTACCATGGACGAAATGCACAACAAGATGCAGGGAGTGATTCAGCAGCTCATGGCGCGTAACGCCCGCCTCATTATCCTGTGCAACGAGGAGGATACTGACACCCCTGACATGGTGAATGGGCGGTACCCGCTGATCACTGTGCCGGGTGCTCATGACGCGCTGCAGCCGGTGGTGAACATCATTCCGCTGCAGCTGCTGTCCTACCACCTCACCCTGCTGCGCGGTTACAATGTGGACCAGCCGCGCAACCTGGCAAAGTCGGTGACAGTGACCGAGGAGTAGACAGAAAAATAAGAAGAAAACTACGGAGAAGTAGGTAGAGATTTCAATACGGAAATAAGTGGCCGACCCAGCCCTGAATTTAGTTAGGATGGCGTTTTGATTTATTTTCTTTTGGTAGAGGAGCAGTTCGTGACTTGGTGTGTTTATTATTAGCTCTTTCGTTTTTTTCCCTTCTCGTTTTGCGCGTGATAGTAGTAACGGCTAAAACCAGCCTGTCTTTTATTCGTATTCGGTTTTTTTAACTTTTTCTTAGGTAGTAGATAGGCGGTAGGCTCAGCATTATATTCTTCCCCTTGACTGTATATTTAGCTTGATCCTCCCATTCATTTATATTATCCCCCCCCCCCCCCCCCACCCCACCCTAAGAAGAATATTTTCTTTCTCTTGCTTGGCTGTTTCTTTTCTCCTTGACTTTTCTCTCGTTCTCTGACCCAGATTTCACACAGCCTTTCTCTTGCGCTTAGAGAGTACGGCGCAAGGCTGAGCATGTTAGCTTTTCCCCTTGGCGAACTTGCCCCTTATTTTTTCTTTTTAAAAAATCTGCTTACTAGTTATCGGATATATAGGATAATAATATCTGTAAATAAGAAATTATCATTATATATTTGGGGAGCGGCAGAGGAGAGAAGGAAGGGAGGGAGCGAGCCGAGAGTGCTGGATAGGGTGTGCTCTTCTTTGCTGGAGCCATTATTGCTTTCTACTAGAGAAAAACCCGTTTGAGTGGAGCGGCGTTTCGGGGACTGACTGGGGGAATTAGCTTAATCGGGATTTAGCTTAACACAGAAGGGGGGAGATCATTGTCGTCCCAGTTACAACGTCGAAATTATTCTCTAATAAATAAATAGAGAGAAAAAGAAAGTAACAGGACATATCTCAAATTTCATCCTGCGCGATGGACGGTGGGTCTATTTACGTGGAGGGAGGGGGAGGGCTGGCGGTATGCGCAGCCTTTTTGTCAGCTATCTTGGATTCAATGCCAGTCTTGACGGCTCCAACCGCGGCCTCCAAATCACTCTGGATGGCTCCGACCTTGCCCTCCACTTCGGTCTTGACTGTCTCCACCTTGCTGACCAGTGCCGCCTTTTTCTCCGCCTTGGAGCCCTCCATGCTGCTGATCTTATCCTTGACGGAGCCAGCAGCAGCAACTTTGAAGGAGGCGGAGACGAGCAGCACGCCGATGAAGAGGGCGAGGGCAAAGAACTTCATGGTTGGTGGAAGGTTAAAGAATATGTTCTACAGAGGGCAAGCAGGGCGAAAGGAGCATGCTAGGTTGGTGAGACGGTATCAGCCTTCGGTACTCCGCAATAAACGATGTGTGCAGCGATTGAATTAAACACGCACCTTGAGGGAAAGAGGAGAGGATCAAGGGTTGCTGCTTGATTAGGAGGCAAGGAAGATGGAGGAGCTGCTGCCGTTGTAAATGAATACTCGATTTTTTTTATGTTTTAGTTTTTATTCCCTCCTATCTCGTTCCTATTGCTCTATTTTGGCAAAGGAAAGCGCACTGGTCAAACTTCCCACGTTCCGGCACGTTCCCACGGAACGTTTTGGCGGTTTGGGAAGAAACCTTCACTTTCTTCCTTCTAATTTGACTGAGGAGCTCGACAGCCATGAAAGACGACAATGTCAAGGGAGGCGCCAAAAAAATCGAAATACCTGCTATATTAGGAGCTCTTCTGCACGAATACATCTGGAAACTCCTGTCTTAAGCGTAATAAAGCAGCAATGAAGATGTTTGGCTGCGTTTTGCTCGCCTTGGTGCTTGTGGCCTGGCCCGCCATCAACTGTGCTACTGCCGCTCCCTATGCCCTGGAATCCCCCGCTTTTGAAGGCTACGGCGTCGTTCCACTTCAACGCATGCCGGAGAGAGTACTCTTGGAGGCTACCAAGGCCGCCGACAGCGTGCGGAAGTCCCTAGGTGTCGCAGAAGTGAAGACGGTGCTGAAATTGAACGGCTACGGCTGGGTGAACACGCTGGCGGTGGCTGACGAATTGTTAAAAGAGCTGTGATGGATGCGACAGGCAGCTTGTGGCAACTTTTTGGGTATGTGCATTCATTAGACATTCGAATACTATTTATCGCTTTGAGAGAAAACCCCTCCGATGTCCGACTCTAAAGTCGCGCTGTAGTCCACCAGTAGGAGCAACGTAGTCTTCTAGAGAAGACGGGGTGTTGAATTTTCGATCACTCTGGCCTAACGACGAGAACAGTCTGAAAGTAGCTAAATAAAAAATAAATAAAAACTAGAGGTATCAAAGATGTTTCAGGAGGCTAACCTGCAAAAATACGGCAGTAAGATGTTGGCATTGCTTTCAGGAAAGAAAATTGCGAATTCAAACTCTTTATTCAAATTCAAACTATTTATTTCTCGTGGGATTCGCTGTCACATTGGCACTTTCGTCAGTCGGGTCGCCGGGGACTCGGTAGGCAGGGGGGGTTGCTTGCTTGCTTCGGCAGTGTCCTCGGGAAAAATACAGACATTCAATGAGAAGCTCTCAAAAGAAAATAAAAAACAGTGTTCAAAAAACAATATTCAATAATAAAATGTGCGCTAAAGAACCCACTGAAGACTCGCCCAGCCTCGGGAGGATGCCAGAATTCCTAGCCCCTGTAACAAAACCCACACAAATCCGCCAAAAAGTAGCGTCACGGCCACCGCATGCACCGCCGACCAAACAATTCCAGATTTCAACGATCGTGGGGCGCCCCACTGCTGCAAAAACTTGTACCTGGAGCGCTCTTCAAAGATACTGCCGACGAAGAGCGGCAGCGCGATGCCCAGTGTCGCAGTTGACCATAGTCTCACCCCGAAACACGACAGCACGGTGACGGCACGCCCATTCGGCTTAGTCATAGGCAACAGACGGTCGTACATGCCTGAAAGCCAATTTGCCAGCGTGATGTACGCCTGGTGCACTGCGGGACTCTCGGTTTGGAGGTTAACGCACGTGAAGCTTAGATACGTGTAGATTGAGAAGGAGGCAAAAGCTGCCCCCACGATTGATTGTTGGTACGAAATGAACTGGTAGCCGAGAGATGACGCGAGAAAAAACATGAATTCGGTGAACATCGTGGCTAATACTTGGGCCAAAGGGGAAGAAGGAGTGATTAGCGCAAAGCTGTTCTTTCTGAGCTTGTGCCGCCTGGCGGTCTGGTGAATGGACAGCGCGCGGTGGATGCGGGCAAACATGAGAATGCGCGCCCTCCAGTTGGCGTACTGCTCCCGTTGAAGAAACCCCAGATAGAAGATCACCAAAGGGAGGCCCAGGTAAATAGTGGCGTTAAAAAAGTAGACTGCTTGTTCGTAGAGCGAGCCAACGATGTGGTCGGTGCCTAGTTTTCTGAGGAAGAGGAAGCCCATGAGGGCTGTGATGATGGTCCAGGCGATGTCGGAGCTGAGCTGTTGGTGGGCAAAGTGGAGGCGGTAGGCCTGCGATATCACGAAGATATTAAGGGGAGGGAGGAGGGGAGGGCAATTAGCGATTTTGGGGATAAGTCAGGTGGATCTTTTCTGCGGACTTTTCACGAAAAATTGCAGTCGTATGTAAAGAAAGGGTGTCACATGGTATTGAGGGGGAAAATTGAACGACGTTTTGTTTGAATCTCACATTTTCCAGCTCGGGGGTGTCAAAAGACATGTGAAATATGGAGAAGCGGATGCAAGGGGCTTTGGGCTCTTCTGAAACAGCGACTGCTCTTGGCACAGCAGCAGCGGCAGCGGACGGCTCATCCTCCACAAAAATTTGGGATGGCGCCACCACCGGTGATGCCATGTTTCATATGTAAACGACCGTTCTTCTGTTCCTTTTCTACTTTAAATGAAATATAAATATAAAAAATCGAATGATTAAAGTTTGTTTTATTAATTCGGCGGCCGATGCAGCGCTACGCCGGCTGCAAGATAAACCAGGCGTATACAATTTTAAATAAAATTGCGATTGTATGTATATAAAGATACCATACGGCGTATGATATTGGTTTTCTTTTAGCTCCGTTGAGCTTGAACTCGTGCTGGAGGCAAAACAATGATCTGGTCTAAAGACTCGACCTATTTTCATGAATGCAAGGAGGGTCTGCTGAAATGAGACGATCCTGTGTTGCAGCGTCAAAGCAGCCTAATAAAAAAAAAATCAAGCTCGCCGCCTTTCCGCTGCCCGCTGATTTTTGGTGTTGGTGGCGATGATTTCAGTATTCTTCGGTGCGCTGCAAAGATGTTCTTTTGTCATCTTCGCCATTCTCTGCTGCTAAGGGCAGCGCCCTGTGCTCTGAAAGAAGTTATTTTGCCGTGGCGTCTGCAAGCTGCATGGGCATTTTCTGTGGCTGAAACAGTGAAATGAGGGGATAAATTTGCATTACAAGGAATGAAAATCTCATTAATTTGTAATCGATCACTAAGAATGGAAATGGAAGTTAAAAATTTTATCATTATCGGCGCGCAGTCCCTCTCCGCTTCATTCACCCCGAGGCTTCTACCTCCCGGAACGGCGCCTCTAGTGCAGAATTTCGCGCGCCGCGCTCACTCTCGCCGCCAGGTGCTCTCGGATGCCTGCGAAGAGAAGGGACAAAATATTATAATTATATTGAAAGAAGCTGTTTTCCAAATAGATAAAAACCTTAATTTCTTTGTGGAGAAAACCTCGGGAGGACGTCTTCGTCAGATCAGGATGCGTACCTGACACGAAGGACCTCTTTCCGCTAATGACAGCCTGGCCTGCGGCCACTTTGGCGCCGAGGATGTCGCCCGCAAGTTCGCGGGGCCCAGACACAACGGGGTGCGCCACAGTTGCGCTGCAGTGCAGAAGAAGAATAAAGGGGAAGGGGTGAGCAAGCAATGTTATAAAAGAGGCCGTCCCGTCGAAGAAGACGGGAACGGGAGATGAAGAAGACCTACCCAACCGGGGCAGTGAAGGCCGAGGCCACGAGGAGGGCACCGAGGAAGAGGAATGCAAGCTTCATTGTGTAGGGTGTAGGGAGCAGGTGCGGCTGAGTGAGAGGGAAGGGCTCAGAAGTGGCGTTAGCGGGTGAACAAATATTAATTTGAATAGCAGTAGAAATGTTCCCCACCCCGGAAGGGGACAGCATTTTGCAACCTGTGCGGGACACATGTATGGTTCTCTTGGAGGCCTCGAAGCGGCGGGCGGGCTTTGCTCACTCCGATTAAAAGCGGTTTCCCCACGAGAGTCTCGGCCGGTCAAAAAGTGGACTGCATGCTGCGGGTGGTTTGCATGGTGTCTGCAACAATTTAAATTAAATACCATAGCCATCGCTCACTGCCCACTAAACGGAGCGCCATGTCAAAGATTGTAAAGAGGCCAACGGGTATTGTTAAAGAGGCCGCTGCCGCAGCTGTGCTCCTCAAGTAATAATAGACGTTTGTCCACCCTGCACTCCACCATCATGCGCCCCTCATTCCCAGAATGTCTATTTCCCTGAAAAACACGCCATAATGAGAGTGAAAATAATAAGGAGTGTTTTTGAGGGGGGAGCCCACAATAGAAGACCCAGGAGTCCACAATCGTGTCCATAATAAGCAGCGTGTCCATAATTTAAAAAATAAGCAAATGACGTATCGTTTAAATCGCCAATCGCTGCCCCGTGCTCAGCAGCCGCGAACCTTCCGCTTTGCGACCCTCGTGTCTTGAAAAAAGATGGATGCGGTGAGTCCACGAGTTGCCACAGCCCGCATTTCCTGTATTTGCAGCTGATACACAATTCTTAGCCCCAATTATTTACGTTTCACTCACGGTCCCGCCCTCAAACACCCTCCACACGACAAGTTTATTGTTTCTCATCTCCTTTTTTCCCCTCTGTAGGCCACAAAGAGCCCTGAGCCCAGCTTCTCCGCCACCGAGTCAGAGGGCAGCCAGGAGGCCGTGGAGACCGCCAAGCCCAAGAAATCCAGCGACGCCGCAGACGTGGACGCTGTAGCTATGCTTCTCGGCCTCTCCCAGCACGAAGGCTCCGATGAGGGCGCTGCAGGGGGGCAGCGCGGCGCTGCGCGCGCCAAACGCCCGCTCCCTGGCTCCATCGTGGCCGTGGCCGACCTTCCCGGCGTCACCAAGAAGGGAGCCTCTCGTTTAGGCCCTGGGGACAACCGAGTGAGGCCCCCCAAAGCTGCCACAAAACTGCTGCCAGAAGCCAAGTGGCGACACATCCGGCTGCCGGACGTGCAGACGGCGCTGGAAGCGGAGGACCTGGTGGTGCTGTGGGCGCACTACAAGCACCCGGAGCAGCTGCCTCGGGCTAAGGCCGAGAGCCACCTCAACTTCATTCCCTCCCACTACGATGGTAAGGAGCCATTCATTAGCTGCATCTATAAAATTAGAATAATATTTATTCTAGCCATTCTGCATGTTTCCAGCTTAAAACCTGCTCCTTTTGGCCTATTTCACCATGTTTATATGAAAGAATTTACGTCTTAGTTTTGGGGAATGTATCTGTGTGCGCAGAGTGCGAGCTGCGGCAACTCCTGGAGCCGGTCAACACCGCTTTTGAGCTGGAGGACCTCCTGAAGGAGCGCTTCGGCGTGGGTTCCCACAGCAAGAAGCTTCGCACGGGCGGCCCTGCAGGCAATGGTAGTGCCAGCCCCGGCGCGCCTCTCTCCCCCACCGCCGACCAATCCGACGACGATGCAGCTGCCCCAGCAGCTTCTTCGCTGCCCAGGCAGTCTTCTCACGAGCTGGCAGGCCTGTTGTACATCGGCGCTGGGCTGAAGGACGGAGCGAAGCATGCACAGCAGGCGGCGGGTGCTGTAAAAAGTGCGGAAGGGGGGGGCGCAGCAGCGGGAGCGGAGGCAATGGACACCGAGGAGGCGGCAGCAGAGAATGCGGAGGAAGGGGGAGCTCTCGGCGGAGAGGAGGAGGAGACAGCTGGAGAGGGGGACGATGGGAGAGAAAATGTAGACGAGCAACCGCCTAAGCCTGCAGTGGACGCTGACCAACTCGATGCCACCGCTGCTGAGCCGGTATCTGCCACTGCCAACGCGGCAGCGGCGGTAGTGGAGGCAGCTGTTGGCGTGGCTGCTGCGGGCGTTACCCCAGCTGCCGTCCCGGCTGCCGCGGGAGCGTCTATCGTGGTGGAAGACGAATTGAAGTCGCAGGTTGCTGCGGTGGCTGTTGCCCAGCAGGCGCAGGAGCTCAAGCAGCTGCAACAGCTCCAGCAGCAGCAGCTCCAGCTTCAACAACAACATGCGCAGGTGCAGGCGGCAGCAGCTCTGGCCGCGGTGCCGCTGCTCGCTGCCACCGATGCGGCCGCCGCCGGCACCGCTGCAGCAGCAGCGCCACCTGCTATGCCAGCATTCGACCCCGCGCAGTTCCTCGCGCAGCAGCAGCCGCTGACCACCGCCGGGCTGGACGCGGCGTTCATGCAGCAGCAGAGCGAAGCTTTGGCAGCGCTAGCTGCCGGTGCTGGTGCCGACGGCCTGGCAGGCCTTGACCCCTCCGCGCTGCTCGCTGCCGCCGCCAGCGGCAGCCTGCAGCTGCCGGGAGGCATCCCTGGGCTGGCTGGTGGGTTCTCGTTCGGCCCCAACGGCATCGGCAGCCTTATGCCAGGTTTTGCGCTTTTTGGCAACCCCCTGCAGTGGCCTATAAATCCCCGTGGATACCCTGGGCTCATGGGAGCTGCTCCCCAGCAGGGGGGTGCCGCTCAAAACGGCGAAAATGCCAGTAACGGGGGTGGAATGGCGGGAGGCGGCGCGCCAAACCTCAGCAGCATTCTTCCTCCCAACTTTCAAATGCCACCGGGGCTGTCAGGCAACCCTGCCGCGGGGCTGGAATCGCTGGGTTTTGCCCCTCCAGGACTGACGGGAGCAGCTGGGGGCGGCAATGCATCGCAGGGTGGGATAGGTGGCGGCTCCCAGGCGGACGGCGGCCGCGGGGGTGTTGCTGGAGGCAGCAGCGGCCCTGCCACCAAGTTTGCTGCGGGAGATCGCCCAGGGCGGCCTCCTTCCTACGACGAAATGGTGAGACACCTACTCCAGTCTTTCTTTCTCTCTTTTTCTTTCCAAGTCTGATTTTTTCCAGCTAATTTCTCTTACACGCCTTTTTCTTTCTTTCTTACTTTCTTGCTTTCTTTCTTTGTTACTTTCCCTTTCTTTCAGGTGCGGTGGTGCGTGGACCTTAAACGCTGCCTCTGGCAGCGCCACGTCCCCCTCACCATTGAAGAAGCCGTCGCAATGGTAAACGACCCTGCCCACTTTACCAGTGGTGGCTGCCGCACCATCGGGGGAAAAGCCAGAGTGCTGGTGGCTTCTACGCTGCGGAAGCGGGTGTTGGGCATCTTCAAAATCACGTGGTCGCAGGTGGCCACAGACGCGGACCCTAGTGCGAACGAAGAGACCCCAGACACGTCAGTATTAGGGGCAGCTGCTGCGAAGCTGAAGCGGCAAGGCATGGACCCGGGGAGGTCAGCGCATGGAAGCGGAGGACGGGGCGGGAACGCCGCCGCCGCCGCCGCCGCTGCAGGTAATAACAGCAACAACGTGGTGAGTGCAGCGGCGGCAGCAGCAATGCAGCATGCAGCGGCGGCTGCTGCCATGGCGCAGATGCCGCATGGGATGATGGGCGGTGGCGGCAACCCGACAATGATGATGGCGCAGGCGCAGCACGACAACGCGGCGGCGGCAGCGATGGCGGCTGCCTTTGCCATTCCGCCTGCAGCTCTCCCTGGCGCTCTGGGCGCTGCTGGCTTCCCTGGGCTCCTCCCTGCCAACGCACCCGGCCTCCCTCCTGCCACAATGGCCCATCAGGCGCAGCAGGCTGCTGCGTTTCGTGCCGATGCCGGTTTTCCGATTCCGCTTTCTACCGTGGCCCTTACCTTGCCGCAGCAGCTGCGCGACATGGTGGACAGGGGACAGGTAAATTTTCTGAGCACCGAGGAGGTGTGCGTGCTACTGGTGAAGGCTGCAGAAAACGGACTGCCGGTATCTACAAAACCGGCCATTCGGCCGCCCCCTGGCTCCATGTTTTTGTACGACAAAAACGCGACCCCGCGGTTTCGGTACGTTGTATTTTGCATTCTAGTCAATCTTTCTTTTCTATTATGAAGACAGAAACAAAAGCATTCAGCGGTATATTATTATTTTTCATTTTTTTCATTTTTTTCTCAGGTGCGATGGCTACGAATGGAAGCGCCGGGAGACGCACGCCAAGCGCAAGTTCGGCGAAGAAACCAAGCTCAACTGCTACTACGTGGGCGGACCCGGGGACGAGGTGCAGCGGCGGTGCTACTGGCTGTTGGATGAAAGCGTGAGCAGTCTGGTGCTGGTGCATTACCAACCCCCGCCTGTGGAAAAGAGCGGAGATGGCGGGTCGGTTTCTGATGAGGAAGAGGAGGAGGAGGGAGACGGCGTAGGGGGTAGTATTGGTATCGGTGGCGGCGGAGAGGGAGGGGGCAGTGGGGAAGGAGCGGGAGGAGGGATGCAGCAGCAGCAGCAGCGCGCTGCGATGCCTCCTGCATCTATGGACCTTCACAACGGTGTTGCCATCGAGGTGAGAAAAGAAAGAAAGGGGGGGGGTAGTTGTATGGCGGCAGTATGGGAATTAAAAAATGGAGTAATTAGAGATGTGTTGATGCCCATTTCTTGAATATATTTATTTTACAAACGAAAACAACGTTTTTAAATTAATATTTGCGATATTTTTGCAGGTGAGGGAGATTGTCGAGCCTGGGCACTCTCTGGGAGGCGGACCCCTACAGTTCGGCTCTGAAGCGGCCATGGCTGCGGCAAAACCCCCAGTACCCGGCAGTAAAACCGAACCCGGGCTGCTGCAGCCGTACCAAGCCATGCTGCAGGCGCAGGCACTGGGGGCTGTCGGCGGTTCCACAGCGCAGCAGGCAAAGCAGGCGGCGGAGGGTGCGGACCCTCGCGGGTGGCTGCCGCAGGCGATAACGGACTCCGGGTTTCATGTAGACGCAGCGCGAATGATGGCTGGAGGTATTGCTGGAGGTGGCGGCGGCGGCGGTGGCGGCCTGACTTCTGGTGGTTTGCAGAAAGCTGGCGGCGGCAGGGTGGTGGTGGGCGGGCAGCTGCCCGCGGTCCCCGCGCGCAAAGTCGCCGCCGTGGCGCATCACGCGCAGCAGCAGGCGGCGGCGGCAGCCGCCGCCACTGCTGCCACCGCCACCCCTTCTGCCGCCCCCTGGGAGGCGGCTGACGCTGTGGCAGTGGGCGGGGAGGGTGGAAAGTCGCTGCTGAGGGAGCGGTTCGCTGCCATGGACGTTTCTGACTCATCGATGTTTTCTGCTATGTGCGCTTTGCACCATGTGGAAGGCATATCAAAGCAGGATCGCGCGGGGGTGTGCCGGCTATGGATGGAGAACGTGCTGGACGACAACCAGAAAAAGCAGCTCTTCACGTAAGTGCTCTCTAACAACGTTTCAACCCTTTATATTTTGTAAATTGTGTTTTTTTAATATTTATTTTTGTGTTTTTGTATTTTTTTGAAGAGGTTATTTTGGTGTAAATTTGAATGCTTGTTTGCGCTTGTTTATTTTCGTGCTGCAGGTACATCAAAGAGAATATTGAAGACGAGGAGGCTGTAGCCGAATGGGTAAAGGGCGTGATCAAGAAAAACACGCCGGCGGGGACATCTGCAGGGCCTGAAGGCGCAGCAGGTCAATAAATACACGAATAACAATATAATTACCAACAACATCCGATACTGTGAATAAATGAATGCAATTGCCAGCTTATCTCTGCCATGGCGTTATTTTTATTTTTTCACAATACGTTTTTTTGCTTTTGAGAAGAATTCTTTCTTCGCATGCATATACCTTTTTTTCGCGCTCTTACACTGTGCTCTTGCTCTGAACAATACCCTTTGACCTTGTCCTGTTTCTGACTGACTAACAAGGACAGAAAAAAATCCTAGAATCGCCTGCTTTTTTCACGCCTGTTAATTCCAGAATCCAAGCTTTGATTCTCACCCATGATAATGTAAAACCTTGCTCGCAGTGCATTGTTATTAAACGGAACCTTGAAGTGACGAGTGCATGGGATGGAAATGCGTCATGAGGAAGAGTGGCGATACCGCCATTATTTTTGCACAGACAGCAAGGGAGATTAGACCAACAAGCGCTAGGCCATACTGGCGCGAGGCATCGCATGGTGCCAGGATTGAGTTCTGCATACTCCAGAGGAAAATTATTTGCATTTTGTGTTCGCGGGGCCAACCACAGAGCAAGAGAAAGTTGCGCCCTGGCAATCAACAATGGCAGGGCGCGTTCACAGCAATTCTTTTATTTTTTTATATTTATTGGAACGGTAATAGAATGTTATTGGCGATGCGCGTGGTGGCTCAGCGACGCATCGGCTGAATTTTAAAAATCGAAAAATAATTCAACTGAAGCTGAATCCCGAATGAGAGCTGGAGCTGTCCTCTCCGCCGCAGCTGTGCTGCTGTGCTTGCTGGAAATAGGCTCAGGTGATAAAAATGATGCCAATCCCCGTTCCCCGCCCCCTCTATTATACTGCTTATAGAGCAACTCCACTCACTTTTTTCGTAAATAATTCGCAGGCTTTCAACAGCCAGAGGGCTCAAAGTACTTGAAGGCCCCCAAATGGAGGGCCATTCGGGTGCAAACGGAGGAGCAACTGCGCTTCGCCCTCACCAATCGCGCTCTGGGCTGGGGAGATCGCAGAGTCATTCAGCTCGATAACGACCTGGTGCTGGAGTCCACCGTCACCGTCGATGGCCCCGTTCGCATCGAAGGCAACTGCCAGGCCGCCGCGGGCCGTCGTTGCACCCTGCGTGCGTCCCGCCCCATCCCCCTCATTCACGTCACAGGGCCCGCTGCCCTCGTGCAGCTGGGCAACCTGCGCCTCACCGCCGGCCAGGCGGACGCCCACATGGGAGGCGCCCTCACCGCCGCCAATTCCTCCTTGGTGGAGCTCTTTTCTTGCGTCCTCACCGGAAATTCAGCAAAGTTTGGCGGTGGGGGTCTTTTGGTGGACGGCAACGCCCATGTGACGCTGGTCGACACCAAAATCAGCAAAAATGAAGCGGGGGAGCGTGGAGGAGGCGTCCACATCGCTTCCGGCACCCTTCATTTGGATCGATCCATCGTATCAGCCAACTCCGCCCCTGCAGGCGGCGGCATCTGCGTGGGCGGCGGCGCCGCGGTGACCGCCGTCAACTCCGAGGTGCGCGGCAACCTTCTGGCCAAAAAGAAAGCGGGAAAAGAAAGTAACGACGAGGCGGAGCTCGGCGCTGACATCCTGTTAGAGCACAGCGCTGTGGTCGGAAAAGATGGCGAAGAAGCGGCGGTGGCTGCGCTGGCGGAAGCCTTCTTCCAGCCGGTGCCGTCAAAAGGCAGCCTGTCGGTGTCTGGCGGTGCCCTACAAGACTTAGACGACTTTAACGGCCACCTCCCCGGCGATGCCGCTCCTGCTGCCGAATTCGGATTCCAGGGCCCGCGGGACCGGCTAGCGGCCGCCACCGCCGCCGCGGTGAAGCGCGCGGGCGTGGGGGGCCGCCGTGGAGGCAGCGGCATCGGAGTTATTCCCGTTTCCTCGGCTTCGTCGGAAAATGATGCAGCAGTGGCGTTGGAGGAGGGGGATGCTGGCGACGAGGGCGCGTGGCAGCACTTTGCCCCCATGGATCTACCCCCTGGGGTGGCTTCCACGCGGCGTGGACTCAAGCAGCAGGGCCAGATCCCTCCTGGCGCTCGCATTGTCAACGTGACCTCAGAAGCCGAGCTGGCCTCCGCCATTCGCAACAAAGAGCGGTTCATCAACCTGCTGGGCCACATTACGTTGTCAGGGGCGTTTGCCGGGGACAAGTCGCTGCTGCCATCCATCAAAGCATCGCTCACGATCAACGCTGATTGCCCTACGCCCTACGACGGAAAATGCCTAATCAAGGCTGGCAATATAGGGGCCATCATGTATGCGGACAATACCGGGTGAGCAAACTGCCCCCCAAAAAAACTTGTTTTTTTTGCTAATTTTCAACTTTTTGCTCCTAGATTTTGTAATTCTGACATGTTACATTTTTGGCCCCCTTTTTTTTCAATTTTTTTTTGCAGATTCTTGCCCGGCATGGAGATCTGGTTCCGCAACATCATTTTCCAGAACGGAAAGACGGCGCTCTCAGGCGGCGCCATCTCAAACGCTGGCGCGATGGCGGCCACATTTGAGAATTGCGATTTCGTGGGGAACCAGGCGGGCCAGGGCGGCGCAGTGGGGCTGGTGGAAGGCGCATTCGGCGTCTTCACCGACTGCTCTTTCAGGTAATAAAACAGTAAATCTTGACGGCATTTTTCAGCGCCCTCTTCTCTCTTTTTCCATTCAGCGCCTGGTTTTTATTTACGCGTTGCTTGTTTTTTTTTTGTTGGCATTTAATTTGCCCATATGTGGTATATCCCATAAGAAAATTAATACAATAAACTCCTCTTTATTAAACCTAAATACGAAATTAAATCCCCCCCCCCCTCCCCGCCGCGTAGGAACAATGCTGCGGCCACCGACGGCTCTGGGCCTGGCACAGGCGGAGCTGTGCTGCTGACTGGGCAGGCTGGCTTCATCGGCTGCTCTTTCAGCAACAACAAGGGACAGAACGGCGGCGCTGTGGGCGTGGGGGGCTCTTCAAACGGAATCTCCTTTGACGGCTGCACCTTTGCGGTAAGAAAATTCAAAGGAATCCGTCTCAAAACGTGATGTCCATACGCCCGCGAACTTGTGGGATCAGCATTGCCAAATGGCCTGCTTGCTTAACATTTTGTTAGATATTTACTTTCTACATTTTTGCTTTGCAACGGCGAATTGTTGCAAAATCCCACAGCCCACTTCTTTCTTTATAATTTAGCAGTGTTTTCAACCGCGTCACTCAATGCATCATCTCTCCTCCTCCCTTCCTTTATTTCTTTCTCTTACGCCCTCGCAGAGCAACGACGCTGTGATTTTCGGCAACGACGTTTACATGGAGAGCTGGGTGGCCACAGTGGCCTACTTCAACCCCTTTCCCACCACCGCAGAGGTCTACACCAACCCCAACAGCATCCAACCCATGTCGGTCATGCCACCCGTGAGTTAACTTTTCAGAGGCACAATTTTTTTAGTATCCACCCTAGATTTCATCCGTAGTGCTCATTTTGTCAACTGGATTAATACTGGGCTACCACTCAGCCAAAGCCTTCTAACACTCCTTTCTACCTCCTCTTTTTTCTTTTTTTTCTCAGATGTATTATCCGGCTGCTGTGACCTCCCCCCCTCCCAGCCCCCCCACGCCCCCCTCCCCCCCTCCCCCCGCACCCCCCAGCCCCCCCAACCCCAAGCTCTACATCTACAACGAAGACCAGCTCTGGGACGCTCTCAATTACGGAAACACCACCATCACGCTCGGCGCCCACATCCAGTTCTCCAAACAGGGGCGCTGGGCGCTGGCGCCCCCGCCCCCCGTCATCTCCGAGGTGCGCATCATCTCCCGGTGCGAGGGCTACGGCAAGATGTGTATCATTGACATGGCCAACTCGAGGTTTCCGCTGCTGGACGTTCAGAGCGGGGCCATCGTGAAAATGTATAACGTGCGCGTGATTAACGGCGCCACGGTGCAGGTAGGCAATCGAACAACTCGACAATAAATTTTTGTTTTTAATTTATGCTGCGCAGCCTGTGCTGGCGTTCTTGCCGTGCACTTTCTCCGGTTTGCCATCCCCTTCCCTCTCATAAATGTGTCGTGTAATTCTTCAAACGTTGCTACTCTGCTTGCACATGAACCTATAACCTGACAGCATTTTTTCTTCTACTCCTTTTCTCTCGGTTTGCAGGATGGCGGTGCTGTGCGGCTGAGCCAGCCCCGCAAGGTCCTCTTCGAGGCCTGCGAGTTCATCGGCAACTACGCCGGCAGCGGTGGCGCCGTGAGCATCAAGGGCGGCTCCGACATCACCTTCAAAGACTGCAATTTTGGTATGAACTGGGCTGACGCCACAGGTGGGGCAGTCTACATGGTGGGCTCTTCCACGTTCTTTGTGGGCTGTTCTTTCTACTTCAACACCGCCGCCAGCGGGGGAGCCATCGGCATGGGCCCCGCCTCCAAGGCTTTCCTTATCGACGCCAACTTTACTAGGAACGTGGCCACCAAGTGGGGGCCCGATATTTTCCTCTCTACCCCCGTGGGATCCACCATCTACATGCAGCAGTGGCCCCCCGAGAGCGTGGCGCGCATCTTCCCGGCCCAGGCCAACGTTATGAACTATTTCGCACCGCCGCCGGCCCCCCCCTCCCCCCCCTCCCCCCCCCCAGCCTTCAAACGCGCGCCCTACCCTCCCCCAGGCCCCCTCCCCCCCGGTCGCGTCAACGCCCCTCCCCCTTCCCCCCCTGCACCCCCGCCTTTCCCTCCTCCCAGGCCGCCATCTCCGCCTTTTGATGGGTATCAATTTGCCCCGCCAATCATGTGGGCGCCAATCTACCTGGCGGTGCTGCTTGCCATCATGCTCATCGCAATCATCTACGTGGCTGTGCACCACAAGAAGTTCCTCACGCGCGTGAGGAACCCTGAAGAGCTGAGGGCGAGGCTCACGGGAGAATGGGAGACCTCTTCGGTGGAAGAAGACTTTTCAGTGGGAGACGCGCCCGGGATTGAGGCGTTGGAACCGGAGGAAGAGGAGGTGGTGAGCGGGGTGATGGCGGCGGTGGCGGCGCCGCACAGACGGCGGCAGACGGCGGCCGGCGAAATGAGCGAGGCGCAGCGAGGGGCGGACGCGCGCAGCGCGGCGGGACAGCCGTCGCGACGCGCCAAGCGCCAATAAATATTTCAGAGAAACCACTAGCAGCAAAAAACAAATAGCAACTAATAATATGACGATTCATTCAAAGAAAGGGAGTTTCAGCAGTTGGAGCCTTTAAATATTGGTATTCCATAGGTAAAAAGAAAGGCAAACCACTGCTGCTGCCCCCCCCCCCCACCCACCCACCCACCCACACACGCACAAAGTTTATTATAGAAACTACTATCGACAACCCACGCAACGCAACGCCCTACTTATGTGCAATTTCTCCTTATTTTTGTTTTTTTCCCCGCCGTTTCTTATTCTCTGCATTTCTCCATCTCTTTCTGCCTTTAAATAAGTTTCGCGATCATGTTTTTCTTTTAAACGGCAATGGTACACAAAGAAAGGGGCAAGAGAGAAGAAATGTGGTACAGATTTGTATTTTACATGCAAAAGAAACTCATGAAAAGGCGGGGTGATATTTCAGCCGGCACACAATCTTCATATTGTGCTTTCGAAACGACGAACAGATGGGCAATGAGTAATGGTAGTAATGGGGCGTCCTTTGGAGTAATACATTTAGGAAAGCGCAGGAGCCCCGAAAGAACAGGGAAAAAAAGAGGGCGCTAACGGAGATGACCAATGCAAATTAAAGCAGCAACCATCAAAACTATTCAGAAATGCTTTTAGTCTATTCAGATGGGAATGCACGCAAAACAAACAAAAAGCGGTGGAACAAGTAATATACAAATGCAATATGCCGGAATGGTGGAAATGAACAACAAGGTCAAAGCGGACACTGATTTACCCAGGGTCAACCTGATTAACAATGAAAAAACTAAGGCTGTCATGATGGGTCGCTATATAGCTAATTGGATACTAACACAAAACCAACAAACGCGAGCGGCAATAATATTTTTAGTACATATATCAGGCATATGAATGAAATTATTATAGAGAGAGTTGGGGCTCAAAAGAGTTGAATCCCTTCATGTTCCAAGGCACAACGTCTCTTCATTGCGTCACATCATCCACTGCATGCGCGCGCTGCCCGCCAGCGCGCCCCACAGCTCCTCAGGCGGTACTGTCAATACATCATCAATTTGGGCAGTGCCGTACGCCCAAGATCGCGCGCGAATCTCCCCCTCCAGCTGCCCCTCCGCCCACGTCGACACGCCGTGGAACACCAGCACCTTGGAGCCCCCCTCAGAATCTTTCTTTTCCATTTCTTTCTCCCTTTCTTTTTCCCGCCGTCTCCACCCCCGCTTGCTTTCTTCCGCCACCGCCGGCGCCCCTTGTGAGCGCTCCAGCACCTCTGACAGCCGCCCACCATGGTACAGCACACGCTGCTGCAGCCCTTCTTGCACCAGCTGCCCCTGTTGATGCTCTTCGCCCGCAGCCCCCGTCGCCGCAGCCAGCACCGCCGTGGCGCCTTGCACGCCGCTCACGAGGTGCAGCACTGCAATCTCTTGCCGGACCCCCTCCCCAGGCATTCCTACGGGCCCCCCTAGCCGGTGCTGCACCCTCCCAGCGCCTGCTGCCCCTTCAGCAGCTGCGGCGACAGCTTCCCTCCGGCTTCCGTCTCCTTGCGCAGTATTTTCTTCCACTTGGGTGGTGGCAGTGCCGTTGTCGGTCCCGTTGCCGTCCCCCGCTGCGACCCAGGGGGAGCGAGCCAGCGGCTGCGTGAGGATAACCCCGCGGGCGCCGCTCCTGCTGTGCTCGGTAATTAACACCACGCTGCGGCGGAAAATCGAGGCCTCCAGGTCGTCGCTGGCTACCAGCAGCGTGCCGGGGCCTAGCCCGGGGACAGGGGCGCCATGGCGGACCAGAGCCATGCCGAGGCGGCCAGTTTGGTCCACTCGAACCAGCACGCGCAGGCCCTGCAAAAAAATTTGAGTATATCATATTGGTATTGCAGTCGTAGTACGTTTTTCCCTTCATATGTCCACTATACGATGGAGGATAATTAAGCTTGCTTTCCCCTCTAAAATGTAATAATTAATAGTATAGGAGATCTGAAAGCATAGAGATGTGAAGGGCAAACGAGGCAGCTTTGATGAAGAAGGGGACAAGCGCCAATTCTTTTTGTTTGGGAACTAAATGAATGAAATCGACTCGCCTTGGCATGCACGATGGCCAGCATGGTGCCAGCGGCAAGGAGCGCCATCGCGAGGAGGCCCTGGCTACGTGTGCCCAGCAGAACGAGCGCGAAGAGGGCCAGGTGCGGCCACGGCGGCCCTGCCAAGCCCAAGGACAGCACGACAGCGCAGGCCACGCCGCCGAGCGTGCGCAGCAGCTGCCCGGCGCGGGAGGCCCAGAGGGGGTCGGGAGGGGGCAGGGAGTAGTGTGTTCGGCACACGCCGCACCGGTAGGCTCGCTCTGCGAGGGTGGAAAGCATTGGAAAAAAATAATGATGGTAGTTCCAAATGGACAAATTCACAGGTTGAGTGCCCCAAATAATGCATAAATATGCTAAGAGAATTTAAAAGGAGGAAATTTGAATTATTTTGTGTGTGGGGGGGGGGGATTAGAGAATTCAAGGGATTTTTTCATTTGAAGCTCTCACCGTCCCTCAGGTTTCGTTTCTGGACGTTCTCTTGCCATTTCCGCAGGCACTTGATGTGCACGTACTTTTGAGTGCCTATGAGAAAGTAAGCGGGAAAAAATAATGTTTGAGGGGTGGGTGGGCAAAGACAAATTGGCGTCGGTGGGGGGTGGGGGGGGGTGGCGAATGATATTGAGAGGAGGGAGACTCGCGGCTGCTCTTGGATGGTCTTACCTTTGCAGCTGCAGGGGGAAACCATTTCCTGCGGCTCCCCGTTGTCCCAGCACACCCGGCAAAGATGAGCTATGGGCGAATCCACGAAAAAAGAGCAGGAGGAGCTCTCCTGGCTGTCAACGCTCTCTTCGCAGCCCTCCGACACGGCCATTTTTTGTGTGGATGCAATGAATTTTAGAATGGGCGAGGAAGAGCTCAATGAAGGCTTGACATCCGTAAGTAAATGTGATCTCAGGAGGCTGGCTCGGCACCCCACGCAATTGTGGTTTCCCCAATTTGGGTTCACAACGAATGATGAAATGAGTGCATTGTCTGAGGCTTTGGGTGCCCAAGTGCTCGCTGCTGTCGGGAGGGGGCAAAGGTGGTTTTCCTCCAGGTCAGCCAGAAGTTGACCGCCCACTGCTCTCGTTCGCCTATGTTTAAATTAAAAAAAATAGCAATATCGCTGTCTGACTGTACCTTCAGACTGGGACTCCCACCGCTTGGAATTTTTCTTCGCCCCCCAAATCGAAAATTAAATCTTACCAACCACCATCATGATCGCAACAGCAGGCAGCCAGCCCCGGGAGTCCCCCCACAGGCCCAACGAGGCATTCCTACCTGACCTCATCGCGGAGATAGACGAGCTGACCCGGCAGCAAATGGTGACAGAGGCTCGCCGCCACGACGCTCTCGCCGCCACCGCAGCGGCTCGAAAAGACGTCGATCTGGCGCAAGACCTTATCAACAACTCGCTGCAGCGCATGGCGGAGCTGGATGACGACGTGTGCCACGCCCGAGCGGTGCTGAACCTCAAACAAAAGGCGCTGGAAAAAACGCGGGGGGACGAGCTGTAAGAGTTTTCCCAGTTTTCGCACCCAGATAAATGCAGTTACTATATTTTGAGACACGTTTGCCGTAGGGAGGCGAGGTTAAGAGCGCTAGAGCTTGAAGATGAGGTCGCTGAATTGGAGGAAGAGTGGCACCAGCAAAAAAAAGTTGTGGTTGATCTGCAGCGGTCCCTTCTGGAGGCTGGCGTGGCTCCCGAGGAGGTTTTGAAACTGCAGCAGGGCGCCATGGCCGCGAAAAAGCACGCTGAAAGCGGCGCTGCCCAGGGCGGCGCAAAGCCCCCCGAGCGGCTAGGCAGCGGAATTTTCTCCAGTCTTTTGGCCAAATTAAGCGCAAAATAAATAATTCATCAACTGATCACAAATGATAGGTAGTATATTCTTGGTGCGATTTCGCCCAGCTCAGGATTACGCTGTAGTTGTTTCTACTCCAAAATCTTTGCCCCCCCCCCCGCTCTTCGCTCTTTGCTATCCTCAATTGTACATCCAAATTATTATTATATACTAATTTCATGTGATTTAAGTTTGACGGAGGATAGCTATAACAGAAAAATGGAACAACTCCAGCAAAAAAAAAGAAAATAAAACTAAAAAAAAATAGTTATGAAAATTTGATCGAACTCTTTCTTTGTGCAAACTGCAAATTCAGGGCTTTCCACCTCTCTTTAGTCGCTGTCATCAAAGGTGATCTTCGTCGACTTGGAGGTGTGGTCGATCTCCTTAAAGTGCGCGCCGTACAGCTTGCTCTCTTTCTTCTTCACCGTCGTGCCAAACGCCAGCAGCGCCTCAGGAACCGCCTGCAGAGCACAAAAAAAAGGAGAAAAACATGTTAATTTCAGAAAATAATAGCTTTGAATAGGATATACTAAGCCCTAACCAGGATCAATCACCCCAGCTTCCGCTCCCAACAAACTAATATAGATAATCAGGCGAAAATATCTGGAGAATTCCACCCAAATAACACTGTTGAAACCAGTTTTTTAATCTCCTCTTCCTGATACTGACCTGTTTGGCTTCCCGCAGCACGTTGATGAGCTCTCCGGCGCGCGGCTTGTCGTTGGCGGGCACGAACAGCGTGTGAGCGATGCCGGTTTTGCCGGCCCGCCCTGTGCGGCCGATGCGGTGGACATAGTCCTCGGTGGTCAGCGGGAAGGAGTAGTTGATCACGACCTAAAGAAAAAATGCAAAAAAAAAAAGTCCGGTAAGCATTGCTGTTTGATTAGAGAAGTTGGAACTAAAAACCGGAGTGTCAGCACCAGAGAGGCCCTAATTGAGCCCCGTTGAATCCCCGACGATGAAAATAAGTTTCAAAGGAAGCAAACTCAAATAAAAACCAAGTTTCGACGAATATCAAACCAAGCATAATCATTTTATCGGTGGCGTTTTCAAACAAAATTTCCTTTTTTTCTTTCTCTCTCACCTCCACGTCGGGGATGTCCAGCCCGCGGGCAGCCACGTCCGTGGCCACCAGCAGCGGCACCGTCCCCGCCTTAAACGCCTCCACTGCCGCCGTGCGCTGCCCCTGCGAAATGTCCCCATGCACCGCTGCCGCCTTCCACCCCCGCCGCTGCAGCTGCTGCTCCACTCGCGCCGCCTCCTTCTTGTACAGCACAAATACGATGATGCGGTTTTTGCGGCTGCTGTGATATTTTTTCAACAGCTCTTCCAACTTCGCATCCCTCACCGCCCCGTCAACAACCTCGATGAGCTGAGTCACGCTGTGGGAGGCTGCCAGGTCCGCGGAGCCGATGGTCACCTTGGCGGGGTGCGCCAGGAACTCGGAGGCCAGCTTGCGGATGGCAGGGGGCCAAGTAGCGGAAAACATCAAGGTTTGACGGTCGGCTCTAGTAGCTTCGGCAATGGCCCGAATGTGGGGCTCAAAGCCCAGATCCAGCATGCGATCGGCCTCGTCCAGCACCAGGAAAGAGACCTCGTCCAGCGCGCAGGCGCCGTCGCCCACGAGGTCCTCCAGGCGGCCAGGGGTGGCCACAACGATCTGGACGCCGGCCTGTGGTGGAAGAAATGGGTGGGGAGGGTGAGGAAAATAAGGGGGGAAGACGAGGAAATTAATGGGGAGGCAGCGGAATTAAGAAGAGGAGAAGAACAAAGACAACGTATCATCCGGCGATGATAAAGAGGGTATGCATATCGTGCAGCTTACTTTGAGCTTATTTGCCTGCTCCCATTTGGGCACTCCGCCATACACACAGACGGTGGAAATTCCAACCTTGCTGCCGGCTTCCTCGAGCACGCCAGCGATCTGCAGCGCCAGCTCGCGGGTGGGGGCGATCATGAGGGCGATTGGTTTGCGCCCAGAGGCGATGCCGCCGTCAATCTAAAAAAATGGGGGAAAATTAGCGAGGAATGAGGCTTGGTGGAAGGAATGCATTCAAAAGAAGATACAAGAGTAAATTTAGGAAATATATGAAGAAAGCAGCGCCCTCGAAAAAATATAAAATAAAATTTCTCGTGTTCTCACCTGCGCGCGAACGTGGCGCAGGGCCGGCAGCCCGAAGGCCAGCGTTTTGCCGCTGCCCGTGGCCGCAATGCCCACGAGGTCGCGCCCGCTGAGCGCAATTGGCAGGCACTGCGCCTGAATGGGTGACGGCGTTGTGAAGGTGCGGGTAGAGTGAAGCTCGTCCTTAGACAAGCCAGACTGGGCGAAAGAGAGCAGCGGGTTGAAGGAGCAGTGCTCCACGGCGGTGCTGCGCTCCTCGCGCCAGGCGGCCAGGTCTGCTGCACTCATGTTCTTGACCTACCAGAGGAGAAGAGAAAAAAAAGTATGTTTATTTATTGCCCGACATTAATACGGGCAATTTAGGGCCAAATTTTAGATATTTTTGGTGGAGGAGACTCATAATTTGACGCAGAATAGTTCTTAAGTGTCAATAAGAGGGGGGGGGGGGGGATATCAAGAAGTAGGAGAAAAACTGACCTCTGCGGACTCCTTGTAGAGATGCTTCACCAGCTTGGGCCGAGTGGCAGCCAAATTGCGGTCGCCTACAGCCGCCATTTCGCCAGAAGTGGCCTCCGTGTCAGAGGGCGGCTCCTGCGCCTTCTTCTTCTCCTTCTTGGCCTTCTTTGAGGGCGGAGCGACGTCATCTCCCTCGGCAACAGCAGCAGCCTTCGCCTCCTTCTTTTTGAGCTTTTTGAGCTCCTTTTTCGACAGGGCAGACGCGTCACCCTTCACAGGGGCATTCCTCTCTTCAGACTTGCGCTTCTTGTCCTTTTTCTTTTTCTTTTTCTTTTCGGCGTCGCTGCTGGGCTCGGCGGCGGCAGAGGCCTGCGCAGCCTCCTTTTCAGCCTTCCTCTTGGCCTTTTTCAGGGCCTTCTGCGCGGCCTTGTCGGCGCCGGCGTCGTTCAGCGTGGTCATGGTTGCTGCAAGAAAAGGGAGGGAGGAAAAACTATTGAATCGCTTGATTTGATGGCGGCGGAGAATAAAATCATAGGGCGCGCGGGGCGCGGGCCGCGGGCTAGCTTCATGTATTCGCACCTTGTTGCGATATTTATATATTAAAATAAAAAAGTAAAGAAAGGGCTTTCAGGCCTGGATGCAAGGAACGAGCTTTTGCTTTATAAAAAGTGAAGGAATATTAAATGTTTGCTGCTTCCTGCCGCCTGAAATGCTGCCCACAACAAAATTAATGCTCGGTTACAGCGACGGCCTGAGCCTGACAAGTGGCGGCTCTCCATCGCGCCTCATTTTTTTTTAAAGTTTGAGCGCGCAGTGGCCAGCTATTTTCTTGCGCGCGTCTTTGCCAAACCCAATTTTATTGCGCTTCGTCATGTATCATTTCGGCGTGACGCCAGATACAGGAGACACTCCGCGCATGGGGCGCAATATTTAATTTGAATGACTCACATCTTCGCTGTTCACCCTCTCTCGGGTCCCTGCTCCTCCCAACCACTCGATATCATGTTGCGAGGCGCATTTCGCTCCACCGGGAGGCGCCTGGGGAACAACCGCAGCCTCCTCGTCACTGCCACCACCGCTGCCGACGGGGCTTCAGCTGAACGAATCAAGCAGCAAGAAAAGCTGGGGGGCTACCAGACCGTATTCAAAACCAGCTACTCCACCGACTCTAACCTAGAGTCTGGCCTCGTGGCTGGCGCCAAAGTCTCGTGGGCCGACGGGACTTCGCTGCATCGCCGGCTGCAGCGGCGCGCCATTTTGCACTGGTCTGAGCGCCCCAACACCGTGCTTATTGTCAAGAAACCCGGGGATGTGGCTGCCACGATGCAGCTAAAGGAAATCGGCGCGTGGTTGAAAAGCCACGGGCTCACTGTGGTGGTGGAGCGGCCAGTCGCGCACAGCGAGTGCCCCAATTTTGAGAGCTACGACCCGCTGCACCACTCCATCGACCTAGCCATCACGGTAAGCCTCATTTTCCTTCTATTTTGGGGGTTTCCTCCTCCAAATTTCGTCCATTTTGACCCCCAAATATGCTTTAAACCCTCTAAAATTCGTCTTTTATATTCTAAAGTCTGATTCCTCAATATTTCACCGCAGTTGGGTGGCGATGGCACTGTGCTGCACCTTGCCAGCCTTTTCAACGAGGACCACCCAATGCCCCCAGTTTTGAGCTTTGCCATGGGCACGCTCGGCTTTCTGACGCCCTTCAAAACCTCTATGGCGAGGACCGTTCTGTCTCGGCTGCTGTGGCCGCCCTGGGAGGGCGAGCCCGTGTTTGCCACGCTGCGGTCTCGAAAATTGTGCGAGGTGCACTGGGGAGGCCAGGTAGGGATAGAAATGTAGTAAAGTACCTCTCTTCAACAAATATTTTTAGATTATGTCGAAATAGCCGCTTTTTAAATCCAATTTAACACCGTGAAATTCATATTTTTTGCAACAAATCTCACTGCTTATCACTCCATGAATCAATACCCCCCCCCCCCCCCCCCCCCTCCCCGCAGATCCAGCGCATGCACAGCGTGCTCAACGAGTGCTGCATCGACCGCGGAGCTTCCCCGCAGCTCACCATGCTCGAGTGCTTTGTGGACGGCCGACACGTCACGACTGTGCATGCCGATGCCCTCATTATCTCCACCCCCTCCGGATCCACCGCTTATTCCATGAGCGCAGGTGGTCCCATGGTAGCCCCCTCGGTTCCATGCACAATTTTGACCCCGGTGGCCCCCCATTCCCTTTCTTTTCGTCCCATTGTAGTGCCAGAGACCGCAGTGATCGAGGTGCACCTGCCGGAGGGCGCTAGAACGCACGCAGCGAGGTGAGAGCACGTGTGTTGCAAGTATTTCAACGAATAAACTGAGAGGACCCCTGAAAGGATAATTTTTTGCCTCTTGTCCCCTTTTTTGTGCGCTAATATTACTAGAATTAGAAGGGGATAAATATAACAGTGGCATAGATAAGGACTTTGTGAACAGAGAGACTGGGCAACAGTTAAGCAAAACTTTTCTTCTTCTTTCTTCCTCTCAAATTTCACCGCAGGGCATCTTTTGACGGTCGTCACACCGTGCGATTGCGGCGGGGGTCCTCCATTGTGTGCCGCACCGCCACCCACGCGCTGCCCATGATCACCATGCATCCCTTAGATGAAGATTGGTACGAAGGAATCATCGCTAAATTGAAGTGGACTGGGTCGCTCAACAGCCAACAGGGGCCTTCAGAGACCTTTGGCGGGCGATAAAGACACGCTGAATGGGGTTCCCGTTGTAATTGGAAGACGTGGATCGTAGAAGCGGCCTTCAAACGCTCGACGACTGTTTTTGCTTGTTTTCAATTTCCCCCCTCCCCTCCTCGCTCCTGGCATTATCCTCTCTTTTCCTTATACCACCTACTTTTATTCCTCTTACCATTTTGCTGTATTCGACCAGCAAGAAGCAGTGGCGTGTCTCTCTTACCAATGATCAAATTGCGTGTTAAAATTAATTTCATTCTCCCTCGCCCTCTACTTCTATCTCTCCTTCCAGTCTTCTTTCCATAATTGAAATCGCTTTTACCATCATCATCATCGCCATGTAATTGTTTTTTTATCAATGCTAAAGCACCTAATATACACATTTCTCAGGTCAGAAATAAAGGAGCTCGACAATTCTCGAAAGAAAACGATGGGAAAAAAAAGAGGAGAAATGCAGCACAAGGGGCCCAAGGGAAGAGGAACTGATAAAAAAATGAATTGAAAAGAGGAATCCGCCGCGACTCTCAAATGAAGCACACGGGCCGTCGATAAAGAAAGAGCGAGCCAAACAACTACGAAAAAAATTGAACGTTAAATCAAGTCAATTCCTCCCCTCAAAGGCCCCTTCTCTACGCACACAATCCTCCCCATAATTTTAAAGCGGCTCTCCACGTCCCGGCAGAGGAGAGCAAAAGACGTCTTAACACCATACAGTTATTTTTGCTATATACTCATATCCTAAAATGCGGTAAATTGCTGTGGAGTGATCCGCTGGAGCGTCTCCTCGATTTAAGACACTTCGGCGGTGCCAGAGGTGAAGCCAGGCTGCTCGTAGCGGTACTTCCCGTCGGGGCCGATACCGAAGCCCTTGGGGTCAGCGAAAACATTCTCCAGCAGCTGCGACATGTCGGGCTTGGGGCTCTCGTCGGCGAACTTGACGCAGTCCTCCACCTCGGCCTCCACCTCCTTGTCGAGCGCCTGTGAAAATAATATATTAAATTAGCGGAAAACCGACAGAGGTTAGGGAAAGGGAGGGAGAAACAATTGAAGAATATTTTTGGATAATTTGCCCGTTATTTTTCTGACAATTTAGAAGCGAATGGCACCCCAGGCCAAAAATTACGATTTAACAGGCAAAAAATCGATATATATCTTTTCGCACCCCCCCCTCCTCTAATTTTCGTTGCTTTCAACTCTCACCTTGATCTCCTCTGCGCTGGCCAGTCCATTCTTGATCATGTACTCACGCAGCTGGGGGATGGGGTCCCGCTCCGCGTAGTGGTCCTTCTCTTCCTTGGACCGCAGCTCATCGGGGTCAGCCAGAGAGTGGCCTCGGAAGCGGTACGTCTCAGCCTCGATGAGAGTGGGACCCTCGCCGCGACGGGCGCGCGCCACAGCTTCCATGGCCTGGGGAGAGAGGGATTGGAGATGGATATGGAGATAAAAAGAGATAAACACGTGTTTTCTAAAGGGCACGGGGGGCGCAGAAAATAGAAAAGGATTCGGCATGCAGGCTGTATCTTAATTCAAGATTGAAACTTCGAAACCGCGGCCGGCACAAGCTCCTCAAAGGAGAAAAATCCGACTTTTTTTCGCTTCTTCCGTAACATGGTCGAAACTGGTAAAATTCTATTGCTGGATAACTCACCACCTCCCGAACCTTGAGCACGTCCATGCCGTCCACGTGCACGCCGGGCATGCCGAAAGCGGGGCCCTTTTTGTGAATCCAAGGCTCCTGGTCCCCAAAAGTGGGTCCAGTGGCCCTCATGTGGCTCATGCCGATGGCCCACTTGTTGTTCTCCACCACGAAGATGCAGGGCAGCTTGTAGAGGGAGGCCATGTTGAGAGACTCGTAGAACTGACCCACGTTGCAGGTGCCGTCGCCTGAGGGAAGCAACGAAAAAACGAAAAAACTTAGAAAATGATGGAGAATCACGCTTATTTCCATGAATGTTCGTTGGATTAACAGAGAGGGTGTCATTACCCCTGTCTATTCTTTAGTAGTTTTAGTGCGCAAAAGGTCAACCCCGAGAAATAAAAATCTCCATTCTCCTCTCAGCTGAAAATTCCACGAATTCCACAAATTTAGGCAGGGTTGAAAGCCCGCTCACCGAAGAAGTTGATGGACACCTGGTCGGCGGACTCATCGCCCAGCACGCGCTTACGGTAGGCGACCTGGAAGGCAGCGCCCAGGCCGATGGGGATGCCCTCACCAATGAAAGCGTAGCCGCCCAGCTGCACAATTTGATAGCAGAAAAACAGGATCAGGGTGCGTCAGACTGCATTTAACATCTAATGATATGAAGAAAGGGGAAAGATCTCTGCAAAAAATGGCGTAAACAGGCCTATTTGGGCGTAATTTGCTCTGGGCTTGTTTTAAAGTAATTTCCAAGAGGATCGAGGAGTGAAATACAGATGGAGCAGCGTACCAGGCCGAACTCGGCGTCGAACATGTGCATGGAGCCTCCCTGGCCGCGGCAGCAGCCGGTCTTCTTGCCGAAGAGCTCGGACATGATCTTGCGGGCGGAGACGCCCTTGGAGAGGGCGTGCACGTGGTCGCGGTAGGTGGAAGAGATGTAGTCGTCCTTGCGCAGGCACGCCTTGATGACGCCTGAGAGTTGCGAAAGGGAGAGAGAGAGTCAGTCACAGTCGAATTATTCTCTCTGGTGAGGAACAGTTTGAAAAAAAAATTGAGGGCACTGGGGCATTGCGGCCGCTTACCGGTGGAGACAGCCTCCTGTCCAGAGTACAGATGGACGAATCCGAACATTTTGCCTGCGAGAAGGAGGGTGTATGATTAATTAAAAAAGCTATAAAATTGAAAACTGTACACGCAAAATGCGCATTCCACACTCACCCCGGTAGTACATCTGGGCACACATCTCCTCAAACTCGCGTCCCAGCACCATATCCCGATATAATTCCTTGGCTTGCTCAGAGCTGATCAATCCACTCTTCTTGGGAGCCGCTGAGGGCTTGATGGGGCTGGCCACGGCATACGTTTTCACCGCAATGCGGCGGTTCACGCTCCGCGGAGCGCACGGCCGCGAAAGGAGAGATTTTGAGACGAGAAGCCCACTAGCCATTTGTCTGTTTCGGATAGACACTCCCGCCACTCCCGGGCCGGCGACTACTCGAGAGTGAGTGGCCATCCTGAAATTTTGAAAAACAATGCGCATGGATCGGCTGCAGAGCTCGTTTTCTCTTTCAATCCGAAAAAAGAAACGAAAAGGGCGTCGACGAAGGGCGTCTTGGGCTCCCCGACAGTCAATTTTATTGGTATTAGGACACATTGTTAGATTGTTAGAAGAGCGGGAAGAGCCTCATTGCCGCACCCATGCGCCACACAACATTGATGCCCAGCCGCAAGATGCAGGGGAAAACTGTCCTTGTTACAGGATGCACTCATGGGATTGGCAAGTGAGTGAAGATCGATCCATGCACGTCCCTGATCCGAAAGAACCAGCTGAAATTGGCCCCAGTTGGCTTAAATTTACCCCACCTCCGCCCTAACCACCGCCGGTCTTCCTTTCCTCTCCTTGCCCGCAGAGAGACCGCTGCTGCGCTGGCTGGCAAGGGCGCCACCGTCATCATGGGCTGCAGGAACCTCGAGCTCGCAGAGCAAGTAGCTGACGAAATCAGGTATACCAATTTTCAAATTCCACTTTTCATCTTACAGCCTCCAAAAGCTCGAATTTGGGATTTAACTATCTTTTATTTATCAACTTCAGGTCTCTCCATCCTGGAGCGTCCGTCATTGTGGGCCCCAAGCTCGATCTATGCTCCCAGGACAGCATAAGGAAGTTTGCTGAAAATTACTTGGAAAATGGGTGGGACCTGTCGGTGCTCATCAACAACGCTGGAGCATACCACGAAGGAGAGCCGTGGTACACGCCGGAAGGCGTTGGCGGTCTGTGCCAGGTGAACCATCTTGGTGAGGAAACCATTTTTCTTCTTCTCCTTTGTTATATAATTAGGAAAGACAGACTGCGTGCATGGCTAGTTTTTCACCCTATTTGGAGGAATATTGAGTTAAACACGGCAATTATTTATGTTTTTCTTGATTTTTCCATCAGGAGAAGGCAACTTTTCATTAGTTTCAGGACAAAAAGCTTGCGTGGACCGGTCATTAATATCAGCCCCTCTTCGTTTCCAACCCGCTTCACAGGCCCCTTCACGCTGACCCGGCTGCTGGAGGGCCAGCTCGTCAAAAATGCCCCCTCACGCGTCGTCTGCGTCTCCTCAGTGACCCACCGCCTGGGCAGGGTAGGCGACCCTGCAACCTTTCTGACCGACTGGAACCAGGGCTCGAGGTACGCCAACACCAAGTTGGCCAACGCGCTGTTTGCGTTTGAGCTGCAACGCCGGCTCGGCGGGGCCGGAGTGCAGGTTTGCGCAGTTGACCCCGGCGCTGTGAAATCCTCGATTTGGAACGGCTCGTTGTTTGCGAAACCTCCGTTGAAGTGGATGATGGACGCTGTGTACGCAGTGAGTGCACATAAACAAAATTTCTCGTGGAGGAAATATGGAAATAACTGTTGTTTTATTGCTTCAACCCGGGGAATTGGCAGCCAACCTTTACAACTATTGCTATATGATCATTTAAAGGCTAAATTATTCCCCTTTTCCTCTCCTTCTGTGCCAGCCAAACCAGGACGGCGCTGCTGCAGTGGTGCATGCAGCCAGTGTGGCCTGGGAGGCAGACGCCGCCGCCGCCGCCTCTGCCACAGACACGGGTATGGCAGCCGCCGCCTCCAGAGGCATTTCTACTACCTCCACTAGCGGTGATTTAAGTAATTCTTCTGATCTGCGATTTTACGCTCGAGGCATGTTTTCTTGGCCCACAGTGTCCTCTCCTTGGGGGAGTGCCCCATCAAAACCACTAAAAAGAAAGAAAAATGTGCTGGAAAAGGTTCGAGCCTCCGCTTATGCGGTGTCCCTGCTGGGGCACAGCGTGACCGACTGGCCGGTGCGCTGGGTGAGCGGCTTTCGGATAGCTTCCTCCACGTCCCCCGTCCCGGCGGCGCCGTTGACGTACGATGCGGGCTTGGCGGCGGCGCTGTGGGAGGTCTCGTCGGATGCTGCAGGGCTGCGCCCAGAGCCCCTTTGATCCTGGGCAGTTTTTCCGCTTTGAAATGTTCCAAAGGGGAGGCAGCAGCTTCTGCTTCCATCAGAGCCAAAGCAACGTGAGGGTGACGTGGCAAAGGGGCACTGGTGCTCTGATTTAGTATGATGAATGAACGAGGGAGAGAATGAGTGAATGAATACAAATTCTTTTTTATTTTTTATTTTTTTCTGGATGCATTACAAGGCATTTTGTAAAGATAGGCATGGCGGCATAGCATTTTACTTTGATTCATTCGTGCATAAGGCACCATTAATATACGTCAACAAGAAAGAGCTCTGAAAACCTCCTTAAAAAAACGAGGATCAAATTCACTCTCCTCTTCACTCTGTGGGCACGCTGCTCAGGCACCGGTCCACCATGGCCAGCAGTGACGGGTTCTCCAGCGCCGCCGCCACCCTTTCTTTATCGTTCAACTGCTTGTTAACTGCCTCTTCCGAAGCATGCGACCCAGGGGCCAACGCTATGTCTAGTTTGAACCGAGGGGGGAGGCTGCGCAGGAGCTTCACGCGTATGCACAGCCCGATGAGCGTGGCCATGGAGCAGTGCTCCACGGTAGGAGTGAACTGCACTTCAATTCTCCCGACGCAGTCGTCTACAGCAATAGCCTCCTCTGATACCACGTGCAGTTGCTCCAAGGTGTAGGGGTGCTCAGGGTCGGTGATGTCTCGAATGTGCTGCAAAAAAGGGGAAATTGGAAATAGGAGGAATTGAGGGAAGGAAGGAAGGAGGCGGGCGAGGAGGGAGGGATTCTCCTGTACCTCGAAGATTTCCAAAGAATCGATGGGTTCGCGGGCGTCTTCGTCGTCCGTGGTTGTTGCCCTTCGTCTCTGCGAGGGGTGGGAGAAGGGAGGCGCGTGTTGAAAGAGCGGCTTTTGATTACTTAAAAAATTGCTGCAAGCATCCGAGTTTTGTATGCTTTCTCAAAAGTAAAGCTCACTTTGGCTGTCTGTTGCCGCTTGTACACCACTGGTGCTGGGTTGATGAGATCCATTTGAGTGAAAAAGTGTGATCACACGAGTTTTTGAAAATTAAGAGGTAATGGCTTGTGTGCGGATTGAATACGAAGAGACGTGTTTATGTATGGATATAATTACAATGCCAGTTGTACACTCGGGTATTTCACATGTAAATAATTGCACTTTATTTTTCTTGGTAAAAATTAAAATAAAGGAATTTCACTTCTTCGCTCTGTGCACCAACGCACTGATGCTCTCCACCACCTCCGCCATCCACTTGGGGTCCAGCAGCAGCCCTCCGTGCCCCAGCTGCGGGTGCAGCAGCACTTTAGCTGGGTGCCCTGCAGACTCAAACTGCTGCTTAACTAACTCCCCGGGGACTAGGTCGTCCTTTCCAGCTAACACCACCAAGGCGTGCAGCTCTCGGCGGGGGAGGTCCTCTGGCCACAGCTGCAGCTCCGTCCCTGCGATAAAAAATTAACGAAAACAAAAAATGTGAGTACCCGCCCGACACCCTACGTGCCAAAAGCAACAAAATTAATAGGAAAAAAGGCGAGAACTCAAGGAGTATGACTGTTGCCTTACAGTGGAACTTTCGGCAGAAGGCCTGGGCGATGGTGAGGTCCCGAGAGCACAGAAATCTTGCCGCATCCACCCAATCATTCACGGACCGCAGATCCATCCCCTCTAGGGTGCGGTAGATGAAGTTGTGCAGAAGCTGGGGGTAGCAGGTGAGCAAACACACGGGGTCGAGCAACGTAACGGAATGTACCGCATCTGGATAAAGCTGTACGATGCGGGACACGCACAGCGTGCCGTAGCTGTGGCCCACAAAGGAGGCGCGGCGGGCGCCCAGGGCGTGGACTGCGGCCACTGCGGCTGCTGCCACCTCGTCTACTCCCTGCACGCTCGAAAAATAAATGCACCACGTTAAAAAAACGTCGAAATTTTTCAGTGCCATAAATAGTTACGCAGTTCAATGTGAGTCCTCCCTCACCTCTGCTTCTCTGCACAGACGCAGCGCCACGTGCGGGACCTCCAGCACCACCACGGGGCTACCGGCACACGCCCTCATGAGGTCCCTGATGAAGTGCAAGTACTATACAGTGAAAGAAAGAAAGAAAGAAGAAGAAAGTATGAACGACTGGATTTTTTTCTCCTATTGAAAAAAGAGAAAAGGGTGAGAATAAAAAGAAGGCAAGGACGGACTGACCGGCAGGACGCCGAACCCTACCCCGTGGATGAAGACCAGGGGCGGGGTGGGGGAAGGCTCGTTCTCGCCAGCGATTTTGTCTTCCGCTCCCGCAGTGAAAGGAGCTTCAAAAGTGGCGGTTTCAACGACCCCTCCAGGTGGAAAGTCAGGCGTATTGGACGCCGGGACGTCGGTATTGGGTGCATTGGGTTCCATTTCCACTGACGTCACGCTATCTCTGGGCACGGCTCCCCGCCGCTGCCGCGGCGCCGCCAGGTGGTACTGCTGCCCGTCATGGGGGTACTGCTGACTGGCGGCAGCGGCAGCGGCGCTGGTTACGTCAACCACGGCCTCCAGGGCATGTTCCGCTGCCGCGTGCGCCACTTCTGAGATTCGAAGGTGAGAATGGCTGCCATGGGTTCTCTGCATGGTGGTGGTGTGTGTGGCAAAGTGTCCCTCGGGTGTATCCAAAGCTTGTGCGCCTCCCAAGGAAGAAACCGCAACCGCTGCTGGTGGGGACAGAGGATCAGCATCAGGGGCAGCTGCGAGGTGGCCCCGAGACGTCCAGCACACGAAAGGGCCTTGACGGCGCTTGGTGAAGCCCATGAGGCGGAGGAGGAGGTGTGCTGTGCGAGCTGCGAGCTCCGTGCAGGCGTACATCCCCAGCGGCTTGTGCTGGACCTGTTAGAAACGAAAAAGGAAAAGGGAAGGAATGAAATGCCGGTGGAACTCAAAATCTGTGCCGTTGAGCATCCGAATTTTACTCTAAATTTGTTGAAATAAAGAAGAACACAGCAATGAAAATGTAACGACTTACTCTGAGAGGCTCGTTGACGTGGGCCATGAACTGCAGCGAGCCGTCATACCCCGATTCAAACACCACTTTCCAGCTGTTTTCCACCCCAGACACAAATTGCTCCACTGCCTGACGGTCCTCCCTGTCCAAGTCCTCCAGTGGTTGGCAGAAAAAGCCGTACGCGACAAATTCTACGATGTTGCCTCGCGGGATGGAATCAGCGGGAGCGCCCATGAACCAGCCAGACAGGAATTCGTGCAACTGGAAGACGGAGTGCAGGTGCAGGAAGCGCTGCATGGCTAACCGGGCACGAGCGGCATCTGGGTAGCGTGTGATGGGGCGGTTGAGCGCATAGTATCTGAAAAATTGAAGGGTTTTAACCTCAGAGAGACGTGAAATGGTGGGTGAAATGCAGAAAAAAGAGGGCGCAATCTTATTGGGCTCAAAATGGTTGTGTTCTGCTTCCTCATCTTTCTATGGTGTGTTTTCAGTCGAATACTTGCCTATATTTGCCATAAATAAAGAAGGCGAGCTCCAAGGCGAGGTAGGATGAGCCCAAGGCTCTGAGAAGGAGCGGCAGGCGGGCGAACATTGGGAGCACTGCAGCCAGGAGGGCCGTGCCAGCGAAAATGGTGATCTCCGTGGTGGTCAAGACGGGTGGCGAGTTGGCTGAGTCTTTGCCCGAGAAGAGCGGCCGCATGGTGGTGCGAAAAAAGATTGAAAAATAAAAACTATGATTGGAATATGCCAAGATTTGGATGAAGAGTTTGGCTCTGCACTGAAATATTTATATTATTTCATCATCTTCGAGTTCAAGAGAACAGTCTGTTTTGCCTGTGCGTCTGTGTTTTCTCCGAACGAAATTTTGAAAAAACAAGAGCTCTCTCTCTCTTCGGTGGTGAGGGCCTGATGTATTGCAGCTTAACTATGATAAATTATTAAAATGTAGATTGCATCACGCGTGGCAACAACGACAGAATTTGTTTGCGCTTGCTTTTTTTTTTGTGCGCAATGATGACTTGCCCCCCCAATGGAAACGCGTCTGCCAAGCTTGTTATTTCATTTTATTCTATATTCTGACACTCAACTGAGACCGTTTTGAACAGGGCCGAGTCCCGAAGGCGGCCGACATCATCTTGAGTTCAGCATCGCATCTCTACGTACGGAACAGGTTTTGTCCAATTTTATATCGATTTGGCTTTTTGATTGCTTTTCTTCAAGCAATCTGCGCGCGGGTCCCCCATTTCTTGACGAAATCCTTGAAAAATGGGCTGCTGCAACGACATCATTTGCCTGCCCTGCAAACTTCTCAACGCAATCGTCGACGCTCTGGTCGTGGTGCTCTGCTGCCCCTGTCGGTGCTGTTGCAAGTTGCGTATGTTCCAAATCACCTGCTACCCACTGCATGCGTTTTTATTGCCCTCAATCCCTTTGAAATTATCTGCCTCGGCTTTCAAATTTAGAATTTCTCAACTCTAACCCGCCCCCCCCCCGGGTTTTTTTTCTTTCCGCATTTGCAGCTGCCCCAAGACGACCACCGAAATTTAAAACATCGTTGGCGCCCACTGCTGAGAGCTGGAAAGGGGAAGAAAGCATCAGTGAATGGCTGCAGGAGTCCTAGAACGCCCTTAAGAAATGAGCGTCAATGTATTGCCCATACGCATAGAATGCGACTAGTTACCACCCCCTTTTTAAAAGGCCATTGCCCGAAGTCATTTGCTAAAAGCATGAGCACTCTGAGAAAGTTTTTTCTTTTTCCCTTGCGCACTGTCATCTACTGTTTCTTTGTATACATTCAACCGTAAGAAAAATTTAGCACAACGATTAAAAAATAACTCTAGCTGGCGTCATCAACAAAAAAGGAAGACCGCCGCCTGCTGCCTTCCAAATTTTTACCTGCGGCTTTTTCCTGAAAAAAATAACGGTTTCGATTTTTTTTTCTGGCTCTCTCTTTCTCTTTTACTGTCACGACGCGAAGTGGCTGGTGGCGCCTTTGAACGACGACCTCCACATGAATGCTCTGCTCAGCACTAACTCCACATTGCTCTCAGCCCAATTGGCGGTCGGCACTCGCTGCAAAAACATAATTAGGTCCTGCAAAACGCAAAAAAATAAATACGCGGTTTAAATACGCTTCAGTGTTTGCACTGGGTCATGGCGAATATTTTATTGTTCGTACAGGAAATTTTGGAAAAAATTGCAGGGCTGAAATTTGGAAAAAGCAGCGTTTGAAGGAGGCTAATATCTCGACCATAGGAGAAGGCAAACACGGGCAGCGGCAAAGATCGCGGCGCCGGCCATCAACCAATAAACGTTTCATAGCTTTTATTGCTGATATTATTCTATAATTTTAGTTTACCTGAAATTCCATGGTTTTCAGCTCCGACCCCCAGCTCAGCAGGAACGACGACAGCACGTACACCAGAAACTCTTTGAGAGCGGGGCCCTCCGCTAGGTAGGTGTCCCACAGGCGCTGCCCCAGGCGGAACGGCAACTCCCGCAGCAGTAGGCAGTTGACCCACCGGAAGGCGAATTGAATAAACTCGATGCCCTCAGCGTCCAGGTGGGCAGCCACGGGCTCCTCCACGCGGGCCACGAGCTCCCGCACGTGGAACAGCGTCTTTTGGATGCCTGTAGGGTGGAAGTAAGGAAAATAAAATCGTGGGTACCAGTTTATCAAATTATTAAACAATTTGAACATATTATTTTGTCAACAAAAATCCCATCCGTCATTAGCTAAAAGAATGAAATCGCTGAACTGAACTTCAAAATGGCGCACGCTGCATCATTACGTCATAAAATGTATAATAATAATAATAAACTTTAAACTTGCCTGGCTGGGAGTACGTGTAGTGGTCTTGAATGCCGTCCAGCAGCTTGCACAGGCACCAGTAGCAGTCCGCCTCCACGTCCAGCAAATCCCCCTCAGACACGGCATCCAGATTCCAGGTGGTCATGTCTTGGCTGTTTTCCATTTTTTCCGAAGCAAAAACAGCCAAAAATGGCGTTGCGAGGTCGTTGATGCCCTGCACGTAGCCGCTGGCGGGGTGGCGCACCCCCCAGATGTAGAGAATGCGCTCCAGCACCTTTTGCATGCGGGGAAGGTGGAAAAAAGCCACGCCGGGGGCGGTACGAGGCACGTCAACTGCCACCTGACGTAATGCAGACTCCTATACAAGGCATTGATCAACGTTGGAAATTGTAAGACTCGTCAGAATGCAATTAATCGCGTGATCCGGCGTAAAATAACAAGCGTGATGCTGCCATTATATAGAATTGAGAAAAATAGAAAAAACGCACCTCTTCTGTGGCGCGCAACGCCACGGACGCGTGCCCAATAATCCCAGAGGCAGCCACCGCTGCCGCGCCTGCCGCTGCGGTGTCGTAATACTCCGGAATCAATTCCCGATATTCACGCCGCTTTCTCTCCAAAATCTGACCCCGGCGCTCGCAGTTGGGCGGCAGGTAGCCCAGCAGCAGCCGCCAGCACAGCGGGCGCAGGTTGGGTGGGATGCCCGACCAGGCCAGCTCTCGCAGGGCATCGATGTCCACAACCGACTCCGAGAGCACTCGGGCGAATTTTGCCATGCGGGGCTCGCTGGTGCTGCGCTGCGCTGACACGCTGATGCCGGAGGCGGTGCGTGGGACGTTGCCTGCGGCCTCTGGGGGCGAGGGGGCTGCTGAGCGAGGAGCTGCGGTGGTGGTGGTGGCAGCGGCGGTGGAGGAAGGAGAAGCCCCTGGGGTGCCTACCCGCCCGCTGACTGCCTCTGGGCTTGGTGGCAGCGTGGCTGGGGCGGTTTCCTGAAGAAAATGGGAGGTTCCATTGAGTTTTTATTATTATTCCAGTTTTACTTGAAACATGTTTTTGGCTCACCTGCGGTGCTGCGTGATCCGTCACCACCAGGCTGGCTACCGCTTCCTCAACTACGCTGGTGGACAGCTGGGGGGTGCTGCCATTTTGTCTGCCGTTGTCAGAGTCGGAATGAAGGTGGCGAGAGAGCTTTACGGAGCCAGGGAAGCCTCGCCGAGAAAAAAGTCTGCAATATTCGAGGCTTGCGATGGGTGTGAGGTCGAGAAGCAAGAGAAACCCTGGGCCAGCGAGGTGCCGAGCATAAAATTTGAGATCAACATATACATGACCCCGCACCTTCGCACGCCTGTTCCAAACGTTCCAGCGCCGTTCTCGCCCGCTTGATTTGAATCTGCCATTTTTATATTATATTATATACAGCCTTCGCTCCAAATTCTTCAAACCACCATTACCCTTTCCTTTTCCCTTCAGTTTTTTTGTTTGACTATTTGCCGAGCTGGTGTGCTCTCCTCACACCTTCTCCGGTCTTAAAACATATAGCTGGCTCCGATTTTTTTCCAAGATACAATCAGCGTCACAATAACGCGCCGAGCCAGTCTACAGAGTTACAGCCGGAGGGCCAATTCCAGCCCACCCTAGATTCAAACTTCTTTCATCACCCCCCAAGCGATGGACCCACGGGCGTTCCCACCGCCTCCAGGGAGTCAACCCCTTCCCAACTGGCCCCAAATTCAAGGCGGAACGCTGCCACCGCCGCCGCCTGGCTGGGCACCTTTCCCGGCAGGCATGCCTCCGCCCTTCTTTCCTGTAGGACAACTACCCCTGAAAGCTCCCAACCCCTTCACAACCCCGTCTCCCCCAGGATTTCAGGGGAGCCTTTTTTCTTCCCAGCCCTTTTTGCCGCTGGGCGCTCTCCCGCCTCCGCCCCCAGGAATGTTCGCTGCTAATCCCCCTGCGCCTCCTCCGACCGCCATCGACCCTTCTTTCTCGTCCTTTACCTCCCCCAGGCGACCTCCTTCAGGCGAAACCCCCTTCCGCCCCCGGCAAAACACCCTGCCGAGCGCGGCGTCCAGCGCCGGTCGCAGCACTCCTCGCGCCCGCTCCGCTTCCGCTGTAGCTGCCGGCGTGGCAGCCTCAGACTCCCGCGGTAGCCGGCCTGGCAGCCCCTGGGCTTCGTCATTAACGCAGCAAGGAGCTTCTTCTTTGTCTCCTAGATCGCCAAACTCTGCTCGCTCCGCTTCCCCTGGGCCCCTCAGGCCGCAAGGCGCGTTCAGATCCGGCTCTGCATCTCCCGGGCCATCTTCACGCCCTTCTAGTGGTAGAACTCCGGCCAAAAGGACCACCTCAGCGCCTCCTCGCCGTGGGGGGTCGGCTCGTCTGCAAAGCGCACTCAGCAGCGGCTGTGGGGGCGGCGTCACCTCGCTGGACAACTCTGACAACATCAAGGTGGCGGTGCGCGTGCGGCCGCTCAACTCTAACGAGCTGGCGCGCGGTGACGTAAGCGTATTGGAACCCAACGTCAATGGCGATAGGCAGGTGGTGCTAACACTACCGCCTACCGCGCCGCCCCAGTGGGCCGCCAGCACCTCCGTGCCGCAGTCTGCGCAGTGCAAGTTCCCTTTCCACGCGTGCATCGGGCCTGAGATGGGACAAGATGACGTGATGAAGATGTGCGGAATTCCGCAGCTGCTGGACGCCGCTCTTGACGGCTACAACGCCACAATTCTGGCCGTAAGTTGACAAGAAATACGAATATCAATATCTTGAAGGGATTATTCTAAGTATTCACGTTGTTCCCTTCTTTGCGCTTGATTTCTTTTTTGCAGTACGGCCAGACCGGCAGCGGAAAGACCTACACCATCAGCGGCTACGACGAGATGCAAGAATACCCGCTGGGGCAGTCCGGCATCGACGATGGCATCGTGTCGCGCTCCCTGAGCTACATTTTTGCGCAGGTTGAGTCTCGCAATGCGGCGCTGGCAGCTGTGGAAGCCGCCGCAGCTGGGGTGGAGGCCGCCCAGGGCTACTCTATTCCTATAGAGACCCCTTCAGCGGCTCCTCTGCCGCTGAGCGACGGCTGCCGCTACTCTGTGCGCGCTTCTTACTCTGAAATTTACAACGAGGCACTTTATGATTTGCTTGTGTTTGACGAGCGGCAGCTGAGCATTCGGTGGGAGCCAGGGCGCGGTTTCCACGCGCCAGACATCAGCATCCAGCCCTGCCAAGAGCTGCAGGACGCGCTGGCAGTTGTGGCTTGCGGCCTGCGGCATCGACGAGTGGGCTCTCACGCTCTCAACCTGGAGAGCAGCCGCAGCCACTCCATTCTGACGGTCTATATCGACACCGAGCCGATGCGGCCAGACGCGGTGGACTACGGCAGCGTTCGCATGGGTAAAGTTGTCTTTGTGGATTTGGCTGGCAGTGAGAGGCTGAAAGACAGCCAGTCGGAGGGATATGCGCTGCGGGAGACCGCCAGCATCAACCGTTCTCTGTTCATGTTGGGCAAGGTGATCTCTGCGCTGGCTGCTGGCGCAAAGGGCGCTGTGGTTCCTTACCGAGAGTCGAAACTCACAAAGCTGCTCATGGACTCGCTGGGAGGGTCTGCGCTGAGCCTCATGATCGCATGCTGCTCTCCCAGGTAAGAGGACATGTTCATTTTCACAATTTTTGTTAGCAATTCTTTGGTTTGAAGAGTAGAAAAAACAACATTTTCCATTTCTATATTCTTGCAGCTCTGCCCACATCGATGAGACCCTGAGCACGCTGAGCTACGCCACACGGGCCAAAAACATCCGCAACGCACCCACCGTGCAGGTAGACCCCCAGCAGGCCGCCATGGCAGCGCTGCGACGGGAGCTGCGGCTGCTGCGCACAGAGAATGCCTTCCTGCGGGACCAAATCGCGCTCCTGTCCAGCACCAAGCGACATAGCCAGCAGCTGGAGGTAGTGCATTCTGCAGCGCAAGATGCACTTCTCCAACCAGGCAGCCCCAATGCTGGAAACTCTTTGCCAGCGAGCAGCGTCTTAATTCCGGTGCCCCCCGCAGCGCAAGAGGAGCTGGTGCGCCGGTTGTCGGACGCACAGAACCTGCTGAACACGCTTTCTTCCGAAAACTCGCGCCTGGCTGCTGAAAACGAGCGTCTGAGGGCAGGGGGTCTGCAAGTTGCCGGGGATTATTCCGGGGCTGTGGATGAGATCGACTGGCTACGGTCCAAGCTGACCAGCTTGGAGATGAGCTTGCGAGGGGCTGCGGTGGGCGAAGACCCCGGCGGCTTTTTACTGCTGCCGCCGCTCGACCAGGCGGCCTCTCCCACTGATTTTGGAGGGAAAACCGAGCTGGATTCCGTACTGGACCGTTTCTTGGAGCTCCCCGACTCTTCTTTTGAGCAGCAGCAGCAGCATCAGGGTGTGGGGGACGCTGTTGCCGAAGCGCCGCAACAGGAGGCTGAGCCAAGCGCAGAGCAGCCTGAAGCCGCTTCTGGTTCTTCGGAGAGCGAAGCTGCTGCCGTGTCGGAAGGGATGGGTGGAAGCTCCGAGCGACAAGAGCAGAGCAGTCCTAAAAATTGGGAAGGCGGTGGCAACAAGGGCCCGAAAAGATTCACGCACTTTTCCGGCTCTTCTTCTGAGGAGGAATAAGCCGGCGACTCTATGCCATTTACGTGTACTGGTAGGATAGATTTTATTGAAATTTATACATTAGCATTTAGGTAGAACTGTTTTGTGAATTGCGTCAATGATTTTATACTTGCCGCAGACGAGTTCTAAAGTCATTCATGGCACCTCAAAAGATGCAGTGGCGTTTTCGACATAATTTTAGTGTGTTTTTCGAAACTCATTTCGCGTGGGTTGTGACCAGTTTTACCAAATCCCTGTGAACACCTTTCTTTTTAATTTCAGTCCATGCATGAAACGTTTGAAGCAATCTTGCAAGCCCTCTCATGGGCTCATCAGCTGGAAAACTAAAAAAGACTGCAGAAATCAAGCCGTAGTGGTGCTTGTTGCATAGCGCCTGAAAAATGCACTGCTGCGAAGCCCTCGAAAAATTGAAATGGACCGCTTGAGGTGTACTTGAAGAAGCACATGCGTTAATATTGGCACTCTAAGCGCGCTTCCATGGTAGAAACTGCCCAGTACTGCCTGGAGGATGCACCCGCCCCTGCCAGCTCCTGCCGCCCGCCGCCTTTGCCAGCTCCTGCCCAACCAAACACTCAGAGCGCCCAGATTGCTTAAATGCTGCTGATGACCCTGCATCGTCTTTTCGACGGTGAAGCTGTCAATGCCTTTTCTATCACCCACCAGCCCAAACTGCGCCAGTTGGCGGCTTAAATTGAAGAAACCTAGCGAGCGAGCAGTTCTCTCTCGGAAAAAACAAATGTTAACGACAAGGAGCGCTGTGCCCTGTTTCTTTAATTGCCGCTCTTCCCCTAAAACCCGTAAATTAACCAAGACAGCAGCAATGGTGAGTTGTGCTGGCGGTTTCATCACATCTCCTCTCGATCCTTCACTGACACCCACCACTGAATGCAGGCAACCCAGCAGTACTTGGAGGCGCACGACCTCCAGAAGGTCGTGGAGACTGTGATCAACACGACCATCAAGGCAAAGCCCGAGAATCCGCTCTCTTTCATGGCAAGTTGATGGGCGAGGGTTGTCACAAGAACTGGCAATGGGCCAGCTTGGCGCATCAATTTTATATGGCATTGCCGGGTTACATCCAATTGCCCCGCAAAGCGCCGGTCTTTCCCTCGGGCACCCGCAGTTTTGCCATCTTGCATGCCCAGATCGCTTCAAACCCTTTCTCCCGCTCCCTCTTTTCCCTGCTTTATCATCTCTCATCCATCTTCTATCGATCCCGCGTTCGCAGGCCAGCGAGCTCACCAAGCTGACCCCCCCTGGCATCACCAAGGTCCACGCCCGCCAGATCTTTGACTCTCGTGGCAACCCCACCGTGGAGGCCGAGGTGACCACCGGCAAGGGTACTTTCCGCGCCGCTGTGCCCTCCGGCGCCTCCACCGGCATCCACGAGGCCGTGGAGCTGCGTGATGGTGGCAGGTGAGCATCTTTTCAACAGTTTCGGGAGAAAAATTTCAGCATTATTTGCGCGACGGTTGATTAGCACCATGCAACTGTTTTCTTACATATTCAGCGGTTTCTAGCTCGTGTTCAGGAACCAACTAGATTTTTTTTTCTTCTCGTCCTTTCTCTTTCTGTTCTGCAGTGCCTACATGGGCAAGGGTGTCCTCACCGCGGTGGCCAACGTCAACGACAAGATCGCGCCCGCCATTCTGGGCATGAACCCCGCTGATCAGGGGGCTGTTGACGCCAAGATGATTGAGCTCGACGGCACCCCCAACAAGGCCACCTTTGGAGCCAACGCCATCCTGGCTGTCTCCCTGGCCGTCGCCCGCGCAGGCACGTGTTTGACAAACAAACAAATTATCCCAAAACACACTAAAACCCCGTCAAGAATGGATAATTTGGGGGGATTCTTAGCGTTACCATAATTAATCGCGTTTCTTGGATTTTTTTATTGAATCGCAGGCGCTGCTGAGAAGGGCGTGCCCCTCTACAAGCACATCGCCGACCTGGCTGGCAACTCCAAGCTGGTGCTGCCCGTGCCCGCCTTCAACATCATCAACGGAGGCATGCACGCCGGAAACGCGCTGGCCTTCCAGGTACGACTTTTCGCGCCAAAATTACCACCGCAACATCCCACAATCGATATCTACGACATCAATTCCCCGCCTGTCCACATTTTCACACAAAACATTATCCGAAACTCACTTTTTTTTCTGTCGGTTTCCGCTCTTTCTTATTTTCTTTCTTCCAGGAGTTCATGATCATGCCCACCGGCGCCTCCTCCTTCGCCGAGGCCATGCGCATGGGCTCTGAGGTGTACCACCACCTCAAGGGCATCATTAAGAAGAAGTACGGCCTGGACGCATGCAACGTGGGAGACGAGGGCGGCTTCGCCCCCGGCATCCAGAACAACGAGGAGGGCCTGGTGTTGGTGACCGAGGCCATTGAGAAGGCGGGCCTCACCGGCAAGATCAAGATCGCCATGGACTGCGCTGCTTCTGAGTTTTACTCCGAGGAGACGAAGACCTACGACCTGGCGTTCAAGGCCAAGGACAACGACGGCTCCCAGAAGAAGACCGGCCCCGAGATGAAGGCCTTCTATACGGTGAGAGAAAGAGAGAGACCCCCCCCTAGGAATACACGAGGAAGAACAAATCTTAGAAAGCTTGCTGTTTCAATCAGTTTGGTGCATTTCTGCTGCTGCGTTAACCAACCCTCTCTGAATTTTTTTTGTACACTTCTAGCGCATCCCATCTAATAAATAATTCACACAAACCTCACATTTCCCCCTTTTCTCAATAAAAAATCCTGTTCTTGCATGGCAGGATCTGGCTGCCAAGTACCCCATCGTTTCCATCGAGGACCCCTTCGACCAGGACGACTGGGACACCTACGTCGAGATGGAGGCCGAGGGCATCGCCCAGATCGTGGGAGACGACCTGCTGTGCACCAACCCAGTGCGCGTGAAAAAGGCCATCGAGATCAAGGCGTGCTCCGCCCTCCTGCTCAAGGTCAACCAGGTCAGTTAATTGCCCAGTGGGAGATACAGTAATAAGTAGAAATATGTTAATGGAAATTTGTCATTATTATCGTAATTATTATGCAATATTCGATACGCGCCCCCTCTATCCTCTATCCTCTATCCTCTATAAAAATGCTCGATTTCATAGCTGACTTTCATAGTTGAATAGTAACATTTCAGCGTAGATTACTCTCAAGAAAAAAAACTATTTTAGCCCCCCTTTATACTAATATATATTTCGTTCATTCCTCCATTATTTCAACAGATCGGCTCTGTGACCGAGTCCATCGAGGCTGTCAAGCTCTCCAAGAGCGCCGGCTTTGGCGTGATGACGTCCCACCGCTCCGGCGAGACTGAGGACACCGTCATCGCCGACCTCGCAGTGGGCCTGGCCACCGGACAGATCAAGACCGGCGCGCCCTGCCGCTCCGAGCGCCTGGCCAAGTACAACCAGCTGCTGCGCATTGAGGAGGAGCTGGGCGCCGATGCCGTGTACGCCGGCGAGAACTGGCGCTACATCGCCCTGGCCTAAGCGCGCAACCCCCTTTTCCCCTTTCTAGTTGAAATAAGAGAGAAAATGCTGTTAAACGGTGGTTTTTGCGCTGATTTCTGACTTTTCTTCCTCCCCCCGGTGAAGGGTTAATAGTGTGTTGGGTTTGCTGTGTTTTGCTATGATGACCCCTCCCCCCCCCCCCTCTCGTATTTCAATTTTAACACGCGTGCGGGCATGTCTGCATGACAAAATTCCTCCTCAAAATATAAAAGAAAACATATCCTGAAGTTCTTTCTTTTTCTTCTTTCTGTCCTTTGCCGTTGTTTTTATGAGCTTTTTTATCTTTTTGCACGGCGCTTTTGTACGCCGCTTTTTGTTCGGTGTAAAAATATATAGTGTGCAGTGGTTAGGGATGCTGATTATGACTCGAGCGCTTCAGCCTCGGCAGAGTGTCAAGTAGAGGGAAGGGCAGCTGCAGGATCCTCACGCGCCCTCCTCTCCATATGTGCCCCCTCTCTTCTCCCAACAGTACCTTGCAGCGCTCCCCAAAAAATAAAAATCCACACACCGAACTCAGCTTCCTGCCAGCTGCCCAACCCTTGAAAATTTTCAAGCCGAAGGGTAACAGAAGGAATGAAACGGGAGGAAGAATTTTTGGCCGCAGTTTATTTATTTCAATTATGCTATTAAAGAAATTTGCAATTGACGAAGAAGCAATGACGGCACAGGGCCGCACGTAGATTTCGATTTCCAGTCAGATGTTCGCGAGATGACACCCACAGACGTTGCCCTCCGCTCCCCTACATAGACAGAACAGAAATGGGATCCACCGTTGTACTCGCCACAGCAGGCTATGATCACACCATCAGGTCAGAAAGACCCCCCTCCCCCAAACCCCTGTCTTCACCGCCACCGCTTCCTCTCTTTGCTCCCTCTCTCTTCGCGTGTCTTCTCTCTCAACCACTCACACCACCCCGTCCTCTCTCATCCCCACACATTTCCTTCCAAAACCCACCAACCCACCCCTCATTTCACTCCGCAATTTCCACCGATATTTTTTCTTTTTAAACAGGTTTTGGGAGGCCACCTCGGGCGTGTGCTACCGCACCCTCCAGTACGCCGACAGCCAGGTCAACAAGCTTGAGATCACTGCTGACAAGGCCCTCATCGCCGCAGCAGGCAACCCTCACGTTCGTCTGTTCGAAGTGAACTCCAACTCCCCGCAGCCGCTGGTCTCTTACGACTCTCACACCGGCAACGTCACCGCCGTGGGCTTCGGCAAAGACAGCAAATGGATGTTCAGCGCCAGCGAGGACGGGACAGTAAAGATCTGGGATTTACGCGCACCAGGAGTGCAACGGGAGTTTGAGCACCGGGGTGCGCCGGTGAACACGGCAGTGCTGCACCCCAATCAGCAGGAGCTGATCACGGGGGATCAGCAGGGGAACATCCGAGTGTACGACCTGGTGGCGGGGGCCTGCAGCTGCGAGCTGGTTCCTGAAATTGGGACGCCGGTGAGGTCAATCACGGTGGCGCCGGATTCGTCGCTTATGGTGGCGGCAAACAACAGCGGGACGTGCTACGTGTGGCGCTCGGTGCGGGGTGCGGTGGCCTCCACCCACTTTGAGCCGCTGCACAAGCTGAAAGCCCACGGCGCGCAGATTTTGAAATGCCTGCTGAGTCCCGACGTGCGCCAGTTGGCAACGACTTCAGCGGACCGTACCGTGAAGCTGTGGAATTTGGACGGGTTCACATTGGACCGCACGCTGACAGGGCACCAGCGATGGGTGTGGGACTGTGTGTTCAGCGTGGACGCAGCGTATTTGGTGACGGCATCTTCGGATTGCACCGCTCGGTTGTGGGATTTATCGACCGGGGACGCCATCAGGCTGTACTCAGGGCACCACAAAGCGTGCGTGACATGCGCGCTGAACGACTCGGCGTTGGAAGAGCGCGAAATGGAGTGAACTAGATATGCTGTTCCCTCTCACTTCTGCCGCTGCCTCCCCCCATTAATTCCGCTGCCTCCCTGCACTCGTTCTCTAAGCCTAATAAATGCTATTTTATTCTTTGGTTTCTTTATTCTGTCTGCGTGGTCATGCTCAACGTGTGGTGTAAGTAAAGTATCTTGAAACTATACACAGCGCGGAGCAGTGGCAGTGAAAAATAAACTCAAGAGCAGCAGCTTTAACAGAGGGCTGCCGGAAAACAGCAGCGAAGCGGAGATAAAAGACAGAAGAAAATTTATCACCCGCAAGAAAGAAGGAAAAAGCAGATTATGCTGAAGAGAGTTTGAGAGTCGCGCTCATGCGGAAAAAAAAGTTGTGCTGTTGTTAAGGTGTGGGTGTCGGCCGCGCAGAATCAGGGTGTTAAGCTGAGCCGCAGCGGCTTAGAGGGCCACGAAAGAACGAAGATGGTGTTTTCGATGTTGAAGATTCGCTGTAGTTGAAGGCGCTGGGCAAAATTTCGAAAAAAACTAGAGCGGGTAACGAAATCACGACACGCTTAGGAAAGGGCGGCAGAGCAAATAGAAAGTAAATATATTGCTGCAACTAATGAAAAGCAAACTTTCCCATGCGTGCGTGCCATTGCCAGAGTCTCAAGATAAATCTAACAAAGTGTTCGATGATTTGAAAAGGGTGTACCCCACCCAAATCTAGACCGATTGTCGGTGATCGCACCCGCTAGCCTTTCATGCGTGCATCTTTAGCCACTGACTGTGATGTACTGAAATCGAAGAAGAAATAAAGAAATAAAGAAAGTAGAGCGATTCATACTGTTCTTACTGCGCTGTGCACTGTTTTCCAAGCGGCTGGTATAAAATGTAAGGAGAGGGAGAATCTCTCTAGAGAGCTTCAAAGCAGGGGAAAAAAGACCCGCATCTGCTCAAGCTTTTAAACGAGAGAAAAAGGGAAGAAAGTTTCTCCCGCCCAAATAACGTCCAAACCACGCAATGAACGCCCAGAGGCACTCATTTTCACACTAGGTTAATATGTCCTTGTTATAATAAAAACCGTTCAGCAGCGAGGGGCGGGGGAGGGGCAGAAGCGCCGCCTCCAGCCGTTGAGGGGCCGCCAGCAGCAGAGCCGCCAACGCTCTTCACAGGGCGCTGGCGAGGGGCCTTGGGCTTGGCCCCCCCTCCCGCAGCGCCGGTGCCCTCAGAAGGGGCGCTGCCGCCGCCCTCAGAGGGGCCGCCGCCTTCGCCGCCTTCCCCGCCGCGGCCGCGGCGCTTGCCACGCCCTCCGCGAACCTTTCTGCCGCTTTTTCCACCTGCACCGTTTGTGTCGACGCCCTCCCCGCCCGCGGCGACCGCCGCGGCAGCGGCAGCCGTGTGCTGCCCTGGTGGGGCAAGACCAGGCGGAGCCAACCCCGGAGGCATGACTGCCGCTGTTCCGCCTGTTTTAGGCACCGTGGCGATGCGGCGCTGTTGCGGGTGCTTCGGAGGTCCCCCAGGGGCCATGCCCTGCCCCTCAGGGCCCTTGCTGGGGACAGCACCGCTGCCGCCGGGGCCGCCGCCAAGCTTGGTGCTGCGGGGGCGTTTCTGCTTGGCAGCCTTATCTCCGAGGGGCGCCATGCCGGGGGGAGGCTGGGACATGCCCGGAGGAGGGCCACCGCCCTCTCCGTGCGGTCCACGCCCACCTTTGTTGCCTCCACGTCCGCCGCGACCGCCCCGGCCGCCACGATCGCCGCCCCGGCCGCCAAAGCCGCCGCGGCCGGGCCCGCGCTGCTCTCCGCCGGTCTGACGCTCGCCAGGACCGCCTCCAGGCCCGCTGGCGTTGAACCCAGCGGCCCGGAGCTCGCCCATAAGGCTGTGAGGATCCCTGGAGGGCGGCGTAGCATCAGGCTCCACAGACCCATCAATAGCGCTCGGCAGCAGGATGTCTCCGAACTGCAGCGGCGGGGGGCCTCCCCGCAGCTGCATTTGCCCCAGCGGATGGCCTTGTTGCAGCGAAAACGGACCCAAGTTGAGGCCGCTGGCGCCGGGGGGCCCAGGCGGCAACCCAAAGCCTGGAATGGGCTGCGGGGCTGAAGAAGGGGGCGGGGCGAAGAGCCCTGGGGGAGCTCGGAACGCTCCCAGCACCGGCTGCAAGGACAGGCCCTGCAGCGCGGGGGGAAGGGAACTGCGGGTGATGCTGCCGCCCGGGCCAAATGGTCCGTGGAAATTCATCTCCGCGCGCGCGCTTGCACCGGCTTCGCCCTGCATGTGCTGCTGCTGCAGCGCCAGAGGGTGCTGCCCCGCCATCGCCAGCTGCTCCATGAAGGAAACTTCCGCATGGGGTGGGTGGGGAGGCTGCTGCGGGTGGCCGCCGCCGTTGCCGTCCAAAGTGAGCCCTCCGAGCCCCTGCATCGCGCCCTGCAAGCCCTGGTGGTGCGGGGGCGGTCCCAGCGGCAGTCCCCGGCTTCCAGGCATGTGCTGGCGGGCTCCAGCAGCCATGGGATGGCCGGGGGCCGGCACCAGCAGCGGGCCGCCTTGCGGGGGGCCTGCCTCGCGTTTGAGGATGCGGGTAGGCTGCTGCTGCTGGGGGGGGGGCGGGAGGGGGGCGGCAGGGGGCGGCGGCGCTTGCGGGCGAGGCGGCGGGCCAGGAAGCATCACTCCGCCAGGGCCCCGCTGTTGCTGCTGCTGGAAGGGCTGGTGTTGTTGCTGCTGCTGCTGTTGGATGTGCGGGGGGACAGGGAGGTGCTGCTTCACCGCAGCAGCCGCCGTGGCCGGCCGGAGCATCGCCGCTGCCTGCGGTGGCGGCGGAGCCGCCGGTGCAGCGGGCGGAGCCGGCATGACGTCTCCGTTGGAGGGGGGAGGCAGCTGGTGGTGGTAAGCGGTCTCGTCCGTCAGCGAGGCTGCTGGGGAAGGCTCCACAGTTGCGCCCGCCTCTGACTGCACCGTGGGAGCGTAAGAGGAGCCAGCAGTGGCCCTGCGGCTCACCTGCGACTCGATGACCGACACCGACGTCGCTTCGCTGGCGGTGCGCTCCATAGCGGGCGGCGGCGTCTGCTCTTTGCGTGCAGGAGGGCCCTGCTCGTGCTGGCGAGGGGGGGCGTAATGACTGTCGTCCCGATCGCCGTGAGGGCCCCGTGGACCGCCAAAGCCACGCCTTGGGCCATGCAAGGGGTAGTCGCCGCCTCCCCGTTCCTCTCCGCCGCCTTCGCGGTCGTGAGGAGGACGGTGCGGCGGCGGCGGCCGGCCATCGCCTCCACTGCGCTCATACCGCTCCCTATCGTCTCTTGGCGGGCCAGGCCTGCGAGTAGGGTAAAACCCGCCACCCTCGCGCCCTTCCCAGCCCTCCCCCCGCTCGCGATCACCTCCGTAACCGCCGCCGAATCTGCCGCCGCCCCGCTCCCGCTCGTCTCCTCGAGGCCCTCCAGCAGGAGGACCACCTTCGCGGCCGCGGTATTCCTCCCTGGGGGGTGGCGGTGCCCCGCCGTAGGCTTCCGGTCCCATTGGCGGCGCTGGCGGCGGCGGACCGCCGTCGAATCGCTCCCCCCGCCTAGGAGGGCCATAATAGTCTTCAAAGCCCTCGTCGCGAGGCCCTCCAGGGCTGCGGGCGTACCCTCCGTACCCACCGTGGTACCCCCGGTCGCGTCTGTCGCCAGGGGGGCCGTCATAGGGGCCGGGGCCGCCCCTACTGTCGTGCCACCGCTGCTCCCTGGGCGGCGGTCCGCCCTCATACCCCCCCCCGGGGCCCCTAGGGGGTCCGTCGTAGCCGCCGCCGCCCCCACGGTCGAAGCGGTCGTGCGCGGGGTAGCGGGAGCGCTCGTCAAAGCGGTCACGGGAGGGGTAGCGGTCGTAGTAGCCGCCTCCGCCGCTGCCGCCTCGGTCAGGCGGAGGCGGAGGCCCCCCGCCGGCGCCGCCAGGGGGGCCAGCGTACGGGCCGCGTTCGTCATCGTCCCAGGCGCCGCTCCGCGGCGAGCGGGCGCGGCGATCTTCGCCTGAAGGCGCGTGAGGGCCTCCGGCTGAGGGAGCCCCAAGTGTGGGGAATTGCTCGCGGCTGGCGAGCTCTAGCGCGCGGCGGCGCTCCTCTGGGAGACCGGCGCCGCCCCAGGCGGGGGAGGGCTGCGCGGGGATGACGCGGGGAGGGAGCTTGGAGGTGCCCTCCTCTCCCTGGGGCCCAGCAGGGGCTGCTGAGGGCGCGGGCTCTGCAGCCCAGCTGGCTCCAGGCTTGCTAACTAGGTTGACGGAGGGATCGTTTCCGTTGTTCTCCTTCCTGTGGGGTGAGGCGGGGGAAAAGGGGCGGTGAACATCGGGAATTTGGGGGGTGATGAAACTGGTTCGTCAATCGAAATTTTAAAAGTTGCAACGCGCGTCAGCTCACTTTTGGCTGGGAAGATTGACGGGCTTGGGGGCTGTGACTTTGCCCAAGGAGACCATACGGCGTTGCCTGCGGGGAGGAGAGCGGAGGTGAGAGATCGCCTTCCAAAAAAAAAGATGAAGCAGAGTGCAAGGGGAAGGGGCCTCACCTGCCGGTGCCCAACATTGTCGCGTGTAACTAAAGTCCTAATCAACGAAGCTAAAAGGTGGAGAACGGGCAAAGCCCAAAAGCGAGCCTGCGAAAATTGACGAAATATGAGATGAAAAGTGTGAGCGCCCTCTCTACGCGCCTCCGGGAAGCATGTTAATGTCAAATAATGCGTTTGTGAGCTCCCGCGCTCCACCGCCGTCCGCGGCGAACGCTGATGTTGCCGCACCTTTAATTATATTTGTCGCTCGGCGCCTCTTTTCCCTTATTCTCTAAGTATAGGTAGGCACAGGGCCCTGGAAATTGCGAGCGACAAAAGCGCCCGAGGAAAATTAGTTTGGGAGGAGCAGTGGCCTCGCTTTAAAACCCATTTGGCAGGGAAGAAGAAAGTTTTTCAGGTTCACCGATGGTCACCCCTCATTTTGCATGGACTCTATAAGGAAGCCGTAGATATTTTCTACATCTGTTTCCACACCACAAACGCAGGATGCATGGGGCCGCTGCCAGCCAGCCAGCTCCTGAAATTTCCGACGTCGACAGAGAGGCTTCAGCTGAATAATGGCGAGCTCGGAGCCCCTAGACCCATGAATTATCATCAACGATAGATGCACGCATGTTTGGGTATCCGAGCAGCGCATTTAATAGCGATAAATCCTTCCAATTATCATAATTATTATGGGCACCGCCCAGCCACCGCCCGCAAACGTCATTATTTCTGCTATGTGAGCGGGAGTAGGTGACCGACGACGCCGAGAGCACCAGGCATTCTTTCATTCTGTACTGAGCGCTTCAGACAGCGTGAGCATTTTGAAATGCAGGCTCCCATTTTTCTCTGAACTTTTTCGACACGGAAACCGCAAGGAGGAGGCGTTGCGAATGATTGATTTGGTTATTATATTGCATTATCGGCAACCCGCACAAACGAGAACGCGTCTTCACGATGGCGAAAGGCAAGCGCGGCCGCAAAAAAAACGAATCACATTCGGAAGAAGCGGTGCTCAACCTCTCCATCGACGGCTCCTCCCCCGACGCCGAGGTCAGGGAAGAGACATCGGCACCGGCAGACGCGTTCCAGACTCCTTGCACCGTCACTGGCATTATGGCTGGAGCCAGCGGTGGAACGCTGGGCTACGTTTTTGGCTTCGGTGCGTCTATAAAAGCCCTTTTTTAAACCAAATATGCCCCAATATACTGCTATAACTATGTACTATTTGTCTGCAGCGGGTTACTGGATGCGGCAGCGCTTGAATGGCAATTTGAAGGGGTCCCTTGCCGACGGCTGGGCATCAGCCAAAGTAAGCCTCAATTCCCTCTTTTTATGTTCATTTTAACCCGTTATCGACTCAAAATAACCGATACTCAGTACGCCATTACTTTGTTTCCTTTTCCGCAGACTTTTGCTATTATGGGCGGTCTCTACGCAGCCGTTAACTGCATCATGCTCCGCCTCCGCCAAAAACAAGACGGTAAGCTTTGCTTCCCATTTTCTTTCACATAATTTTCTCACGTCAGCGTCTTTCTTCCTCACGGCCGTTCTGTATTTTGGGTGCAGCATGGAATGGAGCGGTGTCTGGCTGCGCAACCGGGTTGGCGCTGGGATGGTCAGGCGGCCCCGCTTCTGCCGCCCAAAGCTGCGCCATGCTGGGCATTTTCTCCTACTTTATCGACGGAATGGCGCCTGCTGAGGACGTCGCGCACGCAGCCACGCTGTCCAGCAGCCGAAGCAGCTCACGAAGAGCGAAAAAGAGCGAAAATGAAAAATCGATGATTGATCTGCTTTTGAGCCCGGCAGTGCCGCTGCTGACGGCGCTGGCGCCCTGCAGGGGTGGCGGTTGCTTAGGAGGAGGAGAGGCGGGGTGCTCCGTGGGGCAGTGGCCTTTTATTCCTCCTCGCAAAGCATGAAGAGGGAGGAATAGAAAATAATTCCACGATGAAAAAGAAAAAACTAATGAAGCCCAAATTTTCCGAATAAAAGAACATTAAAACGTTGATGTAACCCACCGAGCTCCATCTCTGCTCTTATTTATTTTTTTGCCTTCTTTTTCCAACTGTTTCTTGCCTCCTTCTTTCCCATTTTTGTCGTCCTTTTTGTTTCAGCGATGGACTCAACTCTCAGCCTCTGTTACACCAACCAATTAATATATTCAAAGGCAGCACAAATATGCCTCAGCTTTGGCGCCTCTCGTTATCACCGCCAAATTCTCACACCACTTCCATTTTTCTCGTGGCCATAAAGGCGTCAACGATGTCGTCAGTCACCGCTGCTCTGGCTGCCTGGTGCCTCGCCACCATCTCACTGAGCACCTTGATCAGCTCGGCCTTGATCTCCCCAGTCAGCATCCGCCCTGCGGTAAATATTTAGAAACCGAAAAGAAAAATATAATTGAGACGCATCTCAAGGAAAGAAATCGATTTCGGATGAAAGCAAACGCGAATAGATTGCGGTTTCGTCAAAGTACTCGGAAAATAGTAGAAATATGAAGGGAGCAGGCTGCAAGCATGTTTTTTTCCTCCGCTTATTAATAAATAATTACTGTTGTTTACCTGCGCCGTACTCGCGTCCGATCTCTTCCAGCCGCTCGTCGTCCTCCAAGAAGAACTGCAGCCATTTCCAGGACACGTCCACAGCCAGGTTGGCCCCCCGCGCGCGGTGCTCCTCAACGGTGGCACTGCCACCGCTGAAGGCAAACTTGTTGACCTGCGCAGTAGATATTGAATAGCACAGTTCAATTTCAGCTTGAATTATATATAGAGAGAAATACAGCGTTGCAACAGCCGTGTTCTAGACTGCGGCTACGCGTCCTTTGAAGCTATTTTGACAGGGGGAACAACAATCGAGTACAAGACTGTTGAATGTTATTAATTGACAAAATTCTGAACTGGGTGAGCTGCACTTTTTTCCTTTTCGATGAGTCTCGCCTTATTTTTTATCTCCTTGGGCCCGTCAGACACGAAAATCGCCGACGTTTCATCAGACGCCGACATTTTGCCGCTCTCGCCTTGCAGGGCCGGGAAGAAGCGGGACTCGATGAGAGCAGGCTTTATGTGGCCCAGGCGAGGGGCCACGTCGCGGGTCATCCGGAAGTAAGGGTCCTGCATCAATTAATTAGTGGAAAAGTTAAGTTGTATAACGTTAAGCACGTATAACTCATTAGGGAGAGAAGAGGAAAAAATTGAGAGAATATTGGAACAGCAGTTGGGCTAGTAAACCAAATTGTGCAATACATGGAGGTCAGAGGGAAATAAAAAAGAAAGAAGGGAATTTTGCCTAAAGTATCGGAAAAAGTATTACCCCCCCCCCCCCCCGCGACAGAATTGAAATTTATATTACAAGAATGCTCCTCTCCTATTGTTACCTGGTCGATGGCGCAGGGAATGAGGCAGCGAATGTCTTTCCGCTCGCCAAACATGTGCGGGAAGGAGTCGGGGAACGACGGCGCGGCCTGCACCGCCGGGAAGGCGATTTTCCCGATGTTGGCATCTGGCGTGAATCCGAAGATTCCTCGCACTTGGTTCATCGTCACGCTGCGCTGGATGCGGGCGATGTTGCGGTAGAATGCACCCCCCACGTACTCGAAGTCTGAGAAAATGAAGGTGCGGGTGACATCGAATCCGCAGGCAATGATGTCTTTGGCGTTTTCACGCGCCAGCCGCCTCGTCTCCTCCACGGAGAGCCCCTTCCAGAGGAATTTTTCGTCGTCGGTGAGCTGGATGACGAGCGGCACCTTGAAGGTGTCTTGCAGCCACTTGGTGAACATGAAGGGGATGAGGTGACCAAGGTGGAGTGCCTCGGAAGAGGGGCCTCGTCCGGTGTAAAGATAAAACGGCTGCCCCTTTTCGTACGCATCCAACACGTCATTTAGATCCCTACAGATAACACAACCGTACTGAGCTGATTTAGATGTCGAAAAAGTGATAATTTCGTTGGTTTTGGAGTGGTTCTGGGTTTTCTTCTCGTACCGATGGGCAAAAAAGATGCCGCGCTTCAAAAACGGGTGGGCCGGCACCCCAGTGAGCTTCTCTATTCTTGCTACCAGCTCGTCGTCGATCCACTGGCACCCAAACTGCTCCACCAGCTTGTTGTAATCGATTTTGCCGTCCTCGCCGCCGCTCACGTCCCAAGGGGTGACAATCTGCTCGCCGGGGACAGGGACTGCGCCGTTGGCGGCGTCATCGACGACCGGAAGCTTTGGTTCAGCGTCTGCGGTAGCCATTGGCCCGGAGAAGTTCGAGTATGGAGGGCGCTGGGTGAGAAAAATTGATGGAATTGAGATTAAAATGTCTCGCCCGCGGCGGTGCAGTGCCGTGAAAGAAGCGATGAGTAATAGAAACAAACAATTAGTATGAGCAGGCTGTCGGAAATGGCGGAGGGAGCGGCGGTCAGGTAGAAATGCACATTTAAATGAAGCCATCCATGCTTGTTCCCACTCTTTGGCATTAAATTACGTTTTGTACATATGCCCCCTATGATCCGTGGGTCTAGACCACCAATGCGATGCGCAGCGATCCCAAGAGCGGCTTTCCGACTGTCTTCAGGGTGAGAGAATGCCCACCCACAAGCTTATTCATGCATATTTTCGGTCTGTACCGCAGTTCGATCACTTTCAAGCAAAAAAATGACGTTTTCGATGCAGATTTGTGCCTTGGAGAGCCTCTCCACGCCTGCGATCGCTACTCGTGGCGGTGAAAATCGTGCCAGGCATCGCTAGAGCGTCTTCTTTTGACTTGCGCGTTAGCACAAGGCCCTTATCCGCGTGTTTAGCCTCTCTAGCCACCCCTGATGCCGCTACTGCCCGCCCCCCGCCCCATTTTTCTGATTTTCCGCTGGAGAAAGCTGCCCACCTTCGAACGCAGCCAGCAGCCCTGGAGCAGCTTCTAAACGATCCCAAGGCGCGTGCAGTAGCGTATTGGGACCGGAAAGCCCTCGTGGCTGAAACTGCAGCGCAGCAAGCAGGGACTGCTGCCTGTCCTCCACCGCATGAAGAGAAATCGGCATTTTCTTCAGAAACACCGCCTTTGGCGCCTCAGGCGTTTACTTTGGCGCCTGAGGGTGCGGAGGCGCCGGATGGATGCCCCCCTGTCTACGTTCTCTTAGCGTGGCACCCGCAAAGCCCGGCTTTAGTTGCAGCGATGGATACAGGGCTGGGTTTCATCTTCTTGGGGCTGTCTGGGGACGGCAGCGGCGTATTTGCGTGTCGGCTATGGGAGCTGCCGGACGGCGTTCACATCGCTGGAGATCTAACAGCAGGTAATTTCCGGTTAATTCTATGATGGTCAACACTCTTTACGTTTGCCTAAAGTTTGCTCCTTCACACCACGGCAATCTGCCACGCAGGGGATGAAAATGGGGAACTTTCTTCCAGTACCAGCAGCGGCACCTTCCCAGCAGCTGCCATCGACGTCCGTTCCAAAGCCCAAAGAATGACCGGGCCAGACGCTGCCGTGCTGGCCCTTACAGCAGGGCTGATGCAGTGGCACGCCGGCGCGGCGTTCTGCAGTCGCACGGGCTTGCCCACCGCCGCAGTCGCAGCAGGCCACTCCCGACGAGCCGTCCCCCCTAAAGAAAGTTCAAATTTGGAGCTCCCGCCTCGTGCTTTCTACCCCAGAGTCGACCCAGCCGTCATCGTCGGCGTTTCCTGCGGGGAGTGGTTCTTGTTAGGAAGAAAGTCGACCTGGGAGGCGGGCAGATACTCGCTGCTAGCAGGATTTACCGAAATCGGGGAGAGCTTAGAAGGGGCGGTGGTGCGCGAGGTTGAGGAGGAGTCTGGCGTGAAAATCGACCCCAGTACAATCCAGTACCACGCCTCCCAGCCTTGGCCCTACCCGCAGAGCCTCATGGTGGGCTTTGTGGCGAAAACTGCCGCCGCGGGTAAGAATGAAAGTTCATCAGCGGGAGGGCTGCAGGGGCTGCCCCGTGCTGCGCGTGCTGCGGCGATGGACGTGGGGGTGCGGGGGGAGGAGGCCGACGCGTACTCCGTCCATGCTTTGCCTGCTGTGGTTGTAGATAAAAACGAGCTTGAAGACGCGAGGTGGTTTCACGCAGCTTGGCTGCGCGCCGCACTTTCTCCCACCTCTTCTTCTTCTGGGCAGCCAGAATTTCGAATTCCAGGCAAGTATGCGCTGGCCAATCGAATAATTAATGACTGGCTGGATGGCGCTCTCGACCCTGGTAGCAAAAGCAGCAGCAGCAGTGAGTCGTGGACTGGGGACGCCCTGCCTGACGTGGCAATCGATGAAGGAGTCTTCAAGTAAGCGCCGGGCTTTTTGGTAATCATTAAGAAAAATAAATAAAAGCGGCCAGCAAATTTTTCAAAACATAAAATTTGTGTTGATTTCCGTTTTTAGGTACGTGCTGCTGCGGGTGTCCTCCCCAGATGGCAGCTGCTCCAAACTAATCGTGAGGGGCGCCTGCGCCGCAGCGTACCACGCGCATATTGTCACTCACTGTAAGGGCGAAGCGGCAAGAATTGACCCCTTTTTGCGAATTGACGTGGCCGGCGGGGGCAGAATGGAGGCGTACGCGCAGAACAAGACGGTGTTTGTGTACGGCTACAGCGCTGGCTTCGGACAGGCACCTCACCACGTGACGGCAGGGGTGTTGCGGAGGTGGGATCCTTTCTTAGAAGTTGAGGTGTCTTACGATGGATACTGATGGATGCGATGATGGTCATTGATAGTTGAATGCAGTTTTGTAGTAATTTCGGGTTTGGTGATGGCAGAGTGAAGCGCAAGAGGGCTTTTTTGTTGGTGCTGACATAATCCCATTCTCAATTCGTGGCCTTCTTAATGGCCAACACGGAAGCTCAGAACAAAAATCGTTAGTTCCGCACGAGAGATCCTGCCAAGAGCAGCCGGATTTCACCCCCGAATAATATCCGAGGATTAATTTTAAATATAATAATTTCAATGGGATCCCTTCTTCGCGGGTTCGCCAGCGGTGACATTGACGACATGTTCAAAGTAGACGACTTTGGCGGAGGCTTTGGGTTCTCCCAGCCCGATCTTTTGGGCGTCTCCACCGGCGGGAAGGCCCAGCTTGCTCCAGCCTCTCCCACCAGCGCAATGCTGCCCTCCATGCTTGGCCCCTTCGCTGACTCCATGGAAACCTTCGACTCCAGTGGAAACAGCGACGACATAGACATCTTTCTGCCTGTTATCGGCCAAACAGCCAAAGCATCCTCTGTTCGCGGTGGTACTGCTGCTGCTGCCGCTGCCGCTGCCCTCCCCCCGACCGACCCAGACGCGATAGCCGACCCCAAAGAGCGCCGGCGCGCCAAAAATCGGCAGTCACAGGCGCGCTACCGCGAAAAATTGAAGGCGCAGCGCCAAGAAGCGGAGGACGCCTACGAGAGCGCCAGCCAAGACCTGCAACGGCTGAAGCTGGAGCAGGAGATGCTCATGGAGCGCAAGATCGCGATGGAGAGCATGCTGGGGGTGCGGGACCAGGCGGTGAGGTGCCTGGAGCAAGGCAAAGCAACGTCGGAGGGCACGCAGGTACTGTTCCCCCCTTCTTCTTCTTATTCCAATGATTGAAGTACCACCACTCATCAACTGAACCTTGAATTCTTTCCCCACCCTCTCTAGCAGGCTGCTCCTCCCAAGCCGCAGTTTGGCGGGGTGCAGCCTCCCGCGCTCCCAGCTCCCAGCAAAGAGGTTGGAAAAAGTAACCAAGAAAGAATCTCAGCTGCTTTCTCCCAAGGCTGCATCCCCCCCACCCAGAGCAACGCCTGCCCGATTCAGCGCCTCTCCCCTGCGGAAATTCGCGAGATGCACCTTGTGTCTCACGAGGCCGTGCAGTCTCGCTACGGAGGCATCGTGAAAACGCTGAAGGCGTGCTTGACGGTGATTGAAGACGCGGGGGCGCCGGCGGGGGAAAGGACGGCTGCGGAAAGGACGATGATGACCACGCTGTGGGAGTGCGGTTGCATGTGCTTCGACCAGGTAATTAATCACCGCTTTTGTTTGATTGCCGTCGACTTTTTTTGCTTTTTTTTTTTAATGAAGCTCTGCGATTTCGATGCCCTGATTCTCACGCTGCTGCTCTCACGCGAATTCCGCCCGTTCCCATCTTTTTATCCGCAGGCCATTTCCAACCCTACCAACCTGCACAAGCTCCTGGCAGCCAGTGTGGGCGACGATGGGGGGCCTCTCAGCCTCGGCGGCGCCTCCAGCTTCGCAGCCCTCACCCACGCGCTGGGGCTCTCCCCTGAGCAGCGCGCGTGCATGAAGGCCCCCCTGGACAACTTCCGGTCGCGACAGGAGAGGATTACTGTTGACAGAGCTCGCCTGTTGGGGGCCTTCCGCGGCGACCAACCGACGGCTGGAGAGGTGGGCGCTGGCGCAGGAGGAAGCACACCAACCGCACGCTTGGCGGACCCCTCGA